>OZ007497.1:37003026-37614693 GCA_963931805.1 Microdon myrmicae | reverse complement strand
ATGTGTGAGAGCTCGCATTGTCGTAGTGAAGAGTGATCCGTCTTCGGCGGTTGGTTTTCCTGATTTCTTGGAAGACAACTGGCAAACAAATGGTTGTGTACCACTCAGAATTGACTGTTCTGTGTTGTTCTAGTGGTACGGTTGCGACCTGTCCAGTTTTTCCGAAAAAACAGGCGACCATTTGCTTGGAAGTGCTTCGTGCGCGAACAACTTTTGTTGGATTTGGCTCATCTTGAAACACCCAGACAGTCGACTGCTGTTTACTTTCGGGCTCATACGCGTAAATCCACGATTCATCACCTGTCACGATGTCATAGACGTGTTTCAAAGCACCGCGACCGTATTTTTTGAGCATTTCTTTCGACCAATTGACACGAGCCTATTTTTGGGCGATTCACAAATTGTGTGGGATCCAACGCGAACAAATTTTTTTGACAGTCAAATGTTTATGCAATATTGAATGTATGCTGGTCCCACTAACGCCTATGGTTGTCTCAATCTCACGATAGGTCGCATGACGATCTTCTAATATCAGTTCGCGCACAGCATCAGTGGTTTTCGGAACAACAACTGATTTTGGACGACCTTCACGAAATTCATCTTGGAGTGAACTACGACCACGATTGAATTCACCATACCATCGATAAACACTGGTCCTTGATGGAGCTTCATCGCCAAAAATTGAATTAAGTTCATCCATGCACTGTTGCTGAGTTAATCCACGCCGAAAGTTGTAAAAAATAATCGCACGAAAATGTTGGCGATTTAATTCCATTTTTGGGCCGAGATGAATCTTTTAAGTTACTGTAAACAACACAAATAGCGCTCGTATGTCAAAACGTTCTGAGTGCGTATTACCTCAAAAATGTCCAACTTTACGACAGAGCTGTCAATTGCCGGATTGCAACACTAGGGTTGCCAAATCCCGAAACATAAGAGGCAACCCTCGTATCCATTTTCTCAAGAGCCGATAAAGTTCAAAACACAACCATCCGCAAAAAACAAAACTTATTTTAACTGTGTTTTCGAATACTCATCGAATTTATGATTATCGACGTCAAGTTTATCGCCTTAGAAGCAGCCTGACCTCAATAGTCTTGCAACATGACAACGCTCGCGCGAGTTAATAATTTTCAATTTTAATAAAAAAAAAAAATTTTTTTTCTATCTTGGGGACTATGTCCCTTTTATTCGGCAAATAGTCATAAAGACCACTTAAATCTAAGGTTTGCATATGAACTTATGACTTATGACCACTAAGGCTTTGTAAGATTAAAAGACATGATTGCCTGTAGCGTCACGGTATTTATACTTAAATTCATACATGGGATCTTATGGCTTATCTTGGTTCTTATAAGTTTTTACTTTTGTTTATTTATAGATTTGCAGCTTAAGAGCATGGTAAGTTAAGATCAATGCTAGCATTGGGTGCCTCCAAACCCATGGACCACGTCTGTCACAAAGCTTTACTAATAAAGGTCCATACTGACTTTCCCAAGAACTTTCCAACTGGATGAAGCGCGTGGCGGTTATCTACTAAAGCTCTAGTCAAATAATCTTTTATAGATTAACCTTTTGATTTTTGACGATCAACTTATACTGGAATTTTTCCCGTCAAAGTTTACCTGTGAAAAAGAGCAACATAAACGCATTCAAAATTCACACTTCAAATAGGCAAGACCTCTAAGAGAACTACTTCAGAAAAATAAAATAACTATTGAAGGCGAGATAATTTAATCAAGACCCAATATCCGAACTACATTTTATAACGTTTAACTAAAACAACATAAATCGAATATACATTCTGTCGAAAAAGTAATGGGAATTTATCATTTAAAAACCCCACTTAAGGGGATTTTGAAAATTCTTATCGTCGCTAAGTTACCACAATTGTCCTCTATTTTGACGTCAAGTTTGGGCGCGAACTCTCATTTAGTTTGTTTACAGTGATCGGTTATGTCAGTTCACATCAAGTGCATTTTGCGATTTTTCTGAATTTTCTTCAAAAACTCAATCACGTAAAGAGAGCTGAAGACATGCTAGAATGCGTCAATTCCGACCCCACGTTCATAAAACGCATTATAACTGGTGATGGGACATGGGTTAACAAGTCTGACATGCAGCCCCTTTAACAAGCTTTGGAGTAGCCCCTTCCAACTTAGCCGGAACCGCAAAAATCAAGACAAAGTCGGTCAGAAGTCAAAGTAATGTAGACTGTTTTTTTTTAATTATCAGGGTGTTGTGACTCGGAATTATTATCAGAAGGTCAGACGGTAAATAAAGGATATGAATTGAGCATTATGCCGCATTTGAGAGAGAAAATTCGTCGAAAAACGTCAGGTTTGTGAAAAAAAAGTTATGGAATTTGTACCACCACAACGAAACATCTTCAAAGGGTATCATTGTGAACGAGTTTATCGCCAACATCGAACCACCATATTCACCTTTTCTCTTTCCAAAACTCAAATTACCACTTCGAGCCCTTTCTTATCGAGTACTTCAGAGCGAACAGACGTTCGCTCATACCATAGGTGAACCACGTGTTTGTGAAAGTGTGTAAAACGCACGCGTCAGTAAAAGTGTGTGAAGTGCACGTGTACAAATACTTTTGTAATAAAACAGTGAAAACAGTGAAAACCAACAGTAACGCATGCTGGGCGACGGCCCCAGTGATGACCAACAATTCATCATAGAGAGTAAAAGAAAAGCCACCGACGATTTACTGAGCGCAACAAAGAAACCAACAACCATGGAGAACCAACATATCGCAAGGTCCTCATAAGCTGAGGATTCTACAAAGGCGAACAACACCCATAGCAACGAGCAAACCTTCGCCAACCAAAACAACATCACCTCAATCAACAAATCCTACAAGTCCAGGAATGTCATACGCTAAGGTTGTCAAGGATTCCCATACCCTTGACAAGTAATCACCAAGCCAACAGCAACGATCTTAATCTGGACATCACAGGATACGTAACTTACAGAAGATGCTGCCCACCCTGAAGCACAGCTCAGAAATAGAAAAAAAAGGTCAGATTTTATCTCTTATAACTTCACATATCCTCTCCCTTAATGGCTAATATAACCATAATTTCCCTCAACGCAGAGTCCATATATTCCAATATTCGCAGACAACACCTCCGATTGCTCGTTGACAAGTTTTCTCCAGATATCCTCCTCCTCTCAGAAACGTGACTTAAACCAAACTCCCGAGTATCTATCCCGAATTATACACTTATTTCTAATCCACGAACCACTGGACCTCGTGGAAGTACTGGAATTCTATTACACAAGAAATTCCAATTTTCCGAAATTAGGTTCACCAATATAAATAATGTCGAGTACACGGCAATTAAAATCTTTTGCAAAAGCAACAAAGTGCTTGTACTGTCGTCCGTATACATTCACCCTTCTCGGGAACCAAACTTCCCTAGTTCCGACATCACTGAGACAATCCAACAGTCTCTACCTGCACATTTCATAATAGAAGACGACTGGAATGCTCGGCATACTTCATTTAACGACACTAAGTGCAATAAATACTCTGGCGCAAGGCTAATTACCTTGCCCGGAAAAAAAAAACAAATCATTATGGAAAATTTAACAAGCCTCAGGACTTGCTAAATAAGGCCAAGACCAGCTCCCGGTTGTAGTGCCGATGATGATGATGATGATGAAGTGCAATAAATACGGTTGTCAACTTCTAGCACTCCTTCAACTCCATCCATATATCTATGCAGACTGTCCATTACAGCCAACACGTATCTCCAATACTACTAAATCAACAATCGATTTTTTCCTAAAATCCGTAGACGTCTACTCACCTAACCTCCCTACAGTATCCTTCGAATTCCCTTCCGATCATGGGTCCGTCCACACCACTGTCCAAATCCCAGCCCTCGAACCATGTTACTCATTCAATCCGATACCGAATTTCTCCAGGACAAACTGGAAATAAGTCAATAGGGACATTGATACCAGATTTACAGACTATACTTTGGCAGAGACTTCAAATCTACTCCCTGCTGAAATTGATCAAGCAGCCTTAAGAATAGAGCAAATACTAAAAAATGGCCTCTTCAGCCGCACACCTACATCCATCCCTCATAATCACCTAGGAAAACCTTTACCCAACATCCTTACAAAACTGTTACGCGTAAAAAAACAGCTTATACGAAAACTACATAACAGTTCATCATCATCATCATCGGCACTACAACCGGCATCCGCTCTTGGCCTTATTTAACAAGTCTGATTTTGAATTTTCCATAATAATTTGTTTTTCCGGGCAAGGTTATTAGCCTTGCGCCAAACATAACAGTTACCCCCCTTCTATTAAAAATCAAATCCATCTTGACTACCCTGATAAATGGACAACTAAAACAATTTTCCGAGCAGGCTTACACGTCTATACTTAAAAATATTAAACCCAATCGTGATTTATTCAAAAATATCAACATACTAAAGGGTCGAAAATACAAACAATCGATAATATCATCAACCATACTAACAATCAACCAGTCCTATCAGATATTGACATAGCAAACTGTCTAGCTAATCACTTTTATAAAATCCATCAACAAAACGACTCCCTCTCGGTCTCCAATTTTCAAGGTACTGTAAACGACTACATCTCACGCACAATGATCCCATCCTTCACCCCTTTCATCGCGGAATTCAACGAAACAAACAAAGCGTCTCATCCTCTGGATAATGCGACCTTCCTAACAGCAGGCGAATTATCTGAATTTATAACATCATGCAATAACAAGAAGTCGACAGGCTTAGATGGAATTCCAAACCTTCTTTACAAAAGACTTCTCCCGTCAAATCTAGTTCCTATTCTCGTTCTTCTCAACCGCATAATTAACGCATCACATTTCCCAGATAACTGAAAAACAACGGTTATAGTCCCTATCAATAAGTCCAGTCCTTCCAACAACCCTAGCAACTATCGTCCAATATCGTTATCAAATACATTAAACAAGATACTGGAATGCAAGATATATCGAAATCTCCTTTCATTTGCTAATGACAATGCTATTATCCCAAATTCCCAGTTTGGCTTTTGCTCACAACACTCCACTTGTAATGCTCTGTTAAAACTAACGCACGATGTCACAACTAATCTTCAAAGCAAAAGCCCGACGGTCTGTATCTCTCTCGACATATCTAAAGCATTCGACTGTGTTTGGTTTGCTTTACAAGCTGCACTACATATTTGGATTAAGCACCCACACTACCAAACTTCTTACTTCCTACCTCTCTGGTAGAAAATTCATGGTCAAAATAAATTCTTCTATCTCCCAATCGTATAATATAACCGCAGGGGTTCCGCAGGGTTCAATTCATGGACCGCTATTATACTTCCTCTATACTTCAGACATACCGCAGCCTCAATTACCCAATACCGTAATGCTGAATTACGCTGATGACACCATAGTCTACTCCAGCAGCAAGTTTGTAAAAGAGGCAAGATACCGCATTAATAACTTCCTCCCAAATCTATCAACATACTTCAATAAATGGAAAATTCGCCTAAATCCTGATAAAACCCAACTTATAGTATTTAAGGGTAAAAATGAGCATTGCACAAACAGCACAAGGCGCACCCACAACAATATTAGACTCAAACTAAATAACACCCAGATAAAACCTTCTAAAACTTTAAAAGATCTGGGAATAACGTTTTCCAATGACCTTTTATTCTCCACCCATATTAAAAATACTTGACGAAAAGCCACAATACAACTGAATCTCTGTAGAAGAGTGATGTGGAAACCCAACGATCTCTCTCACAAAGTCAAACTGCTCATCTATAAACTCACTCACATATGCGTGTCCACTGTGGTATTATATAACACCAGCCCAAATGGAGAAGCTACACACTTTCGAAAGGAAATGCTTCAGGCTGGTCACTGGCCGCAACCGACAACCCAACTCTTACAAGTATTACAATAAAAGCTTGCTATACAATGCCGCTAATATTGACCGTCTCGATAGACGCTTCCTAGAGCTGTCTATCAAATTTATTGAAAACCTCCCAAATAATCCCAACCCCATAATAACTTCACTAGTACCAACTCCTCTAGATAACAGGGCTCACTATATGAATTGTCTCCATACCAGAAGTCTCTTCACCTCTGGAAGATTGGTTAATGACTCCAACGAGATTGTGTACCATAACACCGAGCTGGCACCCAATCAGTTCAAATACTGCAACATACAACCATTCTCCAACATTCTGAGTTTTAACGAACAACCCGAAATTGTTACCGCACCCGAGACCACTAACTGACCATAGCCCACGCCAACCAACTTCCTTAACCATCAATCCCTATACTCCCCAATTCACATTACATATTTAACTTATTATAATATTAATTAGGTTAAGCTGGAATAAGTTAGAGTTAAGTTAAGTATTAGATTAGATTAAATTAAAAAATAAAAATCCTGGTTTTCCGACCTTTTCCAGGAAAACTGTTAATATTAAAACCTATAATACTCAAATAGTTATTCACACATTCAGTTATGTTTGAAAAGTGTGTAATGTATGCATGTAAACAAAGGTATCACTAGGATTATAAGTTAGCTGTACTACTTAATGTAAACATTGATTATTGGTCAAATAAACACAGTATGTTAAAAAAAAAGAAAGAAACATCTGTACCATCGGATTACAATTGTGCAATCCGTTTAGGGTATCTAAAATAAACACAAGATATCTAATTGCACTGTCGATTCGTGCGACAAGTCTTCTGTGGGACACGAAGTAAACAAACAAACACCTTAGTTTAGCGGAAGGTGTGAAAATATGTATACACGCGTGTGAAGTGCAGTCCACAAAAACGTTCTATTATACCACATCCTTTTCTTTCGTCTGTTTTTTTTCCTTTTTTGCCTCTCTGTTACGTCCCCCAAGAATTGATACCCTCGATTGATTTATAATCTTTGGTGTATTTTTGGTGTTCGAGTGGTGTAATATTCGTTATGAAATGGATGTGAACTGGATTTCGGCACGGATCTATTGGGGCGCCTACCACAAGGGTGTAGCGATCCTAAATCGCTACTCCTATCCAAATCCCCAATAACATCAAATAATCCTATCCAAATCCCCAATGCTTTCCATTAATACACGATACACATCCAAATTCCATATTGAGTCACATGAACAACGAATTAAACCAAAAGTTAATTCGTCGTACATTGACTCAATTCCCAAAATCCTAACATCATGAAATGCTTGATTCAAAACGCATTTCATGATTCCCCTTCCCAGAATCTATCCAACAAAATCCTCAAACGATTCTCAGAACAAAATTCCAATCGAAGCACGCAAAGTCTTGCGTGTGCTTCTTAGAATTTTGACAATTTACAAAAGTCAACGGAAAAAACTATAAAAGGGCAGTGACTTTCGATTTCGTGATCAGTATAATTTCGGAGGCAGAACCGCTGGCCAGATGCACCAAAGTGTCCACGTTTACCATATCTAAACCTCTGATCCAAACCCAATAAAAAATAGCGTATCTTTACATTAACCAAACCCTTCCGCTCTTTCATTTCGCACACAACACTTCGCGCTCTTCTCTCGGGCTTACAGTTAAAGCACGGCGCGGAGTACTACAAAATTATAGTGGCAGCACGTGGGATTGAACGTCGAATCATCCCATACAACAAAACAAAAGAACAACTACAACTCAAGCCAAAAAAAAATTTTTGTGTATTAAAATATTAAATAAATAAATAAAAGTTAAAACATCAACCAAAAGTATGGTTAATATACGAAAGAAAGATAGTTATCGTTTCCGCGTAGTGCTTCTAGATCTTCAAAATAAATCACAATATCGACAATAACAGTTTAAAATACCAAAAACTACCCAAAAAACTAAAGTTAAATACCAATTAATACAGTGAAAGTAGTGTGAGAACTTATAATACTATACCATATTCGTGTATTAAGCAATGATAACTGAAACTATAAATCGAAAATTTATTAATTAAACAAATGAACATAAAACGTATATACATTCAGTATAAAATGGAACTATTTTAATACTTACGTCTAGTGCAAAACTTAGTTTAAACTAATACGCAGTTTCCATCAGGATTACTTAAATGCCAGCAACGATATATTAACTTTTCTTTTGGTTTACCTTATAACAAAACGGTGATTCCGAAACATACATCTAAACCCAAAAAATACAAACCCTTTGAATAAACGGTGAAACAAAGACTAAAAGGAACAAAAAATATAATACTAAACAAAACAAAACTGAAAAAAATTTTTTTTTAAACACAAGCCTGCAGCAAAAACCAGGGCGGACCATTCAACTATAGGGCGTGAAGCCTACCTGGCAGCAAACTCAAGGTGAAAAAACCAAAAAGCGAAACAGGACAGAACAACGCAAAAAAAAACATCAGCAAGAAAAAACCAAAAGGCGAAAAGCGGAGAAAATAACAAACACCGACGACACCAAATGCAGCAACGCACTCAACAGCGCAGCAACACCAGGTAGTTTTATTTTCAATTAGTGTTTTTATTATCAATTACGGAATTGTTTCTAAATCGCGCTAAAATTTTATATAACAAAAGCGAAATAAAAATGTACACGTAGAAAACTTAGGCAATGACATGAAACAACATTCCTAAAAGGAAAAATAAATACTATACAGCTTTAATATATTATCATTAACATTATATTTACACATTTATATAAAACATGAAACAAGCACACAATTTTACAAAATATAAAATTCATACATTAAATTTCGGAAAAAGAATTCAAAAAAAAAAAACATAAGGATAAATAGTGAAAAACAATAGAAACATACAAATCCCAAGCCAAAATTTAAATACCTTCTAAATTTTTTCCTTCTCTCTTTCTTTCAAACGGGCAAATCTTAATCAAATATCTTAAGAGACACAAGCATCCCAAAGCAAAAATTTAAAACACTTATCATATCATAATATAATGATACATAACCATATATTTGCACACATATATTTCAAAATAAGCTTCTCCACAAACAAATAAGTTGGGAAAAATGCGTTATACTCCCGAGATAGGTTTAATTACGCGAAGAATTGTTCATATAAAACCCCCGTACGCTTACCCCCCGTCTGTTGTTGATCCTTTTGTCTGCTCTGGCCCCTTTTCCTCTAAATTACCCCCGGATTCTCATAGGATCAGCATATTTGAATTTGAGAAAAAAACGAAGCTGTCTTCAATATGATCAATATTTACTTGGGTCTTCTGCCTCTCTCATTGGTGTTTTGGACTCCTTATAGGCTCGTTTCACTCACTTTTGGGAAGACCTATCTTTCAAATAAAACACAAAATTAACGCGCGAAACAAATAGCGATTTATAATGAAAGTTACCATCGGGTTAAAAGACATTATAGGTCTCGTGCCGGTGTTCAGCGGTAACCCGGACGAGCTATATAATTTATCTCTTGCGGAGATATAATTTTTTCGCAGGCACAGGACGACAGTCAGCACGCTTTCTTTCTAAGCGTAGTAAAAACCAGACTGCGAGGGCCAGCATACGACCACATCCGATACAAGGTCATTTCAAACTGGAATGATCTTGCTACGGAATTAAAGGAAGAATTCAAAATTCTCCCCTCTAGGTCGCTGGCGCAAAACGATCTCGTAACAGCCAAACAAGGAAGCAAGGAAGGCTTGAAGGAGTTTGGAGACAGACTCACACACCTCCTGCACCTGTTGGACAGCGCCACGTTTGAAAGCACTGCCGAACCTGCGGTGAGAACATATCTCCTCAGGGAAAACAATAAACTCGCCCTACACACATTCGAAGACGGACTTAGTGATCCAAACCTAAAACTCTTGATCAAAGCACGAGGTACCCCAAATCTCAGAGCAGCCATTAATTACGCTCTCGAGCAGGCCCCTCGATTAAGAAACAACAATACTTCAGCAAATTCTTCTGCCTATACGAATTTCAGCCGAACAATAATTTGCCAATCGTGTAATAGGTCTGGACACACGTCTGAGGAATACTACCGCAACAGTAAACCCTTACAATCCACCCCCCAAATTAAAGCAGAGGTTGAACGCCTCCAATGCAGATACTGCAGCAAATTTAACCATTCCCAGGAGGAATGCAAAAGGAGACTGTCGCAACTAAATAACCAAAACAGCTCCCCATTTAACAAAATTATTCCTAAAACTCAACCCACTTCTACCGCAAACGCCTGGAGAAGTGGAGTAATAAATAAAATAAGCAACATACAGCTATTAAAAATCGACAGTCAGAAGCAATTTGCGGGAAAAATAGATGAAATAACGATCGAAAAAGGAAGTAGAAATCAAAGATCGTACCCACAATATTACATCTAAATCCGTTTGTCTACGGCCCGGATCCGATGATGTAACAAAGGTCTCTAAACCAACTATCCTAACAGCTCCCTACATTTCCACATTTTCACATCCCCCAACCTTCAACAACAAAATGCCTAAACTCAAGAAAGAAATAACACCGGCAGAATGTAAGCCTGAGGAGCAAGAACTCCCAGCAAAATGTAAGCCCGAGGAACAGACCATCTCGGCTAAATGCAAGACTGCGAAACCAAAAGTCCCAGCAGGGCATCAGACTGCGGAACAAAGAGTCCCAGCAGAGCGTCAGCCTGCGGAACAAAGAGTCCCAGCAGAGCGCCAGACTGAGGAACAAAGAGTCCCAGCAGAGCGTCAGACTGAGGAACAAAAAGTCCCGGCAGAGCGTCAGCCTGAGGAACAAAAAGTCCCAGCAGAACGTCAGCCTGCGGAACAAAGAGTCCCAGCAGAGTGCCAGACTGAGGAAATAAAAGTCCCAGCAGAGCGTCAGACAGAGGAATAAAGAGTCCCAGCAAAGCGTCAGACTGCGGATCTAAGAGTCCCATCAAAGCAGAAGCCTGAGAACAAACAAAAATACCCAAACAACCCGTATGTCAAACATTTGCAATTAAAAAACATACACAAACTCGTACTAAGCTCAGTAACAAAACATAAAGATACCCAAATAAATAGAACCCTCTTTAGAGGTAAAGCAAAGACCGATCTCTCAAAAGCTACCACTAATCCTCCATCTTTCAAAACGTTTCCCTTCGGTCGTTTCATTACAGAAATTTTGAAGCTTGATACGAGGGTTGCCTTTTATATTTCGGGATTAGAGAACAAAAACAAATATTGATCATCGAAAATCACTTTATTGTTTTTCAAAATATTCCCCATGAAGATCTATACACTTTTGCATGCGTTTGAACCAATTGTCGAAGCACTTTTGCCACTCTGATTGAGGTATCTCCAACACATGCATTCTGAATGCAGCAACCGCTTCTTCAGGTGTCGAAAAACGTTGACCTCTCAGTTTGTTTTTTACGTACGGGTATAAAAAGAAGTCATTCGGTGCCAAGTCAGGACTATACGGCGGATGACCCATCAAATCGATGTTTTGGGTGCTCAAAAATGCAGTTGTCGCAGCCGATGTGTGAGAGCTCGCATTGTCGTGGTGAAGACTGATCCGTCTTCGGCGGTTGGTTTTCCTGATTTCTTGGAACACAACTGGCAAACAAATGGTTGTGTATCACTCAGAATTTACTGTTCTGCGTTGTTCTAGTGGTACGGTTGCGACATGTCCAGTTTTTCCGAAAAAACAGGCGACCATTTGCTTGGAAGTGCTTCGTGCACGAACAACTTTTGTTGGATTTGGCTCACCTTGAAACACCCAGACAGTTGGCTGCTGTTTACTTTCGGGCTCATACGCGTAAATCCACGATTCATCACCTGTCACGATGTCATAGACGTGTTTCGAAGCACCGCGACCGTATTTTTTGAGCATTTCTTTCGACCAATTGACACGAGCGTTTTTTTGGGCGATTGACAAATTGTGTGGGATCCAACGCGAAAAAATTTTTTTGACACTCAAATGTTTATGCAATATTGAATGTATGCTGGTCCCACTAACGCCTAAGGTTGTCTCAATCTCACGATAGGTCACATGACGATCTTCCAATATCAGTTCGCGCACAGCATCAATGGTTTTCGGAACAACAACTGATTTTGGACGACCCTCACGAAATTCATCTTGGAGTGAACTACGACCACGATTGAATTCACCATACCATCGATAAACACTGGTCCTTGATGGAGCTTCATCGCCAAAAATTGAATTAAGTTCATCCATGCACTGTTGCTGAGTTAATCCACGCCGAAAGTTGTAAAAAATAATCGCACGAAAATGTTGACGATTTAATTCCATTTTTGGGCCGAGATGAATCTTTTAAGTTACTGTAATCAACACAAATAGCGCTCGTATGTCAAAACGTTCTGAGTGCGTATAACCTCAAAAATGTCCAACTTTCCGACAGAGCTGTCAATTGCCGGATTGCAACACTAGGATTGCCAAATCCCGAAACATAAGAGGCAACCCTCGTACACAACCTAAACCTAAGAAAGTGTGGAAAATCTTCCACAAGTTTAGGGAAAAGCTTAAAACAAATAAATTTCTTCTTTGAACCCAAACACCCTTTTCAAATATATATGTATGTGTAAAATACGAAAAAAAAAATCCTTAAAATACAAAAATGTAAATATAAAAAAAAATAAGCATATAAACAAAACAAAATGTTTACATCTGTAAATCTAAGATACTGTTACGTTTTTACTTCGCACACGACCGTTAAACTATGGCCAGTTTAAACTATCCGTTCTTTTTACGCGAGTTCGACCACTGGATCGCAAGAGTGCTTCAATGTTCAGGGACAACCTTTTTTCTTGCTCCGTTAAATTCCTCAATCAATCGTCTCCTGTGGCTCTCCTTTTTTCTTGGTTGTTCCACGTGTCTTTTTGTGGTTCCGTCTGCTTCTGACGTTTTCGCCAGTTTCGTGTATTCTCCAGTGTTCCTCTAGATGGCTCCAGAATCGGTGTGTTGGTGTCGTATTAGTTGGCTTAAGGCTCGGTGCAACGCCATGAGGTCACGCTAACGGTTGGCAAGGGTGTCGGTTTTGAATTTGTGACAATACTTAAAGGATATAATGAAAAACAAATTATAGAAAATACCTAAACTATTAGACAAAATTTAATGATTATTAGCAAATATGATTGGATCCAAATATTAAATAATAAAGAAAAACCAAAACAAATATATATATATACAAAACATATGCCGACAATGAAAAACAATTTTCTTTTACACATAGACAAAATTTAATGATTACCAGCAAATAAGATTTGAATTCAAATATTAAATAATAAAGAAAAACCCAAAACAAGTACACAAAATATATACATATATAAATAACAATGTAAACTATCGCGAAATTGAAACACCACCGCCCCTTGCTTTTCACCCATTCTAGAAAATTAATCTCCTCTAGATTAATTTTCTTTTCTAAAGGGGAGAAGGATGTAGCGATCCTAAATCGCTACTCCTATCCAAATCCCCAATAACATCAAATAATCCTATCCAAATCTCCAATGCTTCCCATTAATACACGATACACATCCAAATTCCATATTGAGTCACATGAACAACGAATTAAACCAAAAGTTAATTCGTCGTACATTGACTCAATTCCCAAAATCCTAACATCATCAAATGCTTGATTCAAAACGCATTTCATGATTCCCCTTCCCAGAATATATACAACAAAATCCTCAAACGATTCTCAGAACAAAATTCCAATCGAAGCACGCAAAGTCTTGCGTGTGCTTCTTGGAATTTTGACACTAAAATAATTTACAAAAGTCAACGGAAAAAACTATAAAAGGGCAGTGACTTACGATTAATTTCGGAGCCCGAACCGCTGGCCAGATGCACCAAAGTGTCCACGTTTACCATATCTAAACCTCTGATCCAAACCCAATAAAAAATAGCGTATCTTTACATTAACCAAACCCTTCCGCTCTTCACTCGGATTTACCGTTAAAGCACGGCGGGAGCATTACAAGGGCATAAAACCTGTGGTGGTTGATTTCGCCCATCTATCGCCGGTGCTGACTTGCATCCTTTTCTGAGGCGATATTGAATTTCTGTGACGAGCTATTTCAATAACACGGGAATTGCGTGTCAATCTTTGCAACATTCGTGACCTAAGATGTAGAGTCTCCTTAGTGTTTGTCCACATTTCTAACCAAAAAACCAGCAATTCTCACACTTAGTGGAACCCAGGGTATAACTGATGTAGATACTTCCGATTTTATTCTACCGGATTATAACTTAGTACCTTTGTTCTTCCCCCATTATGGGCTAGCCTCATGTATAGCAACTGATATTGCTTATCAGCTTCTGCCATCGACAGGACCTTGCCCCATTATCCACACATTGAAAACGTTACTGTGGATGATTTCAGTGTGCATAATTCTCACTGGCTTTTCTAATCTGGACACACGACACCTGAAGCTTAGTATGTTCAGCTCTTCGCTGATTCAAATAGTTTAACTCAACTCATCATGAGCCAGCACGGGTACCAGACAAAAATGGTCATTCCGCGAACGTAGTGACCTATTTCTCACCTCCCACCTGAACATACAATCGAAATGTTAGCGAACGCACTATACGACATTGGTTTCGAAAATTCCGTTGGGGAGATTTCAGCCTCGAAAATGAACCACGTGGGAAGCCGGAAACGTTAGTTGACGACAATGTTTTAAGAGCAACGGTAGATACGGACCTAACGAAATCGGTGCAGGAGATTGCACAAAACATGGGAGTATCCCCAATGACAATAAGTCGACACCTTTTACTCATAGGAAAGGTAAAGAAACTCGGTAAGTGGGCACCCCATGAACTGAACGAGTCCCAAAAACTACGACGCCTGGATATCTGCGTATCGCTTAGATTAAGAAATCAAACTGAATCGTTTTTGCACCGGATGGTCACCTGTGATGATAAGTGGATTCTGTATGATAACCGTAAAAGACCTGGGCAGTGGTTGGATGCAGGTGAACAATCAAAACACACCCCCAAGCTCGATCTTCACCCAAAAAAGGTTATGTAGTCAAGACACGTCTGGAACGTCGCCAGTTAATTGCTGGCATCAACAAAACAACGATATCAACAGTAGAATCAATTACATTAACAGTAAAGGCTTTTTAAATAATTAATCCGGACACTTTTTTGACAGAATGTATGCAGGTAGAAACTAGGCTTTTTGGCAATTTCAATTTTATTTGAAAATACACTTATACAATGATCATTTGACATTGTTTGGTGAGAAACTCCTAACAGTTCTGCAAGCTCTTCTTAAGTTTGGCATAGATTTTCATCCAGTAAAACTTGAAGTTCTTCGTCGTCAAATTTTTTTACTGCATCTAGACGTGGAGCGTCCTCAAGACTAAAATTTCCTTCACGGAAACTTGCAAACCACTTTTTTACTGTTGAATGGCTCACAGATGTTCGCCCAAAGTCGAATTAATCAATTCCATGGGTTGAGCAGCATTTTTTTTTCATTTGAAAACAGAATAGAAAGCATTGGCCTAAATGTTGCTTATCGACATCCATCTCTTATACAACTCATCCAGACGGAATGGCAGCTTGTAAATGACTAAAACTTGGTCGTAAAACAGCAATGACTAAACTACATATATTCAAAATGAGGAGCGAATAGGATGCGTTCAAGTATGTTTTTAGTGCAACCAACTTCAGAGCTGAGTTTCGGCTTGCACACCTATTACATGGGGAACATAACAATAATATTGAAACATGTGATATTAGACATCCCTAAACAATTAGAGATTTATCTCAAGACAGGAGAACAAAATAAGTCTCCTAACAGACTTCCCTCGAAAATCGATTGTTTCGGGTTGTTGTACACGGCTTGTATTCGGATCCCTTTTCTATGATTTCTGGAGTGCCTCGTAGTTCTATCTTGGTGTCGGCTCCATTTCTGCTTCATATTCATTATTGCCGAGTAATGTATGCTGAAGTCTTCATTCAAAGGAAGTCGGTTAATTTGCACTCAACAAGGCAATTGCATAGATCCCACCAATTTTCAAATCATTTTCCAACGACACGTCCATAAAACATATGGTAAGCCATAGATTTCCCTTACAACTGAAGTGTATCTGGGGTGCTATATCCTACAGCTGTTCAAAAATAACTCCACGGTTATCTAATAGCATCTCAGAGCTAACAGGACTACCCAGATGGAATTGGTACGTTGATGAATTTGTGGCGGTTTCGCCAAATTCCACTGTCTACTTAGCCGAAGAACCCCCATAACTACGACCCAACCTTCATTAAGTTTTCGCTAATGCAATCGCATTAGCACCTGTAAATGATTCACGCAACAAAAGACCAAATGTATTTAGCTAAAAGCTTCTGGAAGAGAATTCTTACCTGCATTCATTTATTCGAATTCAAAATTCCTTTAAGAATTCTGTTCCAAACAGCATATCCTTGAAAAGAAAGCTTATCGGTTCACATATAATATAACCGCATAATCAGGGAATCTTAACCTTGAGTTGGCTATTCCCAGTCTCACATATGTACAACAATGTCTTACATACACATTGGCTGGCGATTCATTGTCCAACTGCCAAAGCAGCGTCGGGCAGCTTGTTTGTTCACCTGGAATATTCCCGACCACGATCCCTCGTCTAAACGAATAAATAATCACAAATTTCGTTCCTTCCCACAAACGAATTCCCCTGCATATACAAATGCAAGCAAGGGATTCGTTTTGGCCACCGACCCAAGGTACGATATACAATTCTCATTGTATAAAGTATTGTAATCCATTAACACCTCCTTCTAATGGCTATTTACACAAGGGCATCACTCAGCTGATGCCCTCCTCCCATCTTTTCTCTTAACACCATTTCTTCGATGCATCGTCTCAAATTTATTTAGCCGCGATGCACATCCGAGACAACGATCTATACGGTCCCTTTGTCTTTCAATTTCCCTGGATCCGTTCCTCATGACCTCGGGGCATGAGCAAACAAAGATCCAATTGGCATCCAATGAGATTCGGCTTGTTTGCTTAGCCGAACTCACATCGTATAGATACACATTATGGCCTTTCTTTGTTTTAGATTCGTTCTCATGGTTTCGTCCCATGAATGAACCAATGTTCACACATGCATCTGTACCTTAATTTGAGAGAGCCGGTTTCACTGGCCGAATTTCTATTGATAGCGATTTAATATCGTTAAGTCGTATTCCAACCGCTGATCCGGTCGGTGAGTCTTCTGCTCCCCGTGGCGTCCGGGGACGCGTACATCCAGAAGTCGGGATTCATTAAATACCAAATATATTTAGTTAATAGTAATAGTCGGACTTATAGTGCGAAGCGTTTAGATAGTCTGTGTTGTGTACGTTTGAACGATGGCAATGAGAATGTTTTAATTAATACATTCGAAAGGTTTCAAGTGATTTTTATGCTTTTTCCATTTAGTTAATCAAAAAAGTAACTATCAATATTGTTACGGATTTCGATTTTACGTTTAGCGGCTTCCTAGGTCCGTTCTCTGGATCGCGAAATAATTCAAATCAAACTCCAAAAGTTCGTTCTCCTTGGTTTAATGGATTTACTTTATTTTTACTTATTATTTTACACATGTTAATTACACTTATCCCTTAACATCGATCCTCGTGTTCGCTGTCAGTTCTCTTCTTCTTGACTCTTCACTGACACTTATTATTCCGCTGTCAGTTTGCCTGCTTCTCTATGTCGTCTATCTCGCACTAGGTGGCGTGTTTAATGTTCGTAACTTCGTCACAATATCAATAAAATAAAAAACGTTCGAACATTAAAACGGTGCGTTTCATTAACCTTCGCTGCGGTGTCGTGTGTTTATGCTTTTCCTTTGGCGCTAGGAGATGGAACTTTAAGTGAAGAGTTATGGGGAAGAAGTGAATCATTCAATTCTCTTCCCCACAAATTCAATTTAAGTTATTGAATCTAGATTATATATGTTTTTATTTACAATAGATACGGATTTCTAATTATTATTAGCAAACGCATGTGAAACAGTAAATAAGAAAAAGAGGTTGTAATTAGGAAGGGTGTACTGTTATAGTAGCCATCATATGAAAGCCACCCACCATTGGAGTATTCCTATAATTAGAGTCCTTCAACACATTCGTTATTTCTATAGTCTTATTTAATATCCGCGTGGCCATCAAACGTATCTATAATAAATCTATCAATCACATCTACTCGTATAATATAGTACCTACATAGAAAACCCGGCATTCATCAGAACATTTCTTCAAGTAAATCTAAACAGTGTATGTCCTGCCTGATTACGTACGAAACCACCATTCGTTGCGATACGGAATACCGATAGCAACAGAGCCTTAGAGCCATATTTGTGTGTTTTTTTGTGCCCACTGTACTGGCTGGTTGGTAGCTGGTGATTCTACTGCTCAGTGGATATACTCGTAGATACAGATACGGACACTTTGGGCAGAAACAGTTTTATGCTGCCGTGTGCGCCAACTACATTACACACAAATCTACCGAGTTAGTTCAACACACAGGCGACCCACCGATATACTCTCTCTCGACCGTACTCTGGTGTCTATACTAAGGATATAGCGTATAGATTTGGGGGAATTTTATTCCACGGAGAGTGGTAGTATAAACATTTGGCACTAGACTCATGGTTCAAAGTGCCGCGATGTCGTGCTTTACAGCTTTTGTTGCTTTGTTTTGTTATCCTGCGCGCGTGCTTCCTCTTACCACACTTACGTGGTTGTTGGTACGTAGATAGGTAGGTAGTTCTCACACCTACGTCGGGCGGCATGACGAGGACAACGTCGATGGAGATGGTGATGGCGATGGCGATGGCGACGCCAATGACGACGACACGACCACTTTTTTCACACCCTATACTTTACCCTGCGCCCCGGGGGTGCTTTCTGTGTTCGGTTCGGCGAATTTTTTCCTTTCCTAAACCTTTTTATTTTTTTATTCTCTATTTTTGTTCACCCTCATCACCCGCCCACCTCCGGCATGACGAAGGGCTGGGGTTTATTTTCTTATTTGGTGCTGGGATGGCTTTGGGGCGATTTTTCCCCATACCTTTGATTTGCATTTTTTCTTTTTCTTTCCATATAGTTTTTTTTTCTTTTTTGTTCTGTACGTTACGCCTGGGAGTATGGGGTATCCATACCGTTAGATATTGTGTGCTGCCGGGCTGTCGACAACATCAGACTTGTTTGACGGAAAGTGGGTGGTCTGAAGAGCCACCACTGCGATAGCAGCTTTCCTCCCAGAACGGCACTTTCAAGTTAAAGTCGCCAATACTCCTGGGACGGACGGGTGGTAGAAAACGGTATGGGCGATAGGATAAGTATCTACAGCGACGATATGGTAACCTCTGCTTTATAAGGGTCGGCGGCGGCTATTCTCTCGTTCTTCATTCTTTCGAGGTGATCCTCATAGATATGAACGCACCTACATTTCTATCTTCATCTGTATGTACAGATGTATAGTATATCTCGACATCCACTGCTATAGTTGTGGAGATTCTGCAGAATTGCGGAGGAACACTTGTGTATGGGGTGTGTGGGCGAAAGTGTGTTGGCTGGCAATCGTGTGATGGTATAGAAAAGGTTCGACATAGAGACGAGTCACATGCCGGAGGACGGTATAAGGCACACAACCAGTGGAGCTCTTCACAGTCATCCTCGTTGGAATTGTTGAAGTCGTGGTTGTGTCGTCGTCGTCGTCATCATCATCATCATCATCATCATCGTCGTCGTTCTCATCGTCGTCGTCGTCGTCGCCGTCACCGCCGTCGTCGTTGTTGTCCTCGTGCTCGTCAGTGTCGGTGTCGGCTCCTTTTAGCAGGATAATGTTTCAGTGATTTCAGTACTTCGATTCGGTTTAGTTCAAAGGATGACTTCTTGCGGTAAAGAACTACTCCGGACTAAGCTCCTCAATCATAACTCTAGTGGCGTACGAATTTTGTAGTCATAAGTGGTGTACGAATATCGTTACTGGTTAATTTAAACTTTTGAACCGTATCGCAACCGTTGGTTATATTTAAAATGAATTTTATTCGTGAATCGTGTTTTTTATCTCAACATTTAGTGATGTTGGCTATTAAAAGAAATTTTAAATATTCTTATCGAGTTATGATTGTGTATCTTAACTAAAAATTGTTAATTTAATTATTTGAATTGCGTTATAAAATGACTGCTAAACGCGAAAAGGATTACGCTAAAAACAAATCAAGCTCTGGTAAACCTAAACTTATAAACCAATTAATTAATAACAATAAATTAATACAAAGTACAATTTACGAAATTTAATAGCAAATGTATGATAAGAACTCATTCATTTCATCAGCCTACAGGCTAGGTACGGACACCTGCCAAGATTGTGGCATTGATAACAATATCTCCCTGGTGGTTGCATATAGTTTGTGTTGTGCTTTCGACATCCTTTTGGGTCATTTAATAGCCGCGCGTATGTGTCTGGTTTGGAATGTGTACATTCTTTAGCCATTCATTATTATGGGTTACAAGTGGTGTCAATGGTTTTTTGTTTGTATCGCGTGGCGAACAACACGTTCATTGGTTTTAGCAAAACGTATTACGATAGAATGATGTGAATGAGAGTTAGCTGAATAGAATAGAATCGTGGACTAAGATTAGAAATGATTTCATCGAAGGCATTAAAGAGCATATATGTGCAGGGTTTTTGAATGGTAAAATGGTTAGTAGTTGACAAAACCCATATGTTAAAGGTCGAATCTAGGTTCAAAACAGTGTAAAACTCGTTAATTTCCTTTAGGAAACATAGTGTAGTATGCGTTATTTTACAGTGACATTCGAATGTAGTAAATATCGTTCAAACTTAAAACAATTTAGATAGCACACATGTTTGCTACTAACTACGAAAAAATGGGATAGAAACGAATTCCAATTCTTCCCCTGGCCTTGACCTGTGATATTTCAGAACTCTCGAAATTGTATTTTCGGATGACTGAAAACCTCAAAATGTCATTCATCAATGGAAAATAGCAAATATCAAGCACAAAAGAGTGCCCTAGTGCACCTAGTATAAGTCTCAAGACTTCGAACCAACACTGCACATCCGCCTTTCCATATTTGTATTGTCCTGAAAATTACTATCGCTTTTTCAATCCTAGATTTACGACTGCTGTAGGGCGTATAATGTTTCTTTTTCCTCATACTGCTGCCATGTTCAACATGGTTTCTGTAATGCGTGCTTAGTTTAGTTTAGTTTAGTGAGGACAGGTCCCTCATTCATTTTGCTTAATGCAAGCTTAAATTAAACTTAAATTAATTATTTAAAAAAAAAAAAAACGTTACAGACTATCTTAAATAATAATGTTGATGCGAAATGAAGCACAACCGAAGATATATGAGCTATGAAAACATGTGTAGTGCTATTACGGTAGCATATGGTGCCAGATAGTGGTTATTAAATTTGTGTCGTTCGACTGAAGAACAAGATCACAATATGTTATAAGTACCCCAGAGGCAGAATACTCTTAACTAAAAAGAAAGACATTCATGTGTGCCAGTTTGACGGATGCAATTGATAAAGGTGTTGAGATATCCGTGAGGTTAGGGAACAGTTCAATTGCCGACCTTATACCGTTGAGACAGTGGAATAGTAGATTTAATATTATTTTGTAAAATGTTGGTATCATGTGTAACCTGACACGGTGTGGGCTATATGAACACAATTATAGTAAAGCTTGAGAAAAAACTCTTCGGTCTTAGCGTTCTATTTACAGTGCATCAATGTCTAGATATAACCGCTGTCACAACTTCATATTCACCTCAAGCAATTGTGTTACAGGTCAAAACCTGATATGTAACAGATATCACCACTTGGTCTCATCTTCGTGTGATGCTATATTGAGCCTTCCCTCCGTCAATTCAGTACTCACAAGCACAGATCTGAACAACTTTACTGTACTCTTTTTTTTTTTTACACTAACGCGCGCACAAAAGGGGGTTTTTAAGTTCCCATAATTGTCAGACCATAGTGCGAGCGAATGGAGAGGAAGTGGATAAGTAAAGGAGGTGTCGATGTATATTGGTCTTGAATGGTTGGACATTACAACGACCAGGTAACGCATGATCAGGCAGAACATCCCACATTCGTGTGGTTCGGCTAAAGAATGACTCTCTATATTTATTTGTGCGGTTGAAGTTGACCTTCAACGTGAACTGATGCGCATTCACAGATTGACGGGTATCGCGGGAAAATGTCTCAAGAGGCGGAACACATTCAGCAAGTTCAGTTGAGCAACGACCGTGGTAATGTGGCGGTTCTACGAACCACACAACCCACTATAGGTTGAGATATCGTCGTTCTACAAAGGAACATACTCACCTATATCCATTACACGTGCCCACAGACACGTTCCTCAAAGTCCTTCCGTCCGCCTGAAACAAAGGTAGCATCCAAATACCCCAACATTGAATTCAATAGTAAAAACCAATCGAACTTAACGTTCAAAATTCTCTAATATTGAATTCAATGCATCCATCCAATGCATCCATTCGATACATCCATTAAACGCATTTTTCTGAAAACAAACTGAATAATCTCCTCATGTAGCTAATAGCAATTAGCACCCTAAATTCCCCGCAAGATCCCAAACCGGCAAGTGCACGTGCGCAAACAAAGGCCCAGCGATTTGCCCGCCGGCACAGAATTATTGCAATCATCTTAACGCCTATTTCACGCCAGATGTTTACGAATAAGAAAATGCATCAGAGCCGTATACCATAGCGATAACATAACAATTCCACATCAGTTGAATTTGCTCGAGTTTAAAAATCGAATTCGTACACACGGCCAGTAGCCTGATGCTTCATAGCTTCGCTTCACAACCGCTCATCGTGTGTTCAATTCACCCTCTTCATTATCCTTGCCTAACGCAACAACTCGACGTGGTCTGTAAACAGAGCATAGTCCACCGGCACACTCGCATGGTCCGACGTTCTCTCGCTCGCTCGTTCCCCGCTCCGTCGTTCGCACACGAAGCTGATCGTAACAAAGTTACTGAGGAGGGAGTAGTGTGGCGTTTCTAACAGATACACACACAATACACAAGCAAATAGTGCAGAACATCGAAGGAAATCGAATGGATGCATTGGATGGATTCATTGAATTCAATATTAGGGAATTTTGAACGCTAAGTTCGATTGGTTTTTGCTATTGAATTCAATGTTGGGGTGTTTGGATGATACCTTTGTTTCAGGCGGAAGGAAGGACTTTGAGGATCGTGTCTGTGGGCACGTGTAATGGATATAGGTGAGTATGTTCCTTTGTGGAACGACGATATCTCAACCTATAGTGGGTTGTGTGGTTCGTAGAACCGCCACAGTAATACCTATAGAAAAGAGATAGGCATGATACGTTGCGTCCGTGTTCTAACGACGGAATTGATCGATTTACGGCTGAGTCTCCAATAAGTTTCACTGCTCGTTTTTGCATCCTGTCGAGTACGTGTAGGTCAATTTGGATGCGCCTGACCAAATATGGGAGTTGATCTCGATTTTTGGACGAATACCATCATCATCATCATCGGCACTACAACCAGTAACCGGTCTTGGCCTTATTTAGCAAGTCCTGAGGCTTGTTAAAATTTCCATAATGATTTGTTTTTTCCGGGCAAGGTCATTAGTCTTGCGACAGAGGCAAGACGAATATACGCCTTGTAAATAGTGGCCAGGTTGGATGCAGCCAAGTATCTTGTGCACCTCTTAAGGAACCCCATACATTTGGCTGCATTTTTCGCAGCTTCAAATATGTGGTCATTCCAGTTAAGAGTCGAATTACTTCGAGTGCCAAGGATTGATAGTTCCTTGGCTTCGTCGATGCAACTGCCGTTCATAGACAGTATATTTACTTTGGGGCTGACCTTTGACGACAAGAGACAGCACTGAGTTTTTAAGCCATTGAATTCTACTCTGTTAGATAATCCCCACTGATATATCTTGTTGCGGTCTGAGTTGAATGTATAAAGCATAAGCTGCTGGTGGGTAGTGACGTTCGACGAGTTTGGACTGGAGTGTTCGTATGAGTATGAGAAACTCAACGTGGTATCATCAGCAAACGAGTGAATTGGGTTGTGAGTAATTGGCAAGAGATCATTTATAAAGATCAGGAAGAGAGTGGGTGAGAGTACCGAATCTTGGGGAACACATGCATTAATTTGATGGGAGACAGATTTGACAACATCAAAAACCACCTGGATTGAACGGCCAGAAAGGTAGTCTCTTATCCATTGGATCAGGGAATTGTCCACTCCATATAAATGTAATTTTGACAAACGGGCTGGATCCCAAACTTTGTCGAAGCCTTTTGAAATATCCAATGGAACTACCTTGCTTTCACCGAGGTAGTGGATGGAATGGCTCCACTTTTCGGTAAGGTACGCCATCAAATCTTCTGTGGAGCTCTTGCTACGAACGCCATATTGGCGGTCATTGAGGAGGTCATTTGGTTCCAGATATTTCGAAAGTTGACGGTTGATAAGTGATTTCATTACCTTGGAGAGAATAGAAGTTAGTGCTATGGGTCGATAAGAAGAAGGGGTGATTTGTCACAATTTTTGGTGATTCGCTGAATGTTCGCTGTCTTCCATCTATTTGGGAAACGGTCAGTAGAATAAGACAAATGGAATAGTTTCCGCAGTGGTTTAGCGAGTGAAGAGGAACATTTCTTCAAGAGGATTGGGGGAATGCCGTCCGGACCAGCGGATTTGTGTGCGTTTAACTCTTTGAGCGGGCAACAGTACGCGTTCGGAGGCGAATCTGGCTCATGTTATGCTACTTATGCTCAAGTTGAGGTGGAACTGATGTGGTATTGTATTGACGCCAACGTATGCCACTATGTTCACTATCACCCACCGACGATTTTCTGCACAAGGATTGTCACCAAGAGAATAAGCCACGGAAGAAAACACACTGGTGTAATTTTAATGCTAATGTCTTTTTATTTGTTCTTGCTTAAATGTTGGGTGAATGCCCTTTTCTTATTTTTCCCGCTTACATGTGGTTCAAACGTTCTTTGTTGTTTTTTTTTTATATTTTAAAGGAGCGTGATAATAAGGGAAAATCTTTGCACTCGACATGTATGGCATGCATGCACGTATTAGCGTATTACACGAAATGACGATTGGGTTCCACTAACTAGTTCCATTTATCCATTTAATTCGCTAATTAATCGTCCTAAACGCACTCGGATGTGAACCGTTATTGCCCGCCTATTCATTTACTGGTTGCAAACAATTTTGGACGTATATGAACGGAATAAGTACGTTAAAATCCGGACGCCCGGACTGGACACGATATTTGCTCTTTATGTAGCCGTGTTCGACTTTAGTACTGTTGGTGTGCACGCTGCGGTGGTTGAGATGTGACTTGGGGTGATGCAAGATCGATGTGCGCTCGGTGGTGGTTGTGACTCGACTGACGGGTTAAAGGCAAGAAAAAGTTTATCGCGTCGTGGCGGTTGAGTCATAGCTAAAACAACTCACTGCCACTTACTAGGAACTCGAAAAGGGTGCGCTATGCGGGCATAGTGAATTTAGTTCCAACGAATCACTGCCGTGCAGGCTGAATTGGATTCCTATGTATGTATGTATGAGCATGAGTTCTTGGTTAGACAAAAGAATGTGGGTCTTGGTCGTCGCGATGGTTGTTTCGCGGAAATGCAACGCATCGTGCTGGTGACTTACCAGTAAGGAGACTTGGTATTGGGTAGGATGGGAGCCGAAATGATTTTCGGGGCAACTAAATGTTACTTGGTTACAAGCGAGAAAATAGTTTGAGCAGGAAGTGAGCCGGAGTGATTTTCGGGGGAAATTAGAATCGCTTGGTTACAAGCAAGGAATATGATTTAGATAAGGAATTAACCGAAGCAGTTTTTTGGAAAAATGTATGCGATTTGGTGTAGTTGGGGGAAATGATTAGTATTCCGTTGTAAATTTGAATATGCATTTATTACAGCTTGGGGAATGGATTCTTGATAGGTTTGGGGATGTATGCAATTGCAGATTTGGGGACGGATGCTGTTGCATATTGTAATTTGGGTTATGGTCACGCGCTGTTAGCGGTCAAAATTGGTTGGGATTGTGGGTTGGTTTTCCGTGTGCTATAGAGAACCCCCCAGTATCAGCGTTGAGTTGGCTGCAAAATGTACAGCAAGTAAATTCACTTACTCTATTGCAGTGGTGACTGGTTTGTCATCGACTATTAGCGATGGAATGGATGGACAGACTGACTTTTGAATGTTTTTCACGAATGCCCAGAAACTTCTACTACCTGTGCGAGAGTGTAGTATGTCTTGTCTCACTCTCTGGTCATGCAAGAACTTTGCGCGTTGAATATGCGCATTTCAGTCATTTCTAGCTCTCTTAATTCTTTTCCGGTTTTCCTCAGTATTGTTTGATTTATACAACCGGAAGCTTAACTCCTTAGTCTTAATGGCTTCTCTGCACCCGGAATCGAACCACATATTTCTTTTGGGTTTGATACACTTTACTCTGTGTGGAATAAACGTCCGCATGCCAAGTAGAATGGCTCCTTGATAGTATAGTGGTTAGTATACCCGCTTATCACGCGGGAGACCGGGGTTCGATTCCCCGTCGGGGAGTCTCTGGCGCAAGACTAATGACCTTGCCCGAAAAAAAAAAAAACAAATCATTGTGGACAATTTAACAAGCCTCAGGACTTGCTAAATAAGGCCAAGACCGGTTCCCGGTTGTAGTGCCGATGATGATGATGCCAAATAGAATCGTGTCTATTAATGTGTCCGGTATAGAGTCAACATCGTTATTGAGGAAAAATGACGACCAGTTTAACCTCCCAAAATGGTCGTTCAGACCTTCCCAGTTGGATTTCTCGTAGAACCATACTGTTCTTTTGGGAGCTTTCTCATTAACGTTACTGTTGCTAAGAGCAAATTTAGCTGACACGACACAGTGGTCTGAAGTGCCCAAGGGCGAAGAAACTTCAATTGTGTATTTTTTTGGGTGGGAGGTGAGAAACAGGTCCAATGTGTTGGCGAAATTACCACATATATCTGGTACCCGTGTTGGCTCATTGACAAGTTGAGTTAAACTATTTGAATGAGCAAAAAGCGGGACATATTGACCTCCAGGTGTTGTGTGTCCCGAGTGTCGAAACCACCGAGCGTTATGTACATTGAAATCACCCGCAATAACGATTTCAGTGTGCGGATATAGGGTCAAGATCCTATCGATAGAATCAGACAGAGCATCAAATTCGTTAAAGGATTCGTTTCTATCCAAGTTTAGGCTTCTGTAAAGAAAGCAGTGATGTATGATATGCTTACGAACGTGAATTTTTAGCCAAGAAAAATTAAATTCTGGGTTGGACCAGAGCCCATATTGTGACAGAAGCTGATAAGCAATATCATTTCGTACGTATTTGGCTATACCACGATGTGGGAAGAACAGTGGCACTAAGTTATATCCAGGTAGACTAAAATCGAAAATATCTCTATTAGTAATTACCTGGGTTTCGCTAAGTGCAAGGATATATGGTTTCTGGTTAGACACATAAGAGAAATTGCATCTCAAGTCGCGAATGTTACACAAATCAACGCGAAATTCCCGCTCCATTCAAATGGCCCTACATAGAAAACCAATACCACATCGGCAAAGGATGCAAGTCGGGACTAGCAATAGATAAGCGAAAGCAACCACTACAGGTGTTATGCCCTTGTAATAGGTGCCCCACTAGGTCCGTGCCGAAATCCAGGGCACATCCCTTCCATGACGAACATTATGCCACTCACACACCAAAACCTCTCCAAAGATTGTAAATCAACCGAGAGTATCGATGCCTGAGGGACGCAAACAGAGGTGCGAAAAAAAGGAAAACAGACACAAGTGATGGAAAGGGTAGAGGGTTTTCCCGCTTTGCACATCACTCGCATGTATATTCTCGCACTTTTCACAGCACTAAGACGCGTGTGGAGATCCGTTTATCTTAATCTCCGTTAACCTTAATGTCTTCCGACTGAAATAGGTTTCATCAAATAATAAGTCCAACCATGTTCATCAGCATGTATAGAAGCAATACTCTCGGCCGAAATTCAACTGTCATTCTTCAAATCTCTTGGAGTGGAACAAATGTGATTTTCCGCCATCTTGTTGGAAAAATATGTATTGCAAATCAATTTCGTCATCATCACTATTGATGGATACCGCTCACCATTCACAGTTACTGCGTCTCCACTTGCATTTTCCAAAAAATAAGGTCCAATGATGCCAACATGCCGTGGTCCACACCAAACAGTAACATTTTCCGGATGCACTTTTTTTTTTGTATAACAGAAATGAGCTTCATCTAAAAATATGATTTGTTGGAAAAAATTAAAACTATTTTTATAGAATTTTCGGATAATAAACATACGTTGCTGAAACGTATATTCTGCCACGACAAATTGTCAAGTAATATCAAACGCAAACGACAGATAATGAAACTCTTCCATTTTAAATGTATCTGCCATGACGTTTGAATACCCTATCGTCCTTTTTGGAAAACTCATTGGTAAATCAAAATAAATAAATAAACGAAGTAGTTGTTGTTAAACTGAATAAAGTAATTACTTTTATTTTCCGTTTTGTCGGACCACGAGAAAAACCACCAAAACTATGAATGAATGAATGAATGAATAGAGGGCAGAACCCTTAGTTTATTTCACTTGGTACAAGTCGTACTGCCGTCGGGGAGCCTCTGCCGCAAGACTAATGACCTTGCCCGGAAAAAACAAATCATTATGGAAAATCTAACAAGCCTCAGGACTTGCTAAATAAGGCCAAGACCGGTTCCCGGTTGTAGTGCCGATGATGATGATGATGACAAGTCGTATAAACATATAAACTTATAAACAGACTTACGAACTACCTTAACAACTAAGGCATGCGGGTTGGGGGTGGTGGACTAACTTTAAAGTAACTTAAAAATGGAATGGGGAACTAAACAAAAATGGATAGAATAATAGTCTAAGTGGGAGGACAGGGAAGGGCGAGGATAAACCGGATGCTAGGGTGTGGGTATGAGTACGGGAGAGTGTAGAAGGTGAGCGTGATGGGCTCAGGGGGGTAAGTGAGGAGACGACGCTTGAGAGCGGGAGAGGTGAGATTGAAGTCAAAGAACGGGGGGTGAGAGTTTGCCCACCCCTGCGTTCGCGAAATGGGTTCATTATAGCAGTAAGACATGTGATGGGCGGACAAATAGAAGAGATGGGGGTTTCGCAGATTTCGGGGATTAGTGGAAAATGTGATGGAAGATAGCAGACTTGGGCAGTCGATTGAACCGAAGAGTAGATGGTAGGTGAAGATGATGTCGGCATGAATTCTGCACTCTTCAAGTGTGTTAAGGTTAATTAGGTAAGGACGGCTCGTGTATGGGGATAAAATCAGGGGATCCTCCCAATTCAATCCCCGGACGGCAAAACGCAGAAAACGACCTTGCACGCCTTCGACCCTGCGAATTTGGGACGAGTAATGAGGAGACCAAACCTGACTAGCATATTCAAGAAGTGGGCGGACAAAGGCTATATAGAACGATCTGGACACGTGGGGATTAGAGAATTCTTTCGACCAGCGATTCACAAAACCAAGGATAGAGTTGGCCTTGAGAATAATGTAATACATATGTAGGATAAAACTAAACTCCCTATCCCATAAGATACCAAGGTCATGAATCGTTAGTACAGGTGTCATCTGTTGGTTGAGTGGGACATAGAAACGTAGCAGGGAGAGGGATCGTTTACGGGAGAAGGTAATTGAGTGACATTTGGCAATATTTAGTTGGAGGCAGTTATTTTGGCACTAAGTTGAAAAGCTGTCGAATCCCATTTGGAGAAGTGAAGAGTCGACAGAAGAGCGGATCGTCTTGAAGAGTTTAGCGTCGTCCGCGTATAGAGAGATGGAGGAGTGCTTGATACTGCAGTCTATATCATTAATAGTAAGAATGAATAGGAGGGGTCCAAGATGTCTGCCCTGGAGAACCTCTCACGTGGGAAGAAAAGGATTGGAGATAGTGAATCTAAATCTGACACGGTAGGTTCGATCGTTAAGAAAGGAAGAAATCCACTTAATCAATAAGGGTTCGAAGCCAAGGAAGAATAACTTAAAGAGGATGAGATTGTGTGAAATTTGGTCGAAGGCCCTGCTGAAATCGCTTGTGATTACATCGACTTCGTTGCCATTCTCTAAGGCACGGAGAGTGTGGGATGAGAATTCAACTAGATTGATGGTGGTCGGCCTAGCCGTAAGGAAACCTTTTCCTCAATAACAATGTTGATATTACAGCCGATACATTGACAGCCACGATTATTTTTGATATGCGGACCTATATTCTACACAGGGTAAAGAGTATCAAACCCTACTGGTTCGATTCCGTATGCTGAAAGGCCATTAAGACTAAAAAGCTAAGCTTCCGGATGTATAACTCAAACAATACTGAGAAAACCCAGAAAATATTCAAAAATTGCTGCAATACGCATAGGGGTCCTTGCAGGACCAGAGACTGAGACATAAAAGACTACACTCACACACAGTTAATTAAAACTTCTGAAAATGCATGAAAAACACCCAAAACGCAGTCTCCTCGTCCATTTCTTTGCTTATAGTCGATTACAGAGCAGTCACCAATGCAATAGAGCTACTTGCCACACACTTTGCAGTCATCTTAACGCTGCCTGATACCACATCAGTTCCGCCTCAACTTGAGCGAAAGCAGCACACCATGAGGCAGATTCACTTCCGAACGCGTACTGATGCCCGCGCACTCAAAGAGCTAAACGCAAACAAATCCGCTGGTCCGGATGATATTCCCCCAATCCTCTTGAAGAGATGTTCCTCCTCACTCGCTAAACCACTGCAGAAACTCTTCCATTTGTCGTATTCTACTGGGCGTTTCCCAAATAGATAGAAATCAGCGGACAGTCAGCCAATTTCCAAAAAGGGTGACGAATCATCCTTTTCTTCTTATCGGCCCATAGCACTAACTTCTATTCTCTCCAAGGTAATGAAATCACTTATCAACCGTCAACTTTCGAAATATCTGGAATCAAATGACCTCCTCAATGATCGTCAATATGGCTTTCGTAATAACAAGTCCACAGGAGATCTGATGGCGTACGTTACGGAAAAGTGGAGCCATTCCATCCACTACCTCGGCGAAAGCAAGATTGTCACATCGGATATTTCGAAAGCCTTCCACAGAGTTTGGCATCCAGCCCTTTTGCCAAAATTACTTTCCCATGGACTGGAAAATTCCCTGATCCGAGGGATAAGAGACTATCTTTCTGGCCGTTTAATGAAAATAGTTCTTGATGGTTTCAAATCTACGCTCCATCAAATTAATGCAGGTGTTCTCTTGGATTCTGTACTCTCACCCACTCTCTCCCTCATGTATATATCGCTGGTCTACGCCAACATCTCTTTTTGTGCGCGTGTTATTGCAAAAAAAACTCACTCGTTTGCTGATGATAGCATGTAGAGTTTCGCAGAATCATACGAACATTCCCGAACAAATTGTTGAACCTCATTTTGCCAGATATGCTTAATACATGGATTTCCTACCTTAATAAGATATATAAATGGGGATTATCTAACCGAGTACAATTCAATGCCTTAAAAACTCGAAGCCCAAATTAAATATGCTGTCGGTGAACGGCACTTGCATCGACGAAGCCAAGAAACTATCAATCCTCGACACCCGAATTAATTCGACTCTTAATTGGAACGACCACATACTTAAACTTGCCAAAAATGCTGCTAAATGTATGGGATTCCTTAAGAGATGCAAAAAATACTTCGCTTCATCCAACCTGGCCATTATTTACAAAAATTTACAATTTACATTCGTCCCAAAATCAAGTTCAACTCCCATATTTGGTCTGGCGCGTCCAATACTGCGTTACAAGCGCTCGATAGGATACAAAAACGAGCAGCGAAACTTATTGGGGATCCAGCCGTAAGTCGTTCGATTCCGTCGTTAGAACATAGACGCAACCTATCATACCTGTCTCTTGTCTATAGGTATTATCATAGTCGTTGCCCAAATGAACTTGCATAATGTATTCCGCCTCGTTAGAGATTTTCCCGCGATACTCGTCAATCTGAGAATGGGCATCAGTTCACGTTGAAAAACAAATTCAGGCGCACAAATAAACATAGAAAGTCTATGTGGCACTACCTGATCACTATCGTCTCATTGGCTGAGTTGGTAAGGAGGTTGTGTCTTGCGTTTAATTGTGCAAACCTAGGTTCACGGATGAGTCTTGCTATTGTGCACTTACTGAATGGGGTAGGTAGGGTCCCAAAGCCCAGTCGCCCGTTGAAATACCACCCAATTAAGCTATAGACTTCGTGAAATGGTAGGGATAAATCCTTGAGCATCTTTCGGAGCTTGGCTGAGGGACCCGGTCGAGATAAATCCCAGGCCGCTGACTCAACGGTATAGGTTCGTCTTTCCTGGGATGAGTAAAATAAAAAAACAAAGTGTTTCCTCGTCGTTGTAATGTTGAAGCATTTAAGACAAATGTACATCGACGCCTCCTTGCTTTTAGCCCACTCGCAATGTGCTCTGACATTTAAGGGTACTCCAAAAATCCCGTTTATGTGCGCTTTAGTCTTAAGAACACGGGTTACATAGACACAGGTCCACAGATAATCAGATATTGTATCTTGCCGAAAAGTGGTGCTACTTCATCAAAACAAAATTGTCATACTGCGTACCTCAAAAGCGTTCGACATAATTTTGCATTCAGTCGAAATTCCTTTCCTATGGTGTTTATCTCATTACCATTAAAGTTACTAAGTTCGTGACCGCTCAGTCCAAGCGATTCAAATCTGCTTCCCACCAAATTCATGGTATTACACAGAGCTCGGTTCTTTCATCCATTTTGTTTCGTATGTTCTCGATAGTATTCAAAAACAAGCGTTGGAACTCGTTAGCGACCCAGCGCAAGATATTCAGGACCACCAAATCGCAACGTATTCTACCTGTCGCTTATCTCTTTTCTATAAGTATTGACAAGGTCATATCCAACCGACTATTTCAAATCAAAGAACAAAGAGTTTAATTCATACCAAGACGTCAGATGTACTGGTAGAGACAGAGGATCGTTGTTATGTCAAAACATATGCAATGATCTGATCATATAAATTCTAATCATTACAATTTCCAGGCATTTAAGATTAATGTCTACCTTCGCCTTTATTTTCAGCAATGTTCTGCCCGCAGTGTGCTATGACATTTAAGGAAATAGCAAGACCCCTTTTTGCCCATGTGGTATAAAAAGTACTCAAAATTACGTACCCCAACCGTAGGCGATACCTAGATTTAATTTCTGGATTCTGACTAATCATCAACATCGGCACCACAACCGGGAACCGGTCTTGGCCTTATTTAGCAAGTCTCGAGGCTTGTTAAATTTTCCATAATAATTTATTTTTACGGGCAAGGTTATTAGCCTTGCGCCAAGGATTCTGACTAATGGTCCTAGAGAAATTCATGTTTATTATGGCTGTTACGCCACACTGATATGAGTCCATCTTCTAGCTCATAAGTAGATCGGGCGCTATAAATAATGCACAGGTTCTGTGAGAGAATTGTACTTCACTCTATCACATGGAGAACCAGCTCACAATCCCAACCTAATTTCGATCGCTAACAGTGCGTCATATCAACCCCTTTTCCACCGTTCATGCTATTCACCTGGAATATCATATTTCCCAAATGGACACATAGCTGAATTCATTCTTCTATGCAGATAATGCATAATTGAATTCAGCTACCTTTTTGCCATACCATTTCCATCGGAAATCACATCATGTCGGTTAGGAACAACAAGTCGAAGCAGACGACACTGTTGCATATACATGCTACCGCTGGGGAATTTAACAAAATATTTAATTAGTTCTCATGATAAATTACCCTAGCCAATTTGGCGTCACTTCGGCTTTTCCGCAGATCATCCATTTACTTGGGATCAATGATCTCTTTTCGCAGGTGAATAGCACCAGCTAAATTTTCCTCTCATTCTCAATTTTACCTTCCCACAGTTCAATGCACTCTGAGGTCACCACATTCACCGAATTAGGTCAATGGGTTATCATCAGAACTGCATTGATTCATGCACACACAACCAAACCCATCCCGAGATCACAGTACTTTGTGTTTGTGTTCCCTCATTCTCCCATGTTCGTCGACTATCGAATTAACCGATGTATTCGCCACACATCGACGGGCGTGGCAATGAGAGAGCAGAAGTATCATCTATATTGGTTGTCCTGTGTGCAAAAATACAATTACCCATCTTCATCCCTAATTCAAGTCAGTCGATATCCAACTACTGTCGTGGCCACACACGTTTCGCGAGCACGGAGCATAAGTCAAATTAACAATTTCCACGGCCACCAGTCGAGAAAGAAGTGTTTAATCCCGAATGAAATTTATAAAATTCAATTTAATAATAAGTTATAAGTTATGTAAGAAAAAAGAAAAAAAAACAATACCAATAAAAAAAGGGATTACCATCAAATCAACACCAGTGCATTATTATTTATTGCCTTCTCTCGGATTTGGGGCCGAACAATCGTTTGGTGCGTTTTATTAGTACAGTGTCGAGTTGGTGGAGTTTAAGTGAACCAAGTGCCCATGTTCGGTACGATACTTAAACCCCCACAACCCAACTGGGTCGCATCAGAAAAAGAATAGATTGTATTTTAAGTGATGAAGATAAGAAATAGAGTGGACGGAGATACACGGCCCAGAGGAATACCAGATACAATGATATTAAATATGTTGACGTCCGGCGCCGTGCTTCCTCTGATGAGGGAAGAGCGGGGACCTTTCTTTTATTCCTTTACTTCCTTTTCTCAATTAAAAACTCTAGAACTCAATTTCAATTAGAACTTATAATTCCAAAACTCATTTATTCACTCTCTTATATTTTACTATATTGTATTCTATATTTATAATATATATTTAACTTGACTGAACTCAATTTTACTTTTTCTCAAACTTAAACTCAAACTCAACTAACTGATCTGACTCAACTCTCTTCCTCAACTGATTTTACTATTAAAATTTCTCTCTACTTATGGAACATTATGTTCTAATTTACTGGAAATTATAACATGAACAAAACAAATTTTCTCAAAGTATTCCCTTAGTTTCTGTGACTTTTAAATTGAATAAAATTTGAAGGAAAACCAAAGTGCTCTGTTTTGAAATAAAAAGGGGCAAGTTATTAAATGTGCTGTAACTGGCAATATTGTGAATGTTTATGAATGTTATGTATTAAGTGAGAATGTAATATATGTTAAAGGAAGTTTTTAAGGATGTGTAAGGAGATTCAGTGTTAAATTTAATAAGGGTAGTATTCTGGAATACAACAAATACTACCAGTACTGAGTGCTCTGATAAATAGTCTCTTGTCTAATGAGCGAGAGATTCATTCAAATTTATGAGTCCAACTTAGACAATAACGCGAAATATCATACTTAGAAGATATATAGTAGGATAATGTTGCTTTTTCGGAAGTATTGCTGGAGTCACTCGAGTTTTCAAAATGGGTATTAACTTATTTAGCCGAGAACCTGTTGCTGGTAAAACATGTTTGGCAATCTTTAAGAAGATCGAATTCTTCCAGATATTTCGAGAGTTCAGTATTGATTAATAAACTTCAAGAGAATGCAGAATAATGTTGTAGAACGATGAATGAGAAACTTAGCACGCAGCATTCGTAATCTTCAATAGAAATGAATATTTTTGACTCGATAGGAAGAGGTAGGGTAAGAATCGGCTTTTTTGGTAACTGATTTTAGTAGCATCGCCCTACAAGACAAACGTAAGAAGTGCTAGGTCCTTGATTTAATGTTCGTTGCTAGAGACTTCTACAGGTATCAGCAAAGTAAAGTTGTGAACGGACCTTTTATTTACGATATTTTTTACACTACAATGCAACACTAATACTATATTACTTTTTTTGATGCGCCACTGATTAAATGTTTTGCCTTACAATTTGGGTTTTCATGATCGTGCCAAAACTATTTGAAATATTTCTTTCATTTTTTTATTGACTTAATTGATGTAAAAACATTCCAAAAAATGATATCCAACCGCAGTTGTAGTTCGAAACAGCAATAGTTCAAAACAGCTGCAATTGGATCTCACTTTTGGGATGTTTCTACATCATTTAAGTCAACAAAAAAGAATGAAAAAGGTGTCATACGAGGATTGCCTTTTATATTTCGGGATTAGAGAACAAAAACAAGTATTGATCATCGTAAATCACTTCATTGTCTTTCAAAATATTCCCCATGGAGATCTATACACTTTTGCATGCGTTTGAACCAATTGTCGAAGCACTTTTGCCACTCTGATTGAGGTATCTCCAACACATGCATTCTGAATGCAGCAACCGCTTCTTCAGGTGTCGAAAAACGTTGACCTCTCAGTTTGTTTTTTACGTACGGGAATAAAAAAAAGTCATTCGGTGCCAAGTCAGGACTATACGGCGGATGGCCCATCAAATCGATGTTTTGGCTGCTCAAAAATGCCGTTGTCGCAGCCGATGTGTGAAAGCTCGCATTGTCGTGGTGAAGAGTGATCCGTCTTCGGCGGTTGGTTTTCCTGATTTCTTGGAAGACAACTGGCAAACAAATGGTTGTGTACCACTCAGAATTGACTGTTCTGCGTTGTTCTAGTAGTACGGTTGCGACATGTCCAGTTTTTCCGAAAAAAGAGTCGACCATTTGCTTGGAAGTGCTTCGTGCGCGAACAAATTTTGTTGGATTTGGCTCATCTTGAAACACCCAGACAGTCGACTGCTGTTTACTTTCGGGCTCATACGCGTAAATCCACGATTCATCACCTGTCACAATGTCATAGACGTGTTTCGAAGCACCGCGACCGTATTTTTTGATCATTTCTTTCGACCAATTGACACGAGCCTTTTTTTGGGCGATTGACAAATTGTGTGGGACCCAACGCGAACAAATTTTTTTGACAGTCAAATGTTTATGCAATATTGAATGTATGCTGGTCCCACTAACGCCTAAGGTTGTCTCAATCTCACGATAGGTCACATGACGATCTTCCAATATCAGTTCGCGCACAGCATCAATGGTTTTCGGAACAACAACTGATTTTGGACGACCTTCACGAAATTCATCTTGGAGTGAACTACGACTACGATTGAATTCACCATACCATCGATAAACACTGGTCCTTGATGGAGCTTCATCGCCAAAAATTGAATTAAGTTCATCCATGCACTGTTGCTGAGTTAATCCACGCCGAAAGTTGTAAAAAATAATCGCACGAAAATGTTGACGATTTAATTCCATTTTTGGGCCGAGATGAAACTTTTAAGTTACTGTAAACAACACAAATAGCGCTCGTATGTCAAAATGTTCTGAGTGCGTATAACCTCAAAAATGTCCAACTTTACGACAGAGCTGTCAATTGCCGGATTGCAACACTAGGGTTGCCAAATCCCGAAACATAAGAGGCAACCCTCGTATAACCTTTAAGTACATGATCATGAAAACATAATAATTTTTAAATGGCCCTTAAAGCTAAATTTGTGAATCTATCTCAGAAATGTTTAGCTCAGTTTTATAAATGCGGCTTTATTAACAATAACACTACTTAGCAGAGCAATGATGAAAAAATCAGCAAACTATTTTGGATTGTTCTTGTAGTAAATCAATTTCGAAACTCCAAACACGATTATCTCAAAACCATATATTTCAACTCGACCTGACAAATAACATTTGCAATTTTCATCAGATCGACTTTAAATTCCAAATGTAGCTTCTCTTCGATAGACTTGAAAGAAAAAGTACATAAGATTATAAATATTGATTAACACAACTTTTTTTAAACATAAATGTTTTGCTTAAAAAAAAGTTCGAATTCATTTTAATTTCCGGAAAAAAAATGTTAATGATGATGTGATATGCTAAATTTAATGTAATTATTAAAAACCATTGTTTTAAGATTTTTATAAAAGATTAAACTCGATTTTAAAAAAAAAAATCAAATTCATGTTAATTTCCGAAAAAAAAAATATTAACGATGATGAGTACTTCTCTGCTAAATTTAATGTAGATTATAAAAGACAATTTTTTTATGTTTTTTTTTATCTAAGTTTAAACGTCAATTTTTTGTTTAAAAAAAAGTTCATTTTCATGTTGATTTCAAAAAAAAAGTGTGTGGTGGTATGTACTTCTCTGCTCAATTTAATGTAATAGATATGCAAGTCCCCCGCTTGGTAGAAACCTTGACGTGGTGCGGAGGCTTAAACTGTAATGAATCACTCAGGCTATGCTGACGGAAGCATACACTTCCAGTAGGGCCACCCATGTCAGACAGGGTAGCGAGGAGTAACACATAAAGATCTACCACCCCTAATCCAGGGTGTTACGCGTCACCGTGCCCATTGGATGATTTGCAGCCAGGGGTATACCGGCTGTATTATAACGACGCCTCTCTGACCCCGTGGTGAATCAGAGCAGTAAGTAGACCTTACCATATCAAAAAGGGCTCTGATGTGGGGGATTATTTGAAACCCCAAGACTCGTGAGATCAAAAATGAATAATCAATATACAGAAAACAATCCCACGAAAAACCCAGTAGGCGTAGGTGTGATGAGCCGACACTACTATAAGGGAACAAATCATCAAGAAAACACCGACTCGGCAAAAAGATGACGTAGGGTATTTAAATTGCATACTGCAATGCAATCGTCCACCAACAATTTTCTCGTTGGTGGGCCAGGAGGATGACGTCAGGAACAATGATTTATGCCGTTGGCTGGAATCAATATACTATAAATGCTTTTTCAATGTGAAATGATTACCTGTGTTTGACCCAAAAATAATCCTCCAGAATATAAGAACAACTCGGTGTTAGTTTCACTGTTGTTAAATAATGTGTTTATTTACAACAATTAATTGGATTTATAAAGATTAAGAATATTTTCGATCCGATTTTCAAGAGCAGCTAACGAATAATAACGAAGTTTGCTATGACAGTTCGTCAATTAAATTTTTGTGACAGCTGTTTGCTGACAGTTGTTTATCATTTGCTGTTGTCGGCATTCAGTTGCGAATCCACTGACTGCATTCAGTGCGAATCCGCAACATTCCGCCCGCCTTCGCCAATCATTGGCGAATCATCTGGCTCCAGAGGATGGTCGTCCGGAGCTTGGTCGGGGGGTTCCTCCTCCAGCGGCAGGAGGCTTATCTTGGCGATGGGACTCGTGAGTGTGCCTGTAGCGGTCCCCAGTCCACCCTCGCGTGGGTGGTTGATTGGCAGAGAGCCGCCCGACCTGAGGAGCGCTGAAGGCTGGAGGGTCTTGAACGGCTGGAGGGTTGGTGATGATGAGATGGTCCCTTCCGTCGCGGGAGTCCACTACATTTTGTGATCACGGAACTGGCCATGTGATCTGGGTTGGAGTTGTAAGTTCGCGACCCACGATCGGTGACCACGTGATGTCCGGTGTTGAGAAGTACTGCATTGAGACCAGAGGCCCATTGGCGCCCGTCTGGTAGCTGCCGGCGAGATGCGGCCATTGACAGGTGAGGCCGCAGCGTTGAGTTTGGTGCGATGTCTTCCATGACACCGTCCGCGGTCCTGGCGGAATGACACTCGCCGACCCAGTGCCTACTGGGCTAATTGAAGTACCGCCTCTCCTGGTTTACTGAGAGGCGTACTGGTTGGCTGAGATTCAGTTGATTCTGTGGATGCTGGAGAGCGCCGCCCGCTAATCGGGGCATTGCGCGCTCCTATCCCTTTTGGGGTGGCTACATATGGTAGCGGTCGTCCTTGGTGATTCTGATCCTTGACAGGAGCTTCACCACCCGGTGTCCCTGGTTTGGGGTGGTGCCTTTGGGTGCGCAGGCTCCTGGCTCCTCAATTGCCCGTTGTCCATGCCGCGGTTCAGCGGGCGAAGGGTATGTCTGAAGGTTGCTTCACGCAGATGGTCGGAGGTCGGTGTGACTGGTCAAGAGTTGTTTACCGTTGGAGGTGTCTGGGCCGGGCGACGCTGCACCCATCAGTGTCCACCCCAAATGAGTGTCCCGGACGAAGATGTCCGAGTGGTCGGACTTTCTAAATCCAACCTTGATGATGGCCGGATACACATCGGCGCCGATTATCACCTCCACCTTATCCCTTGAGGGGATGTCCGGCTCTGTGACGTCCAGGCCTGTCGCGGTGGTGAGGTCGCCGGGCACTATTCTTGATGGTGGCGCGTAGTCCGAGAGGCAAGACATTCTATAGGAATCTCTTAGTTTTCGTGCAAATTTTTTATTTCACCGAGGCAACATGGTTTTCTCAACAGCCCATCAACTACAACCAACCTCGTTGAGTCTACTTCCTTTACACTCTCAGCACTAGAGGGCGGTTACGAGGTCGATATGGTGTCGACCGACCTCAGTAAAGCATTCGACAAAATCTCCCACAATCTCATCCTCTTCAAATTATCCGCTCTCGGCTTCAAACCTGGAGAGCTGAAATGGATTTCTTCCTGTCTAAAAGATACACTTTATTCCGTTCGGTTTAGGTCCACGACATCCAACCCCTTCTTTGCCGCCTCTGGTATCCCCCAAGGTAGCCATCTGGGTCCTCTCCTATTTATCATAATCATCATCGGCACTACAACCGTGATCTGGTCTTGGCCTTATTTAGCAAATAAAATTTTTTAAATTTTCCATAATAATTTGTTTTTCCGGGCAAGGTTATTAGCACTGCGCCAAAACTCTCCTATTTATACTTGCCACTAATGACATCGATAAGGTCATTAAGAATTCCAGCTTGTTCCTATACGTTGATTATACCAAGTTATATAAGATCATCGTGTCACCACTTGATTCTGCACTGCTGTAATCAGACCTTGACAGCATCTCGATTTGGTGTGACAAGAATTGCTTTGTACTTAACATCGCCAAATACCTATCTATAACCTTTTCGCGTAAGCGTATTCACTCATCCTCACGTTCCTATACCCTTCATAACCAACCACTGAGCATTGTCCAATGTATTCGAGATCTTTGGATCCTTTGCGACAGGGGGCTTAACTTCCTCTCTCACATTGATGAAATGATCCGGAAGTCAATTTTGTCCTCAGATCCGTGAAACGATGGTCTAAGGAACCCTCCGACCCTTACGTTACTCGATTCCTTTACCTTACCCCCGAACGTCCACTGCTTGAATATGCTGGTCAGGTATGATCTCCTTATCACAAAATCCATATCCGTAGAATCGAAAGTATTCAACGTCGCTTTCTTCGGTTTGCTCTCCGAGGGATAGGATGGGAAAACCCCTGAAACCTTCCCCCGTACATTAATCGCCTCAAATTAATCGACCTCAGAACCCTTGAGGAGCGCAGGGTCATGGCAGACATGATGTTCATTCTCGGGTTCTCTCCAGCTCGCTCAACTACGCCTACCTCCTTAACTCAATGCCTCTGAACACAAAACCTCGAAATACGCGTAATCCCCCGTTCATCTAATGGTCTCAACAACGAACCCCTTTCGCGGATGTTGAGAAATGTCAACTCCAATTCCACCCTGTGCGAATTCGACCTCTCTACCCATAGTTTCAAGCACCGCCTCCTAAACCATTCTCACCACCAATATTAAGCGGCGCTTCTACACGTTACTATAATCTGCCCCCACCTCTCGCCCCTTCTCCACCCCTCTTAATTTGCCCTGGTTAGCTTAGGTTAAGCTTCATTAAGTTAGTTCTTAAGCTCCCTAGTTTGTAAGTTATATATAAATTGTAGCTAATGGTAATTATGATGCTTGAATTAAGCCAATAAATGGGGTGGAGCCCCACTAATTTGCCCGTATCCAATGGAATGTATTTTCGACAACCACTCGCAAAGCACTTTTAAGCAAAAAACATGTGCTTTATTTCGTTTGCTTTGGTGTGTGGCCTCTCATAAAAAATAATGTACCGATCTTTCATCGAGCGCGATAAAGCGTTTTGACTGGTCCGGTGTGTTTTCAGCCTAAGTCATCCAAGGACGCACGTAATTATCGCATGCAACATCATAAGCACCGACGCCACACCCGTCGAAAACTGCCGCATACATCACAGCTACCGACCTCCACGAGCATAAATCATGACTCGTCTTCATTAACCCCAGATACTAACGGTCATGAGTCACCAGTGAAGGAGGCAATTATTTGTAGGGTGAAGACAAACAAACAGGGGAACAACTAGGAGTGCACCACAATAAAACAATTGCGATGAAACTATGCTATGGTAAACGGAAGATGTATGGATACAATGCAAGCATGGACGATTTTACATTAAGTTAGGATAACAGAGCGGGAAAGCTGTGTAATTCCCTCCCACCGAGAGTGTTTCTGGAGCGTTAAGACGTGCCACTGTTCAAAAAGAATGCGTAGCAGTTATTTGGTGGGATCTGGTGGCGCCTGGGTTCAACTTTCCCGAGAGAAGTGTAATAAAAAAAAATTATACTCACTAAGGACGATTTCTCGAGTCACTTTCTTTTTATTTTCAGCTGTTTTCAGGTACACCGAGTTGCTTCCTGCCACCCGCACTGAGAAGAAACTCAAACAGGACAAATTATTTTTTGTTCGTTACTTCTCAGGCATTACAAAACCTTTGCCCCCACCATCGGTAACAAAATAGTTCGCAAAAATTAACAACCTATGTGGAATTGTAAAGATACCGCGGTACTCTGAACCGGTGCGGCATTATCCTTCAGCTGAACGGGTAGAGAATTCGAATCGTTTGCTCAAGGCAGGGGTTCCTCAATATCATCCCCTAGAAGAATCGACGGTAAAGCCCACTGATTAACAAATACTTTACAGCAATCAAAGTTATGGGGTGAATTTTCTTGGGATGTAGAAAGAGGAAAAAAAAGTCAGTGTGGATATGTATTCCAAAAGGCCGTGCGGTTGTCCGCTAAGTAGAGTCGGCTTCAGTGATATAAAGCCAGATGAAATTAAACGTAAACGGTTGCGTTACGACTCCGGTATTGGAGGAAAAACCCCTTCCGATAAACAATAAAGTGCTAGCCAAATTCGAAATAAGTTCAAACACTAACTATTTCCAACCACTTCAAAGTCTAATGGAGGACTCCCCTTAAATGGATTCTACCAACATCGCAGAGTATGCAGAAGTAACAAAAGAAACCGTTCCGCCAATTGTGGCTTTAAAATCAACCAGTGGTAAAGTGCGAAGTATTTTGAATAACATTAAAATAGACAATTCCTTAATTAAAAACATATCACTTGGACAAAAAATATGTTCCCCAACAATGGACATATACAACAAAACTAGAACCGAACTCTTGCGGTTAAAATGTGTTTTTTACCCGCTCGCGAAAAGAAAAAATCACCCACTAAAGGTAGTGTTATCCGGATTAGACTTAATTAGCAATGACATAAAAAAATGAACTAATTACACTCGGGATTAAGCGCCTAGATGTTAAAACTATCGCCTTAAATTCATCAACAAAAGCCCTGTACAAACACTACTTGTACATCCTTTACATTAAACGCGGTACTATTAAGTTAACCGAACTTAATCGTAACTACTCTACTTTGTTCAAAACTATTGTTCGATGGGACTTCAAAAAACATCATCCAGGTAAGGTCACACAATGCCATTTACGCCAACGGCTCGATGCATTGTCGCATAAATAGCTTCTGTGCAATCTGTTCTGGAAACCGCAAAACATTCGACTGCAAAACGAATGAGGTCAAGTGTGCAAATTGCAGTGGGCCACATAAATCCACCGATCCTGAATGTATTAGCCGAAAGCACTATCTAGACATTCGTCGCAAATTATCCCCACGTGGACATGGTACTGGAAATACAACGTTCCTAAAGCCTCCAAGTGATAAACATCAGCCACTGCCTGACCGATTCTCCCGTGTTAATTTCCCACCACTACCACGATCTGTGCGTCAACCTTCACTTCCTTCATCCACCCGGGCTTTTGGACTCGATCACACCCAGCAACCTTCCAACAGTGATACGACACCCACTAAGAAAAATCCATCTGAAACTCTCAATAACGATAACCTGTTCTCTTTTAGCGAAATTCTTAATGAAGTTGTATCTAAGCTTAGTGCTTGTCAAACCAAATCTGACCAATTTAACGTCATTACCCCATTAGCTATTAAGTATCTACCAGGTATACGGGTATGAAATGAGCGTTTTTTTTTTTAAAGTAAAAAGCATTTTTTTTTTTAAAGTAAAAAACATTTTATTCGAAGTATTGGCCATTGCTTTCTACACATTTCGACCACCTTTCTGGGAATTTGTGGATACCACGCCAATAAAACCGGTCGTCTTTTGAAGCAAACCATTCGGAGACCCAATTTTCGACTTCTTCGTAGGAATTGAAATGCTGATCAGCCAATGCGTGTCCCATCGATGAAAACAAATGGTAGTCGGAAGGAGCCAAGTTTGGGGAATACGGCGGGGGGGGGGGGGGTTACACTTCCCAGTCGAGAGCTTTTATTGTTTCTCTGACGGGTTTTGCTGTATGACTCGGAGCATTATCATGCAACAAAATTACCTTTCCATGTCGTGTGGCCTATTCTGGTCGTTTTTCGATCAATGCATGGTTCAAATTGATCATTTGTGGTCGGTAGCGTTGCGCACCAACGGTTTCCGCAGGTTTTAGAAGTTCATGATACACCACCCCTTCTGGTCCCACCAAGCACTGTCTTTTTTCCGAACCGATCAGGCTTTGCAGTCGATGTCGACCCTTCTCCTGGATGTACCCATGATTTTTTGCGTTTAGGATTTTTAAAATAAATCCATTTTTCATCACCAGTCGCAATTCGATGCAATACTGACTTCCTTTCGTGTCGTAGAAGCAACGTTTCGCATGTGGTGTTTCGCTTTTCCATCTGCCTGTCATTCAATTCATATGGCATCCAGTTTCCACACTTTTGGATCTTTCCCATAGTTTTTAAACGGTCAGAAATTGTTTGTTGTGCATTATTTAACATGTGTGCCATTTGTTTTTGACTTAAATTGTTATCTTGATCTAATATTGCTTGCAATTCGGCGTCTTCAAACTTTTTTGGTGGTCTTCCACGTTCTTCATTTCGCACATCAAAATCAATATCTCTGAACCGCTTGATACATATTTTGCATGTTGCTTCCGATAGAGCATGATCGCCATAAACCTCGACAAGCATTCGATGCGACTCTGCAGCACTTTTCTTCAAATGAAAACAAAAAACTAATGCTTTCCGCAAATCACCACTTTCTGGTACAAAATTCGACATTTTTAACAGGATTAAAAAAATGATGTTGTTTGTACAATGGCTTGATGCATACTAAATATGTTTGACAGATGTCATAGCAACCAAATAAAAAAAGTATATGGGCTCGTTCAAAACAAACGTTCCCTATCGATACATTTGTATCGTAACGCTCCCTTCAGACCGGTACGCCTTGTATATTCAGAAAAATCATGTTAAGAAACTCTCTTAGCATCATAACTTGGAATGCGACAATCATCAAGAACAAACAGCATGGATTTTTTAACGTCTTCATCATCGTCGGCACTACAACCGGGATCCGGTCTTGGCCTTATTTAACAAATCTCTCCACCGGTCCCGATTTCGAGCCGATGTCATCCAGTTTGGCACTCCCAGTTTGGTCTGCCGCGCTGTCTCCTTCCATACATCCTGCCACAAAAGTCTTTCCGGGCAGGCTCCTCTTCGCTCATTCGAGCTAGGTGTCCCGCCCGCCGGAGTGTACCGAGCTTGATTTTTCTTACAACATTAGCTTCAAGGTAGATTGCGTACAACTCATGGTTGTAGCGTCTCCGGAATCGTCCTCCCTCACATATGGGGCCAACAATTCTCCTTAAGACCTTTCTCTCGAACGCGGATAAGAGTTCGGAGTGCCTTTTATTGAGCACCCAGGTCTCGGATCCATACATGAGTACTGGTAAGGCCATGGTCTTGTACAATAGTAGCTTGGATGTTCTGGATAAATTTCGGGATTTAAAGACCCTTGATACACCATAGTAGGTTTTGTTGGATTTGATCAGCCGTTCGCGTATCTCTTCTTCCATATTGTTATCGGCTGATACTATTGACCCAAAGTAGTTAAAGGATAGCACTACTTCAAATTCGTGCTCCACTACCCTGATAGTTTGATCAATGTTAGGTCTTCTCTTCGCAGAATTTGCCACCATGTACTTGGTTTTTCCCTTATTAATGTGCAGTCCCAGTTTTTGTACCGCCTGCTCGTTCTGGGTGAAGGATTCCTCTACCACCGATTCGGTTCTACCTTTAATGTCGATGTCATCTGCGTAGGCAAGTATCTGGCTGGACTTGGTGACAATAGTCCCTCTTGTTGTAATGCCAGAGTCACGGATTGCTTTCTCCAACGCCAGGTTGAAGAGGAGGCAGGCCAGACCGTCCCATTGTCGGTGTGTACTGCGTCATACTGTGTACCGCGTCATACTGCGAATTATTTGGTAGAACTTCCGCGCCTGGTTCGGGCCTCGTTCTCTACTTTTCTCTATTTCACAGACAAGGTTTTTTTCCCAGGCACTTTTCTTTTGTCTGTGAAGCTTTTTTTCAGATCTTCTGAACTCTTTGTATTTCTCCTCGCGCACCCGCGTCTTATGAGATTGCTGCATTGCCCGGTATGCAGCATTCTTACGTTCAGTCGCTAGTGTGCACTCACCTCAAACCAGTCGCTCCGATCTCTACGACTACTGCCTAGGATGGAGTTGGCAGTACTAATGACAGTATTCTTAAGGCGTCTCCATTTCTCTTCTACGCCCGGCATTCTGGACCCAGGACTTACTCTCCCTCCGTCGAGCTCTTCGAGGGTGGGTCTTAACGCATGACCAAAGGTGTTGCTGGTGTTCTCATTGCGTAAGGCAGCCGTGTTGATTCAAACCTGATCCGCGGATGCAATACGTCTCCGTAAGGCAATCCGCGCTCGGAAAACTGTACCAACAAGATAGTGATCCGAGTCGACGTTGGCACCTCGGTACGTTCGTACCGTCATCAGGCTCGAAGAGTGGCGGCGATCTATCAGCACGTGGTCAATTTGGTTGCGAGCGGCTCCATCAGGTGATACCCAGGTGGCTTTGCGGATATCTTTACGAGGAAACCTGGTACTCGCTACGACCAAATTTTTCGATGCTGCCAATTCGATGACTCGTAGTCCATTGTCATTAGTGTTCTCATGCAAACTATAGGAACCTGCGTAGTGCCTGAAAACCGGCTCCCGACCTAATTTCGCATTCAAATACCCAAGAACGATTTTCACATCGTATCTTGGGCAGGCATTCAGGGCCCGTTCGACGTTCTCATAGTATTCTTCTTTTTCGTCGTCAGGGGACTCCTCTGTAGGTCCGTGAACGTTTATGAGGCTTATGTTCTTAAATTTGCCTGGCACGCGAAGAGTACATAGCCTTTCATTTATTGCATTAAAGCCGATGATGGCATGCTTTAGTTCTTGGCTGACTAGAAAGCCTACCCCGAGCACATGGTGTTTTGCGAGACAGCTGTAATAAATGTCATACTCTTTTCTTTGAAAAACACCACTCCCCGTCCATCTTATTTCTTGTAATGCTGTTATGTCAGCCTTATATTCGGACAGGGCATCGGCTAGCTGCTGTGCAGCTCGAGCTTTGTATAGTGAGCGTATGTACCATGAAAAAATCCTTAAATCATTTAGCCATTTTCGTTTCCGTGGTCGTCGTCGTGTATCCATATCCGAGGCTTGTTAAATTTGCCATAATAATTCATTTTTACGGCCCTGGTTATTAGCCTTGCGCCAACCTTTCTCTGGATGTCGTTGCATGCATTGGTTCACTACTTGGCGGGTGTCAAAGTAGCTATCCAGGGGTGTCACGTGGAGACTGCATGTCAACTTGGATCGAACAGGGACAAGGATCGTCCTGGCCTTCGCCGGGTTGAAGGCAATCAGAGACTTTGCCCTGTATGTTCGCACCCATCCCCCCATGTGCAGACATATTAAACCAATAAAACTATTTGGATTGATGTAAGTAAAACTTAGAAAAAAGAACGGTCGAAATTTACTGTGCCGTTAAGATGCAATGACATTAAATAACGTGTAGTATCTAGTCAAGGAGTATTATTCCCTTTTGTGTTCACTAACTTTCACGTGCCTTTCTGGGACGTACCACGAACGATAGGAAAGAGATACAGATATGAGGTCTTATACATATGAAAGTACTAGTCTTTGACTACAAACAACATGTTTTATTTTATTATTTTACAATACAAAATGGCGGCAAGCAGCAACAGTTCAACATCCGCGATTGCAAATTGAACTAATAAAATTTTGTGTGCAATTACTTATTTTTTATGCTTTATCGATTGTGACGAACTGTGGGGCAATTAATCGCATTATCGCTCTGGGGGTTATACGGGTTCAGAATCGGTTGGCGTTTTTTGGTTTAAGTGCCTCAATAACCGCATGTACAACATCTTTATCTATGTCGTCATTGATACACTTAACACACGCAAGGAAAAAAATCTCGGATGGTCGGCATGCATGCTGCAGGTCACAATTTTTGATCTGGAACAAAAAACCAAAAAGTTTCTTAAAATATAGTCCAAATCTAGTGAACAAAATAATTATTCTGAATATTCAATCACTCCTAGCCCTCATTTCTTAATTATTATTATTATTTATTATGTATTGGCCTGTAGGAACCCGGAATTTCATGACCTCACCGACTCGACTCCGCCATCGTTCCCTGCCCTGTGCACTCTCCTTCCACGCTTGACCATCTAGTCCGATCTCCTCAAGGTCAAACCTAACATTGTCCGCCCATGTCCGTCGCGGTCGTCCTACCGGTCTCTTTCCCGTTGGTCTACCGTCAAGTATTCTACGCACGGTCCGATCGTTGCCCATTCGCGCTACGTGCCCGACCCATCTTAATCTTTGCGACTTGATTACTCTCACTATTGTAGGTTTGCGGAATAGCTCTTCCAATTCGTGGTTGTGGATTTTCCACCATTGTCCTGCGTCCTCGTCATATTTACCTCCAAAGATACCCATTAAAACTTTATTCTCGAATACCCGGAATTTGTTTTCTTCCCGTTTTGTGAGAAAATGTTTCGCATCCGTATAAAACAATCGGCATGATTATGGTTCTGTTATGATCCGGCGCCGTGCTTCCTCGGTTGAGGGAAGAGCGCGGACCTTTTATTTTTCCTTTATTTAATATTCTTTCAACAATTCGCGTTTCAATGTTTATTCGCTCCGCTTGAAAATATGTTTGTGCGGAAATTTATTGCAATTGATAATCAATTATCAAAGAAAAACTATTCGGTATTATTTAATTATTTATTTTTTTGTATCTTCTTCTCCACTCAACTCAAACTCTCAAACTAAAACTTACAAATTCTCAAACTGAACCAAACTGATAACTCAAACTTACTATTTCTCAAAAATCAAAAACGCAAAAACTTAAACTGACTCGACTTCACTCAAAACTTAAACTCAACTTAACTTAAACTCACTTTAAACTGTCTTTACAAAAATTTTTCTCTCTTCTTATAGAACTTTGAGTTCTAATTCACTGTAAATTGTAATATGAACAAAATCCATTTTCTCAAAGTATTACTTACTCTCTGTGACTTTTAAATTTTGAATAAACTTTGAACGAAAATCAAAGAGCCATGTTTCAAATGAAAAAAGGTGCATGTTATGAAAAAGGGGCATGTTATGAAATGTACTGTAACTGACTTGATATAGAATATTGTGTATGTTTATTTATGATATGTATCAAATGAGAATGTTAGATATGTAAGGAGAAAGTTTTAAGGATGTGTTAGATAAATAATGAGATTCAGTGTTAAAGCTAATAAGAACAGTAGTATTCTGGAATACTACAGTTCTATAGACACGGAGCTTTATGTTACGTGATAGCAAATTGGATTTCACCAGTTTACTGACTGCGTGCAAACTAGCGTTGCCGGAGTGTAGTCTTTTGTTAATTTCCTTCGACATTTCGTTACTGGCCGTCAGTATCGTTCCCAGATATTTAAATTCTTTAACTTTTTCAAATATCTTGCCTCTGACGTTTATATGTGTTCCCTGAGTTCCACCTGCTCTCGCCGTATACATTTATTTTGTTTTGTCTTCATTTATTTCTAGGCCCACCTCTTCTGCCGCTTGCATGATGATTTCACTGTTTTTATCTACAGTTTCTAGATTATTGCCCAAAACGGCGATGTCATCCGCATACGCGAGCACTTGTGTGACCCCGTTCAGGGATGATCCGGCCATGTTGTCGTCTTGCATTTTTCTGATGACATACCCAAGCACAAGATTAAAACGTCACGGTGATAGGCCACCCCCCTGTTTTAGTCCGTCCCGGATTTCAAATGGTTCTGAGAGGTGGTTTTCTATTCTAACTCGCCCTTTGTTTTCGTTCATGCAAATTTGAATGAGGGCGGCATATTTTTTCGGGATCCCCAGCTCAACCACAATATGGTAGAGTCTTTGCTTTGTGACTGAGTCGTAGGCTTTTTTGAAATCAACGAACAGTTGGTGAATCGTCTCTCCGTATTCCCACTTCTTTTCCAGCAGTTGCCTTATTGTACACATTTGGTCGCTTGATGACCGGTTCCTACGGAATCCGCTTTGGTAGTCTCCCAGTATTTCTTCTGCGTACGGTGGGATTCTTGCCAGTATGACATTTGTTAATATTTTGTACGTGGTTGGGAGCAATGATATTCCTCTGTAGTTTTTGCAATCAGATCTGTCGCCCTTTTTGAAGATGGGGACTGCTATTGAGGTTTTCCATTCTTCCGGAATGACTTCCTTATCCCATATTGTTTTGATGAGTCAAGCTCTGTCGGTATGCAGTCGACTCCGGGAACTTTGTTATTTTTCAATGGATTTATTTCGTCTACAACTTCGTTGAGAGAAGGTTCTGGGATCTGAGGCTCGGCTGTATGTACGCTTGATGCGTTTATTTGTGCTTGATGGGTGCGTATATTGAGCAGGTTTTCAAAGTACTGCTTCCATCTTGTCACGATATTGTTTGTTTCTGTGACCAGACAGCCGTTTGCGTCTCGAATTATTTTGACTCTCCCTCGGTAGCCATTTCTAATTGAATTTATGCCGGCATACATACCTCTGATGTTCTTTGCTCTAGAATTTTCTAGGATTTTTTCGATCCGGGTGTACTCCCATTAGCGTTTTTGCCGTTTGGAGAGTCTCATTGTCTCTTTCCAAATCGTTGCGTATCTTTCTGCGTTGACTTCATCATATCTTTCTAATAGGATCACTCTGAGGCGTTTGCGTTCTTCGATCTTCGCCCTGCACTCATCGTCAAACCAAGGTTTGGACTTAATTGTTTCCTGAAATCCTAATACCTTTTGGGCTGTTTGTTTGATTGTGTCTCTGATCGATGTTCATTTAGTGTCCACACTATTGGCTTCCTCTTCCTCACTGCTCCCATTCTCTGGAATGCTAAATCTATTCGTTAGTTCATTTGATTCATTTCTTTCAACAAAAAAAACAAATCATTAAGGAAAATTTAACAAGCCTCAGGACTTGCTAAATAAGACCAAGACCTTTTCCCGGTTGTAGTGCCGATGATGATGATGATGATACAAAACGATGTATTGGGCTAAATAAATAAATAGACAAACTCATTCTAAGCTATTGTTCTATAAATAAGAATACATTATTTTTCTTCAAATGTATTTCAATGACGAAGTGAGAGCTCCGAACTCGATTAACGTTCTTATTTTGATTTTTTTTTCAGGTTTAGGAATTACACAGTCCGGCGCATTACTTAATTCAAAGACAATAGGCTTAGTGACCTCTACACAGAATGTAAGCTCTAGTCAAGAAGTTACCAAACGCACTAATAAACCATTAATGGAGAAACGACGCAGAGCTAGAATAAATCAGAGCTTGGCTATTCTAAAAGCTTTAATTTTAGAATCAACCAAAGCTAATGCCAAAGGCACCGATGGACAAACCAAACACACCAAATTGGAAAAGGCAGACATACTTGAGTTAACAGTCCGCCATTTTCAACGACATAGAAACCTCGACGACCCCTGTAAGTAAAACTAAACTCTTTACATACCATTTCTTTTCTTATTTCGTAACATTGTATGTTAGTTATTCGGTAATCAATGTCTTACTTACTTGTACTGATCCTGTTTGGAGGATTTATTACCAACATTTAAATATAAAAGATTTTAATCAAACTATTCATTAATAGTGTTTTAAGACCCAATTCGAGAAAATCCATTTATTTTTAGCGGAAAAGGATATCACAAATTATAAAATTTACCAATCTAGGGACCGGATTTGAGCTTTTAGTTTTAATTTGAAAGATGTTGTGCGCCCAGTTTACATCCGAATATGTGCGGTTAATAAGCGCAATATATTTTTTAAGATGATAGGTTGGGTCGCAACGTACATCGGGAAGAGCATATCGTCTAACATACAATACTTTAGTGACCCCAAATCACTACTCTTCCTACAACCTTGTAATTTATACCACTTCGACAAATCGAATCCTACTTCTGTGAATGGATTAACAAAGTTTTGTCAACAACAATTACACATTTTCTAAATACGAATCTCGATGAGATTTTGTATAAAAGGGCGATACATTTCAGTTTCGCCGATCATCACAACGCTGTGACAACGTTCACCCGCAGCTATCGAGCATCCCGGGCTCATCATAAGCGATGATTTTGACTCCGGACATCCCCACGGGAACAAATCTGTCTCTTTTCCAAATGGCACAAAATTGTACGAATGGTACACCGAAAACGTTCATGTCCTCAACTTCGGAATTACTGCACCTACGGTTGGCACGCGAAATAAATCAATTCCGAACATATTTTTTGTGTTCAAAGACTTACTTCCCCAAATGACTTCTTTCCAAGTATCGGCGGGTGTAGCTGATTGCAACCCTATGACAACGTTCATCCGTAGCTGTCGAGCATCCCGGGTTCATATCAGATATATACCCGATTACTGGCGCACAAATTGAGACAACTTCAATATCACCTTGAACGAAAAACTACCAGCTCGGTTTTTCCACTGACAGGAACCTAACGACGGTTGAGATAAATAATTCTGCAACTCGACTTCCCGAGATTCTAGTTGAAACTTTGGAGACTCATGTCCCGAAGCACAAACTTGAAAAGACTTATCAGATTCCCCATTACGACTTCACTCTTCGTCTCATCCGGGAGCGTAAAAATCTCCGGAGAATGACATATCGTCACCGCTTCACGGAAAGGGAACCTTTATTGCAATCCATCATTCACAATATTGGTACACTGATAAAACAAAGACTCGTAACCTTGCCCGGAAAAACAAATTATTATGGACAATTTAACAAGTCTCGGATATGGACCAGATACCGGTGAAGAGACTTGCTAAATAAGGCCTAGACCGAATCCCGGTTGTAGTCCCGATGATGATGATGATGATGATGATGATGATAAAACAACGAATCCAAAACAAGTACCCGACAATTGGAAGACAAACTGAAGGGTATTCAGATGGACCAGAACGTTTACAAAAACGTTAAAAAGATATGTTTCATGTTACTGACCCAATCATCCATAACGATGTTGTTGTCAATAATGACACCAATAAAGCAAACATTATCGGTGAGACCTTTGAAAATAACTACAGGATCACTGTATATCGATCCAGATACTAATGCAATCCTTGGTTCAGAGGTTCACAACAAATAAGACAATCTTAACGAGTCTGTCACGCAACCGCCTACATTTCAAGCGAATAACCGACCTAAGCAGCTTCGCCATGTACGGAGGTATGGGACCCTTCCGTGGTCGGAGGTGCGCTTTGGAGACTCCGGTGTTAACGCATGCACGGAGTCCAGAGAATATTCTTGTCGAGATGGAGATCTACGTTCCGCATTCCATTAAGCAAGTCCATCTTATAAAAACAAAAGTTAACGGATTAAAGCGGCAAAAAATAGAGCTTTTAAACAATGGGGCTCTAATCCCACCAATGTGAACGGAACGAAGTTTGTTAGAATCAGAAACGCGTGCAACCAGACGATTAATACCGCGAAGAAGGTTTACAGCGACAGAGTGACTAATAAACTCCTTGAGTACTCAACTGGTACGCGTCCCTTCTGGTCAATGGCAAGGGCTGTCAGCAGTAACTTTGAGTGACGGGCTGCGGGACGTTAGTCCTAAATTCAAAGGATAAAGCTAATATCTTGCCGAATTTATTTTGTGCAAATTCAAACCTCGATGCCGGTCTTTTGAAACCACCTGTGATCGCGCCGGTATGGTCTTCAATGCGGGATGTGAGGTTTCGCTGCGTACTATTCAACGCATTCTACTTGGACCCGACTGTAGAAAGTGTTAAACAAATTAAAAAATTGTACTCAAATTGTACGCAGTCAAAGCTAAATTATAACACTCACTCCTCTCATTGCATTCAGGCCCTTAAGCCACACAACTGTCATCCACACCAAGAAACGCCAAACTCACATTTGTCAACTTTCACTTCTTTTTTCTTAGCATCCAGCTTTCGTGCCGTTCGGACGTAATAAAATAGAAATCTCTAATTTAAACAGAAATCCGTTTTGTTTTTTTATTGTTCACACTGCCTGTTCAATAGGTTATGGGCCCAGGTTCGCGGAACGATAAATATTTTTGTGCTCTTTAAATTCTTTTCGTTTAAAATCTCGTGTTGTAAGTCCGCCCTCGTGCAACAGTGAAATTTTACAACACCACGATGGAGAACGAATCAAATCGGATAACCAAACTCAAAGGCATTGAGAACTGGAGTACGTGGAAGTTCCAGGTACGCATCGCTCTACTCTCTAGTGGAGCATGGGACATCGTCAGCGGAGAAAATGAATTTCCAGCGGAAAACATAACCGAAGCTCATCGAACATCACGTGCCTCATGGACAAAACTGGACACTTTTGGACAGCGTACTATCGCCACATCAGTCGAAGAGGAACCGCTACTTCACATCATCAACTGCACGACTTCCAAGGAAATGTGGGACAAACTTTCATCTGTTTATGAACAAAAGTCGGAGACCAGCATTCACATGCTACTTCAACAATGGTACAGTGTTCAGAAAGACCCAGCTCACAACATTGTTACACACGTTGCCAAGTTGGAAAACCTTGCACATCGATTGAAGGTTATGGGTGAGAAAATTTCTGATCAGCAGATAATCACAAACATTTTAATGACTCTTCCCTCCACCTTCAAACATTTCATCAGTGCATGGGAATCAACACAGCCCGATGAGAGAAATCTTACCAACCTTATTTCCAGACTCTCAGTCGAAGAATCCAGGCTAGAGCCTGCAAATGCAAGATACAACGTGGCTTTTATAGCTGGGAAGTCACGACAAAAGAACTTCGAGCAGAAATCCTCAAAATCCTGTCATTATTGCAAGAAGCCGGGCCACTGGAAGCAAGACTGTTTCAAGAGAAAAGCAGCCAATGAAAGAAAGGCAGAAAAGGAGGGCCACTCAAACAGGAAAAACGACGCGCTGATCAAATTTCGTCCATTTTCAGCAGCCAAAATCTGTTCGAGTTGGTGATGGCAAAACAATAGCAGCTGTGGGATGTGGAGACATCGAGGTCGAAGTTTTCGACGGAAAAATCTGGAAGCTGAAATACCTGAGTAACGTCCTCCATGTTCCAGATCTAGGCTTCAATCTTTTCTCCCTAGGAGCAGCCCTTGACAAAGGCATGTCTCAAAAATCACCCTGCCTGTTCAATAGAAAGGCAACCGGCCCAGACGGAATACCAGCAATAGTCCTTAACAAGAGTGCTCCAGAACTATCGCCGGTTCTTGGCAGACTTTTTCTCTTACCTTATGAAGGAAAAACCTTTCCTACCTGGTGGAAAATCGCTCGAGTTCATCGGATCACAAAGAAGGGGAAAAGGCGTCTCCCACAAAATGACCGGCTGATAACATTATTGTCTATGTTATCTAAGATGATGGAAAAGGTCATCAATGCCGAGTTAATTAGATATTTGGAGTGCAACGGACTTCTGAATGATCGTCAATACGGATTCCGTGGCAGTCGGTTCACTGGAGACCTTTTGACCCTTATAACTGATATATGGACACCGGCGATTGAGGGTCATGGAGAGTCAAGGGCGTTCGCATTGGATATCTCCATAGCTTTTGACCGCGTCTGGCACGGGGTATTGCTGAGCAAACTTCGTTCATATGGACTTGTGGAGTTTCTAGCAGATACACACGACCAATAGTGAAGAATAACACCACCAAAAGCACATCCTTTAAAGCCGTTACCATAGCAATAATGTAGCATTTCCACATCAGTCGAATGTACCTGAGTTTAGAAATCGAATTCGTTCACGCGGCAGTGGCCTGATGCGTTGAGCTTTGGTTCTATATTATAGTGATTCTAACCGTGATAGCGTCAGTTCGAATCACACGCTCTTCACTATCGTCGCAAACTGCTATAGACTTTCCCAGCAGCTTTGCGACTGAACGAGAAGCTTCCTCGAAAATCGAACGATCCGGGTTGTTGTGGACGCCGAGTGTTCGGATCTGTATCCTGTTAATTCCGGGGTACCTCAAGGCTCTATTTTGGTTCCAACCTTGTTTTTGCTTTACACAAATGATTTGTTGGAGTCGACGGATAACAGGGTGTTCAGTTTCGCGGATGATAGTACGCTTGCTTCTTCTCTTTCGAGCGATCGAGCGATTAATGCACCAGCTGAGATGTAACCAAATTGACTCTGAATCCTGATCTGGATAAAGTCATGCAGTGGGACTAGCCTCAATACTTCACTTCTCATCCGTTTCATCGTATATTCAATTCACCTTCTTCACTATCCTTGCTAAACACAACAATCGTCTCCTGCGATCTCATACACAACACACAATCTCCCATAGGTACACTCGCCTGCTTCGACGTTCTCTCGCTCGCTTGTTTTTTTTTACTTTAAAAGCGCATTTATTTCTTTGTATAAATTACATTTTGTTTAACAAAGATATAGAGGGTGGGCCATACATTTTTGTAAATGGCAACACTTGACTTATTAAAAACCGTTAGAGGGAGGGGCGCGCGAGTAGTGGGGGCGATGTCATTTATAAAAAATAAATTTCAATAAACGTTTACCACGTTAAATAAATGATCAACAAAATAACATTTGTAGTTTTATTTCTATTCATGTTTCAAATGTGCAAAAATGTATGGCCCACGCTTTACAAGATATTTTTTTCTTAAAATGTATTTGTATTTTTTTACATAGTCTCCTTGTAACTCTATACACTTCTCCCAGCGATGCTCTCGTCTCTCTAATCCGTGCAAATAGTACTCGGCGTTTTTCTCTGCAAAATAACTGTTCACGAAGGTGATTGCCTCCTCATTTGACGCAAATCTCTGCGCTCCGAGCGCAATTTTTAGATTAAGGAACAAAAAGTAATCGCTTGGGGCTAGATCTGGTGAGTAAGGTGGATGGTCAAGCAGTTCAAACCGTAATTCGTGGATTTTCGCCATGGCACCCCTGAGGTGTGAGACGGCGCGTTGTCTTGGTGAAACAGGATTTTCTTTTTCTGCAAATGCGGCCGTTTTTCCACAATTTCTGCCTTCAGTTGGTCAAGTAATGATGCGTATTATGCTTCTGTAATGGTTTTTCCTTTTAGAAGATAATCGATTAAGATAACTCCATGACTATCCCAAAAAACAGGCGCCATCACTTTCCCAGCTGAAAAACAGTTTTCGCCTTTTTTCAAGCCGATTCCCACTTTGCAGTCCACTGTTTTGACTGTATTTTTGTTCCGGGTCGTATAATGGTATATCCAAGTTTCATCGACAGTAACGGCGCCAAAACTTGGATTTATTGCGCCTAAACTGCGCCAACAGAGCGTTGGAAATTCATTCGAACACGTTGTTGATCTAATGTGAGTAAACGCGGCACCCGCTTTCTCGTGCCTAAATCTTGATATGTGACAAACACATTCTTTGGACATTTTCATAGCCTCTGCTATCTGTCTCATTTTAATTCGGCGGTCGTTTAAACCATTTGGTGAACTTTAGCGATGTTATCGTCAGTTGTTACAGTTTTTGGACGTTTCGAACGTCCATCGTCTCCCAAGCTCTCACGGCCACGTTTAAATTCAGCTGCCCAAAATTTCACAGTGGTAAATGATGGTGCAGAGTCCCCATACATAGAGTCCAATTCATCTTTGATTTGCGTATACGTAATGCCTTTCAAGAACAAGAATTTAATGACAGCTCGATACTCAATTGTTTTCATTTTGACAAAAACACTCACATCGACTCACTCAAACTGTCAACTAAAAGCTGCGCCTCCAAAATGGCTGAAATTTTGGTGAGTAACTGTCAAAAGATGCAGAACTACATTGGACAGTTTTTATTGACGAGTGCTGTTATCTTCACGTTGAGGTCGGAAACTTTTCAGGCCACCCTCGTACATATATCTCTTTAATGTAAACATTAACTTTTGGTCATCGTTATGGAAATCTCTGACTTACTCTATGTATATTAGTAACATATTTAAAGTATAAAATTAATTATACGGTGGTTTCATTCTTTATTATTTGTTTGTGTACGCTTAATCCCGTACTTCCGTCTTAAGTTTGCTCCTTAAGGCATTTTAAGTTAAATTAAAACAGAAATAAGAGAAATACTCTATGCTATAGAATAACGATATTAAAAGTGTGGTTATATAGTTTTCGTCGGCCTGTCCATCCGGATCGGTGTTTGAATTGGCGAGTTTCAAAAATTACTCCCTCGTCCTTTCGCTTAGTGTCGGTGGCATGCCTGTGGTGCTGGCGACCGCTGCATATTTAGAATGTCTGCGTTGTTCTCATTCGTGTGCTGATTGTGGGCCTCCTGTCGCATAATTGGTTCGGGCAGGGCATCGATGACTTGGGCTGAGGTCGCTGTGAGATGAATATCTGATGGTCGGTGATTCCGCCCTTCGAATTGTTATACCAGGTGTATGCATACGTTTTATCCGGTTTATTTGGTAAAAAAGTACGTAATTTTATAGGTAAATTAATTTTTTTTGTTCAAAATATTGGTCATCGGCTTCTGTACATTTCACCCATCTTTCAGGTAATTTATGAATAGCATGCCAGAAAAACTGCTTGTCTTTCGCGGCAAACCATTCGTCGAGCCATTTTCCAACTTCCTCGAAACCGCTGAAGTGTTGGGACTACGGCGAGTGCAGAAGGGTGTCCCATCTAAGCGGTTTTGGCGCGTGAGACGACGCGTTGTCGTGAAACAAGATCACTTTGCCATGTCTTCTGGCCAATCCCGGTCAACTTTCGATTCTTGCGTAGTTTAAATTAAGCATTTTTTGACGATAGCGTTGTGTATTAACGGTTTCGCCGGGCTTCAAGAGTTCATAAACACAATACCGCTCTGGCCCCACCAGACACAGAACATGGTCTTCTTGCTCGAAGCGATTTGGCCTTGGTTTTGAAGGACCAGCTTCGCCAGGTGAAAGACACGATTTTTTCCGCTTCAGGTGTTCAAAATAAATCCATTTTTCGTTACCAGCAAAAATAGTTTCCTATCGTGGCGTTGAAGCAAGATGTCACAAGTGACTTTGCGATTTTCCATTTGACGAGGGTGGACTGAAAAGTTTAATTCAACTCGTATGGGACCCATTTACAGAGTTTATTGATCTTCCCCATTGCTCGTTAACGTCTATTGATTGTTTCTTGTGGCACATGTCATGCTTCTGCTAATTGCCGTTGATTTGAGTTGGGTCATCATCCAATAACTCCTGCAATTGCTCGTCTTCACATTTTTGTGGTCTCCCAGGGCGCTCACTGCCTTTCATATTGAAATCACCACTTTTAAATTGTCGAAACCATGTCTCACATATTCACCATATGTGTCTACCAGCAAACGATGACTTTTTCTTTTGATTAAATAAGAAAAGCAATACGTGCCGCAAATGTTCTTTTTCAGGCACAAAACTCGACATGATCACTAAACGACAAAACAAAGGCGCTAGTATTTGGCGGACCCAACTTGTGTGTGTTTGTAGTTAAATCTCAGACGAACAAAATGACGTATGTGTCAAATTAATAGGCTGCGTACTTTTCGCTGGTGCCATCTCTTAGTTAAATCGGAAAAAACGTATGCATACACCTGGTATGTGCCGACGATTGTTTCATCTCTTACGGTTGTTATCTCGTCATTAAAAGCCACCCTTTCGATACTACCCCCACCGTATGTTTGAGATAAGAAGGTTTCAGTCTTAAAGCACTCAAAGTAGACAATTTTTTGTTGACGTCAAACGAAAACAGTCGCTAATTCGGTCCATGACTCTGTATAGGCACATCGGTTCGAGCGGTTTTTTATTGCAACATCTTACTGAAGACATGGCTGAGCGAATGAATAGATTGCGCGTGCCGAGCTATTGCTGCTAACCTGACCTTACGCATAAACTCGCATAGTTCAACTACAGATGTAATGATTCGGTGCTCTCAAAAATTCTGCTAGGATACGCAAATTTCACCCAGGCGTCTATTCTATTCTCCTTCGTACGGGCTCTCAGACCTAGAGGACGGTGGGTAGAGTGTCGAAACATTGACAATCGATGTGGCACATCAACGAGTGACCAATATCATCATTCCTTTAAATAGATGGCGGGGTGGGATTGTGTTGCAGCGGTTCTACGAACCACTCAACTCACTATAGGGTGAGGTATCCTTCGGCCAAGGAATATACTCACCTTTGCCAGTACACGTGCCCACAGACACTTGTCCCCATAGTCATTAACCACACCTGAAACAAAAGGTAATATGACACGCAACGACGTTGAGGTCGATATCAGAAATAAAGGAACTAAACGTTCAAAAGCTTCCAATATCGAGTTCAACGCATCCATACATCGTATCCAAACCAATGCGTCAAATGCAGGTAGGCATCGCATGTAAGTCAAGCACCCATTCTAAGCATCAACACGACGCTTCCCATGAAACACCATTGTCGGTAAATAAACCGAACAACGGATGCCTACTCGGGTAGCTAATAGCAATTAGCACCTAAATCCCTTGCATGACCCTAACACAAAAGGCACTCTTGTGCAAACAAACCATATCGTTTCGCTGCCGACCAATAGTCATGCAATCATAAACATCTTAACGTAGATCGCTCGCTAGATGTTTATGGTTTGGAAATGCTAACAAAGAAACTATACCAATCCCACGGTTCCTTTATTACCCATCTGAAGCGCACAAGAACATTGTTAGTTTAAGCCAGATGGGTAACCTAAACAAATCCCACGAAAAGATCGGAAAGTAAGTGGCGGTACGATCGATCGTCAAACAAAGGAACAAGATTCCGATAAGGAGGACGGAAAGAAGAATGATGGATTGATGATGGGAAAATTTTCTTTGCAGATTGGATGGGAAATTTTCTTTTGCAGATGCGGGGATGAGAAGTTGGAATGGGATTTTAAAGATAGAGACAATTAGTCTACTTAGAGCATCCGTCGAATAGAGAGTCGACCTAGAGAATCCGGAGGAAGAGGTATTAATTTCCATGTACGTTGGTGTGAGCCCTTTTTCCGAAAAGTATTCTATATCGCGCCGTTGCGAATTCATTCTCGTGTAGAAAGTAACGTCGAGTGACAAAAGAACTTGTATCTCAACCAGGTGATCCGTAGTGTTGACAAAGTTTAATGTGCAAAAGTTCCCTGATTGGTACTGTGCCATCACCCTCCCGAAAACGCTCGGTGGAGTTTAGCTCCTATTGTATATTGACATTGAAGGAGTTCTTATAGGATCGCCACGGGTGATCAAGTGTTGTAAATCAGTATTTCATGTAACAATAAAACTGAATTCATTAAACAATAAAAAAAAAGAGAGATTCAAAACTATTCTCTCCGTGTTTGATTCTTTAACAGTGTCCCTGTGTTCCAGGTTATTCTTTCGTGTGTGACAGTGTTCGGCGGAACACTTACAACTAATAGACCAAAATACTACCGCCAAAGTGTGATTTTTATGATAGCCGAGTACTTCGATCATCTACCTCGAATCGAGGTGAACCTAGCCGAATAAAATGTCTTTGGGACGCTTACTGTAGTCACCGTTCGGTATTGCTTCTGTGTAAGACGGTCAATCATCGTGAGGAGCTACATATATCCGCTATATCGATGCGGACATAGGCGAAGCGTGCCTCAAAGAGCTTAAGTTATGTCGAGCTGCCTTGCAGCGTTGGCATCACCTGCAGATGTGGGCCTATTATATAAGGTCCTTGATCGTATGTGGGCAGACAAACTCACTTCGCATGTCCGCTTGAGAGGACTCGATTATAGTAGATGACCGGAACACCCTGTGGGGGATACGATGTGGAGAAGTACCAACGTATGGCACTGGGTTCACTACACTCCCACCTACGATTTTTCACACAAAGATTGTTGACAGTTGCTCCACACGCCGAGAAGAGAAGAAAACGAGATTTACTGGTGTTGTTTTTGTTTATGAGTTCTTTATTCCTGTTTAAACGTCTTAAAATGTACCCTGACACTAAATGAGTGGTTTACATTGGTATGTTTCGGTCGCACCGAGTAGTTCTTAAGCAAACCTTCTCTACCGCTATTTTTCAGCCGCACAAACTGTTCTTTAACGAGGCGTTGTTAATATTTTCGGTCACTCCAGTTTGTCCTCGGAACGAGACCTTTCAGCCGTTATTCCTCATTCGCACACGTTTGTTCTTTGACTTGACGTTTATCGAAATTTTTCGGGTCGCGCTAGCTTGTCCGTAAATGAGGTTTTTGGGGCGATATACCGTTCTCAATTCAGACTTCCTTTCTGACCGTGCAATTTTATTGACTTGGGTAATCTTGCGACACCGTCTACCGCTTCCTAAATGGGTCCAATTCGGCGCACGTTTACCGGAGAGTTAATGTGGCGTCGAAGGATCAAAGGGTTTGTGGCGATTCCGCCAGATCCCACGGCTCGCCTTCCTGAAAAAAACCCCCATAACCATAACCCGGGTCTGCACCAGCTTTCGCTAATGCAATTCGCATTAGCATCTTAGATGCTTCACGCATCAAACAGACCCAATTATTATAACCCTAAAATCCCTATAAAGAAAACTTACCTTCATGCATCCCTTCGCATACAATTTTTCATAAGATTTCTTTGTTTGCTTATTTGGTATTCTGAACCAATTCGGTACCAGACAAATTCCATAAATATCGCGCCGTCTATTTTCCTAGCCGCGCCATATACCTTTTCATATACATTGCCTGGCAACCTTTTTTGTTTGTCTTACCAACAAACAACCCAAGCAGCTGCATATAATTAGCGCAATAGACGCTGAAACCAAATTCTCCAGCATTTCCTAATGCAAATATGAACCCGGTTTCTATTGCAGCCAGAGATGCCATAAACATCCAATTTGCTTTTAGCACCTTTTTTCTCCTAACGTCGAAAATAGCGACGAGGCATCGTATAAACATGACCCTCATTAAAGAGCGAACCATTTGGTCGCTTTTTCTTTTGTCTTTGCCGCCTGCCTGTTTCGCTGTTCCACTGCACGTGTGAATAGCATTGATCTCAACGATCCCACCTATACCACCATGAGAGACTTTACGTTTCCCTGGTGGTAGTTAAAAAACGATATCCTTATTGGAGAGGATATCGTTTGAGTCGTAATTCAATCTCCGTTGCGGTCGGGTCGCTCGCCATTCACCGTACCTCCGCCGGGTACGGTACGAAACCAGTTTAATCCGAGTCGAGTGTTTTCCTTTGAAGAGGTTAGTGTGGTGTAGTACTTTGTGGTTTTTAAAAGATGCTGGGCGATTAGATAACAAAACAAGTAGTTATTCAGATTGAATCAAATGAAGCCATTCGATAAAATACATCCAATAAAAATAAAATTCATTAACTGTTTGATTTTCAAAATTTAAAGTGAACAACTGTTTTGGTGTTTCCTTTTGTGTCGGCGGAACGACGGATTTCCTTCGGTGGAATAATTAGTGACAATTGGATGGAGGAGGAAGTGAACCGTGTGCCCATGTCAGGTACTATACTTCCTCCCCACATTGGTGACTCCGAGTTGGAACAATCGCGCCTTCGGGAAAATAAACAGTCGGCGAAAACAGTGCGCGTTTTTGCGAAGCACGAACTTGCGTTTCTTGGTGTTTTTCGTTCCAGTGACAACAGTGAGCAATTGTGGCGGCAATTGGCGGAAAATAATCAATGGGCAAAACATCGCCCCAACGCCAGCCTTCCTTCCAGCACCAGCAGCCAACACGCACCAAAACAACAACCACCTCAACAACAATAGCCAGGAGTTGGTAAGATAAGTATCCTTCCTTCTTTTTTTTGTATTCACCAGCCTTATAAGTGTCGGAACTAAGCCAATCAGATGCCTTCGAATTAATACGCAATTAACAAAAGACAATTAAAAGGATACCCACTACCCAACACCGCTTTGCCAACGACGTCCCAGCGATGCAGCGTAGCCACCTGTATCACCGAACAGCAGCACAGGACACATGCTCAACATCACCAACGTAAACAAGACACGCCACTAACGACACACAGACTAAACGCGTGTATAATACCCCTTGGTGACATTTTGACCAGTATGGAATTTTATGCCAACAGCTTCCTCGAAGAAGGCTACAACGTTAACATTACCGGATGGCTGGAAACAAAACCTAAAGGCGCATTACCAGCAACTGGAGCAAAATTTTACTTTGTCCGTCTTACCAAATGTAGACGACAATGAACCGGAAAGCATCGCTCCAACGTCCCAGCGACACCACCTGACTCAACACTTTATCCAACAACATCGCATCACAGGTTTGCCTTTTTTTTTGTTCATTAGTTTCATTTTTATTGTAAGCTCCTTCTGAGCGAAATCAAAATTTAAAAATTTCAATAATACTTTTAAGAATTAAATAGTGGGTTATATCCAATACAAGGAAACATAGATATAATTATTAACCTTGTTTTTTTTATGCAGAAATTAATTAGTGATTTGAAGTGCAAATTTTCACATACAGTTCTCGTTGGTTAAAACCTCTTTAATTTATTTATAAAAGATATCGGCATTCGTATAGATGGATATATGTCCGGAAATATATTCGTTTGTATGAGTGCGTTTCTTTTATTTTCTTTTGAAATGTACAAACCAACATGAACAATTGGAAATATCCAACAGCACGTATTCCACATAGATCTTCCTTATAATAAATATGCAAAGGAACTTCTATTATTATTATCATTTTTTTGTTCTTCTACTAAACATATACATCACTTATATAAAGATACATACATACAATCAATTCTTAGACAACTTAACCAAGTTAAAAGAAATCATAAACAATTGAGGGGAAGTATATATTAAAATACCACCTTGTTTAGTTTTAATATAAAAATGGAATCTTACATATGTACCCACATATACATAATTATTCATCTAAATGAGTAACATAAGACCAAGAGTTATGTACTGATTAATTTTTGATTTCCCCTGAGAGTACCTTATATCCTAATTACGCGGCATTATGTTCTTCTCCGTCTTTAACATAATTTTTACTTTGTATTAGCATTAACAATGAAATAAAACAAAAAAACAATGTACCCCTACCACGAAAAAATTATAATAATAATAATAATAATTATTATTGTAAACCCCTTCGGGGTACAGCGCAATATACATGTACAGTTTTGTTGATTGTTTTGGGTCTCCAGCAAACATGTTTCCTTTTAATAAATTACGAATTGTAACGACAACAATCTATAGTACACACTCTTAATACAAAAAAAAACAAAACAAAACAATCACGGAACATATAAATTAAAAAAAAAAAGAAGAAAAGAACCGATATATTATGTCTTTGGTAGTTTATAATGTAAAACAAATTCGCATGGTTTGAAATTGGCTTAACATCTTAATAATTCCTTATGAGTGTGTACCAATCAGAATAAAGTAAAAACAAACAAGCAATTAAAACCAACCATGCGTCATCCATTTCATAATGTATTAAGTATCGTGTATGGTTATTTACAATTCAAAAACGGGATTTATTGCGTCAGATCCTGGAATCATGTTAAAATTAAAAAGGAAAACTACCTAAATTAAAGTCGAAATGACCAACTTCCAAAGTACAGAAAATCAAAATATAATAATTATTGTAAGCCCCTTCAGGGTTTTGATTAAGTGCAACCTTTTCCAACACTACTCGACTCCACACGACTCCTTTTCAACCTCTTCTGACTACATTTAATTTCTTTTTCGACTACACGTCGCTCACATTCAACTCTCTCGACTCCATTCATTTCTCCACAACCGACTCCTCTCTTAACAGCTCGTCTCTTACATCGGGACACAATGCCCCTTAAACACTGGACCCCACCCAACCTCACTTGACCCCACATCGGCTCAATTTATTCCTTCAAACCGGCTCCTCATCACACTTTTGCTACTCCGCGTAGCACATAATCAATAGGACGCCTGGTTTTGTCCCGCTCGTAATACTTCAACCCCTTTCTGGCCCTCCTTAAATATTGGCATACAATGCCCTCTATTTCAACATCTTCTTTTTCGGTCCTTTCCTAAATATTGGCGCACACTCTCGCCATTGCTCAACACCCATTTTTTGCAAACCGGCCCCTTAGCTAACAACAGCTACTACGCGTAGCATATAATCAATAGGACGCCCGGTTTTGTCTCGCGTGAAACACCTCACCCTTTTCTGTCTCTTTTCTGAAGGTTGGCGCTCACGCTCGCCAACCACAGCCTTCACGCAACCCCATGCATCCCTTCTCGACTCTGCTTGACCCCTAACACCTTTTTCTGTCTCCGTTCATATATTGGCGCCCATCTACGCCAAAAACAGTTATCACGCGAAACTGCTCATCAATGCTCGACCTTCTACCCGATTGCAGCAAGCCAGCTTCCCTCGTTACCACAGCTACTACGCGTAGCATCTATCAGGGCACCTGGTTTTGCCCCTTTATTTAAATTTCAGGACATTCGTCCTTAGATCTCCTACGTCTCCCAAATGTCTCAGCAACACCGGTCCTCAAATCAAACCGATACCACCGGACTGAGACATTATACCTGATCCCCCAATCTTTAGCCACCATGGCTCCCCTTTAGCGGCAACTAAAGGCTATACACGCCCCTCTACGCCGCCTCAAATACCGAGGTGCATAATACTTCGGAGCGCACTTCTAATAACCCTAGGGCGCCCTGGGGTTGGACACAATCAACCACCCACCAGGAGCCCCCTAACCAAAATCCCCTATTTTTCTTTTTTTCTAAACAAGAGCGACGGCCGGCACCTCACAGCAAGTTTCCATTCGGTCGAGGTCGCAGCTACCGCTACATTGGCACCAATGTACCGGTCCTCCCTCGATAGGTAAAACGTGCAATTGAGGGACCGCCCTCCTTTACCAGTCCCAGCGGCAAACAAATTGCCATACAAACGTATGGACAAAAGACACCCGCTCTGGACTTGGTCACTTTCCATTCCGCACACGGCAACCCGTCACTGCGGATGGGAATTACCCTGGGATAAGTTCCCCTCCATCTCGTACACGCCATTTCGTCACTGCGGATGTGAGCGGATTTCCGATGGGTTCCGACCTATTCGGACGATAAGCCTGTTGGTCCACGAGACCCATAACAGGCCTATGGACCACGCCGCACACCCTTGCCCTTGATGGCATCAATCGGTAACATCTGTGTCCACCTTATTATCGACAAAGGCCCATACTATACCTGGAACTAGTGACCATGACAGTTCCCCCAATTTAATTACAGCGCCTACCGAAGTGCGCAGGGCCACCTTGTTCGTCAAGTGTTCAGCCCTCCGCCTATCATAGCACCATGCATTCGAGCACCCCTACAGCCCTACCTATTTTTCGTGACTACGTCACTGGGAGGGGAGTACTGTGGCGATTCCGCCAGATCCCACGGCTCGCCTTCCTGAAAAAAACCCCCATAACCATAACCCGGGTCTGCACCAGCTTTCGCTAATGCAATTCGCATTAGCATCTTAGATGCTTCACGCATCAAACAGACCCAATTATTATAACCCTAAAATCCCTATAAAGAAAACTTACCTTCATGCATCCCTTCGCATACAATTTTTCATAAGATTTCTTTGTTTGCTTATTTGGTATTCTGAACCAATTCGGTACCAGACAAATTCCATAAATATCGCGCCGTCTATTTTCCTAGCCGCGCCATATACCTTTTCATATACATTGCCTGGCAACCTTTTTTGTTTGTCTTACCAACAAACAACCCAAGCAGCTGCATATAATTAGCGCAATAGACGCTGAAACCAAATTCTCCAGCATTTCCTAATGCAAATATGAACCCGGTTTCTATTGCAGCCAGAGATGCCATAAACATCCAATTTGCTTTTAGCACCTTTTTTCTCCTAACGTCGAAAATAGCGACGAGGCATCGTATAAACATGACCCTCATTAAAGAGCGAACCATTTGGTCGCTTTTTCTTTTGTCTTTGCCGCCTGCCTGTTTCGCTGTTCCACTGCACGTGTGAATAGCATTGATCTCAACGATCCCACCTATACCACCATGAGAGACTTTACGTTTCCCTGGTGGTAGTTAAAAAACGATATCCTTATTGGAGAGGATATCGTTTGAGTCGTAATTCAATCTCCGTTGCGGTCGGGTCGCTCGCCATTCACCGTACCTCCGCCGGGTACGGTACGAAACCAGTTTAATCCGAGTCGAGTGTTTTCCTTTGAAGAGGTTAGTGTGGTGTAGTACTTTGTGGTTTTTAAAAGATGCTGGGCGATTAGATAACAAAACAAGTAGTTATTCAGATTGAATCAAATGAAGCCATTCGATAAAATACATCCAATAAAAATAAAATTCATTAACTGTTTGATTTTCAAAATTTAAAGTGAACAACTGTTTTGGTGTTTCCTTTTGTGTCGGCGGAACGACGGATTTCCTTCGGTGGAATAATTAGTGACAATTGGATGGAGGAGGAAGTGAACCGTGTGCCCATGTCAGGTACTATACTTCCTCCCCACATTGGTGACTCCGAGTTGGAACAATCGCGCCTTCGGGAAAATAAACAGTCGGCGAAAACAGTGCGCGTTTTTGTGAAGCACGAACTTGCGTTTCTTGGTGTTTTTCGTTCCAGTGACAACAGTGAGCAATTGTGGCGGCAATTGGCGGAAAATAATCAATGGGCAAAACATCGCCCCAACGCCAGCCTTCCTTCCAGCACCAGCAGCCAACACGCACCAAAACAACAACCACCTCAACAACAATAGCCAGGAGTTGGTAAGATAAGTATCCTTCCTTCTTTTTTTTGTATTCACCAGCCTTATAAGTGTCGGAACTAAGCCAATCAGATGCCTTCGAATTAATACGCAATTAACAAAAGACAATTAAAAGGATACCCACTACCCAACACCGCTTTGCCAACGACGTCCCAGCGATGCAGCGTAGCCACCTGTATCACCGAACAGCAGCACAGGACACATGCTCAACATCACCAACGTAAACAAGACACGCCACTAACGACACACAGACTAAACGCGTGTATAATACCCCTTGGTGACATTTTGACCAGTATGGAATTTTATGCCAACAGCTTCCTCGAAGAAGGCTACAACGTTAACATTACCGGATGGCTGGAAACAAAACCTAAAGGCGCATTACCAGCAACTGGAGCAAAATTTTACTTTGTCCGTCTTACCAAATGTAGACGACAATGAACCGGAAAGCATCGCTCCAACGTCCCAGCGACACCACCTGACTCAACACTTTATCCAACAACATCGCATCACAGGTTTGCCTTTTTTTTTGTTCATTAGTTTCATTTTTATTGTAAGCTCCTTCTGAGCGAAATCAAAATTTAAAAATTTCAATAATACTTTTAAGAATTAAATAGTGGGTTATATCCAATACAAGGAAACATAGATATAATTATTAACCTTGTTTTTTTTATGCAGAAATTAATTAGTGATTTGAAGTGCAAATTTTCACATACAGTTCTCGTTGGTTAAAACCTCTTTAATTTATTTATAAAAGATATCGGCATTCGTATAGATGGATATATGTCCGGAAATATATTCGTTTGTATGAGTGCGTTTCTTTTATTTTCTTTTGAAATGTACAAACCAACATGAACAATTGGAAATATCCAACAGCACGTATTCCACATAGATCTTCCTTATAATAAATATGCAAAGGAACTTCTATTATTATTATCATTTTTTTGTTCTTCTACTAAACATATACATCACTTATATAAAGATACATACATACAATCAATTCTTAGACAACTTAACCAAGTTAAAAGAAATCATAAACAATTGAGGGGAAGTATATATTAAAATACCACCTTGTTTAGTTTTAATATAAAAATGGAATCTTACATATGTACCCACATATACATAATTATTCATCTAAATGAGTAACATAAGACCAAGAGTTATGTACTGATTAATTTTTGATTTCCCCTGAGAGTACCTTATATCCTAATTACGCGGCATTATGTTCTTCTCCGTCTTTAACATAATTTTTACTTTGTATTAGCATTAACAATGAAATAAAACAAAAAAACAATGTACCCCTACCACGAAAAAATTATAATAATAATAATAATAATTATTATTGTAAACCCCTTCGGGGTACAGCGCAATATACATGTACAGTTTTGTTGATTGTTTTGGGTCTCCAGCAAACATGTTTCCTTTTAATAAATTACGAATTGTAACGACAACAATCTATAGTACACACTCTTAATACAAAAAAAAACAAAACAAAACAATCACGGAACATATAAATTAAAAAAAAAAAGAAGAAAAGAACCGATATATTATGTCTTTGGTAGTTTATAATGTAAAACAAATTCGCATGGTTTGAAATTGGCTTAACATCTTAATAATTCCTTATGAGTGTGTACCAATCAGAATAAAGTAAAAACAAACAAGCAATTAAAACCAACCATGCGTCATCCATTTCATAATGTATTAAGTATCGTGTATGGTTATTTACAATTCAAAAACGGGATTTATTGCGTCAGATCCTGGAATCATGTTAAAATTAAAAAGGAAAACTACCTAAATTAAAGTCGAAATGACCAACTTCCAAAGTACAGAAAATCAAAATATAATAATTATTGTAAGCCCCTTCAGGGTTTTGATTAAGTGCAACCTTTTCCAACACTACTCGACTCCACACGACTCCTTTTCAACCTCTTCTGACTACATTTAATTTCTTTTTCGACTACACGTCGCTCACATTCAACTCTCTCGACTCCATTCATTTCTCCACAACCGACTCCTCTCTTAACAGCTCGTCTCTTACATCGGGACACAATGCCCCTTAAACACTGGACCCCACCCAACCTCACTTGACCCCACATCGGCTCAATTTATTCCTTCAAACCGGCTCCTCATCACACTTTTGCTACTCCGCGTAGCACATAATCAATAGGACGCCTGGTTTTGTCCCGCTCGTAATACTTCAACCCCTTTCTGGCCCTCCTTAAATATTGGCATACAATGCCCTCTATTTCAACATCTTCTTTTTCGGTCCTTTCCTAAATATTGGCGCACACTCTCGCCATTGCTCAACACCCATTTTTTGCAAACCGGCCCCTTAGCTAACAACAGCTACTACGCGTAGCATATAATCAATAGGACGCCCGGTTTTGTCTCGCGTGAAACACCTCACCCTTTTCTGTCTCTTTTCTGAAGGTTGGCGCTCACGCTCGCCAACCACAGCCTTCACGCAACCCCATGCATCCCTTCTCGACTCTGCTTGACCCCTAACACCTTTTTCTGTCTCCGTTCATATATTGGCGCCCATCTACGCCAAAAACAGTTATCACGCGAAACTGCTCATCAATGCTCGACCTTCTACCCGATTGCAGCAAGCCAGCTTCCCTCGTTACCACAGCTACTACGCGTAGCATCTATCAGGGCACCTGGTTTTGCCCCTTTATTTAAATTTCAGGACATTCGTCCTTAGATCTCCTACGTCTCCCAAATGTCTCAGCAACACCGGTCCTCAAATCAAACCGATACCACCGGACTGAGACATTATACCTGATCCCCCAATCTTTAGCCACCATGGCTCCCCTTTAGCGGCAACTAAAGGCTATACACGCCCCTCTACGCCGCCTCAAATACCGAGGTGCATAATACTTCGGAGCGCACTTCTAATAACCCTAGGGCGCCCTGGGGTTGGACACAATCAACCACCCACCAGGAGCCCCCTAACCAAAATCCCCTATTTTTCTTTTTTTCTAAACAAGAGCGACGGCCGGCACCTCACAGCAAGTTTCCATTCGGTCGAGGTCGCAGCTACCGCTACATTGGCACCAATGTACCGGTCCTCCCTCGATAGGTAAAACGTGCAATTGAGGGACCGCCCTCCTTTACCAGTCCCAGCGGCAAACAAATTGCCATACAAACGTATGGACAAAAGACACCCGCTCTGGACTTGGTCACTTTCCATTCCGCACACGGCAACCCGTCACTGCGGATGGGAATTACCCTGGGATAAGTTCCCCTCCATCTCGTACACGCCATTTCGTCACTGCGGATGTGAGCGGATTTCCGATGGGTTCCGACCTATTCGGACGATAAGCCTGTTGGTCCACGAGACCCATAACAGGCCTATGGACCACGCCGCACACCCTTGCCCTTGATGGCATCAATCGGTAACATCTGTGTCCACCTTATTATCGACAAAGGCCCATACTATACCTGGAACTAGTGACCATGACAGTTCCCCCAATTTAATTACAGCGCCTACCGAAGTGCGCAGGGCCACCTTGTTCGTCAAGTGTTCAGCCCTCCGCCTATCATAGCACCATGCATTCGAGCACCCCTACAGCCCTACCTATTTTTCGTGACTACGTCACTGGGAGGGGAGTACTGTGGCGATTCCGCCAGATCCCACGGCTCGCCTTCCTGAAAAAAACCCCCATAACCATAACCCGGGTCTGCACCAGCTTTCGCTAATGCAATTCGCATTAGCATCTTAGATGCTTCACGCATCAAACAGACCCAATTATTATAACCCTAAAATCCCTATAAAGAAAACTTACTTTCATGCATCCCTTCGCATACAATTTTTCATAAGATTTCTTTGTTTGCTTATTTGGTATTCTGAACCAATTCGGTACCAGACAAATTCCATAAATATCGCGCCGTCTATTTTCCTAGCCGCGCCATATACCTTTTCATATACATTGCCTGGCAACCTTTTTTGTTTGTCTTACCAACAAACAACCCAAGCAGCTGCATATAATTAGCGCAATAGACGCTGAAACCAAATTCTCCAGCATTTCCTAATGCAAATATGAACCCGGTTTCTATTGCAGCCAGAGATGCCATAAACATCCAATTTGCTTTTAGCACCTTTTTTCTCCTAACGCCGAAAATAGCGACGAGGCATCGTATAAACATGACCCTCATTAAAGAGCGAACCATTTGGTCGCTTTTTCTTTTGTCTTTGCCGCCTGCCTGTTTCGCTGTTCCACTGCACGTGTGAATAGCATTGATCTCAACGATCCCACCTATACCACCATGAGAGACTTTACGTTTCCCTGGTGGTAGTTAAAAAACGATATCCTTATTGGAGAGGATATCGTTTGAGTCGTAATTCAATCTCCGTTGCGGTCGGGTCGCTCGCCATTCACCGTACCTCCGCCGGGTACGGTACGAAACCAGTTTAATCCGAGTCGAGTGTTTTCCTTTGAAGAGGTTAGTGTGGTGTAGTACTTTGTGGTTTTTAAAAGATGCTGGGCGATTAGATAACAAAACAAGTAGTTATTCAGATTGAATCAAATGAAGCCATTCGATAAAATACATCCAATAAAAATAAAATTCATTAACTGTTTGATTTTCAAAATTTAAAGTGAACAACTGTTTTGGTGTTTCCTTTTGTGTCGGCGGAACGACGGATTTCCTTCGGTGGAATAATTAGTGACAATTGGATGGAGGAGGAAGTGAACCGTGTGCCCATGTCAGGTACAATACTTCCTCCCCACAGGTTAATGAGGATCTTTCGCACTCGCGTAGAGGGGCGGTTAATACTCGACTGGGACGACGGAAGGGGGGGAACGGCGCGCGTTTGGTAGTGGATGGACGACGACTTATTGTTGCGGATGCCACGGTGGATGAATTGCGAATTTTTTTGATTCAAGGAGCGATGTGTGCTCGGCGGTGGTTGTACCTCGACTGACTCATGAAGTCAAGAATTCATTGCGTTGTGGCAGTGGCATCGTAAACTCATTGCCACTTACTAAGAATTTAGTGGAAGAGTCGCTATGCCTGCATTAGAATTCAGTTCCAGCGAATCCTCGCCGTATAAGCTAAGTTGGATTCGTTGGTTGTATATACCGCGAAATTGGCTTTGGGAACGCGAGCAAGTATGGGCTGAATTTTCGGGGGAAATTGGAATTGCTTGGGTGCAAGCAAGGAATATCATTTGGGTAAAATATTAACCGAAGTAATTTCGGGGAAATGTGCACGGCTTAGTATAATTGGTGGCGATGGTTGATGCTCCGTTATGGATTTGAATATATGTTTCGTCACAGCATATGACTTTCGGGGAAATCAGGATTGCTTGGTCGCAAAGAGAAAATATAACTTAAGTAGAAAGTTGACCGAAGCGATTTTGGGAAAATGGATGCGGGGATGATTAGAATATATTCTGTTGAATTATATTCAGTTGAAGGTTTTGGAATGTATTATAGTTATTGCGAAGTTAGGAATGTATGGTATTGCGGATTTGTTTTTGCGTGTTTGCAGGTTAGGATTGTGGGTTGGTTCTCCGTGTGCTATAGAAAACCCCCACAACCCCTTCGAAGTTTCTTCATGATGTAGGGATGAACGATCCCGATAGAGACATCGCATTAAATTTCGTCTTGTGAGTCGCTGAAAGAAATTTTTTGCAAAGCTAAAACCGTCTCTGCTTTCCATAATTTTTACCTTTAATTTTATTTTTTTACTCGAATTGACCATATTGTTGTGTCTGTCACAAGCCGGCCTTGACTATAACGGCATTTAGTTGAATTATGTTTATTTGCGTCACCTGATATGATCTGCGCTCCCAAAACCTATTCAATTTGACCGCGAAAATATCTGATGAAATGAAGGTATTGGAGCATGTAGCTAACTAAATCTCGGTTCTCGTATAATACCTAACAGTAATAATATTTTCTTACCCATTTTATTTCTCAATTAATTAATATTACATCATTAATCATTACAAATTTTATTTTTAGCAATAAATAAATACCGTGCTGGGTATACAGATTGTGCCCGTGAAGTTGCGAGATATCTCGCCACTCCAGAACCTCCTCCATTGCCCAATCTGCCATCACTGTCTGACCCAGGATCGAAAGCGAGGCTTTTAAGGCATTTGGATCAGTGCATAGCAGAAATCGATGTTGAAATATGTCCACACTCAACTTCTTATGCTGACAGTCCGTCAAGTAGTTGTTTTGAGATAAACTGTGCAAAGAAGTCGTAAGTCGTCTTAATCACAGTAAACTTTAATAAATCACAGTTGGATTAATAAAGTTCTATTGACTATAGGCAAGATGACAATTCCCTAGACTATAGCAGCCAGGATTCGAATCCTCTAGATTTTAGTAAACCAAGTAGAGTCAACATAACAGCGCATACGATATCTTCTACATCATCGGAGCTTGTCAACACTCAGGTAAATTACGATAACCGACCCTCTAGCTACTTTAAATAATTGGGCATCCTTTCAGGATGAAAATAATAATCGAGGTCAAGACATGGATACGACAGATGTTAATACCGATAATCGTAGGCTGCAAATGGCAACAACCTCTGGGTTAGTTAATGTAAATTCCGGAATTGCCGGTGATATTCGAAACAAAGTAAGTAAAAAGTATTTTCTAAAATACTTTGAATCAGATTATCAGTTAAACAGTAATCATTCGGATTTTAGAGTAAGATTTTGTTTATAAGTAATTAGAGTGGGCATTCATTAAAATGTTGTTTTTTAAAGTGTTGAGGTGCTTTTTGGATTTCAGAGCAAGGTTTTATTTCCACAGTCAAAATTTTTAATACCCTTTTGCACTTTACTCCATTTATCAAGCAAAAATTAATACAAATTCTTTTATCCGACGTTTTTAGAAGAAAAGGGTTGGTGAACATGCAAACAAAAAACATCTTTAAATTTACGGCTGCCAAAAATAAACTAAACATAATAATTGCATAATATATAATACATAAATAAAAGAAAATCCGATTAGGTGGGGAAGCATGGAAGATAAATGCGCGATACAGAGCACGTTGTAGTAGCGAGATGGTCAACTTCCGGGTTCCTAGAGGCCAATAAATAGACAAATCAACGGCAACAAGCGATAGGCTTCAGGTATCCTACTATTTATTGGCCTGTAGGTACCCGGAAATTCATGACCTAGCCGACACGACTCCGCCACTGTTCTCTGTCCTGTGCACTCTCCTTCCACGTTTGACCATCCGATCCGATCTCCCCATGGTCAAACCTAACATTGCCCTCCCATCCCCGTCACGACCGTCCTGTCGGTCTCTTTCCCATTGGATTACCGTCAAGAATTCTATGCACGGTCCTATCGTTGCCCATTCGCGCCACTTGTCTGGCTCATCTTAATCTTCGCGACTTGATGTTTCCTCCAATGTCCTGCCTTCTCGTCATATTTACCTCCCAAGATACCCCGTAAAACTTTATTCTCGAATACTCGGAATTTGTTTTTTTCCGTTTTGTGAGAGCCCATGTTTCGCATCCGTACAGAACAATCGGCATGATAATGGTTCTATAGGCATGGAGATTTATATTACTTGATAGCAGTTTGGATTTCAGCAATTTACTGACTGCATCCCAACCAGCGTTGCCAGAGTGTAGTCTTTTGCTAATTTCCTTCGACATTGCCAGTAACGAAATGTCAAAGGAAATTAATGAAAGACTACATCCGGGCAACGCTAGTTGGTACGCAGTCAGCGAATTGTTTAAATCGAAAGTGCTGTTACGTAATACAAAGCTCCGTATTTATAGAACCATAATCCTACCTATTGTTCTATATGGATGCGTGACATGAGCGCTTACAAAACGGGAAGAAAACAGATTTCGCGTATTCGAGAATAAAATTTTAAATTGTGCATTTGGCTGTAAATATGAGGAAGAAGCAGGGCAATAGAGGAAACCCCACAACCGCGAATGGAGGAGCTATACCTCAGCCATACAAGAATGGGAATAACCAAGTCGTGAAGATTAGGTAGTGGGGGATGGGAGCGAATATACAGAGTAAAGTCTCTGCTTTCAACCCGGTGAAGGCCAGGACGATCCTTGTCCCTGTTCAATCCAAGTTGACATGCAGTCTCCACGTGACACCTCTGAATAGCTACTTTGGCACCCGCCAAGTAGTGAACCAATGCATGCAGCGACATCCTGAGAAAGGATGGCGCACGGCTAATAACCTTGCCCGGTAAAACAAATTATTATGGACAATTTAACAAGTCTCGGATAAGAAGCGGATACGGTGGAGAGACTTGCTAAATAAGGCCAAAATTGGATCCCGGTTGTAGTGCCGATGATGATGATGAAGATTAGGTAGTAAGAGTGGGCAACGACAGTGTGGGGGGTAGATGTTTGGTAGTCAACGTATGACACAGGTTCACTTACTCCCCAACGTTTGCTCCTAGTAAAAATAGTTTACCCAGGAAGAACAGGAACAATGAAAAACACACTGGTGTAGTTTTTGTTTGGTTAATGTTTTCTTTATTTAACTAATTCGTAACTACGTTTTTTTTTTGATTTTATTTTACTTCGCTTATCACTTATTATTGATTATTCATTTATGATCCCACGAGTCTTGGGGTTTCAGATAGTCCGCCACATCAGAGCCCCGTTTTGATATGGTAAGGTCTGCTTACTGCTCTGATTCGACCCGCTGTCAGAGAGGGGTCAGTCATCCCCATTTTCAAAAATCGCGACAGATCTGACTGCGAAAATTACAGAGGAATATCATTGCTCCTAACTACATACAAAATATTAACAAATGCCATACTGGCGAGAATCACACCGTACGCAGAAGATATACTGGGAGACTACCAATGTGGAATCCGTAGAAACCGGTCAACAAGCGACCAAATGTGTACAATAAGGCAACTGCTGGAAAAGAAGTGGGAATACGGAGAGACGGTTCACCAACTGTTCGTTGATTTCAAAAAAGCCTACGATTCAGTCGCAAGGCAAAGACTCTACCAGATTGTGCTTGAACTGGGGATCCCGAAAAAATATGCCGCCCTCATTCAAATTTGCATGAACGAAAACAAAGGGCGAGTTAGAATAGACAACCACCTCTCAGAACCATTTGAAATCCGAGACGGACTAAAACAGGGGGATGGCCTATCACCGTGACGTTTTAATCTTGTGCTTGGGTATGTCATCAGAAAAATGCAAGACGACAACATGGCCGGATCATCCCTGAACAGGGTCACACAAGCGCTCGCGTATGCGGATGACATCGCCGTTTTGGGCAATAATCTAGAAACTGTAGATAAAAGCAGTGAAATCATCATGCAAGCGGCAGAAGAGGTGGGCCTAGAAATAAATGAAGACAAAACAAAATACATGATTACGGCGAGAGCAGGTGGACCTCAGAGAACACATATAAACGTCAGAGGCAAGATATTTGAAAATGTCAAAGAATTTAAATATCTGGGAACGATACTGACGACAAGAAACGAAATGTCGAAGGAAACTAACAAAAGACTACACTCCGGTAACGCTAGTTGGCATGCAGCCAGTAAACTGTTGAAATCCAAACTGCTATCACGTAATATAAAGCTCCGTGTCTATAGAACCATAATCATGCCGATTGCTCTATACGGATGCGAAACATGGGCTCTCACAAAACAGGAAGAAAACAAATTCCGCGTATTCGAGAATAAAGTTTTAAGGAGTATCTTTGGCGGTAAATTTGACGAGGAGTCGGGACAATGGAGGAAACTCCACAACCACGAATTGGAGGAGCTATACCGCAAACCTACATAGTGAGAGTAATTAAGTCGCGAAGATTAAGATGGGCCGGACACGTAGGGCGAATGGGCGATGATAGGACCGTGCATAGAATTCTTGACGTTAAACTAACGGAAAAGAGACCGACAGGACGGCCGCGACGGAGATTGGAGGAATATGTTAGATTGGACCTCGAGGAGATCGGATCGGATGGTCGAGCGTGGAAGGAGTTTGCACGGGACAGGGAGCAATGGCGGAGCCGAGTCGGTGAGGTTATGAACTTCCGGGTTCCTACAGGCCAATAAATAATAATAATAATAATAATAATAATAATAATAATAATAATAATAATAATAATATCATCATCATCATCATCATCGGCACTACAACCGGGATCCGGTCTTGGCCTTATTTAACAAATCTCTCCACCGGTCTCGATTTCGAGCCGATGTCACCCAGTTTGGCACTCCCGGGCTCTGGGCGTCCTGGTCTACGCCATCCCTCCATCGCAGACAAGGTCTGCAGCGCTGTCTCCTTCCATACATCCTGCCACAAAAGACTTTCCGGGCAGGCTCCTCTTCGCTCATTCGAGCTAGGTGTCCCGCCCACCGGGGTCTGCCGAGCTTGATTTTTCTTATAATATTAGCTTCAAGGTAGATTGCGTACAACTCATGATTGTAGCGTCTCCGGAATCGGAATATCACTTATTATTAAATATTATTAAATTATTTTTTTTTAATGAATATTTTACAAGTTGAAACACTCCTTTCTCGACACTGCGACCGCGATAAATAGAAATTTGACTCAAATGCACGTGAGGACCTTGGTGTTTAGCTGTGACTCGCGAAACGAGTGTAGCCACGACCGGAGTTGAATATCGACTTCTTGACGATATTCGGCGAAGAATTAAAGCGAAATTTAGCGCGGCGGCGTGACCTGACCACGGTGATAAACGACAAGCGACTGACTCAATTAAGGATGAAATTTTAATTTTGAATTCGCACGGCTATTAGCCAATCATCATTGCGCTTTTCTCGTGAATCTTCTCATTTGCATGGCTCAGTGAGGTGAATAATACTTGCACATCGTTCGACTGTCGCTGGACATGCGAGGGATGAAAAGAACAAAAGAGAGGGCGCAATAACTTCGGGGTTGGTTTAGCTTGTGGGCTTGTATCAAATGCCTTCTCTGAGGATGACCTACTGCCCTAGTGCGATGGCTGTGGTGATCTCAGAGTGCATTGAACTGTAGGGAGACGGAATTATGGAGGAGAGTAAAATGTAGCTGGTGCTATTCACCTGTGAAATGAGATCGTTGATCCCAAGCGAATAGAGTAGCTGGGTGAAGTCATAAGTGACGTTTAATCGACGGAAATCTCATGGTTTAAAACATTAGTGTTGCCGTATGGCAAGAAAACACTGAATGCAATTGTGCATTAGCCGAATAGATTAATGACTTCCGGCCAGTCTTCTTTTAGGGATTTATCTATTGCAGGTGAAATAGCCGACGGTAGGAATTGGGGTTGAGGTGACGCGCTGTTAGCGGTCGAAATTAGGTTAGGATTGTGGTTGGTTCTCCATGTAATATAGAGAACCCCCACAACAGAACTAGTAGAATTCTTGATGGGAGACCAATAGAACAGAGACCTATTTGAAGACCGCGACGGATATGGGTGAACAATGTAAAGCGCGACTTTGAGAAGATCGGATCAGAGGGTGAAGCGTGGAAAGAGAGTGCGTAGAACGGGGAACTATGGCCGAGCCAGTGGTCATCCGGATTTCTACAGGCCAATAAATAATAATAGTAAATAGTATTCTCGTCATAAGTGCAGTAACCAGTCTTGACTAAGCGTCCGAAAAACTAACAAACAAACGGCATGACCTATCATTACCCTCTTATCCCAAGTAATGTCATCCGTTCCCTTTTCTTAGATAATAATGTACCAAAACTCATCACATATCAAAAAAATTTTATTTTAATCTTCCAAAAACGACATGTTTTCCATTGGAAGGTTTGATGTCTACTTGTCCTCCATTTTGCCACTTCACGTGGCGTCGTCCGTTTTGTCCATCCCAATGTTACTGGGCCCATAACCCGATGAACAAAGGTTAATAAATAAATAAAAGAAATATAACCAGACAACTGAATTTATTATTCTAAGGGTTCTGACAAAAGAAGACCGATATCACGTCAATTTCTTCTACACTGCTAATGCATTGGGCTAGATTCTCAAACCAGATACAAATATACGTGCAGTCAACGTTACAGTTCATTATACACTCAAGTGCTATTTTGAACAAATCACACGCTGATGTTATTCATTTTTAGGTTATAAATGACCCTAATATAATTCATCAGGTGTCGAGGACTAATCCTAGTAGCACCTAATTATAAGAACATCTGTAAATATCGAAAAGTAGATTAGGAGTATTTACTACGTTGGGCAGAGTTTATTACTCAGACATCTTGTCTGATTTTCCACCGACTGGTAGTACTGATACTGTTCATCCAGATGACAGTTGAGATGCTTTGTTGCAAGTTAGCGTTTATGGATGTCGTGAGCCCAAGAACCTCATCCACATAGCATATTTACTTTATTGTGCCATACATAGGGCGTTATATATATATGGTAAGGTCTAGATCTTGAACAGGATGACGCCTAAAGTGGGGCCTTGCGGCATAGATAATCCGAAATAACTTTCCATTCACCCGAACCTTAAAAGTTCTCTTTTTTTGTATCAATTGATAAATGAAACTACACACAGCTTTAGTTAAACCTCGTTCAAATATGAGACATTTGCTTCATGTAGAGTTAAAAGCTTTTTCAATATACGATGGCGAGTTTTTTTAAAGAACCGACATGGCTTTAAAATATATTGAAAGCAAAACAACTGATTTACCGTAAAAGGTGTGTTGCAAAATAAATTTGCACATAAGACAAAATATAATATAATAATTGACAATTATTTTTTATTTTATTTCTCTTAGGAAAGGCGAACCCATAGCGCTGAGTCAACGCCCTGGGACACAATTTTTTCTCGAACGGGTCTGTGGGGGTTCTTTAAAACTACGCGAAAAACCACCCACAGTTCCAACCCCAACTCCCTTCACCAACCCGCGGTCACCCGCAAACATTTCCTCCCCAAGGGCATTGTTTCATGCATTAATGCATCACCACAATTTTCCTGAAAATAATTCAGTTAACATACAAAGTAACCGCCATAAATCAAGAAACCTTATTGGCGCCCCCGTCAGCCGGCGTATCCTGCCACATGCGTGCGCAGCAGATTTTCCCGGCTTACCCACAATCAAGGCAGCCTTTTGTCCAACCAACAAAAGCATGTTTCGCATCTCGCGTCTAACCGCCAAAAATCGAATTCGCCATCATGTAAATATACAGACAAAAGAATTCGATCCTTTTCGCCGGCATAGATACCGTGCGCAATCACCATTGTGTAAGTATCTAAATTGCTTTTAGCACCAGTTTCCCTAATGGCATGCAGCCTATTTACACAGCTGCATGCACATCCATAAAGATGCCCTTTGTCCCATTTCGTTTTTCTGGTTTCGTTTACCCATGACCGCAGCATGGGTAAACAATGTAATCTCCGCGGGATCAACCGCACACTCGCCAAGACCTACTCAGAGAGATTCTCTCTCCGCTTACCAAAGAGAAACTTCACTTTCTCTTAAGAACTAAACTCACCCCTATCCGAGGATCGACGCTGCACGAGTCGAAGGCAGTCGAGTTTTACCCTACGAGGCGTGCGCACAGGGAAGTCGATAAGAAACGGTCAACAAAGTGAGTCGATAATGAAGAGTCCTAGCAATTGAGTCGAAGTCTTGGTCGAACGGAGAAAAAAGGTTCGGCGCACTTTTTTTAACGAAAAGTAATTGATTAAATATAATATCATCATCATCATGGACACTACAATCGGGAACTGGTCTTGGCCTTATTTAGCAAGTCCTGAGGCTTGTTAAATTTTCCATAATGATTTGTTTTTTCCGGGCAAGGTCATTAGTCTTGCGCCAGAGGCTCCCTGGCGGGGAATCGAACCCCGGTCTCCCGCGTAACAGGCGGGTATACTAACCACTATACTATCGAGGAGCCTAAAATGTAATATAATGTAATAATAAACAAACAAAAATCGTGAAACAAAAATCGTGAAACAAAAATCGTGATATATACAGAGACTCTGCTAAAACAAATAATAGGAGTGTTTTATTTGAAAGTTAATTTATTTACTGCGTTGCAAACTCTACTTGTGGAGATTTCGTAGTGGAAAGTGAAAGAACAGAAACTGACAGTAGCTTGTAAAAGAAGCACGACGCAATCCGTGAACTATAAGTGCAAGTCAGGTAGAGCTCAGCTCCTAATGAATATAGACAGTAAAAGTGTGAATATTAAAGTATTTTGAATTTTACATCGGTGGAATATTAGTGAACACGCACCCGTGTTGGCACAACTACTTAATATTACCCACAGGTCCATCAGCCAAGCTCTGAAACATGCTTGAGGATTTCTCCCAACCATTTCACGAAGTCTATAGCTTAAAGGGGGGGTATTACACAGAGCGACTGGGCTTTGGGAACCTACCTACCATCAAGTAATTGTGCCGAAGTGCACAATAGCAAGAGTCGTCAGTTGAACGTAGGTTTGTACAATCAAACCCAAGACACAACCTCCTTATCAACTCAGCCATTGAGGCGGCATAATGGAACGTACTCACGTTCGTGTCGCTACCGAGCTGCGTTTCCATCGCTGGTTAGGTGAGGATGGAGGTGCTGCTTGGTATTCCTTCCTGTGATGGTTTCCTCCCGCACTGACGGCACCTTCACTTTGGTTCTGGCTTACGCTTCGGCGGCTGCTGTTGTTCTCCTTACGTATTTAATCCAAGAGATTGCTTCGGTGCTGTAACAGTTTTCTCCTTTTGGTTTATTGTGTAATATAGTCTTTGTATTGTAAATTAGCTAGATTGCATTTTTTTTTATTTAATTTATTTTTCACTTTAAAACAAAAATATGTTTCCTTTTTTCACTTCCTTATTTCTATATCATCATCATCATCGGCACTAAAACCGGGATACGGTCTTGGCCTTATTTAACAAATCTCTCCACCGGTCCCGGTTTCGAGCCGATGTCATCCAGGTTGGCATTCCCAGGCTCTGGGCGTCCTGGTCTACGCCATCCCTCCATCGCAGACAAGGTCTCCCGCGCTGTCTCCTTCCATACATTCCGCCACAAACGACTTTCCGGGGTGGCTCCTCTTCGCTCATGCGAGCTAGATGTCCCGCCCACCGGAGTCTGCCGAGCTTGATTTTTCTTACAACATTAGCTTCAAGGTAGATTGCATACAACTCATTTTTATAGCGTCTCCGGAATCGTCCTCCCTCACATACGGGGCCAACAATTCTCCTTAAGACCTTTCTCTCGAACGCGGATAAGATTTCGGAGTGCCTTTTATTGAGCACCCAGGTCTCGGATCCATACATGAGTAGTGGTAAGACCATGGTCTTGTACAGTAGTAGCTTGGATGTTCTGAATAAATTTCGGGATTTAAAGAGCCTCGATAGACCATAGTACGCTTTGTTGGATTTGATCAGCCGTTCGCGTATTTCCTCTTCCATATTGTTATCGGCTGACACAATTGACCCAAGATAGTTAAAGGATTACACTACTGTAAATTCGTGTTCCACTACCCTGATAGTTTGACCAACGCTAGGTCTTCTCTTCGCGGACTTAGTTTTTCCCTCATTAATGTGCAGTCCCAGTTTTCGTGCCGCTTGCTCGATCTGGGTGAAGGATTCCTGTACAGCCGATTCGGTTCTACCGATGATGTCGATGTCATCTGCGTAGGCAAGTACTGTCATAGCGTCAGTTCGAATCAGTATCATCCTAAATGCTATAAATGGTGACTCACCGACGTGATCTGTACACACAGCACACACTTTTCCATAGTAAACAGAACTTCACGACACGATCACGACTTCCCCATAGAGCACTGGCACACTCGCCTGCTCCGACGTTCTCTCGTTCGCACACGAAGCTGATCGTAACAAAGTTACTGAGGAGGGAGTAGGGTGGCGTTTCTAACAAATACACGCACAATACACAAGCAAATAGTTAAGAACACCGAACGAAAATCGAATAAGAAAATACATCAGAGCCGTATACCATAGTGATAACATAACAATTCACATCATTTGAATATATTTGAGTTTAAAAATCGAATTCAAAACACGGCAGTAGCCTGATGTGTTACGCATTGGTTCAATTTTTGTTGATTCTAACTGTCTAGCGTCAGTTCGAATCACACGTTCTTCACTATCATCCTAAACGCTTTAATGGCTTTAGCCTATAGGGCTATCCGATCTTGTAGGATAGTGGAGAGTATCTTATAGGCGGTACTCAGGAATGTTATACCCCTATAGTTGCTGCACAGTGTGATATCTCCCTTCTTATGTATGGGGCAAATTATACCACGACGCCAATCTTCCGGCATCTGCTCTTGCTCCCATATGTGCACCACGTCTTATAGTATATATTATAACTGTTCATACATTCAACTGACGACTCTCATTTCAAAACGCTGATTACCGACTTCTTTACACCGATTTTTTTCAAGGCACGACGAATTTAAAAATAGTTGAGAGCTTCGCAAATTTCCAAAATGCAACGAACCAAAATTGCTCTTTCGTGTGCTTTTATATTTGGTGATAAATTTACCCCTACCTTGCCATTTATTGATTCAGTGGAATTTGATTTCAGCTCTCGCTGGCCTGAAGCCCCTTCCAGTGAATTGCCAGGTGCACAAGTACATAATGGCAAGGTAACGGCAAATTGGCTGGGAAGGGTCATTGCATCTTAAAATATGTGTAAAATTACTCATGGCTCTCAGTCAGAGAATTTTGTAATTCTTTTGGGGTGGGAATTACAACATTAGCAAGATGAGGAATGAAGGGGTGGATAATGTTTCAATGTACATTTTACTTTTAAACTTATGACTATTCAAGATTGAGTAGCACTGTACCTTTTTGTGCAATGGAAACTTTGGCCTTGAGTCGGCTTTTTATGATGAAACAATATTTTATTAGAAAAAATATTTTGAATGGGATTTGAATTGGAAATTGAAAAATGTGATTATGAGGCTTGGGGCATATTGTTCTTGTGTATGATAAATGTATGTAATTAGGGGATTAAGGACGCGAATTTGCCTGATAATTTATAGGGAAAGGGTGGAGGAATTTACAATTGTTAATTATGTAACAGGTGACGAAAGGCCGATTTAAACGGGACAAGGACAAATTTGTCCTTCATCGCGTCTCTGGGTTCTGGTCATCTTGGGACAACCAGATTCACCCACATCCGTGAAAAATTTCTGAAAAATATAAAACGGCAGTTCATGACCTCACCGATTCGACTCCGCCATCGTTGCCTATCCTGTGCACTTTCCTTCCACGCTTGACCAGCCGAACCGATCTCCCCAAGGTCAAACCTAACATTGCCCTCCCATCTCCGTCGGGGCCGTCCTGCCGGTGTCTTTCCCGTTGATCTACCGTCAAGAATTCTACGCACGGTCCTATCGTTGCCCATTCGCGCCACATGTCCGGCCCATCTTAATCTTCGCGACTTGATTACTCTCACTATTGTAGAATTGCGGTATAGCTCTTCCGATTCCGGCAGGGGGGGGGGGGGGGGGGGGGGGGAGGTATCTATGGTATCTTACTTGTTGTGGTCTCTAACTACTTGGATGGAGTGATGGTGGAAAAGAAATCATGCAAGGCCGGTAGGTCTTGAGTGCGGTGGTAAACGAAGACTACGATTTTTCCGTCTGATAATCTGTGCTTTAGTCAGTGTTTTTGGTAGGAAGGTGGAAACTTTCAAAAGATACCTCTGGACCGATCCAGAGGCATGTCGGATTTTTACCGTCTAAAACCACCTCCCGCCAGGCACATATTCCCGTTGATCCCCGTGGAACTTTCTTTTAGATATTCCGTCGAGGGGCTGGATGGAGTTTACCTGTTACTCCGCTCGTCGCATCACCACTGGTGCATCATGTCACATAGAATATCATTTGCTAGCATCCATGTCCTGATATTAGCTGCGTAAAGTGGTAATTCAGCTCGCAATGTTTTCTTTTCACCCAGGTTTCTACATCAGGTATCATGATGTAGGTCCATCTTCCTTTGGTGGACGAGTCCCGCCTTCATTCCAATTTTCTTAGGCTTGAGAGCTCTAACTGTGGCTGCGTTCTCCGACGATTCTCTTGTGAGACCTTTTGAAATGCATCGTTTTCTTTAGCTGCAATGTCAGGTGGTGTCCTCCCGCCTAAAAAATATTTATGGCATCTTCGGATACCGTTCGGAATGCGCAACATACTCTTAGTGATGCCAGCCTATGTGCTGAGTTCACGCCCCTCATGTACGACTTATATTGTACGGTGCCTGCCCATATGTGAGCTGCATACATTATAAAGGAGGTGTTGACACTGGCTATCAGTTTCTTTATGCCGGGCCGAAGTCCACCAACATTGGGTGTCAGACAGTCTCGTCAAAACATTGTATACTCGTGCCGTTTTTTCCCTCGTTTTCCTCAGGTCTTCCTTGAAGGTAAACCTGTTGTCGAGTATAAGACCAAGATATTTAATATATGGACTAGATCTGATTGTTTGTCCTTCTATTTCCAAATCAAGGTGTTCAACTTTCTTGCGACTGCTTATTAAAACTACCTCCGTCTTATGGCCGGCTAGTTTCAGTCCGGCCATATCTAGCCAGCATTTAATCCTTTGGATTGCTTGGGAGCAAATATTCTGCAGGTCATCCAGATGTTTAGCTACTATCGCCAAATCATCTGTATACCCAACGATTCTAACCCATTTGGTCAGTCTGTGTGTGACCGTGTATTTGTGCTGTCTTGTACTGTGCGTGCGTGTGTAGTGTGTCTACAGTAGACCCTTTGGGGTGGGTTTAAAAATCCCCCATTATAGAGGGGAGTGATATTGGGAAGGGTGTTTTCTTCAATTTTGCACAAAAGAAGAATTTGCGATGGTCGGATGTGAAGAGATCGAAGGAGAGAAGGGTCAAGAACGCAAGACTTCTGTTACGGACCTACCTCGCGTCCAGGTCCCCCAAATTAGCTACTTGGCGAGTTGTTTTCCTTTTAGGGGGGAAACTTACGAAGGGGGATTAGTGGATGTTAGGGGGGACCTGGACGCGAGGTAGGTCCGTAACACTCCCGTACAACTATATTATCGCCCTTCTAAATGCTTCCGAGGTACTTGTATGCTGGCTGTAGCAAGTACTCATCGATATGGGTAATGGAGGCACCTTCATATAGGTGAGAATTGGGGTAATAGCGACCGTCAGACCTTCTAGAATGGTTGATACATCTTTTGAGGATTTTCCTTTTGAAAACTCGAAGTATTTTCATTTAAGCCGAAGATATACAGGATCATATAGGAAAGCCGTACAATATTCCAGATCGGATTCTGCTTATAGCAGAGAAGTTTAACTTTGGCGTCAACTTTGTTGCTCCACTTGAAGATGTTGTGCAGTTGCTTAGACCGACCGACGGTCCTTTGAAGAATGCGGGTTACATGTTTGATGAAGTTCATTTTTGGGGTATAAATGACCCCATAATATTTCATCTTGCCCTGTGGTCTAATGGTAGTACGTCTTACTTGGAATATTCTGTGAATATCGCGAAATAGGTTAGGAGTGGATGGATTAATTCGAATTTTCCATCAACTGTAATACTAATAAGTTCGTCCAGGTGATCGTAGGCTGATTAAGCATAATCAAACAAAATCAATAAATTGGCGGACGAACTGCTACCCCAACCAGCATATTCTCCAGAGTTAGACCCATGCGACTATTTCTTGTTTCCAAACCTGAAGAAATGGCTGGGTGGTAAGAGATTTAAGTCGAATGAAGAGGTCATCACAGACTCTAACTCCTATTTTGAGAGCCTTGGGGGAGTCTATTATGGCGCAAGGCTAATAACCTTGCCCGTAAAAATAAATTATTGTGGAAAATTTAACAAGCCTCGAGACTTGCTAGATAAGGTCAAGGCCGGATCCCGGTTATAGTGCCGATGATGATAATGATGATGATGAGGAAGTCTATTATTTGGAAGGAATAACAAAATTGAAAAAACCCTGGACTAAATGCATCGAGTTAAAAGGAAACTATTTTGAGAAATGAAATACTTTTTTGCCGAAAAACTGCCCTCATAATACTGATAGAGTTCGCCCAGGCAACCGTTGAGTCGATTTGTTACGAGTTTAGGGCTTTTGGATAAATAGGACGTCATCCGCATAGCATATCGGGTTTACTCTCCCGTCAACAGGGTGTGGAATATTTAATATTAAATAAGATGAGGCCTAGAATGGAGCCCTGTGGTACGCTGGTTTGGCATCCAACCACGTCCTCCTTTTATATGTCCGTGGCGCAGGTCCTAATGTGTGTGTGTGTGTGTGTGTGGTGCCACGTGTATGCTGCCACTTGTAGTATCTTCCATGAAATTGACGTGCTATGGTTGGTGGTGCCTTTCAGGATTTAGTGTCATGTCACTAATATTAGATTTGTAGAGAATTTGAATTCTATTGATTGTTTACAGATTTTAAAAACTTTACTTCATGTATTACGTATTATTCAACTTTTTTATGATAATGCTCTTTGACAAATACAATATCTTATAATCAATTTTTTTTTTCACAGACGTGCCCTCTGGATGCGTATAAAACTATAAAAGTTGGAGACCCCGCAAATGTTTTAGTACTTCCACCACATTACATGCAATTAGCTGCTGCATTGGGACTCAGCACACAACCAATTGTTGATCCCATAACAACGCGTACAGATTTCGAGCGATTAATTGAATTAAACAGAAACCAATCAACACCCATTGTTAATGACAAATTGGAGAACTATGATAAATGTCCCATGGAATTATCTCGAGACGACAGTAGTACAACGCCCCAAGGATCATCGATGCCAACAACATGTGCAAGTACGTCGCGCATGACATCAAATTCTCCCCATCACAGTCCTATCACGGAAAATCATTTGGAACTTCATCAACAACAGTCCTTGCAACCACTTCAATCACATATGGGGCAATCAGCTTCATCTGAAATCGATGTTGACATTGAAAAGTCCCCCGAATCACCACCTTCAATGCTCTCTACAAAACCAATAAACATCGACGTCAGCGACAGTGATCTAAATATTGAAAATGCTGATCAGAATCAAAACAACCAAAATTATCTGAATCGGCAAGATGGCAACAGTCTGTTTTCTGCCGAATCTAGACAAATAGATGAGAATATGTGGCGCCCGTGGTAGATGCGTCCGTGGGAATATTTAACCACTATGTAAATTAGTCAGCTCCCTTTAGAAGGAGGAGGGGACGTTAAAACCAAAAATTATTGTTTAATTAATTCAAATTTTCTTAGTTATATTTTAACTTTGTATGTGTGCCAAAGAAATGTACTAATCGATCCTCTTGTGTAGAACTATTTGTTTTTAAAAATCTTTGAGGTCTAAATGGCTGAGAAGCAATAAAAAGGATTAATATATAATTGAAAAACAATACTGAGATGATCAACCCTATCCACCGTGTCTAATCGCATTTAGTGTTATACTTAGAGATTCTTTTTGAATTGTTTGTGATACTTTGAGTTAAAACTTATGTTTATTGTTAAAATGAAAACAAAAAATCAATAAAGAAATCGATGGTATTTCTTTAAAATAAGGAACAGCATTACAAAGAAAATCAATTTATTTAATGATTAACAGCTTCTAATGTAAATTATTAGATAGCTATTGTATTCTGTGAAAATAATTGTTAGACATTTATTTTAAAACTATAGCCTAATGAGATAAAAAGAATTTAATTATAAAAAGTGAAGAAAAATAAATATTATATATATACGTATATATAAAAATATATGCTGCAAAATGTGTATCAATAAAGAATTATTTCTGAAATCTATTCTTATTAACTGCGTGCCTAATCATCCTTTGGTTAATTTCCATACAAATATGCGTAACATAGTTCATTTTTGTTTTTATTATTAATTATTATAACACAACTGTTTGTATCAGGCCTCTTTTGACCTGATGTTTTTGTTGCTGCTGAAGCACCAAACTTCTAAAGCCCTACTGTACACTAGGGTGCAACACTCTTAGTGTGATAATTTTTGGTTAATGTTCGGGCGCAACGCCACTAAACATCTAACAAAAGGGATCCTAAGTATTCGGGCGCAACGCCAATAAATATCTCAAGGGATACCCACAAAAAAGGAGGGAACCTGAAAAGTAAGAAAAATATTAATTGAGAATACGCCGGGGTGGTCGGTTGCATTTTAATTTTATTTCTCGCTTAAAATTCTATTTATACAAAAATATTTGCACTAATCCTCTTACATCTACAATCTTGAATACAGGATTACAGGATTCCTGTTTACATACATGATCTCGACTACAGGATTCCTGTTTACTATTCCATACATCGACAAGAAACAAACAACATGGTAACACCTAAGATTGAATATTGTAGCGAGCTTAGGGTTCGCTGGATTAATTATGTTAAAATAAATAAGAGCCGTTAAATCGATACAACACTTTAAAAGTCCGTAATACAACCGTTGCTTTTTACCGTACACATGATGATTTCTTTGTAAACACTTTCTACTTCTTACTCGAGACTTTCGCTTCCGCACGTATCGCTTGCTTCACTGCCTTACTTATGACCCCTCTCCATGGTCTATGTGCGACGTATTTATACCGTTCCCTCATTCTGATTCGGCGTTTCGTTTCCGTCCGGTCTACTTTTCTATTCCAGTTTTCCAGTACTTCCTAAAATAATCTAGTACTTTGTTTCGGACTTTCTCGAAGATTCCAGTACTGATTGTCATATGCGTCACAATATTATCTGGTAGCATCTAAAAATTGAACAAGCCGAAAGACAATAGGCATTGAGGTTCTCAATTAATACAAAAGGATACCGAATTCAAAGGATCGCACATTCCTGTACAATAAAGCATAAATGCTAACATGAGTGTGTACCGCAGTGCAGCGGATCCGCGCCGTGGGTTTATGACGGTCAGTTAGAGTTGGCGGCAGATTCAATTTTATCAGCTCTGGTGACGAGAGTGTATGTGGATGGTGGATTGGATTTTTCCGGTTGCGGACAAATAAGAGATCCTGTTGGGTTGAGTCTGGTGGTGATGGCGACATGATGCTGGGATGTGGCATTCAAATGCATGGAATCGGCAGCATCTGGCTCAGCGTGCTATCATAATCATAAGGATAGCTGGGCCGTGGAAAAGGAAAAGAAACGAATGAACAGGACGGCGGCTCCGCACAAATGGCGCCGCATGTTCTCATAAACAACAACTTAAGATATTGGCAACCCTATAACCGCAATATTATTCTGATGAAGATTTCTGGAGAACTGTCGTACTACATAAGCGTTAGATGTGCAGTGTTTACACTACATAATAGCGAACGAAAACTCCTATAAATTAAACTTTTTTTTTTTTTTTTTTTTTTTTATTAGACTTCTCTCGGGACAGGCGAACCTATAGCGTCGAGTGGACGCCCCGAGATGCCATCAAATAACGCTCCGGGAACACTCGCGTGGGAAGGCAGTTCCACAGCTTCCCCACTCTATAACGGAACGAGTTCTGATACGGGGATGTGCGCGCCGTCGGGAGATGAACCACAAACGGGTGCGATCCGTCGGATTGTCTTGTGGAGCGCATACAAACCGAACTACGTGGAACAATGCCAAGAATCTCCGAAGAACAGCACCCGTGATAATATCTGTAAAACAGACAGAGGTCGGCTACGCGCCTTCGATGTGAGAGCGACTGTAGTCCCGACGTCAGCGCCGAGTCCCCGATCAGGCGGATCGCCCGTCTCTGTACGCTCTCAAGTAGGTCGAGGGTATGTTTAGGAGCCGAGCTCCAAACATGAGAGCAATATTCGAGCGCGGGTCTACTTTGGGATTTATATAGGAGAAGAAGGTGGGCCGGAGTAAAATACTTCTTGGCTCTAAAAAGATAGCTCAGTTTTTCTGAGGCTGATCTGGCTATACCCGATACGTGTTTATGCCATGATACATTCCCACAGACCGTGACGCCAAGCAATCTCAAACTTTCCCCAGCTTCAAGGGCCCGGCCATTCATCATCAGCTGTGGAACCGATAATCCACTTTTCTTTGTGAATGTTGTATACTGGGTCTTCGTTGCGTTGAAGTCGACAAGATTGGAGCTTCCCCACTGCAGGACTTTATCCAGATCCTGATTCAGAGAGTCAATCTGTCTACATCTCAATTGGTGCGACGTAGATGCACCAATCGGCCGATCACTCGAAAAGGAGGAAACAAGCGTACTATCATCCGCAAAACTGAACACTTTGTTATCCGTTGTCTCCAACAAATCATTTATGTGAAGCAAGAACAAGGTTGGAGCCAAAATAGAACCTTGGGGCACCCCCGAATTAACAGGATACAGATCTGAACACTCGCCGTCCACAACAACCCGGATCGTTCGATTCTCGAGGAAGCTCCTCGTCCAGTCGCAAAGCTGTTGGGAAATCCCATATGAACGACGTTTGCTCAGCAATTACTCACCATGCCGTTCAATCGCAGATGTCCATATATCGGTTATAAGTGTCAAAGGGTCTCCTGTGGACCGCCTGCCACGGAATCCGTATTGACGATCATTCAGAAGTCCGTTGCACTCCAAATACTTAACCAACTCTGTATTGATGACTTTTTCCATTACCTTAGATAAAATAGACCGTAATGCTATCGGACGGTAATTTTGTGGGAGACACTTTTTTCCCGTCTTTGGGATTGGCTGAACTCGAGCGATTTTCCAGCAGGCGGGAAAGGTCCTCCGTGCATAAGATATGCGGAAGAGTCTGCCAAGAACCGGCGATAGTTCTGGAGCACAGTTCCTAAGGACTATTGCTGGTATTCCGTCCGGACCGGTTGCCTTCCTACAATCCAGTTCACGTAGAATGCGTTGGATAGTGCGCGGACGAAATCTCACATCCCGCATGGAAGACTGTACCGGCGAGATCACAGGTGGCTCCAAAAGGCCGGGATCGAGGTTTGAATTCGCCGAAAATAAATTCGCGAACACATCATCTTTATCCTTTGGATTCGTGACTAACGTCCCGCTGTCTGTCACCAACGGAGGGAAAGAGGAGGATGCGAAGTTACCGCTGACAGCCTTTGCCATTGACCAGAAGGAGCGTGAACCAGTTGGGCACCGAAGGAGCTTATTGATCCGCCTGTCGTTGTGAGCCTTCTTCGCGGTATCAATCGCCTGGTTGCGCGCGTTTCTGATTCTAACAAAATTCGTTCTGTTAACATCGGTGGGATTGGAGCGCCATTGCTTAAAAGCTCTATTTTTGCCGCTGTAATCAGCTCGCATTTTTTGTCAAACCAAGGTTTATCAGACGAACTTCGTTTGATGGAATGTGGAATATACATCTCCATCCCCAGAAGAATAATCTCTGACACCGACTCCGCGCAAGCGTTAACATCGGAGTTTCCGAAGAACACCTCCGACCATGGAAAGGATGCGAAGAAATCTCGCATATCGTCCCAGTTAGCAGCCCCATACTTCCATACATGGCGAAGCTGCCTAGAGGCCGGTAATTCGCTTGGTATGCAAGTGCTTGCGCGACAGATACCAAGCAGTGATCTGCTCTACGGTATAAATACTCGGTTCGGATGTCAAAAACAGATCCAGGGTGTTCGCATAATCGCCTCGGGCATCCGGCACTCGTGTTGGCTCCCCCACGAGTTGAGTCAAGTTGTGGCCTACAGCAAACATCTCCGCCAGCCTCCCAGCCTCCTCGGTTCTGTTAGAATGTAACAACCAGCCGGAATTGTGCACATTAAAATCGCCAAGGACAACAATTTCAGAAGCTGGGTGGTTGATCTGTATCCAGTCGACGATATGTGAAAGATGTTCAAAAAATGTCACCGGTCGATAGTCATTCGGGGAGCGGTAAAGACAACAAAGGAATTTAACGGAGTTCCTCAGCACGACCCTCAGCCATATGATGTCCATATTATTGGGTTCCAACGCCTCCATCCTCTGGCAAGCCAGATTGGACCGCGCGAAAACGCAGACTCCGCCCTTAAAACGGAATCTCGAATGCAAGTCGTATCCTGAGCAACGAAGATATGTCGAATCAGTTGGCGAATCGACCTGGGTCTCAGTTAGGGCAAGGATATCAGGTTTCGTTGTTTGCAAATATTGGTGGACGGCGTTTACATTGGTATTGGTGAAACCGATGCCCCTGATGTTACAAAATGCCGTCACCAGTCGAGCGTTGGCTGAGCCTCGAGAGCGAGCCCGGTTATGCGATGACGAACCTCTCAAAGTTCCATTATTTATCATGATATCTGCATGATGTTCCCCCTGACATAGTCCCCCCCGGAGATCCGAATGGGAGACTAGTTTACCTCCGGAAGTCTTTATATCAGAAGGCACCATCATGACTTATCCCCGTGTCAGTCCGGGCCATCAACCACACATCCAAAACCCCGTCGACGATTTCTCTCGGCGATATCGCGGAATGTACAGCGTGATGGGGTGGTATCTCGCCTTGGGACCGACTACCACCTAACCAACCTTTTCTCGAACCGGTCCATCACCCAAGCTCCGAAAGATGGCCAGGGATTTCTCCCGACCATTTCACGGAGCCTAAAGCTTGATGGGGTGGTATTTCACCGGGCGCACAGGGCGTTGGGACCCCGGGTACCACTCGGCCTTTAGTCGCCTCTTACGACAAGCTGGCCTAGCTGTGAGTATATTCTAACGCCCTACTCACTGGGCGTTATTAATAGCAACTTCCTAATACACTTAGAAAAATAAATGTTGTAGCTTGTCTTCACTTTGAATGCCAATCGTCGATCTACTTCACGTTGGGCGTCGACAGTAGCACGTCCTTCCTTCCTGGAAAAGAAAAAACAACCTACGGTGTAGAGCGTCTTCCCTCAGTGAAATAAACGAAAATGTACGAAGTTGAAGGACTAACCTTGGTGAAGAAAATAATAGTGGGGTGCAAACATATATCGCGGGGAATCTAAGCCTTTAATGTAATCTTGGGACAAGACACTGGAATGGCCAAGACTATCATCATCATCGGCACTACAACCTGGAACCGGTCTTGGCCTTATTTAGCAAGTCCTGAGGCTTGTCAAACTTTCCATAATGATCTGTTTTTTCCGGGCAAGGTCATTAGTCTTGCGCCAGAGGCTCCCCGACGGGGAATCGAACCCCGGTTTCCCGCGTGACTTAGACGTATACTATTGAGGAGGCCAAGACTATACCTCACAGCTAATCTGCAGCACCAAAGTTAACCAGACCTGCCCTCGTAGGAAAACCTTAGAGTGGGGAGTCGACCAACTTTAGTGCTATGCTGGCCCTATTCTCCTTCATGGAAGTGCGGAAACTACAAGGGGAACGACTTCCCTCGGTGAAGAGAAGGGTCTCCGAGTTTACACTCGTACGTCAGAACTGGACTCTTTATTTTAACCCTGCGACCAGTCACTGGAATGTTCAAGGCTGTGTCCACAAAGTTAAACAGTCGCCCCATAGTTAATCAGACTCACCCTCTTAGAAAAACCTTAAAATTGCGAGTCGACCCACTTTGGTTGCGAAGCAAGCAATTATTCTCCTTCAAGGAAGGAGGGAAAAACCTACAATGTGGAGCGGCTTCCCTTAGTGAAACAAAGTCTGTGAGACGGAACGCCTAACCCTTCCTGCGTTTTTGGGAATTATCGCTTCAATTTAGCCCTGCGACAAGACAACTTGAATTAGACGAAGGTAAGTTGTTCAAAATAAAGCATATCTTAGCTCTGAAAAGATCTCAGTTTCTTTGATACTGACTTGGCAATATCCGAAACACGTGCATGCCTTTCTGCATTCCACTGACTGTGATGCTGAGCAAATTCACGCATTCATTAGATTTAAAGATCTGACCATTCACCATAAGTTATGTCATTAACGATCCGTTTTTTTTTTTTTCTTTTTTCTCGTAACCGTCGTAAACATTGTAAATTGTATTTTTCGTGCATTACCAAGTGTGGAGATTGAGGATAGACAATACACTGTCAGAAACCCACACAAGTGCCTCCAATATCTGTACAAAGGTTCATTTCAATCGAATGAACGATAAGTGAATGCACCCACGGTACTATCTTTTTATGCTTCTTTTGGGAGAAACAAAAAGCAAAGAAAGCTGAGGCAGCGCTCTGAGTTGCGGTTAGATGACTATTGGTGTCTCTCTTGAAGAGGTCGTCTCAATGGCTCTTAATGTATTTCAAAACCACGTATGCGTGCGCCTCTTTTATAAGAAAGCTGTGGCGGTTCTTCTGAACGCCACTACTTATCTTCCCATCAACTATCCGGGTAACTGCTCCCTAGAGCACCAAAAACACCTGAAAGAGAAAACCATTCAGGTACTTACCTTTTACAATCACCAACATAAAAGGCTTTTAAAAGTCTGAGATAACGATTAGCGCAGGGGAATTAAGCATATTGGCCAAACAATAATTTCCCTAAAAGCAATTTGGTCGCACTATCCGTAAACCAACATTACCAAGTCCTATCGGACGCCAATCACCCGACCAAGCGAAGCACGGGCACCAACACAGCATGTCCCTAAGAGCCAACTCGGTACAACATTACGTAACCGACATAATCCCTGAACTTGACCATGCACACAAGAAGAAAGACATTTTCCACGCATGTGCATGGCAAGTCACGTACACAGAGCCATCGGTCGATCGTATCGATCGGCATTAGCATACCTTTCCACGGGACACCAAAAAACCAAACAAACGCAGCATCAACGAGATGCTGATTAAGGATGTACAATCGTACAAATATCCAACGTGCCCCTATGCACCATATCGCTCTGTCGCAACTCTTTTCGGCAGTAATTGCTGGTTTGGAATTATTGGCTGTCTGCGGACATCTACAGCGGAACGGTGCAAATGCTGTACGCTGCGATACATTAATGTAAACATGCTGTCGCCCTTGCAGAATGACTTACCAGCTGCGGATCGTTGCTCGTGGTGTTCCCCTAGTGGATTTCATAAAGCCACTGTCCGCATACTTGCGGACACACACACCATGAGCAACGGATGCAATCACCGTGTGTCTCGTGCCCTTTGGCTGGCACCAACGTATGGTGGATCATCTCCTGTTGGTCGATGAGCAGAGGATAGAATTAATTCCTGAAAACTCAATCAATCGTAAAACTGATTCCGTGGAGAAAGGTCGGGCTCTCCACGTAAAACGTCGAGTGGTGTGGCGACGAGAGCGTTATGCGTTGAGAACGTTTTGATGAACATTGTTTTTTTATTTTTATTGTGAATTTATTTTAATGATCAATTATACGGAAGAAAACAGGAATATAAACGATGATTATATCATTCGACTAGTTTGGACTGAGCACATTTGGGAAGTGCATTGCTCGCCTTTGAAATTCCTTGACGTTTATCCTTTTGCTTCTTCTTCGCCAAGTGATCCGCCGTTATTGATGGTGTGTCGTTTCATCGCATTACGATAGGCGCGATTATAGTGCTATAGACCAACCCATCGACAATCATCATCATCATCGGCACTACAACCGGGGACCAGTCTTGGCCTTATTTAGCAAGTCCTAAGGCTTGTTAAATTTTTCCATAATGATTTCTTTTTTCTGGGCAAGGTCATTAGTCTTGCGCCAGAGGCTCCCCGACGGGGAATCGAACCCCGGTCTCCCGGGAGACAGGCGGGTATACTAACCACTATACTATCGAGGAGCCCCACCCATCGACAATATGCCCAGTAAAAACAGTGTGTCTCGAAGCAGCGATTGTTTACAGAAGTAAAATGTTTCAAACTGTGGAGCAGCACGGCAGTTGCATTCCACAAAGTGATCGTCAGCTCCATTAATAACAAAGCCGATACCGGAACTTTTACCCCACATTGGTGAAAATTTATGGGGTAATTTAGTGGGATGGGCGTAGAACCAGTGCCAACAACGGCACACATACGCCCTACCCCATAAAGCCACCATTGCGGTGAGCCTAGACATTGAAGAGGCTTTTGACACGACGTAGATGGAAGGTCTCGTCTTTAAATTGTTGAACACTGGGCTCAGTAGAACTCTGTGTAGTATCATCTACCTGTTCGTTCGAAAGAGAACTTTTCAAGTTCGGGTGAATGCAAAGCTATCCCGAACTGTCAACGCCGTCGCAGGCGCCTTAATGGACGAGTTGGTAAGGAGGTTGCGTCTTGCGTTTGATTGTGCAAACCTAGGTTCAACTGACGACTCTTGCTATTGTGCAGTTCAACACAATTACTGAGTGGTAGGTAGGGTCTCAAAGTCCAGCCGCCCGGTGAAATACCACCCCGTTAAATTTTTTTCTTTCGCGAAATGGTTGGAAGAAATCCTTGAGCATCTTTCGGAGCTTGGCAGATCGACCTGTGAGGATGCGAAGTCGTGGCACCGGCATGGGTGCGAGTTCTACTTCGTCCCACTAATAATCCGCTGTTCGGACAAGGTTCCGCCAAACCGAATCGTCACTTCGCTAAAAGGTCCGCCGATGAACGCCAAAGAAAAAAAGATAAACACACATGGTAGTCACCAGAAATAAAACGCACTGTCCACCAAAGGTGAGAAGAAAAGTAAAGCACTGAATGAGTTTTTAGTCGGCAAAATGTTCTCTTTATTTAATTAGTTGATAGATATCTTTTTGTACACGTGTATTAAATGTCATCTGGAACCTTACGAATATATTAATTTAAGAATTCTCATGGCCGTTGTTCAAACGTTAACAATACACATACTATCTAAACACTTCGCACTATTCAATTAACTGGGGAGGAAAAGCGACTCGATACGCGTTCGCGTCTTCGCAGCGCTACGGAGAGCGGGAGTGGCACGACCTGCGTGGTCGGCGGATGTAATTGGACTCTGCGAAATTCGGCTCGTGCAGAGCCGACTCGCTGATGGGGTGAGTTTCCCCGAGAGAGAGTGTCCCTCTCGTGGTGAAAACGAGGCAAGAGGATCTCACTGGTGAGGTCCTGTAGTGGTGTGCGTGAAGTCGATCGTTGAGATCAGACTGTTTGCAAACGCTCGCAGGTCAAAGCGAACGAAACCTAGACAAGGGATGCCGAACAAAGGAAGTAGCGACCGAATGCATCGTCCGGTAATGAGGGTCAGCTGAGTAAATAGCAGCTACTCATTAGATGCTAAAAGGGATTGAGATAATAGTGATCGTATATCGTATCTCTGCCGACTGGGAGAATTGAATTCTTTTGTTTGCATGTGTTTATGCTATTGAATCCAATCCGGCGGCTAAGTGCGACATTGATGGTTGTTTAAAGAGTCAAACAAAGAATTATTTCCGAGAGAAGCGCTTGCTGAATCAATAGCTGCAAGTCTTTGGAAAGTAATTTAGATGGTTACACGATGACGGTTGTGCATACCACCTGTGTCAATTATGAATGGCATCTAAGACGACGCCAGGGTCGAACTCTAGTGTGAATATTTATACTAATTGGAAATTCGGTTCTTGGTCGCTAATGCAGAGATGCCTTGATACATGTATGAATGCCCTCGTAGGAAAAATTCTTTACAGGCATTTCCAGGTAATGCATTGAAAGCATTAATTATCCTTGGGAAGGAAATGTTTTTGCTGCGGGAAGATTGCGGTGCAGGTGTGGGAAGGTTGGAATTTGCCTGGCAACCGAAGGTACCGAATAGGTTTTGGTTTTACGCTCCTGTAATGGAAAGAATTCTTTTAGGGAATTTGTATGCAAAAAGATGCATGAAAGGTAAGAATTCTTTTACAGGGACTTTTAGTTAAATAAATTTGATCTATTTGATGCGTGAAGCATTTACATGTGCTAATGCGATTGCATTAGCGATACTTATAAGGTTGGGTCGAAGTTATGGGGGTTCTTCAGGTAAGTAACAGTGGGTTTGGCGGAACCGCCACAGACACAGACGAGAAAAAAATAGCATCTCAGGGCGTAGACTCAGCGCTATAGGTTCGTCTATTCTGGGAGGGGCAAAAGAAGAAATAATATAATAAATAAATAAAAATAAGAGGAATAGGTTGTAACGTTCCGGAAATACTCCACAGTTCCATTGTTTTCATGGTTTTTAACAATGTACAATTTTGATACAGACATGTATACGTGCCGTTGAGATGAATAATGATGGAGCTATGCGATAAGCCTTCACCCAAGTGCCAGCAACACCCGTGGAATGAGCAATCAATTCACACTTCACACGTTGTACGTTGATGCCACTAAGACAGAAACCTTCACACAAGTATAGCGTTTGAAATAATAGTGAAGAAGAACGTGTGATTCGAACTGACGCTATGACAGTTTGAATCACCAAAAATTTTTACCTTAGCGTTACCCATCAGGCTACTGGCCGATTTTAGAATTCGGTTTTAAAACTCGACTATACTCCACTGATGTGAACTGTTATGTTATGGCTCTGATGTATTTTCTTATTCGATTTTTCGTTCGGTGCTCTTCACTATTTTGCTTGTGAATTGTGTGTGTATCTGTTAGAGTCGCCACATAAGTACCAAACGCAACGTCAAGTTTTATCGTGAGTGATGAATTAGTTTACGAACGCATTAGGGGTTTAACCATTCTGCCGTTCAGTTTATCCATTCATTTTATATTTCTTCCTACATTGCACATCCCTATTTCGTCTCAGAGGTTTCCCATTTACCCAGTTTTACTCCAAAAAAAAAAAAAAACCCAGTGTATCGATATACATATATTTAAGGTGAGATACAACATCTAGAACGTACAGTTTCCATTGCGATAAATGATAAATATTTTATAAAAGGACAAAAGGTAAATACAAAAACAAAAAAGGTGATCCATAGAAACTGTGTACTTCTTGCATAAAACAAGGGATTGAAGTTGGTGTTCAAATCAAGGTTATTTAGGTTTTTTTGCCACTGCCTTTCGTGAGGCGGATTGTCTTTGTCTGGCTAGGAACGTTTGACCTTGACCCATCGACATAGCAAGTTTAGTGTTGATTGCATCCCGATGTGAGTTTATAGCAAGTCTAACGAAAAAACAAAATATAAAAAATCCAAATCAGCATAAGTAAGCACAACAAAATAAATGTTTACCTGTGATAGGCGGTAGTCATCAATTGTTCTTCCAAGGTGCTCATTCCAGGTTTGTGGTCAGTGTCATTAATTTGACTCTTATCCAAGCCCAAGGTATCAATAACTAAAATTAAATTGCATTAAAACATTCACTTGCAATGGTACAACACGCAACTCACCACCTCTGTGATCTAGGTTCTTTACTACCTCTCTTGCTGTTTCTACACATTTCCTGTATCGAACATCATATGCTTGTAATTCTTGTTCTTTAGAAGATATCGTGCTCTCTAATTGGGTTATTTTTGCTCGTAAAATCGAATGTTGTTGTGTACACTCCTCTAATTGTGATGCTGCAAAAGCAAAATAGGAATGTTATACGAAAAGGGATAAATACTCGAACAGCTTACATTTTTGGTCGTTTAACTCAATTAGTTGCTTCAGGTGTTTTTCGGTTTCAGTTCTGTGAATAAAAGGAGAATTTACCGTTTTTTTTTTAAAATAAGATCAACAGATGATAGAACTATTGTAATAACCAAACACTTGGAAGATAGCTATTGCTGACTTACTCTATATCGATTTAAAACAACAAAAGCAACAAATAACGAGAGCTGTGTTTTTTCTTAACCAGTTTTAGTGTTTCCAAAATCCTACTCTTCACCTAATCCTCACACCCTATTCTTACCTACCACACTTTTAATTTCAAATCAATTCCTATTCCCAATCAAATAAAAGTTTCCCGCGCTTGGTGGAAACCTTGACGTGGTGCGGGAGCTTAAACTACAATGAATCACTCAGACTATGCTGTCGAAAGCATACGCTTCCAGTAGGGCCACCCATGTCAGACAGGCTAGCGAGAAGTAACACATAAAGATCTACCACCCCTAATCCAGGGTGCTACGGGTCACCGTGCCCATTGGATGGTTTGCAGCCAGACGTATACCGGCTGTATTATAACGGCGCCTCTTTGACACCGGGCCGAATCAGAGCAGTAAGCAGACCTTACCATATCAAAGGGCGGAACTGAGATGGCGTATTATTTGAAACCCCAAGACTCGTGGGAACAAAAATGAATAATCAATATACAAAAAACAATCCCACGGAAAACCCGATAGGTGTATGTGTGATGAGCCGACACTACCATAAGGGTACAAATCATCAAGAAAACACCGACTCGGCAAAAAGAAGACGTAGGGAAAAACGGAAAAAGCGGGATATACGCGTCGGCACGTGGAATGTTCGAACGTTATATAAACCAGGTGCGATACAGACGGTCATAAAAAAACGCCAAACAATATAAAATGGACATCGTCGCGCTTCAGCAACTCCGACTCCCACATCAAGTAATCGAAACCAACGGGTTTACACTGGCGTGTGGAGTTACCGATTCACATAACCTCGGAACCGGCTTCATCATAAGCAAGAAGATTACGCCCCATGTAAAAGATGTGAAATTTATTAATGACCGAATGTCAGTGCTAAAAATACAAGGCCCATGGTACAATTATGTATTTATAAACGTGCATGCCCCAACAGAATCTACAGACGAAAAAACGAAGGACACGTTCTATGAGACCCTAGAGGAAGTATTTGATGGGATTTTGGCGTCCCGCCGAACACTGTCCACACACTAAGAACAACACACTGGAGTGGAAAACAGCACACAAGTAAAACACGGAGTCTAATAGTTTTTGATCTTTATTATTATTTTTTTAATAGTTCGAATTGCAGTTCTTATTGCTACTTGACATCAATTAACAACGCTGGATCACCCGTGGCGATTCTATGAGGAACTTTTACAATGTTTTTTTTATGTACTACGAGCTAACTTTCGCCGACTGTTTTGGCAATCTTGATGGCACGGTACCACTCAAGGAACTTTGGCACATTAAACTTGGTCACCGCTACTCATCACTTAAACGAAATGCAAGTTACTTTGACACTCGACGTTACTTTACAAAAAAAAAAAGAAGCACGAATTTGCGACGGTGCTGAATCGAACACCTTTCAGGACTAGGTCTTACACCAACGTACACGAAAACTAATACCCCTTTTCTCTCGGTTTCCCAAGACGACCTCTCTACACTGCAGCTCCAAGTAACTCTTCTTCACGACTCCTTATGATCGACAGTTCGATAAAGACTAATTGTCTCCATCCTAAAAAATATCCCATTCGAATTACTCAACCCGCATCTGCAAAGGAAAATTTCCCCATCTAATCTGCTAACAGGCTTTCCCATCGTATCTTTTAACAGTATAACATTTTCCTTTGCATCTCAAAAGGAGAATTTCCCATAGGATCTGGAAAGGAGAAATATTACCCAATAATCATCATTACCACCATTCGTTGCTGGTGGTCGGAATCATGTTTCTTTATTTCAGGATCGGATGCCGCCGCTTATTCTCCGATCTTTCCGTAGTTTATTTGCACTACGTATCTGGCATGCGGGCAAAGGATCGCATGCACTTCGGATGGGTGCACGGACTATGGGATATGTTTAGGTTAGCCATCTGGCTTAAGCTAACAATGCTCTTGTGTGTTTCCAATGGCTAATAAAAAGGAACCGTGGGATTGGTATCGTTCCTTTGTTAGGCTTTTCGAATCATAAACATCTAGCGAGCTATCTACGTTAAGATGTTTATGATTGCATGACCATTGGACGGCAGCTAAGCGATATGCCTTGTTTGCTTAAGATTGTCTTTGCATTAGGTAATGCCAAGGATTTAGGTGCTAATTGCATTTAGCTACCAGCGTATGCATCCGTTGTTCGATATATTTACCGACAATGGTATTTCTTTGGAAACATCGCGTTGATGTTTAGGGTGGGAGATTGGTGACCTGTATGCGATGCTTGCTGCATTTGACGCATTGCTTAGATGCGATGCTTTAGCTGCCCTTTTGAATTGGGGTAGAATATCATGTATGGATGTGTTGAACTCGATATTGTAAACTTTTGAACGTTAAGTTCCTTAGTTTTTGCTATCGGGTTCAACGTTGTTGCAATTTCATGTAGCCTTTGTTACAGGTATGGTAATGACTATTGGACCACGTGTCTGTGGGCACGTGTGCTGGGAAAGGTGAGTATAGTTCCTTGGCGGAAAGGATAACTCACCTGTAAGGAGTTGTATGGTTCGTAGAACCGCTACAGGATCTCATCATCGATGTTAAAATCCTCCTCGGGGACCTCAATGCAAAAATTGGAAAGGAAGTTATCTTCCAACCAACTATTGGTAAAGAAAGCCTACACGACGTTTCAAATGATAATGGAATTCGAATTATCACGATCGCAGCGTCAAAACATCTGGTAGTGAAAAGCACAATTTTCAAGCACCAGCAAATCCATAAGGCGACATGGTTACCACCCGACGCCGTAACACGTAACCAGAAAGACCACTTCCTGATAGACACAAGACACCTCTCGAATATCCTTGACGTAAGATCATATAGAGTAGATTGCGACTCCAATCATCTTCTAATGATGAACTTATCGGCGAAGGATTATTATTATTATTTTCATTATTTATTGGCCTGTAGGAACCCCGAAGTTCATGACCTCAGTGACTCTGCTACGTCATTGTTCCATGTCGTGTGCATTCTCTCTCCACGCTTCGCCCTCTGATCCGAACTCCTCAAGGTGGCGCCTTACATTGTCCTCCCATCTTCGTTACGGGACCGATCTCTCCATCGGTCCCTTTCCCGTTGATCTTCCGTCAAGAATTCTATGTACGGTTCTGTCGTTGTCTATTCTCGCTACATGCCCGACCCATCATCAGCTAACGATTAAGCAATCAAATCAACTTCAACAGATGCCTAAAAGTAATTTTATCCTGAAAATGAAAAACCTTACCCGTTTAACTTAGGATCGATAGTCGTCGAAGCCAACTTTAAAGTTAAGATCTGTTCATTTGCTGTTTTCAGTTGTTCACGAAGATTTTCGTTGCGCAAGTTGGCGTCATCTAAAAGTTGCTGCGGACCGAATAAAACTATTGCAAATAAAAGCCATGAAAATTAATAATATTTAGCCCACTTACAGCTAAGGCTGTTTGCCCTCCTTGCCCTTCGCGTAAAGCTTTATTCTCAGCTTCAAGGCGCTCAATTTTTGCAATCAATGCAGGAGATTGTAGTTCTTTTGATACCGTATTTCCGCTGTCTAAAAAAATATAATAAAATGACCGATAAAGACTTAGGGTTACAGTAATATCGAATATGGTAGATGACATAAATATTTTATCAAACTTCAAGGTAAAGAAACGGGGGGCGGATGTACATTAGCATTACAGAGGAAGCAGATAGGATTCCTGTCAAACGAGCCATGAAAAATGCAGCACTGATACATAACACTTAATAAAAACGAAGCAATTAAGTTAAATATTGAGATTTTACAAGTCGCCAGTGAAAAGTTGGGAGCCAAGTAAAGAGCATAGATACCTAAGATTTATTGCGATAAAGTTCGTCAGTTTAAATTATCATTCCACTGATGTGTAGAAGTTTAGATCTTCTTTTATCGATTTAAAAACCTACTGTCGCCGAGCAAGCCGTTCTTGTGACATATTACGTCCTCGTGTATATATCCTGCTATTTTCCTCTGTTAGTAGCGAGCTATGAAACAGTAGTCACAAACTCAAATGATAAAGCCGTTTTCACGAATTTATTTTCCGCGAATTCAATCCTGGATGCACGCTTTTTACGGCCTCCTGTGATTGCTCCAGTACAATCTTCAATGTCAGGGTGTAAAGTTCCACCCATGTGCTGTACAAAGCATTCTCCGTAGACTAGATCGGAGGAAGGCAATAGGGCCGGATGGAATACCAGCTTTGGTCCTCTCCAACCGTACCCCACACTTGTCGTCGGATATAAGCTAACTTTTTCGCATTTATTATGGGCAACAAAATCTTTCCTACCTGCTACGAAACCGCTCAAATTCATTCAATCTGAAAGAAATGGAAAAAGTATCTCCCGCGAAATTATCTGCTGATAGTCTTACTACCAATGTTGTCCGAGGCGATGGAAATCGTCATCCATTCCAAGTTGATTAAATGTTTAGAATGCAATGAACTCCTAAATGAACGCCAATACGAATTCCTCAGCAGATGATTCTGAGTTAGCGCCCTGAGTTGTTTTTTTTTTCTCGACCGGGTCCATCAGCCAAGCTCCGAAAGATGCTCCAGGATTTCTCCCAACCATTTCACGAAGCCTATAGCTTAATGGGGTGGTATTTCGCCTGGCGGCCGGGCTTTAGGACCCTACCTACCACTCAGTAATTGTGCCGAACTGCACATAGCAAGAGTCGTCAGTTGAACCTAGGTTTGATTCTGAGTTAGCGCCCTGAGTTGTTTTTTTTTTTTCTCGACCGGGTCCATCAGCCAAGCTCCGAAAGATGCTCCAGGATTTCTCCCAACCATTTCACGAAGCCTATAGCTTAATGGGGTGGTATTTCGTCTGGCGGCCGGGCTTTAGGACCCTACCTACCACTCAGTAATTGTGCCGAACTGCACATAGCAAGAGTCGTCAGTTGAACCTAGATTTGCACAATCAAACGCAAGACACAACCTCCTTACCAACTCAACCATTGAGGCGTATTACGTGGTAACTTCCCCCATCCCCATTATCCCACCGAGCTAGGAGATTTTTTGGATATAGTTAATATACAATTTGAAAATCAGAAAGTAAGGGAAAAGCATTTAGCACACGATCCACATGTTGAATGCACGAACCTACATTTGTTAGGTTGTGGATCTTGTGGAAGCAGCTGTGGCGGATTCCTTTTCGGAGTGGAGAGAATTTCGGAGAAAAAGTCGAGTTGTTGTTCGCGGCAGTCTAAGACCTAATTCCGGGCAGAAAAGAAAGAATATTACTGGATAATAAGAGAGGAAACAGAAAAAGAAACAACGATGCGGGAAAATGTAGTAAAATGTAGTGAAAGCCAGAAATAAAGTTTAAAAGTAAAAGTAATAATTAATTTCGTAACATAAACGTGTCGTAAAACAGTATATCAGTGTAACGTTCGAATGGACTGTAAATCATGTAAAAGTACTGAAAAAATTAAATTGTTACAAGTGGACGTAAAAGATGTTTGAATTGTTTGGTTCGTGCGGACTCATCGGGAGGATTGGAGACGGGAGCTGGTGCATCTTGGGTTGTTAGCGAACCCAGGAATTGGTAGGCTAAAGGTAAAAACATAACTTTGTAGCTTTCTACGAATGCACAATTCCGCGCAGGTAAGGTTCCTACCTTCAAAGAATTTACTTACCTGATAACGCAGCGCTCGTGCCCACAGACGCGTTCCCCAAAGTCCCACCATAGGGCCTGCAACTCGCAGCCAACGTTGAGACCGACACCAAAAAGCAAGGAACTGAACGTCCCCAAAGCTTTTTAGGTCAAACTCAACAATTATAACTCATCATGCCTGAAACAAAGGTATAAACATCCATGCGTTCTATTCCTAAAAAAAAAGAAAAAACAATTCCCAAAATGCCATACATGCTGCCTGCGCCCAGGAACATCTCATCGAACCGGCAATTCCGAAATTCGATACAAAAGAATTGCTATTATCAAAGAATGAACCGATCAACGGATGCACGTGCGGGTAATCTAATGCAAGGACCACCCAAATCCGTTGAACAACAGAAGGCAGCCACGACCTATCGCAATCGAATATTTCTCAACGAGATATCCGATAATTTATGAGGAGTTAAGCCAACAGAGGCAATACTCCGGTCCCACGGCCACGCTAGAATTTCGCACCATTATAAAGATCTAATGGATTTCGATTCCGGGTACCAAGTTCAAATAAGACCAACGGACTGCACGTCAAAACAATCACCGAATATCTCTGGTCTGGGCGCCAGATGTTCTGTGCAAACAGAAGGCCGTGGAAATGAAATTCTATCAGCGATAATAATGATGTATGCAAAGATGACTTTCCCCTTTCAGGAAACTACAAAATATCCCGGGGGATGTGATAACATGCTGCTAACAGAAATTCGCAAGTTCTGTTAGCAGAGCAAATAGGGAATATTTTCCGGATAGATACAGATACCAGTTTGAATCTGGGTATCTGTGTGAGCAGGATATTGTTGGGGTTTGAGATAATCAGTCAGATTTTGATAGCCAAATCGGGTAGCCTATTTCGAGAAACCAATGAGGTTATATCGAGGAGCATACAGTTAGAGAACCCCGAGGAAGACGTCAGTCCGCGCCGCGCCGATTAGCGAAAGAAACCGTTTGCCCCCAGTAAACTTAAAAGGGTACGCCAGTTCACCAACGCGATTTAATTAAAATACGAGATTAGTATGTGGACGGTGAATTAATATAGTGTCGATTTGATTTTCATGTTTGGTTGTGCTACAGAAGCTATAAAATCAATGTTCGAATATATTCGTTTAATCCATCTATTATATTCCCTGAATAAAAAAAAGATATTGTAACAATTTGTGTAAGAGAAATAACATAAAATAAAAGGAGCGCTGCAAAGGAAAGGAAAGACTTGGTGTTTAATTGTCGCTATCTCCGCTCCGTGTGTCGTTTCGTGTTTATTGGCAGAAGGTTTACAGACTACGAAACCACCAAAACTTTCCCTTCACAGACAAGGAAACAGGTATCGTAATACAACGCAACTATGAAGAGCGACCGTCGAGCCTACGCAACGGTGGTTCCAGCTCAGCAAAAAAACGTTATCATCCGACTTACTGACCAGCCGCCCAGCTTGGCCTTGCGGATCTTCTGAAATCGACACGACTGCTGATGAAAACGAAAGATGCATATTGCGTTGCTGAAGGAGATTTGGGATAACAGTCGCAGCCCAACACCCCGGCATTGATAAGATCCATATTACCTATCCGAATTTGAATAATTTATATTACAACTATTTTCGTGAGAAATTACAATTAGCCCGGCGGTTTGGGCACATCAAGGATATAGCAAACTGAAAAATGTATACAACTAACTGGAAACAGAAAAATTATTTTACAAACAAATAAATATATATATATTAAAGGTCATATAATATACTGGCGCCGCGGATAGTCGCCTGAATCTCTCCGTGTGAACCGTGCAATAAAGTATACGGGCCCAAATTAATATAAAAATATATATAACAAACTAACAATGTATATCCGGAAGTCATATATCTGTACCTCCGCTATTGAAAAACATGGTAAGCCAAAAACAGTCGCATTGAATATCTCTCTTTCTGTTCATTCTCTAATGAATGACTGCAATATTAAGAAAATATAGGATAAGAAAATCAAATATGGCTTTTTCTTTTTTCAAGTTAACGTCATAGCGAATGCAACCAGGCGTATGACTCTACTGGGTATGTGAATATTTATTGCACAAAGAACAAACTGTATCAAACTCAAGTCGAATACGTTGTCCGATTCTAGGTGCGTGGAGGCCATCAGGACGAAAGACCGATGTTTTCTGTTGTACGAAATTAATACTATAGAGAATAACCCGAGAATGTGTAGTGATCATAAATCACTACTCTCAGTCAATCCCCCATTATTATATAAAAAATACCTATCAACCGTATCCTAATATCTTACCCCTATCCATAACCCCAACCAGTACCCCCAATTGAATCATATGCACGACAAATGGGACCAAATGTTCGTTTGTCGCACATTGATTCAATTCCCAATAATCGCAACATCATGAAATGCTTATGTTACGGCCACAACCACCCATCCCATAACTAATTGCGATACACGCCAAAATACTCCACTTAAAGCATGAGACACTACCCAAGCCAGAGCAGTACCCCATACATCAAATGGCCCCACATCAATTGATACCAAACAAATCGAAGTAAACGTTCAATTTGCGCTTATCAATCCAACTCGAAGCAAATTGAACTAAACGTTCAATTTGCTCACATTAAAAACTGAGACAGGATAATCGAACTAAGGGTTCGCCACAAAAATCCCCTAAGACCCAAATGTGCGGACCAGACGCCTTCCTTCAAACGAAATCGTGGAGAATTATAAAATGCGCGTCAGCAATTTTATGATCCCTTAGAAAAATGGTTACCTAAAACCATTAACACAGTCAGCGCCGGTTTTCGTTTTAACCAAACGAAGTTAAAACAAACAACAGGCACCATAAAATGAACTACACGTTCGCCTAAACAATAACAATATAAGGGATCACAAATGTGCATTAGCACGATGCCCTATTGATTTTTCTTTTGTGTTTCATCTATCGATCCCAATTTCCGAAAGATAAAGATTTCCATCCAATGGGAAATTAAAAATGAGAAAAAAACCAGAGACTGGGCGAGACGGCCACCAAGAGTAAAGTGTCTATTATCATCATCATCATCGGCACTACAACCGGGAAGCGGTCTTGCGCTTTATTTAGCAAGTCCTGAGGCTTGTTAAATTTTTCCATAATGATTTCTTTTTTCTGGGCAAGGTCATTAGTCTTGCGCCAGAGGCTCCCCGACGGGAAATCGAACCCCGGTCTCCCATGTGACAGGCGGGTATACTAACCACTATACTATCGAGGAGAAAGTGTCTATTAGCAAAGAGTTAAATAATTAAGTGACCTAGAGTAAAGTGTCCATTAACAAGGAGTGTCTCATTTAAAAGTAGAAATTATCTAACAGTGTGTGAACATAAGATCCAAAAGAACCTAAGACTAAATATATTCAGTACTACCTAAAATAAAGTAGACATTATCTAAAGATCTGTGTACATAAGAACATGAGACTAAATATATTCATTAATACCTAAAAAGGAAACAAGAGTGCGTTATTTAAAGTGGGTGGAAATAAAGAACAATTACACTTATTTTCCAACGAATTTCATGATTTTACCTTCCGGGAATTTGTTCAAACAAATTCCCATATCCCTCCTGGAACCCCATTCCCATTGAAGCACACACAAAATCTTGTTTGTGCTTCTTGGAATTTGTATACACTTTTTAGCTAATCTCTCTAGATAAAAACTATAAGAGGGCGGCGCATTTTGGATTCATCATCAGTGATTTCTCTGCCGACGAGAGTTGCCTCCGTGTCCCTACCCACAATACTTCTCGCTTGACGCCTACCTCTGTTCGCGCGGAAAAACAGAAAACACCTCGAGTAATAGTAAACTGCGAGTGAGGTCCCTCCAGTAAACGTGTTGCCACCAGCTGCAAGCCAACAATATCCCCGGCTTCGCCTAATGAAACTGTGTCAAACCCCTCGGTACACCCCACTGCACACAAAAACGTCATTCTTTTGGAAAAATCGTGCACACCGAAGGCAGCATCATCCACAACCCCAAAACCAAAGACCGCTCTAAATCGAAAGGCCACATAAACAACGGTCGGGCCGACCGACCTGCTTTAAAAAACTAGCAGCAACCTGGGGTCGTCAACCTAAAGGATTTCGTCGATGAACCGGCAAGAAATCTCCAACTTTAAGGCAAAGACCTTGAGTCCAATCCTCAATAGAATCGTGACCTACGATCGACAGCCGTTCTATAAAGCTAACGACACCCTTAAGGCCAAGGATATGAATTATTACACATTTACGCCGGCTGACGAAAAGTCGAGAACCATCCTCTTAAAACGAGTCACTGCCTGTTGGAAAAAGGACGACATCATAATTGCCCTTGAGGCAACATTTCCTCACGTCAAATTCACTGACGTAAAAAAATGTTGTCCCCCACAACGGTGTGTGTAAAATCACACCGCAAAAACACAGCAGGGTGAACATATGGGAGCTTCACCTTGCCCCAGGAACCGATATAGATTACATAATACGGACAAAGTCGCTTCCAATCCTTCATCAACAAGTTGTCTTCGAAGTATTCCATAACATTGAAATATCTCAATGGCGACGTTGCCAACGTTTCGGGCATGTCTCCCGGAACTGAAACATGGACCGGCGTTGCGTCCGTTGTGGAAAATCCCACGATATTGGCAAGTGCGAACTACCCCCAGCAATATATGTTCCCACAACAAATGTGCAGGATGAAACTACGTTACCAACTTGCTGGAACTGCGGTAAGAAAGGACATCCGGCCAGTTACAGGAACTATCCTAAATATAAAGAGATAGTCCACAGATCCAAGGAGACTCGAGCTAAACAAGTAGCCAAGTCAAACTTCGGAAAACAGCCACACAAAATTTCATCCAAAATGGATATACATTCGCTGATACGGTTAAAGGGATCCAAACAAAGAAGATGAAAAGTGTTACGGACCCCATGCCCATGCCCTCGCCCAACAACTAATCCCCACGACTTAATTTCCCCTCTCTGCCTGTAAATAGGAAAAATCGTCAAGTAGCTAATTTGCATAAACTACTTTATGCAAATTGTACTTGGCTGTAATATAATAAAATAAAAAGGCGTTGACACCGAATAAAAAATAGAAACGTCAACGGCAAAAATATAATGAATGATAATCAATCAATATCAGAGACAAGGCTAGAGCTGAGGAGCAGCAGAAGAAAACCAAAGCAAAAAAGAAACTGAATTATAAACCAAAATAAAATAAACCTTTAGTGGACGTAGGCCTATTGCAAGAACTAATAAGTATCAGAAGTGCGACCGCATCTGCGGCTATTAAGCGTACCACCACCGGTTGGACCAAGAAGCTTCAACCCCTCCACCCAGAACAGCGGACTGGTCGACCAAGAAGAGGTCCGGCCGTAAATAACAAGTAAGTCTCCTTGTTTACCACTATATTATCTAAATTGTGACTTTTTATAACAATTTTGGCGCAGCCGGTAACCACCAGCTGAGGTTTGTGTCAGATCCATCGGGGATACAAATCCAGTGGTGGGAAGAACCCGGAGGCTCTTACGCACCTACACCGACTAGCGGAACTAGCGGCTAGGATACCAACAAATAAAAAGCCGTTAATAACAAAAATAATAATAATAAAATAAACAGGAATTTTGTTTCTCCTTTTCCCTTTTTCCAATTCACAGGAGAGAAGACGAAAGCACCGTTGGGTGGAAAAAACACAAATTATTATACCCAGATATTTTCTATTGCTTTTCACGTTTATTCCTGTTTTTTATCCTTCTTTCTTTCTTTTCATTTTCATCTAGATTGGGTCTGGTCCCCCGTCGCTGGTCATTTGTTCCTTAATCGTGTTTTTGTTCGCTACCGCTTATAGCGAACCACGGTTAGATAAATACGGCTAGTTCCGTACGAGAAATAAATAAACGTGCGATTTAAATAACCCTTGATGCAAACGAGAAGCCACTCAAGTAGGAGTTCCGCGGAATGCACAACGGAGAAACCCATCGCCCCTTTGTTGGGTGCGGAAAGAATTTTGGACCTGGTCCAAAACAACGTGGCAGTGTTCAGTGGCCACAAAGGTCCTAAAAGCAGCGAGGGAACTGAATAACTTCCTCGAAAGCTGTGACAGGACTTTAAACTGTTTATCCGCAGCGGAGAAAAAAATGTTCCTGCGGTGGCTACCCGTGCAGTTAAGTCGGAAAACTCGCCGCATGTTTAAGGAAAACCTCCCAACAACTTTCAAGGAGTACGAACAACGACTCCGAAATACACTACTGCCACACGCTTCGTATAAGGAGTTACATTTGAAACTCTCTCATATGCGACAATCCCGCGAAGAGGATGAGGCAGCAATCCGTAAGTACGGATACGACAACAGCGCAGCATTTGCCATCCAAATCGAAAGACTGGCGAAGTCGGATTTGATGGTAGGGATTAGGGAAGATCAATTCCGACATCTGATTTTAGAATCGGAAAAAGACCCAAGATAGGATTATTACCAAACTTCTTCAAATAGAGACAACTCAAAATAAGATGAGGAGTATTAGCGGATGGTATGATAGGACACCACCGAGGTGAAGGGATACACACCATGACCAGTCACCCTCTTCTGATAGGGATGACAGATACCATGCCCACACTCCACCTAATAGACAATCCGTTTTGAGGAACAATCCGTTCTACTATTGGGAGGATGAAGTGGGGATTAGTTGCTGGGCGAGGGCATGGAGACGAGGTCCGTAACAAAACCCTCCCACCACTTCTCCCCCAAAAACATATTCAAGTCCCTAAGCGGTCCGCTATACAGGCCAACACAACGCCACAAATCCAAGCGGCGGCACAAAAGCCTCCAAATGGGAAATCCTCAATGGTCGAGAAACTACTTAGTCTCTCCCACTTGATTGAGGATATTCGACCCTGATATAAAAAACTAACAACCGAGGCTGGGAGGGATGCACTCCTTTTCACGGCATATGTAAGACTTACCCTCCAAAATGGATCCCAAAATTAAAGTTATCCTTATAAATGGCAACTGCCTCGTTTCGCTAACAAAGCGTATGATAGTCTCTGACTTCATTAAAGATAACTGGGCGGAGGTGGTTCTTATAACCGAAACTAGGTTGCATCCAAGTCACCGTCCCACTTTCCCAAACTTTTCGATGATTCGAAGAGGTCGAACCTCACTGGCGGCCACACCATCAACGGAGATGTCACCTGTATACTAGTTAATGGCGAACTTCGCCAGGAAGCTATTGACCTCCCACATTTCGAGTCCATAGAGGTCTCCGGGGTTGAACTGCATCTAGCTTATAATGGTAGAGTGAATATATACTCCTTGGCTTATCGATAGTATAGTGGTTAGTATACCCGCCTGTCACGCGGGAGACTGGGTTTCGATTCCCCGTCGGGGAGCCTCGGGCGCAAGACTAATGACCTGGCCCGGAAAAAACAAAACATTATGGAAAATTTACCAAGCCTCAGGACTTGCTAAATAAAGCCAAGAGCGGTTCCCGGTTGTAGTGCCGATGATGATGATGAATGTATACCCCGTATACCACTCGCATAAAACCAATAATGGCCCCATTAATCCCGGAGATATCGGCCAATTAATAAGGTCTTCGGGGCATACACCCTTCTATCATATGCGGCGATTTTAACTCCAGACATCACCACTGGGACAACTCCTTTTTTTGTCCAAATGGTACAAAATTGTACCAATTGTACACCGAAAACTCTCATGCCCTCCACTTTGAAATAGTCGCACCCACTGTTGGTACGGGAGGTAACTCAATTCTGGACATCTTTTTTTTTTGTCCAAAGATTTACTTCCCCAAGTATCGGCGGGTGTATCTGACCACAACGCTATGAGCACGTTCATTCGCAGCTACCGAGCATCGCGGGCTCATATCAGATACATACCTGATTATGGGCGCCCAAATTGGGACAACTTCAATGTCAAATTGAACGAAAGGCCCCACCAACCCTCTCTTCCCACTGACAGGAACCTAACGACGATTGAGATAAATACCGCTGCAGAACGACTTCAGGAGATTCAAGTTTGTACTGCGGACGTCATGTCCCGAAGTACAAATCTGAAAAGACCTACCACGCCCTGAAGAATAAGATATCGTCACCGCTTTACGCAAAGGGAGCCGCTAATGCGATCCATCATTCACAATATTGGCACACTGATAAAACAGAGAATCCAAAACAATTGTACCCGAGAATTGGAAGACAAACTGAAGGGTATTCAGCCAAAACGTTTATAAAAATGTTAAAAAGATAGGTGGCACTTCTCGTATCACTGGCTCAATCATGCACAATTGTGTTGTTGTCAATAATGATGCCAATAAAGCAAACATCTTCGGAGAGACCTTTGAAAATAATCACAAATTCACTCTCGAGGACGGCCCGGATCATCATCATCATCATCGGCACTACAACCGGGAACCGCTCTTGGCTTTATTTGGCAAGTCTCTCCACCGGTATCCGGTCCTTATCCAAGACTTGTTAAATTGTCCATAATAATTTGTTTTTCCGGTCAAGGTTACGACCCGGATACTAATGCAATATTTAGTTCAGGGGTTCACAACAAATTAGACAACTTTAATGAGCCAATAGTTTTCTTCAACCCAACTAACAGTGCATACTTGGACGACACACATCATAACGATCGCGGTTTCATCACACCAAATACCCCACAGAACCTAGTTAAATCTCGAAACCCTAAGAAGTCACCCGGTATCGACAACATGTCGTACCACTCGTTGTGAAGGCTTTCTGCCTTATTCTTTATAAAGCTCTCCGTTCTGTTGAACCATGCCTACAACTTGGGATACTTTCCTCAAGCTTGGAAGCATGCTGTTGTTAGTCTATTAGCAAAAGTTAGGAAACCAACGTATCACCCCTCAAGCTTTCGCCCCATTTCGCTCCTCCCTTGCACCAGCAAAATATATGAAAAATTCATATAGATACGAAAAGCTAAATAACTTTATCAGTGCCAGGAACCTAATACCTGATTTCCAATTTGGATTTAGATAAGCGCACAGCACCACTATGGCTCTCAACATATTTCAAAACCATGTCTGCGTGCGCCTATATACTAAGGAACCCGCCATTGCGGTGAGCCTGGACATTGAAAAGGCTTTTGACACGACGTGGATCGAAGGTCTCGTCGTTAAATTATTGAACACTGGTCTTATTAGGACGCTGTGCAGTATCATCTACCACTTCGTTCGAAACAGAACTTTTCAAGTTTGAGTGAATGAAAGGCTATTCCGAACTTTCAACGCCGCTGCAGACGTGCCACAAGGCCCCATTCTAGACCCCATCTTATTTAATATCTACACATCACACATTTCTCGCCATGTGGACGGGAGAATAAACCAGATGTGCTATGCGGATGACGTCCTAGTGTACGCGTCATCCAAAATCCCTAAACTTGCAACAAATCTACTCAACCGTCACCTGGATGAACCGTATCAGTACTACAGTCGATGGAAAATTCGACTTAATCCAGGCGATAGCTATCATTCTAAGTAGTAAACACCCCCAACATACTTTTTGATATTCACAGAATATTCGAATACAAGTAGGAGGAACGTGTGATTCGAACTGACGCTATGACAGTTAGTATCACCAAAAATTGAACCTAAGCGTAACACATCAGGCTACTGGCCGTGTTTAGAATTCGATTTTAAAACTCAACTGATGTGAATTGTTATGTTATCGCTATGGTATACGGCTCTGATGTATTTTCTTAATCGATCTTCGTTCGGTGTTCCTCACTATTTGCTAGTGTATTATGTGTATATCTGTTAGAGAAGCTACAGTACTGTGGGGGTTCTCCACATTACGCCGAGAACCGACCCACAATTACAACCCAATTTCGCCCGCTAACCGCGCCCCACGTCAACCGCAATCCCGTTTTACGGCCTACTTCATCTGTTAAAGGTATCTACCCAAAGGACGCATAACTTGAATTCATTCTTCTATGCAGATAATGCATAACTGAATTCAGCCTTTTCATGCCATATGGCAACATAATTTGATAAATCACATGAGATTGCCAGCGGAAATCAAAAATCTCATGTCTGGATAGCAACAGCAAAGCCTGGGCAAGCAACGCTGTTGCTACATAGCGAAACGGCATATCGCGGCGTCCTTTGACCTGCGCCAGACACGGCTATTCGCTGGGGATCAATAAACTCAGTAGTCAGGTGAATAGTAAAAAAAAATATACTTTTCATCCCACCTCATTTCCCCTTCTCGGAGTGCATTTTTGGTTCTGCACTCTGAGAGCAACTAAATACCAAATTGGGTCATGCGGTCACCATTGGTTTTGCTTGCGTTGCACGCGAAGGCAAATCAACCCCGAGATCATCCGTTTCAGTTCTCCATCGCCTTCCCTTGCGCCATAACGCGATTTCACCGTATTGCCTCCGGTGCGATATGGCGTGGTATCAATTTAATCTTCCTTTTCCCTATCGAGGCGTCCCTTGCCACCGGTGGTGGGAACACGCCTTTCCTAAGGCTAAACAAAGGAGGGAATATGCTTCGAGCACACCTTACCGCTGATAGTACCACTGGTTAGCGTTTTGGGGTACCTGAAACAAGAAGAAAAGGAGCGGATGAGAGAACAACTTCGATCTAATGCAAATGCCAAATTTTCTAAACATAAATTTACGTTTACCAGAAGTACCCTACACTACTCTTGAGCTCTTGAAGAAAACTCAAACTATTTACAAATTTTACATTCCTTATATATCACACACAGCCATCGTCGCCATGTGCCATTGTGCAGGGAGCCGCTGCTGCACGTGCTGCTATTGTGTGGGTCGCGTCCCCTAAGAATCGAGCAATTAGTGCCAATTATGGATGAGGGTGATGAAGGAGGTTTTCCAAGTGTGGGCGAATACACCTTGAGAGAGTGAGAGATTGAAGATGAGTGAGAGAGGAGCAGAGAGAATGGATGAGCATTTCTTGAGGAGGATTGCGGGGTTACCATCAGGGCCCGGTGTAAACTCGTCTTTGAGTTGCAGTAGCTTGAATTTAATTAAGGTCGGATCAAAGGAGTTGTGGAGAAGGGGCCCGAGAGAAAAGTTAGGTAGGTAGTTGAAGTATAATGGGTCAGGAACAAAGGAGTCCTTAGTGAATGACTGATTGAAGTGAGTGGCGAAGACATTGGCAATAGTAACAGGATCAGATGAGGTATGAGTGTTTAAGGTAAGCGATATGGGGTAACCATCGGATCAACATTTATGGTTGACGAACTGGAAAATGGTTTTGGGGTCATTTTTGAGATTGGTCTGAGTCTGAGGGATCCGGTCTTGGCCTTATTTAGCAAGTCTCTCCACCGATATCCGATCGATGTTAAATTGTCCATAATAATTCGTTTTTCCGGGCAAAGTTATTACCCTTGCGCCAACCTTTCTCAGGATGTCGCCACATGCACTGGTTCACCACTTAGAGGCTGCCAAAGTAGCTATCCACGGGTGTCACGTGGAGGCCGCATGTCAACCTAGACTGAACAGGGACAAGGATCGTCCCGGCCCTCGCAACTAGAATCAACGGGTAACAAAATATTGTTTTGCGGTTAATAGTACTGTGTCGGCAACCTGAATGGCCAACACGCAATTTGATTTCTGCCGACCGAGGAATGTCGTCGGAGAAGATCTCTGTAGTAAATTCCGTCGATCGAGAAATGTCGTCGGGGAAGCGTTTTATTGTTTTCTCAATGGATGTCTTCTTTTGTGCGCCGCGTCGTTTAATTGGTTGCTCTGAAACACTGAGAAAAGTGAGAAGATGAAAGGAAAGAATACCTAGAGTGGAGCAGCAATTCCACGCAAACAATCTTCAGTTGGAATAGCAAGTCTCATCAAATCATCCTCATCCAAATGGAATAATAACAATCTTGGTTGGTTTGAACTAATTAACAATTGGTTTATTTGTATGATGAATTTAATTTAACTGGATTAAATTACTACAACCGTGTCTCTTGCTGGTTTTACGAAGAAGCATTTTGTTATTTATGTTGCTTGACAACCAGAATATACGATTATGTCAACTAGTTGCTGACATTTGTTATTTGGTTGCCATGGGTAGCGTTCAGTTGCGAATTCGCTGGTTGTGTCCAGTGCGAGTCCGCAACAGTACAGTTATTTGGGGATCTAGGTAAAATCCGACAATGGGGAAATGCCAATCTCGTCGATTTCATTGCAATGAAGATGCAATATACAAAATTCACAAGGAAAAATGGATCGTCGGTTCCACAGCTGATGATGAATGGCTACGTCCTTGAATCTAAGGAAAACATACATTTGCTCAGCGTCACAGTTTGTGGAAATGTATCATGGCCTTAAGTCCCGAGGCTTGTCAAATTTTCCATAATAATTTGTTTTTCCGGGCAAGGTTATTAGCCTTGCGCCATTATGCCATTAACACGTACCGGATATCGTCAGATCCGCATCCAGAAAATTGAATTTTTTTTTAGACCCAAAAAATATTTTACCCCGACCCAACTTGTTCTCTTATTGCTCATGTTTGGAACAGAGCTAAGCATACCTTCGACCTACAAAACCCTAACAGATACGTGTAATCCGCTTCATCGAAAACGTTGCGCTGACATCGTGACTATAGTCGCTATCGCATCGACGTTACGGGGCAGACCATTGTGGGTTTTACAGATATCCCGACGGTACCTACATCTCTATACCAAAACTCGTTCCGTTAAAAAAAGGGAAAGCTATGGAACTCCATCCACTCAAAAGTGTTTCTGACGCGGTAGAACCTGTAACTGTTCAAGAGAAACTCTAGCAATCATTTTATGGCATCTCGCGGCGCTATAGGTGTATTAAAAACAAAATTTGTAGCGCTGATATCCAGTCTAGAATTGTACTTTTGTTAATCCCTATGTCTAAACGTAGCTGGACACCAGTCGTTGCCAGCACGTCAAAGAGATAAGACGTATATCTGACAACAGGAGAAAGCAAAAGAAAAGAAAAAAAAATAAATAAATAAAGTGTGGCCGCCACTGAGAGCGGTTGATTAAAAAAAAAAAATTATGGAAACAAACAAAGTGCTAAAGAGCTCGTCGCCTTTCATGAAAAGGGGCCAGGCAGACCTGAAAGCGATGACACGGAGCCGACTCAAGCGACAGCCGAGTATTATAACAAAGCGGCACAAGCCAAATACGGATGGCGAAAAAACTGCAAAAGGAAAGAAAAACGAATACACAGGAGCAGGCAACCAATTCAACGAATTAGTTGACCTTGACCCAAGTGAAATCGAATTACCTGCTGATGAAGACAACAATATCACAGGTACTGCAACAGATTCGGCGGAATTAGAAAAACTCCTTGCGGATATTGACACAAAAAACGAGGAACTCAATAAACAAAGAGAAGCAATCCTCAAATTAAAAGACCTGGTGCAGCAACAACAAAGCCAAGAAAATACAACAGCACAACGGAAAAATCAGGAACAACATCAGGAAGCAAACAAAAGGCAGCAAACAAAAGGCAGCAAACAAAGGAGATGCAGAAGCAGCAAAAGAACCAGCACATCGTAACCAACAAAAAGGAAAAGGCGCCGCCTATAATACTTACGTCCATGGAAACAAAGGACGTTATAAAATTAGGTGAGCTAACTTGCAAAAATTTCAAAACAAAAAAAATTAATAATTCTAAAATAAAATTAATGTGCGATGATATTGAAGGATATCGCAAAGTAATGACTGCTTTGGGTAGGACAAAAAGCGAGCACTACACGTACACCCCGAAATCGGAGAAAATAATCTCCATGCTCCTAAAAGGAGTTGACCCATGTTTGTCCCCTGAGGAGGTATTAGAGGAATTAAAAAATGTCGAAACCGACAATTTAAAATTTACTGGTGTGAAACCCTTCTCTACCGCCAACTCCAGAAAACGCAATTACAAATTGCCTTTCTTTGTTGTATCACTGAGTCCCAACAGTAAAGTTGATGCTCTCCGATACATCAAACACCTCAACCACCAAACAATAAGTTGGGAAAAAATAAGATAAATCGATCGCGTTTTGCAGTGCATGCGTTGTCAACGCTTCGGGCACGTGGCATCAAACTGCCATATGCAATTCAGGTGCGTAAAGTGCCTCTCCGACCATATCATTGGTGAATGTCTCTTGGGCAAGGAACAGCTTCCAGATAGGAAAACACTGTCCTGTGTCCTCTGTAAAAATACAGGCCACACTGCAAATTTTAGAGGATGTCCTAAATTTCAACAAATGAAATTTAAATTGGAATCCAAAAAGAAACAAGTTGAAGAAGAGAAAAAAATGAAAACTCGTTCTTATGTTACAACAATTTCGTGGCTCCTTATGTGTCATATGCTCAAATGGCAGGTGCTCCTAAGCAACCAGCATCCATGGAACATACATATAGTAATGGAAGAATGCCTGCGCCAGAGGCACATTCAGAAATAATAACAATGTTATTAACCATGCAAGGACAATTTGCCGAATTTCAAAAAACACTGACTGAACAAAGAGCACGAATAGATACTCTCTATTCAACCCTGTTCTCAAATAACTCTCCACATCAAAATCTTAGTCTGAATTTAACCTAAAAATTATAGCTGTGAATGTAAATTCACTAATCCACATCGAAAGAAGGGATAATTTAGGCAATCTGCTCCAAGCCGAATGCCCAGATGTGCTCTTGGCTAGCGAAACTAAGCTAAACCAAAGGCACAAAATGGGCTACAAAAATTATAACATAATTAGACGAGATCGACCACACTCTACTCGAGGGGGTGGAGTCGCTATCTTAGTTAAGAAAGGTCTTCACCATAAGGTCGTTTACAGCACGGAAGTACACAAATTCCAGGTGCTAGAGGCATGCATTATAGATATTCCTCTAAAAAGTCAAAGGCATCTATATATAGTCGCTGCTTACGCTCCTGAATCTGTTTAAGGTACCCAATTTATCTGTGAAATCGATACGCTTTCCGAAGTCTCAAGTTAGATTCGGAAAACAATTACTTTTTAAGGGCAGGTGATTTTAACGCCAAGCACGGTGCCTGGGGCAATCTGACCTCGAACACCAGAGTTTGATTGGTGGCAAACAAATGCGATCGAGCATAAACTAGAATTGTACGCTACAAGTACATCGTCTTATCCAAGAGGTAACTCCTTCCTGGATTTACTTATGACAGATGATCGAATTCAGTTACCAGATACCGAGGTAACTACTAGAAATTGTCTTCGCACAATTGAATACGATAGCGATCATTACGGATTTGGAGCTGTAATACACGTGCCAAACGAGTACCATCTACTTGAGCAGTACGACCAGATACACTCTTTCGATTTCCGAAAAGCACATTGGTCGCGTTTCGATCGCATAGTAAAAAGAGAAATACGCAACATTGGCATAGACCCACCGACTAATAGAAACCTCCGTAATGATGAAATCGATCACTACCTCCTAACTATGAACGATATTGTTACTAACACAATGAATCGTTCCATCCCCAAAGTAGCTTATATGGATGGTTATACCCACCGATACAGAAATGCAACTATCGATGCTTTGTATAGGCAAAAGAGCACCCTGCTCTCAAAACTGAAATTGTGCTATAGGCAGTTCAGTGACCCAAATAGCAATGAAATCAAAACAATCAAGTCCTTGATTAAAAATCTTCAAAAACTGATCATGGATAATTACCGAGCAGTAATAAATGAGGAGTGGAGCAACAGAATTCGATCTGTCCAAGCAAACGGACCGAACATGTTTTCACAAATCAAGAAAATATGTCGAAGAAAAGATCACAATGACATTCCCTGTCTCCGAATTCCACGGACTCCCGAGAATTGTCAGATAATGCTGAACGCAGGACTCACATTAGAACACATCAACTCCAATGATGAAGTAATAGTAGTCGAAGATCCGCAAAAGAAAGCGAATTCAATTGGAGCCTGTTTCGAAGCAGTGTACAGAGTTAACGAATCAGTTCATGCTAACACTGAAATTGAAAGCAATGCCCGTCAAAGACATTGCTCGCTGCGCAATCAACTTCACAACTGGCGATCCGAAAACCATAGTTTCATCACATTCGGCGAAAATAATAGGGCGGATTCTCCCGTCAGAAATGAAAATACAAATATGTTTGTGCGCAAGGATGAACTTAGAAACATACTTAGCTCAATAAAAAATAAGAAATCATCTGGAATAGATAGTATTCCAAATGTGGTTCTAAGGCATTTGCCTCCCGAAGCAGTGAACATATAACTACTTTGTTTAACAACGCTCTAAACAATGCACACTATCCAACCCATTGGAAGACTGCAGTAGTCCACCCTATCCCCAAAAAGGGTAAGGAGAAGAGCAATCCAGCTAATCTGCGCTCGATCAGTCTGCTTCCCAACATCAGCAAGGTATTCGAAAAAATTATAAACAAAGCACTGATAGGTTGGTGTGATGAAAACGATATCATCCCCAACAACCAGTTTGGCTTTCGAGCGCGACATGATACAGTTCATGCAGCGACGAAACTTGTTTCCGATATACAGTGGAAAAGGGCAAAGCGACAATGTACAGGCGCCTGCATGGTTGACTTTGAAAAGGCTTTCGACACCGTATGGTTAGAAGGACTTGTCTATAAGTTAACAAACCTGGGTATGCCGCAATATTTGTTATACATCATTTATGATATGATAATGGACAAACATTTTGTGGTGAAATGCGGGGACATACTCTCCAACAAGACCTTCCAAATTAAAAATGGCTTACAGCAGGGAGCTGTGAATTCTCCCATTCTATTCAATATTTACACTAGTGATCTAGTGAGTTCTCTCGAAAACGCCATTGCGTACGCCGATGACATAGTGGTGTACAGAACAGGAGGAAAAATAGACGACATCAAAGGCGCCTTCAAGATGACCAACAAAATAAAACAATTTTGCGACGTGTGGAAATTAAAGATTAATTTCCAGAAAACCGAGACTATCCTTTTCAGAACGCCCCTATCCAGGGCCTCGAGGGATACAAAATACAACTGGAAACACTTTTCTATTGTAGGTAACAATAACCTTCCACTGCAAGTGAAAACTGTAGTTAGATACCTTGGTATCTGGCTAGACCAGTATTTATATCTTGACAAGCACGTAGCAGTGTCCCTCTCCGCAGCTAAAAGCGCATATTCTATGACAAGAAGTCTATTCCGGAGTAGTCTTCTTGACCCCAGAGTCAAAATAATTTCGTACTCGGCATTCATCCGACCAGTTTTGATTTCTGGCTGTCCAGTATGGTATAATATATCTCCACTTTATATGGAGAAGTTTCGTGTGTTCGAACGGCAGTGTTTGCGTTCCTGCCTCGGACTTTATAGAACACCAGAGTCGCAATACAAAAAATCCTGTATAACAAATCAGGGTTAAATGTGATAGACAATTTTATAATTAAAATTATTGGTGGTCACACAGCAAGGGCAATGTGCAGTGACAATAATCTTATCTCGGGAGCATTCTATCCCAATGATATGTATCTGGAGAATACCCTCCAGAATGGGTTTATTCCCCCAGAAGCGTTCCCGTTCTTGGATCAAAAAGGCCTTATCCAAGACGTGCATGGAGTCCCGATTATTTACCACGCTCTCCGTGGTGCCAGGGACAAACGAATTCTCCATGATAGTGATATCTCCAATGCCCCAAACCGCATGCGTTTTAGCACGGCGATCAGTGAAAGAGATAAATCAGCCAAAGATCGAACATCTCCCAAATGGTGGTGGCTTCTCAACGAGGAGAGGACTTCACTTCCTCAGATATAGTATGCCTCTCAAGAGCAACGCTCTCCTTCCTCTTGGACGAACTGTATCAGTATTACAGTCGATGGAAAATCCGACTTAATCCATCCAAAGCAGTACCCATAATTCTGAGTAGTAAACACTCCCAACCTACTTCTCGATATTCACAGAATATTCGAATAAAAATGGGAGATACTACGATTAGACCACAGGACAAGATGAAATATCTCGGGGTCACTTATACCCCAAAAATGAATTTCATCAAACATGTGACCCACATTCTCCAAAGGGGCCTTGGTCGGTCTAAGCAACTGCACAACATCCTGAAGTGGAGGAACAAAGTTGACACCAAAGTTAAGCTTCTCTGCTATAAGCAGCTAATCCGATCTGGAATATCGTACGCCTTTCCCATATGGTCCTGCATATCTTCGGCTCAAATGGAAAGACTTCGGGTTTTCGAAAGGAAACTCCTCAGAAGATGCACCAATCATTCTAGAAGGCCTGACGGTCGTCATTACCCCAACTCTCACCTATACGAAGGCGCCTCCATTACCCCTATCGACGAGTACTTGCTTCAATTAGCATATAAGTACCTCGAAAACATTCAGAACAGCGAGAACCTACTTGTACGGGACTCTTGCGTTCTTGACCCTTCTCTCTCTCGATCTCTTCGGATCAAACCCCCACAATTTCTTCTTCAGTACAAAACTGAAGAAAGCACCCTTCCCAACAACATTCCCCTCTATAATAGAGGATTCCTGGACCCATCCCATAGGGTCTACAATTAACAAACCAAACACACGAACGCACAGTACAAGACGGCACAAACACAAACATACACACCGACCAAAGCGCAGATTATCAGACGCCAAAGACGTGATCTGCGTTTACTACCGCACCCAAGACCCACCGGTCTTGTAAGATTTCTTTCCCACCATCCCTCTATAAAAGTAGTTAGAGAACACTTGGACTAACACTGTCCACACTATCCTTGGATACCCCCCTTTTTTCTTCTCTTTTCAGATGCCGCGAGACCGAGCCCAACATCCTCACGGATGTGGGTGATTCTGGTTATCGCAAGATGACCAGAAGTCAGAGACAAGATGAAGGACACATATGTCCTGTCTCGCCAAATTCGGCCTTCTCGCCACAATTTTTTTTTTTTTTTTTTTTTTTTGATGGAGATGAGTAAGAAGTAGAACGTGTAATACGTACGAACGTAATAAGTAAAATACGCGATAATTACGGAAGTGATAATAAAGAAAACGTTAAGTGTACGGTAAAAAGTAACGATTGTTATTACGGACTAATAAAATGTCACATTAATTCAGAATCGATTTAACGGCTCTTATTTATTTACAAATAATTAATCCAGCGAACCCTAAGCTCGCTACAATTGGTGTCAGAAGTGGGATTAATTATTGGTGAAATAAATAAGTCTGTGGAAGTGTATTGCGACGATGTCAGGTCGACATTTGGAGGACCGGAACATGGATAGCAGAGGAGAGAAGCCAATTCTTCGACCGCGTCTGCAAGCAGCAATAGAGGCAGAGGATGTTGATGTCGGCACAGATGCTTCTACGAGTGGGCCAGACTGTCCGGATGAAGAAGAAACGGCGAGTCAAGATGCCAATGTAACGGAGAAGAGTTCGCAACCGTTGGACATTTCGGAGATGTTCAGAATTATGATGGCAAAATTGGACGCGCAAGCTATCGATATTAACTCAAAATTGGACGCGCGAGCTGCAAAATTGGATGCGCTAGCTGCAAAATTGGATGCGCGAGCTACAGACGTTAATGCAAAATTGGACGCGCGAGCTGCAGAGTTTAAGGCAAAATTGGATGCCCAAAGGCAGTGTATGAAAGAATTCTGGGACTTGGAAGCGGAAGAGTCTGAGGATGAGGAGAAATTGGAGCCACATGAAAGGAAGAAACTCAGTAAGAGCAAAGCTATGCCCGACAGCAGTGAGGAAGAGGAGGACGATGACGATGATGTGTTATGTGAAGAACTGAAGGATCTCATCGATGATAACCCGATTGTAGAGGACGGCAGTGATGGTGAAGACACTGATGCTTCAGGCCGTTCCCCGAAACGAATTTACAATGATGATGACGAGTTGGACGACCGACTGGAAGACGACGACTGTGACCTTATTGAAGAGAATCTTGGTTTGAAAGTCGAACGCAGAAAGCGTTCCAAGCGTCTGCGTCGTACACAGGACGAAGAAAGTGATGGAGAGGAACAGCACGTCGACGAAGGTTCTACACGTGAGGCTATAGCCGAACACCTATTCGACGACGAAGACGATGTTGAACGCCGCTCTAAACGTAGTCACAGGGAAACTGAGGCGGCAAAACATTTCAATGATGATGAGCAATCGGAGTCTGATGCTGAGGATTTAATTGTAGACGACGAAGGAAGGCCAATTGCTGAGAAGAAGAAGAAAAGACGAATTCTAGTCACTGGCGCGTCATTACACGACAGTTTCGGTGTAGATTTCGACTGTGAGGATTTCACCAATTGTGACGAGGACGGATATGAACCCGAATACGAACCTAGTGAATTGGAAAGGGGTCCCTTTACGGATTTGGACAATGAAATCCGTAAAACGGATATTCCTGAGCTAATGCAATTACGCGAAGTTCCGGTTACGTCTGTTCTAGAGGGACCCAACGAGCTACAAGATGAAGCTGAATGGATTTACAAACAGGCGTTTTGTAAATCAACTGTTTCCGAACAAGAGAGATCAACGGATGTTGGAGGTCGAGATCGCTATTGTAAGCCACTACATACGGGGGGAAAGATCAAGCAAACCCTAGATTGTATGCGTAATCAATGGCTAGATGTGCCGTTTATTGCGTTCTACGGAGAAGAACACGTGAAACCAGGATTAACGTGCGACGATCTATGGAAAGTCTATTACTACGACGCACGTTGGTGTTTACTGTCAGCTACAAAGAACACCCCGATCCAGTTATTTGAAAAGATGCGGAACTACCGGTTGGATACGGTTATGAAAACGACAGATGCTCCAATACCAGATGATATGCGTGTAATTAAAGATGAAGATCTAGACCGCTTACGTGATGTGCAAACTCCAGAAGAGCTTAAGGGTGTGCACATGCATTTTCTCTTATACTATTCGCATGAGATCCCTAAAATGCAAGAGGAATTCCGTCGTCAGGAAAAGGAAGAATGGCGGCAGGCTAGAGCTGACGCGAAAGGGAGAGCAGTAGAAAATTTGGAAGAAGGTCAAGAACTTCTACCGCCGAACGCCAGGATGAAAGTGGTGCATCGCAATCGACTGGTGGCTTTTGTTGGCCCGGGAGACCAGTGAACTTAGTTCGGGACGAACTAATCTAGGCGGAGGGTAGTGTGACGCATATGACAATCAGTACTGGAATCTTCGAGAAAGTCCGAAACAAAGTACTAGATTATTTTAGGAAGTACTCGAAAACTGGAATAGAAATGTCGAGATTATGGAACGGGCGGAAACGAAACGCCGAATCAGAATGAGGGAACGGTATAAATACGTCGCACACAGATGATGGAGATGAGTAAGAAGTAGAACGTGTAATACGTACGAACGTAATAAGTAATAAGTAAGCAGTAAAATACGCGATAATTACGGAAGTGATAATAACGAAAACGTTAAGTGTACGGTAAAAAGTAACGATTGTTATTACGGACTAATAAAATGTCACATTAATTCAGAATCGATTTAACGGATCTTATTTATTTACAAATAATTAATCCAGCGAACCCTAAGCTCGCTACAATATATATATATATATATATATATATATATATATATATATATATATATATATATATATATATATATATATATATATAAGAAACAAAACCAAAAAGATGTACGCCGAAAGGCATATATACAAATCAAGTTGTAATATGTAATTTAGAGAGCTCGCATAGAGCCAGTAAGTTAATTTAAGGACTGTGATTGTAGAAAAGGGTTTAACATTTACCCCTAATATTATACATGTAAAAAGAATTAGAAAAATAAATGTGGTTTAAAAACTAAAAAAAAAACGTAGCTGGACAGTTGGAACACTGGTTGATGGAGAGCAAGGGGTCCTGATGAGGTTATTCTGAGTAAAGTTCATCGAGTTAACGATAACCGGACATGTCCAGTTTTGGGGTCGGTTTCAAGATTTCCATTTCAACTTTTACTGACAAGAATTGGTTGGTGTCAGAAATAGAAAATCTGCGTTATATACAAAACTCGTGGCATTCTAGGAGAGTCCGTATTATATGTAGAACAAATACCCCTGTTAAAGATGTTTGGTATGGCTGAGTCATTTTTTGGATTCCTTAATCGCCAACAATAGCCGATGTCGCGATTTCCTTGCTCACAATGAGCGCAGAGGCAATCACAGTCGTACTTTTACACTACACAGTATGTGAGTGTTCTTCCGGTCATTGTAGAAACATCCTTGTGTCTTACGGCAACTGCAAATTACTTTAACAGAAGTGGTGTCCCGTATCGTTGAATCGCTGGCGGGGTGGTCTTATATTATCCTTCCCACTATCCCATATGTTTACTGGGATTGCCTTGTTTACTCTCTTGAAACGTGTCTCCTGTGAATTGGGCTGAATATATGTCGTTTTTTGGAATCCTGGGGAATTGAGCATTGATTATATCCCTTACGAACGTTCCTCGGTACTTCCCACTATTTTTATTCCTATATTACAAAGTCTAACGCCTTTACATCAGAATGTTTCGCTCATCAACGACAGCAAATTGTAAAAGTTACGGATTGATTACTTAGGATGTATGCATCACGATCTCAAGCAGCATGTGTTTACACAAGTTTCTATTACTATTGCTAATTGAGATGTAAATACTGATTGTGCCGATGCACTATTTGAACAACCATGTTGAATGGTAACATTGATGTTTTTTACAACTGGACTCATGTCATACTGACCATATTGATACAACCCGTGACCACTTCACAATGGATAAATCCCTTAGAGTTTTCCAAACACAGGCAACAATAAAAAAAAACAAATGAAAGACAAACTTACCTTTCCTTTTAGACAGCTCGCCACATTCAAGTTCAGCAACAGTCTCTCGGAGATTGTCTCGTTCTTTAAGCAAACTTTCCTTTGCCCTCTGCAAGGCGGTAAGATTGCTTTCTAAATTCTTATTGTCAAACTCCAACTTCACATTTTTGCTTAGCTCGACATCCAGCTTCTTATGCAGCTCTTGAATCTAACGCAGACGAATAATTTATTGTAACATACAACCACGACCCATGGAACTCACTTACCTCTTTCTTATATAGTTCAACCTGACCCTTGATGGCGGCAAATTTCTTTACATCCTCCTCAAAAGCTGCATTCTGCTGCATATATTCCGCGCTGCGATCTTCCAGCATCTTAATCTGTTTCTTGAGATCGTTGTGGTCTTCCAGTTTCTTTTTGTATATCGCCAGTTGCGCTTCGCAAGCTTTGAGATTGTCGTTAGATTCACGCAAAATATCCACTTCGTCCTTCAGCTGAGCCAACTCAGCTGTATATTGCTGCAATAGCCAACATAAAATCGAAGTGTTGAAATCAATACGGCAATGCAGACGGAAATTATTGTAATTCAATTAGCTACCGTTAACTCATCAATCTTTTGTTGGAGTGTTAATAATTCCTTCTCTTGTTGTTGGACCTTGATTTTCAAATCCTCTCGAGACGTTTCTGATTGAATAAGTTCCTCCTTCAGTAACTCCATCTGCCGACGCAGTTCATTATACCTTGCAGATCCAGGTTTGACTGGACCCAGGGAATTGCCATCGTCGCCGATTGTTGATGAATTCTCAAGTTTTTCCATTTCTTTTTGTAGTTTGTTTAATTCTTGTTGAATGTTGGTCTTTTCTTCGATCAGTAAGACAATCTAAAAGAAAATTTTAAGCCAGATTATAAGTTGGCTCTCCATCGGCTAAGAAATTTGTTACCTTTTTTTCAGCTTCAAAACACTTCTGTGCCATGGCATCTCGCTCTTCTTGTAGGATTCTGTAATCGAAATTCATCATACTAATAGAATTCCTCGACGGAGATGAGCCCTGGAGTGTCGATTCCAGATCTTGTAGTGCTCTCATGATATTCTGTTGTAATGACTCTTCTAACTCCATTATCCTTGTAATGTACTTTTGTTTTTCGGAACAATTCACAGCACAGCCCAATACTAATTCCAACAATCGTTCCATTTCAATTACATCACTTTTCTCAGCTATTTTCTGAGCATCTGGACGTGGATAATCTGCCAGTGTATAGCTCAGCACTTCAACGTAATAATCATAGACACCCTCAATAACTTTCTTCAAATTGCTCATCTTCAACCGCCAATTGGATCCGACATCGGATTTAATTTTAAGCAACCATTGGTCTAATAAATGCAATTAGATGAAAACAATTTCTAATCCGGGGAAATTATTCATTTACCCGTGAATGATTCTGAAGAGAATTGATTGAGCGCTTGAGCCAACGCCACACCATCACTTAATTCCGCAACACTACTGTGGGGTGCCTGTAGGTTCAATGTTTTGAACCATTCTATAAGGCTGTTGCACATTTCTATTTTCTCACCACTCATCATACGAAACAATTATTTAAAATTAATTTGCAATAATTATAATACAAACACAAAAGGTATACTTTCTCTACGAACAAAAAATGTAAAACATTGGGAGTGTCAGAGGGTATCAGCTGGGAGTCTTAGGATGAAAACACAATGACATCGAGTAATCATGATCAAATGACAGTTTGTAAATATGCGGAGGGAAAATGGAAAACAAATTTAAAGCGATAAAGAAAACACAAAACAGTTGATTTTCTTACGGACCATTAACTATTAAAAGAATAATAGTTTCGAGACACCAAGATACGACTTTCAAATGGAAAACGGAACTAATATTGATCAAACAACAGAGGTAACTAAGGGGGGCATATATTAGGTCACTGTTTTTATGTTGCCGTGAGGTGTTTTTTAGTACTTAAAATTACTACGAAACCTAACCATATATATCATGACATTTGTGACTATATATAATGAAATATCACACAGAATTTTGCAAGAAATGCCTCTAAACCCCGCGACAACTGGTTAAGATATTGTAGCGGGCTTAGGGATCGTTGGGTTAATTATTTTTAATAAATAAGAGCCGTTACATCGATTTTGAATTAATGTAAACACTTTATTAGTCCGTTAATAACAACCGTTACTTTTACCGTACACAACGATTTCTTGACTTATCGCTCCCTACTTATCGCGTCTTTGAATCTACTTACTTCTTACTTCTTGCTACTCGAACTGCGTGCGACGTATTTATACCGTTTTCTCATTCTGATTCGGTGTTCCGTTTCCGTCCGTTCCATAGCCTCGAATTTTCCATAGTCTCCAGTTTTCCAGTACTTTCTAGAATATTCTAGTACTTTGTTTCGGACTTTCTAAAATATTCTAGTACTGATTGTCATATGCGTCACAGTATGTTTACTGCTCTGATTCGACCCGGTGTCAGAGAGGCGCCGTTATAATACAGCCGGTATATCCCTGGCTGCAAACCATCCAATGGGCACGGTGATGCGTTACTCGCTGGATTTGGGGTGGTTGATCTTTGTGTGTTACTCCTCGCTAGCCTATCTGACATGGGTGGCCCTACTGGAAGCATATGCCCCCGTCAGCATAGCCTGAGTGATTCATTGTGGTTTAAGTTCCCACACCACGTCATGGTTTCTATCAAGCGGGGGCTTTTGGAATAGATAGTATTCCAAACTCTGTTCTAAAGTATTTGCCTTTTGAAGTAGTGAAACTTAACATTATTTTAATCAACAACGCTCTAAATAATCAATCGCATCGCAAGAAGTAGTCATGTAAGACTTTTGTTTGCACTACTTAATATATATAGGGGGAATGGGAGCGAACATACAGGGCAAAGTCACTGATTGCTTTCATCCCGACGAAGGCCAGGATGATCCTTGTCCCTGTTCAATCCAAGTTGACATGCAGTCTCCACGTGACACCCCTGGATAGCTACTTTGGCACCCGCCAAGTAGTGAACCAATGCATGCAGTGACATCCTGAGAAAGGTCGGCGCAAGCCTAATAACCATGCCCGTAAAAACGAATTATTATGGCAAATTTAACAAGCGTCGGATATGGACCGGATACACGACGACGACCACGGAAACGAAAATAGCTAAACGATTTAAGAATTTTTACATGGAACGTACACTCACTATACAGAGCTCGAGCTGCACAGCAGCTAGCCGATGTCCTGTCCGAATATAAGGCTGACATAACCGCATTGCAAGAACTAAGATGGACGGGGAATGGTGTTATTCAAAAAAACGAGTATGACATTTATTACAGCTGTCGCGCAAAACACCATGTACTCGGGATAGGCTTTCTAGTCAGCCAAAAACTGAAGCCTGCCATCATCGGCTTTAATGCAATAAATGAAAGGCTATGCAGTCTTCGCGTGCCAGGCAAGTTTAAGAAAATAAGCCTCATAAACGTTAACGGACCTACAGAGGAGTCCCCTGACGACGAAAAAGAAGAATACTACGAGAACGTCGAACGGGCCCTTAATGCCTGCCCAAGATAGGATGTGAAAATCGTTCTTGGTGATTTGAATGCCAAAATAGGTCGGGAGCCGGTTTTCAGGCACTACACAGGTTCCCATAGTTTGCATGAGAACACTAATGACAATCGACTACGAGTCATCGAATTGGCAGCATCAAAAACTTGGTCGTTGCGAGTACCAGGTTCCCGCGTAAAGATATCCACAAAGCCACCTGGGTATCACCTGATGGAGCCACTCGCAACCAAATTGACCACGTGTTGATAGATCGCCGCCACTCCTCGGGCCTGATGGCGGCACGAACGTACCGATGTGCCAACGTCGACTTGGATAACTATCTTGTTGGTAAAGTTTTCCGAGCGCGGAATGCCTTGCGGGCACGTATTGCATCCGCGGATCAGGTTCGAATCAACACTGCTGCCTTTCGTGTTGAGAACACCAGAAACACCTTTGGTCATGCGTTAAGACTCGCCCTCGAAGTAGTAAGTAAGTCCTGGGGCCAGAATGCCGAGCGTACAAGAAAAATGGACACGCCTTAAGAATAATGTCATTAGTACTGCCAACTCCATCTTAGGCAGTAGTCGTAAAGATTGGAACGACTGGTTTGATGATGAATGCAAACTAGCGACTTAACGTAAGAATCCTGCATACCGGGCAATGCATCAGACTCATAGGACGCGGGTACGCGAGAAAAAATACAAAGAGCTCAGAAGATCTGAAAAAAGTCTTCACAGACAAAAGGTAAGTGTCTGGGAAAAAAATCTAGTCTGTGAAATAGAGAAAAGTAGAGAGCGAGATTCGCAACCAGGCGCGGAAGTTCTACCAAATAATCCGCAGTATGATGCGATACACACCACGCTGCACTCACTGCAGGGGTAAAGAGGGTAATCTGATTACCGATCCTGAAGGCATTCTGGAGCGATGGAAAGTGCTCTTCAATGATTTGCTAAATGGTCAGCTCACAAAAGAATTGGAGGCTCCACCAATACAACATCAAGACCAAATGCTGCCGCCACCAATCAGTGAGGAAACATTAAAAGCCATACGACAGCCCAAATAAAGCCCCCGGAGCTAATGAAATACCAGCTGAGCTGATCAAACAGGGAGGGACAGCGTTACATCACGCAATTCATGAGATCGTGGTGCGCGTATGGGAGCAAGAGGAGATGCATTTTGGTTCGTTGCATTTTGGAAATTCGCGAAGCTCTCAACTATTTTTAAATTCGTCGTGCCTTGAAAAAAATCGGTGTAAAGAAGTCGGTAATCAGGGTTTTGAAATGAGAGTCATCAGTTGAATGTATGAAAAGTTATAATATATACTATAAGACGTGGTGCACATATGGGAGCAAGAGCAGATGTCGGAAGATTGGCGTCGCGGAATAATTTGCCCCATACATAAGAAGGGAGATATCACACTGTGCTGCAACTATAGGGGTATAACATTGCTGAGTACCGCCTATAAGATACTCTCCTCTGTCCTACCTGATAGCCCCATACCCTAAAGCCATCATTGGTCAATATCAGTGTGGCTTCATCCCAGGCAAATCAGCGATTGATCAGTCATTCACCCTTAGGCAGGCGATGGAAAAATGTCAGGAATTGAAGATTCCATTATATCATCTATTTATAGACTTTAAGGCCGCCTACGACAGCATAGCCAGGGTAGAACTATATAATGCCATGAGAGAGTTCGACATTCCAAACAAATTATACAACTTTGTAAGTTGACCATGACCAACGTAACTAGTCAAGTAAAAATAGCGGGATTGCTGTCCAAACCAATAAACATCTTTAATGGACTCCGACAAGGGGGCGGTCTGGCGTCCCTCCTATTCAACCTGTCGTTGGAGAAAGCAATCCGTGACTCTGGCGTCACAAATAGAGGGACTATTATCATCAAGTCCAGCCAGATATTTGCCTACGCAGATGACATCGACATCATCGGTAGAACCGCATCGGCTGTATATACCGTGCTGCATCTTCAACTTACGTAGTGCTGATGTTCCGTTGTGTTGCGTAAGTAACTCGCCCATCGCTTGGTTTTGACGAAACACAAACTCGGCTACATTGAAGTTTTAAATTCAAATATTTAAGTCTGATAAATAAACACACAATACAAAAATATATATATTATAATCAAATGGATGAAATGTGGCTGGGTTGTGGTTCGAATTGAATACGGGGTATAAACCCAGGTTCTTTTGGGCGATGGAATCTTCGGTTAGTTTCAAAGTTGGTCGTCGTCGCGGTAAAATTACAGTTGTGGTTGCAGTTGTAGACCTAGATGGAGGAAGTCTAAAAAAAAGCCAAAACGTTTTTGGCAGGGAAGGGAAGGCAAGAGAGGAGTTCTTTTGCGTTGTTTTTACCTCCATGTTTGTGCAATCTGGATCAAGGCATTTGAATATATATAAATAAAACTGTATCGAGAAAGAGAACGAACAAAGTATTTTCCTGTGTGTTATTTCTGACTCATCGTTGAATTCACCGGATCTACGTCCAGCGTTGAAACGGAGCCGGCGATTCTCAGCGGTACGAGGCGAGTGGCTAAAGGCCGAACGACAGCGCCGGGAGATATACGTAAGTACGTAGGTTGGTACTACCCAGGTACGTGACAATTACAGATTAATAATCGAATTAACGTCTAGTATGAATATACAGCCATTAAACCCTTTACAATTAGTATATTACAACCAGGAAATATAGCACACGACACGGCGAATATATATAGAGAAGAAGAGTCAAAACATATTGTAGCGAGCTTAGAGTTCGCTGGATTAATTATTTTTAATAAATAAGAACCGTTAATGCGATTTTGAATTAATGTAACACTTTATTAGTCCGTTAACAACAACAGTTCCTTTTACCGTACACTTAACGATTTCTTGACTTATCGCTTACGTACATATCGCGCCTTTTACTGCTTACTTCTTACTTCTTTCCGATCTGCGTGTGACATATTTATACCGTTTTTCCTCCTTCTGGTTCGGTGTTTCGTTTCCGTCCCTTCCATAGCCTCGAATTTTCTACTGGTCATAGTCTCCGGCTTCCCTTATCTTATCCCTTCCGTACTTTTCGCGTCTTTTACTGCTTACTTCTTACTTCTTACTTATTACTTATCTTCCCGATCTGCGTGCGACCTATTTATACCGTTTTTCCTCATTCTCATTCGGTGTTTCGTTTCTGTCCGTTCCATATCCTTGAATGTTCTATTGTTCATAGTCTCCAGTTTTCCAGTACTTTCTAGGATATTCTAGTATTTGTTTCGGACTTTCTAGAATATTCTAGTACTGATTGTCATTCCTTCTAAGACATTTACCTTCATAACAACACACACATCCACGTCTCCCTAAGTGGCGTCCATACGATTGGAACAATTGGCAATCTTATTACACCGTCCAACCCTCAACTATATTAAAATATCACATAACCCTAAGAAATTTATACAACAACTTCATAATTGCACCCAAAGTATACAACATTTGGAAACCACATATAGCAGAATAACTTACCGCACGTACGACCATTGACCCAGCCGGCCTCCCATACATCAATTTAACTCTCCTGCACATACAACAATTATTCTCAACATTACAATTACAATTAGTATTAATCACAGAAAACATTACAATCAGAAATCTGCAAAACATTACAGTCGACAATTATAAAAGTCATCACAGTTGGCACGACGCACAAATCTTATTCTATCACAATCAATCCATAGCAAATATTTTTATTATATATTATATTGTAGCGAGCTTAGGGTTCGCTGGATTAATTATTTTTAATAAATAAGAGTCGTTAAATCGATTTTGAATTAATGTAACACTTTATTAGTCCGTTAATAACAACCGTTACTTTTTACCGTACACTTAACGATTTCTTGACTTATCGCTTCCGTACTTATCGCGTATTTCACTGCTGACTTCTTACTTCTTACTTTCTACTTATCGCTTGCTTCACTTTCTTCTTATTACTCGATCTGCGTACGACGTATTTATATCGTTTCCTCATTCTGATTTGGCGTTTCGTTTCCATCCGTTCCATAATCTCGACTTTTCTATTCCAGTTTTCCAGTACTTCTTAAAATAATCTAGTACTTTGTTTCGGACTTTCTCGAAGATTCGAGTATTGATTGTCATATGCGTCACAATATGCACCTTTGTGGTGGGTTTGGTCGGGGCGGGGGGTTCACCAAACTTCCACCGTCTAATTCGCTGAAGGTCGTTCACCGGGATTTCACAACAGGATAGTCAACTGTTCCGTCGATAACTGTCCACCAAGAAGAAGCAAAAATGAAACACTTGTGGCTTGTTTGGTAGTCCAACTGATCTTTTATTTAACTTTACGATCAATCTATACAAAGGTTATTAAACTGTTATCGAGATCTTAAATTTGTGTTTTACATGACTCCGAGTCCGTTGGCGTATTACGAGGGTTGCCTCTTATGTTTCATAATCAATAATCATTGCAGTTCTTCTTGAACAGGTTGTAACGCTCCGGGAACACGAAATAACTGATGTGTGAACATGTGTGCATTTTTACCATGTTTACAAATTCACATACAGCGTTCTCTATTGATGCCTGTCAGACAAACAACTAATAAACAACGTAGTGTCTTCAAAGTTGCGACATACTCTTTCTGAGGTTGGTACTATCTACCACCGTCATTATATTTTAATAACTACCGCCATCTATGTTTCAGGTCGACTCATTCTGGGACTGCCCTCGTATAATAATTACTCAATATATATACTGTGCGTGTATATATATTGTAGCTAGCTTGGGGTCGTTGGATTAATTATTTTTAATAAATAAGAGCCGTTAAATCGATTTTGAATTAATATAACACTTTATTAGTCCGTTAATAACAACTGTTATTTTTACCGTACATTTAACGATTTCTTGACTTATCGCTTCCGTACTTACCGCGTCTTTTACTGCTTACTTCTTACTTCTTACTTTCTACTTATCGCTTGCTTCACTTTCTTCTTATTACTCGATCTGCGTGCGACGTATTTATATCGTTTCCTCATTCTGATTTGGCGTTTCGTTTCCATCCGTTCCATAATTTCGAATTTTCTATTCCAGTTTTCCAGTACTTCTTAAAATAATCTAGTACTTTGTTTCGGACTTTCTCGAAGATTCGAGTATTGATTGTCATATGCGTCACACTACCCTCCGCCTAGATTAGTTCGTCCCGAACTAAGTTCACTGATTTCCTGGGTTAACAAAAGTCGCCAGTCGGTCACGATGTACCACTTTCATCTTGGCGTTCGGTCTTCGCTAATCCTATAGACAACGTCGTTAATTCTTGTGAGAATCTTATACGGTCCTTCCCAATGTTGCTGCAACTTCGGAGACCTTTCTTATTGCCGATGAGGTTTATAAAGCCACACGTGTTCGCCTGCATTAAATCCGGATGCGTTGGCTCGAACGCCGTACCTTATTTTCATCCTGTCACTGGATACCTTGATTTGCTTTCGAACCAAATGATAAATTTCATCGAGGCGATTTCTCCATTCGGCTACGTAGTCTTCGGTCTTATCTATGGCGTCTGGATGTATTCCGAATCGCGGATCGGCTGGTAATCCTATCTCTCGTCCAAATATAATTCTTGCTGGAGAATGGCCTGTCGTCTCGTAATTAGCCGATCTAACACTCTATAACTCATAAGGTTTGTCCATATTTGTCCCAATCTCGTTGGTGATCACTAACGACCTTCGATAAACGCTCTTTCATTGTTCGGTTGAACCTTTCGACCATTCCGTCTGACTGCGGATATAAGGGTGTGGTCCTGGTTTTCCTTACGCCCAGTGCCGCACAGATGCCTTGACATATCTGTGATTCGAAGTTTCGGTCTTGATCGGAATGAAGCTCACAGGGAACTCCATATCTGCTGATCCAATTATTGATAAGCTGCTCAATGATGGTTGTTGCTTCTTGGTTTGGAATTGGAAGGACTTCCACCCACTTGCTGAAGTAATCCATGATGACCAACATGTATTTGTTGTTGTCGTTGGTTTTTGGGAATGGTCCTGAGATATCAATCGTAATTCGGTTGAAAGGGGCACCCACGTTGTACTGCTTCATAGCGCTCCTTGGTTTTGCGGTTGGTCCTTTGGTCGCAGTGCAAGTTGTGCACTTCCTACACCAAGACTCGACGTCATCTCTCATGTGAAGCCAGTAGAATCGAGATCTTAATTTTGAAAGTGTCTTATTAACTCCCAGATGTCCACCGGACGCTCCGTCGTGCATTTCTGTTAGTACATCCTTCACTTTTGATGGTGGGACTAGAATCTGCATTCGATGGGATTTTCCGTCCGCGGCTTCCCATTTACGCTTTATAATTCCATCTTCCACCAGCAAGGAATTCCATTGTGCCCAATATGCCTTAAATGTTCCACTCTTGTCGGAAATATTGTCCCAAGTTGGGCGCTCGTTCTTTTCTTTGTGTTCCAGGATTAGCGACATATCTTTATCCTGAAGTTGAGCTGCGCGTATAGCATCATTCGTCCACCCATCTAGTACTTCTACTTGTACATTTCGCAGGTCGTACGCCTCTTCTTTCTCTTCCGATTTATGACAATGTTTAAAATCTACATCGTCTTCTTGATAGAGTATCAGCGTTATTATGCACCTCCCTTGCTGAATTGAGCTTATCATTGATACGGGTGCACATTCTGCGGTTAACTCTCCTTTTCTTATTACGACCGGCTCTTCGGACGCATTTATTACTCTGACAGGTACAATGTGTTTCTTCACCTCAGGTTGTTCCGTTGATAGTCTCTTCTTATGACAAGCGCATGAACAACAATTCTCATTCGTCGACGTTTCCTACAGTCAACAGAGATGTGGCCGACTCCGCCGCATGTCTAGCACTTCATAACGGGTCTCGGGGTTCTCTATTGTACATGCCCGATTCTTTGGCAGGAACATTCCTGGACGGTCGTTTCTCGGACCAATGCGAACGCCAGTATTTCATTAATCGTCTTCTTTCCAGCCAAACGAACGGCCTGTTGCAAGTCCCGATCTTGGAGTGCGTTTATAAATGCATCCATTGCTACCTCGTTCAGAAATTCCTTAGTCATATTTGAATAAGACAAGTTTGCCAATCGCTCTATATCTGCCTGCAACTGTTGAAGATTTTCTCTAGGTTTCTGCGTTCTGCTCCGCAGTTGCATGCGGCAGACCTGCTGCATGTGGTTGTCTCCATACCTAGCTTCAAGACCGTCTCTTACCGCTTGGAAATCTGCTTGCTTCTCTGCTGGTATGGTTTGTAGCAATTCTGCAGCCGCCCCGCGGAGTGACAAGATTAGTGCTGTTGACTTTTGCTCATCCGACCACTTATTATAATTGGCCGCGGCGTCAAACTGGCGTATAAATACGGAGAAGGGTCCCGTTCCATCGAAGGTTGGCGGTTGCATCCTTATATCTTTGTAGTCATGTGGATTGCTAGGCGATGTCTTATTTCTCTCAACACACTCAAGTCTCTTTTCGATTCGCGTTATTTCATCGGTGACCTTCTTAAATCCAGCTTCGTTTTTTAGATCTAGATTTTCCACTTCGTTTCGAATTTTTGACTGAATTTCCTCCCTTAAGTGTTGCAAATTACATTTCATCCATTGCGTTTGGGCATCCAGTTTCGCATTCAGATCTGCAGCTTGTGCGTCGAATTTTGAATTTTGGGTATCCAATTTTGCATTAACATCTGCAGCTTGCGCGTCCAATTTTGAATTTAAGGCGTCGAATTTTGAATTTACGTCGTCGAATTTTGAATTTTGGGCATCCAACTTTGCATTAACATCTGCGGCTTGCGCGTCCAATTTTATCATTATCTTCCTGAGCATCTCCGAACTGTCCAACTGTGGTGAACTCTTCTCCGTTACATTGGCACCATCTTGACTCGCTGTTTCTTCTCCATCCGGACAGTCTGGTCCAATCGTAAAAACATATGTGCCGACTTCAATACCCTTTTCCTCCATTGCTGCTTGCAGACGCTGTCGAAGAATTTGTTTCTGTCCTCTGCTATCCAGATTCCGGTCCTCAAGTTCCTTCTTCAACTCAGGAACGCGAAGATCCTCCAAATGTCGATCTGACATCGTCACAACACACTTTCACAGACTTATTTACTTCACCAATAATTAATCCCACCCTTTGTTTCGGACTTTCTCGAAGATTCGAGTACTGATTGTCACATGCGTCACAATATATTGTTGCGAGCTTAGGGTTCGCTGGATTAATTATTTTAAAATAAATAAGAGCAGTTAAATCGATTTTGAATTAATATAACACTTTATTAGTCCGTAATACAACCATTACTTATACCGTACACTTAACGATTTCTTTACTTATCGCTTCCGTACTTATCGCGTCTTTTACTGCTTACTTCTCACTCGAGACTTATCGCTTGCTTCACTGTCTTACTTATAACTCCATGATCCGTGTGCGACGTATTTATACCGTTCCCTCATTCTGATTCGGCGTTTCGTTTCCGTCCGTTCCATAGTCTCGACGTTTCTATTCCAGTTTTCCAGTACTTTCTAAAATAATCTAGTACTTTGTTTCGGACTTTCTCGAAGACTCCAGTACTGATTGTCATATGCGTCACAATATTGTTGTTATAAACCATAACAAGTGGCGCAGCCTTTAATTACATTACAGTACAAATTATGTTGCGAATTGGCAGTTGGATGTGCTGGAGAAATCTAGTACATTCGCAGTATACCAGTTGCGCGGCAGCTGTCACGGACCAGCTGGCGGGTTGCCACCGAGGATGTGGTCAGCAGCGTTCCTTTTTGAATTGGCAGTTACTCGACGTCGTTACTCAATCACCGTCTGCAACCAACCTTCACCGCGCTCACACTGTCAATGCAAACAACACAGGTACCAGTTAACCACAACAAAACAAAGTGTATACGAATTAAATAATAAGAGAAATAAAACTTAATCTTTTGCAATAAAGACTTCAGACTTTGCTTGTGCTTCCTCCTCGCTGTCTCCGCTGACTTCATCAGTGCAGCTCTCGGCTATCTTCTTGGATGCAGCTCACCGCTTCTGGACGCTGCCCTCTAACACAGACCAAACACCATTCTTGGACGCCTTAACCGTGGAACCCTTTCCTCCTGGATGGAACCTCATTATCGCCCGCCTCTATTACAACAAATTGCTATACAAATATATACATAACATTTGGCATCCCATACAAAATGTAGATAACAGTGCTCCTTACATTCAAACCAGATTTTAAAAATTAACACTTCTTTATTTAAATTCAGTTTTGCTTCTATATTGATTTAGTAGTAATAATTTTTAATTAATATTTCGGTTAATCACGTTCTGTCGTGAATTTTCGCTTCTTTCTTTACATTTAAACCAGATTTTAAAAATAAAAGTTCTTTATTTTAATTTAGTGTTTCTTTTATATTACTATAGTAGTAATAATATTTAATTACGTAGTGCTGATGTTCCGTGGTCCTTAGATTGAAACGATATTTTAAAAGTTAACATTTCTTTATTTAAATTCAGTTTTTCTTTTATATTAATTTAGAAGTAAAAAAACCGGTTAATACTTGAATGTAATAACAGATAGTACATCAATATTAAATTAATTGAATATTTTATTCTACTTGTTTTATTCTTCTATTGAAATTGAAACATTTTGTCAGTACCTGGCTGACTTTCAAACAGACAACTTGTCTCACAGTTTTGCTCGTGCTATTTATCTTAATCAACCGTTATTTTCACAATAATATTCACAATTTAATTATCATTATCTTGTTTTCTTTGCCTCGTTTTCCGCATACAAAAATTTGAACAAGTGTTAAAACCGTTAAGTTATGGCCCCTGGGCCACGTGTGTTAAACAAAATTAAGCGCAAACGGTTGCGTTACGACCCCGTTATTGGAGGCCAAACTCCTCCCGATAAACTTTCAAAAGTGAACAATAAAGTTCTAGAAAAATCTAAAATGTGTTCAAACACTAACTTTTTTCAACCACTTCAAAATCTGATGGAAGACTCTCCTGAAATGGATCCGACCAATGACGAACAGTGCGCAGAACTTCCTAAAGAAACCGTTCCGCCAATTGTGGTATTAAAAACAACTAGTGCTCAAGTGCGTGATATTTTGAGCAACATTAAGATACACAAATACTTAATCAACAACATTTCGCTTCAGCAAAAAATATGTGCCCCAACAATGGACATATATAATAAAATCAGAACCGAACTCTTACGGTTAAAATGTGAGCTTTTCACCCACTCACGTAAGGAAAATCGTCCATTAAAGGTAGTGTTATCCGGGCTAGACTTAATTAGCAACGATATAGTGAAAAATGAGCTAATTGCACTCGGGATTAAGTGCCTAGATTTTAAAACCATCACATTAAATCCGTCAACAAAAGCTCTGTACAAACACTACTTGTACATCGTCTACATTCAACGCGGTACTGTTAAATTAAACGAACTAAAACGGAACTACTCCACCTTGTTCAAAACCATCGTTCGCTGGGACTTTAAAAAACATAATCCAGGTAAGGTCACACAATGTCACAATTGCCAGCTTTATGGTCACGGCTCGATGCATTGTCATATAAATAGCTTCTGTGCAATATGTTCGGGAAACCATAAAACATCCGACTGCAAAACGAATGAGGTCATCAAGTGTGCAAATTGTAGTGGGCCACATAAATCCACCGATCCAGAATGCATAAGCCGAAAGCAGTACATAGACATTCGCCGCAAATTATCCCCACGCGGACGTGGTACAGGAAATACAACGTTCCTACAGCCTCCGAGTGACAAACAGCAGCCAGTGCCCGACCGATTATCCATTGATAATTTTCCTCCACTACCCCGATCTGTGCGTCAACCTTCACTTCCTTCATCCACCTGGGCTTCTGGCCTCCATCAAACCCAGCAACCTTCCAACAGTGATACGACACACACGAAAAAAAAATCCGTCAGACACATTAACTAATGATAACCTGTTCTCATTTAGCGAGATAAACTCTCTTCTTAATGAAGTTGTAACCAAGCTTAGTGCTTGTCAAACTAAAGCTGACCAATTTAACGTCATTACTTCATTAGCTATTAAGTACATATACTCGGAAAAAACATGTTAAGAAACTCTCTTAACATCATAACTTGGAATGCGAGAAGCATCAAAAACAAAAAGCATGAATTTTTTAGTTTCTTGATAAATTTTAATATTGACATTGCACTTGTTTCAGAAACCTGGCTCAAACAAGACATTTCTTTCTCACATCAAAATTATATATGTTATCGCCTAGACAGGGTACATGCTAGTGGTGGAGGTGTCGCCATTGTTGTGAAAAAATGTATAGAACATTCCTTGCTACCTTCATTGCACCTTAAGTTAATTGAGGAAATTAGGATAGATATAACATTAAGTGACAACTCCAAGGTGAGTCTTTTTTCGGTCTATTTCCCTGGAGGAAATAGAAACCTAGAGAAATCTACTTACCTTAAGCGGGATCTGCAAAAATTGTATAGAGTCAACACTCGAAACAAGGTAATTATTGGTGGTGATCTAAACTGCAGAAATCAGTCGTGGAATTGTCTTAGGGCAAACTGCTGGGGTAACATTTTACTAGATGTTACTGTATCCAGCCCAAGTTTTTCCATACTTTATACACTTCTCCCCACCTATATCCCAGCGAGTGCTAACAAGAACCCCTCAACTCTTGATCTATATATCACTAATATTCCAAATTACTGCACAGTGTCATTAACTCTAAATGCGTTAAGTTCAGACCACCTTCCGATCAGCCTCACAGTGAATCATACAGTAGTTGTAAATCGTACCAGTTTATACCACAATTATTCCGCCGCCAACTGGAATTGTTATAAATCATAAATAAACACGAACTTGGTTCTAGGTGATACCAGCCTAAATTCTATAACCTGCAGCGGGCACATTGATATCCTATGTAACAATTTTGTTTCTGTTATCAATAGAGCGGCCGATCTTGCGATACCTAAATGTTCCACTGCTCCAGTTGATAAGGCACCGCTTCCTGAAAATATCTTACATCTGATTAGGCTACGAAACTCTGAAAGAAGAAAATGGCTGCGTTATAGAATCGATTGTTTTCTAGTTAATGTTAAAGTCTTAAATAATATCATTAAAAACGAAATCTCAACATATAGGAACAAGTGTTGGAATAAACACCTTTCCTCTCTTGACAAAGCAAGCAAACCGTTCTGGAAAATATCAAAAATTATGAAAAAGAGAGGGTCAAGTATTCCTCCGTTTAAAGTTCACGACAAGTTGTTTATTTCTTCAGTGGAGAAATCGAACCTACTTGCTAACACGTTTAGTAAGAACCACTCCATATCTATGCATCTAAACGACGCGTATACTGAAGCTGAAGTTGCTAACACTATCCATGTACTTTCTCAAACACCAGCTGAAAGTACTTACGCAACTAATATCAGCAAAGTTAAAGAATTGATAAAAAAATCGAAATCAAAAAAGGCCGCGGGTCTCGATAATATTAACAACAAATTAATCAAAGCACTTCCACCTGCTGCAAGTAACTATTTAACATTCATTTTCAACGCTTGTCTTAAGAATTGTTATTTTCCGGACTGTTGGAAAACAGCAAAAGTAATACCTATCCCGAAACCCGGCAAACCGAAGAACAGCCCCGAAAGCTACAGACCTATTAGTCTACTTAGCTGTCTGAGTAAGCTCTTAGAAAAAATCATTAAGGAAAGGATTGATCGTTTTGTAGAAGACAATAACATCTTACCAAACTTTCAGTTCGGTTTCCGTAGTGGTCACAGCACAATCCACCAAGTCTTGCGCATTAAAAACCACATAGCTGGTAAATTCATCGACAAGGAGTCAACGGGACTAGTTCTTCTAGACATCGAAAAAGCTTTTGATACGGTATGGCACGATGCCTTGATTTATAAGCTACTAAAACTTAAGCTGCCAATACCGCTTATCAAAATTATCCAGAGCTTTCTTCGTTCGAGAAAATATGTTGTGAGTATAGGAACCGGCATATCCTCTACTCACCAAATCCACTATGGTGTACCCCAAGGCTCAGTCCTTGGTCCCATATTATTCACATTGTTTGTCGCAGATTTACCATGTCTAGGTGAAAACATTCAGGTAGCGGCCATTTTCTCTTCGGGTGCCTTATTCACTAATGTCTACAACTCTTTGCAAGCAGCTCTTGACAAGCTAGCAGTATATTACAGGAAATGGAAAATAAAAATAAATGGTAATAAAACACAAGCTGTCTGGTTTTCGAGATGTAGGAAACACTGCTACCTACCAAATGGCACTAAACTCAGTATGTGTGCAGTTGATATTGATTGGTCCGAAGACTGTAGATATCTAGGTATTATTCTAGATGAAAAACTTATCTTTCAAAAACACGTCACTACCACAATTGACAAAATAAACAAAGTCGTAAGAGTTATGTATCCATTAGTGTGTAGAAAGTCAAAGTTTAGCATCGAAAATAAAATTATAATATATAAAACCATTTTTCAAGCGATACTCCTGTACGGGGCCCCTGTATGGTGTAATTGTGCTCGCACACACAAAATAAAATTCCAAAGGTGTCTAAATAAAATATTGAAAATGTTACTGAATTTGCCATGGCATTATTCGACACATGAACTACATGAAAACGCCAACGTTAAACCGGTAGAGTTCCTTATTGACAAAATCAATTCTTCTTTTTCTGACAATGTTCTCGTTTCCCGTCTTGCGTTATCCTAAATCACTACATATGTACTCTGTCTATGAAAATTATATCGAGGTCATTACTATATGAAATAACCGGAAGCTCGTGCAATATAAGTCTTAAGATTCAAATAAGGATTTTTTATTGTAGTTTTCCCTTAATTTATTATTTGTTATTCATTAAAATTGTGCTATTGTCGTTATATAGATTTAATATTATAGTTGTAAAGGAATTGCTATCCTAAATCTCTTAAGTACTAGTTGTAAAATATACCATAAATGTAATTATCTACCAAGTAAAAATTGAATTGAATTGAAACATTTTGTCCGATAATTTTCTTGCTGAAAATCTATGAAAAACAAATATTAAAAATCTAAAAATCATCACTTCACCATTTTAGTGAATGCAGCCATCCAACGACTGACCTGCAGTTGGATTTTCTGCGCTGTCAAGAGACAAGTCAATTGTATTCAAATTTCATCCAAAACAAAAACAATGGTGACTGACGGGTTCTGTACTTCGACGTCACACTCCTACGGTTTTCGAACTCGAATTGCGAACTTTCCCAAAACACTCAAGAGCCGGAACTTCAGTTGAGCAACTGGCGATATTAGTCGAGTAGTGTGCAGCGAGTCTGTGGTACGTTATTACTGCGTTTGATTCGGGACGCGTTTTGCGAAAATTCAAGAATTCACTTTGCGTTTTATACTCATTTGATCGCACGAAGGCAATTTTAGTTTTCCTTTGTTATTTTGTCTTGTCCGTAGAAAATTCAATTGTGGTGCAGTGAATTTGGCCGTTTTTTTTCTTTACGAATTACACGTCTCTTTTGCGTAGCCGAATCAGGGGAATAAAAAAATACTTGATGAGCAGCATACTCCTTATGTGATCCTCGTGCATCGGTTCGAAGCATTTCCTGTCGGTAATTCAATTGAGATCCCAAATATTTGTCGATAAATTACGAAATAAATTGTTTAATTCATCGCGTGCGACGTCGTGGATTTTGTGAGAGGGGCAAAAGTGAAAAGTGTTTGTTGGTGCCTTGTTTTCCTCAGAAGAAGGCAGGAGAGAGTGTGTGCGACGGTGATAAGTGGAATGCAATAGAAAGTCAAAACGGAAAGGCAACGAGAAAAGGGGGAAGGAAAATTGCATCGTGTTAGCGAAGAGCAGCAGCAACAAAAACTAGAGAAGAACCATCAGCAAGTGAGCAACAATGGCCGTTGTACGCAAGAAACAAGACGACAAATATCTCACTGTCTTGCGGGAACTAGTGACCGGAGGTAGCGGAGGGAATCGCCAGTGTTTCGACTGCGGCCAGAAAGGTCCCACTTACGTTAACATGACCATCGGATCGTTTGTCTGCACCCGTTGCTCCGGAGTATTGTAAGTAGAATATGTTTGGCCCATATTGTAGCCTTGGTTTCAATAGTGTAGGAGTAGCGTTGTGTTGGTTTCTCTGGGGGTGGTGCAACACTTGTTGCTGCTGCTGGAGGACAACTGTTTCTCTAAGGAGTCCTTGTACATGTAATGAAAGAATGTCCTGCGAAGTTAAGTGTTTTCTCAGGACTGGAGCAATTCTACAAAGCACTTATTAAGAAATTTGAAATCTTTTCTTTTTATCTATTTACTTATAGTTTCCTTTTCTCCGTTTGTATGCTCCTGTGGTTCATGCTTAGCTATTTCTTGTATCAATAAAAAAACTATAACAAGCTCTTGAAAATTCAACGCAGGTCGACCGATGTGTCCTAATTTCAATCAATTATTGATTTGTGATTAATGTTGAGTAAAAAAATAATCTTTTAGTGTGAATTACGCCCTTTTGTAGTACGGTTGACTCTCGGCGGCGTGAACACTGGCTGAATGATCAATCCAAATAAGTGAACGCACACATTCAGCGTACTCCTTGAAATGAATAATAAATGTCGCAGGAGTGAACGAACGTTCTCAGTACGATAAAACATGCACGAATCAACTGTCAAAATCGATTGTGCAACTGTGCGACAGAATTTGCATTCGCAGTGTGTCCTAAGTATTCTTTAAGTATTAAACCCTCAGGTCTATAATTAATTCGTTTTAATTTCATTGATTAGGTAACTAGTGGTAAACAATATATGGCGGACAAAACCAACTAACTTTAGGGGGGTGAAATTGGTCTCTATTTTATCATACGACCGTCTTTTGCAGAGGACCCAACAGCAGAAAAACTAAAACTCTACTAACACATTTTCGAAATACGCATGCAAAAGGGCTATTTGTCATCATCATCGGCACTGCAACCGGGAACCGGTCTTGGCCTTATTTAACAATTTATTTGTGGTATTCTTAAATATCGGTACACAGTCCTAGCTGAAGAAAGGAAGAGAATTGGGGCAGGATGTTGTGATTGTAATTGCGGGGTTGGCAGAGCATTTAACCTTCGTGTAGTTTGGCTGAGGGATTGTTAAGTACTACATAGCCTGAAAAGTTGCGGGGTTTTTAATGAAAACAAGGGTTTTTGGGGCAAAGTTATATTTATTCCTCAACATAGTTGCCTTCGAGGGCGATACACTTGGTGTAGCGATTTTCCAACATTTCGATGCCTTTCTGTGGTACGAAACGTCCAAGCCTTCGAAATACACGTCGGTTCCTGCGATGATTTCCTCATTCTATCCGAATCTCTTTCCCTGTAGCCACCGCTTGAAGTTTGGGACCAGATAATAGTCGCTGGAGACCAAGTCTGGAGATTACACTTGGTGAGCAATCAGTTCGTAACGTAATTGGTCCTATTTGGCCATTGCTCTCAAGGACGTGTGTGACGGTGGGTTATCGTGACAGTACCGAACTTTTTTTCTTCGCCATATGGGGCCGTTTTTTTCTATTTCGCCGTTCAATTTGTCCAATAACGCTGCATAGTATAGTTTAGTGGGGCTACCACCCCATTTATTGGCTTAATTCAAGCAACATATTGTTGCGAGCTTAGGGTTTGCTGGATTAATTATTTTAATAAATAAGAGCCTTTAATCGATTCTCTTTGCAAACACTTTATTAGTCTGTTAATAACAACCGTTACTTGACACTTCGCTTCTTTACTTATCGCTTCCTTACTGCTTACTTCTTACTTACTGCTTGTCTCCATGATCTGTGTGCGACGTATTTATACCGTTTCCTCATTCTGATTCGGCGTTTCGTTTCCGTCCGTCCCATAGCCTTGAATGTTCTACTGTTTATAGTCTCCAGTTTTCCAGTACTTTCTAGAATATTCTAGTACTTTGCTTCGGACTTTCTCGAATATTCTAGTACTGATTGTCATATGCGTCACAGTATGTTTACTGCTCTGATTCGACCCGGTGTCAGAGAGGCGCCGTTATAATACAGCCGGTATACCCCTGGCTGCAAACCATCCAATGGGTACGGTGATGCGTTACTCGCTGGATTTGGGGTGGTAGATCTTTGTGTGTTACTCCTCGCTAGCCTGTCTGACATGGGTGGCCCTACTGGAAGCATCTTTGTGGTGGGTTTGGTCGGGGCGCAGGGTTCATCAAACTTCCACCATCTAATTCGCTGAAGGTCGTTCACCGGGATTTCACAACAGGATAGTCAACTGTTCCGTCGATAACTGTCCACCAAGAAGAAGCAAAAATGAAACACTTGTGGCTTGTTTGGTAGTCCAACTGATCTTTTATTTAACTTTACGATCAATCTATACAAAGGTTATTAAACTGTTATCGAGATCTTAAATTTGTGTTTTACATGACTCCGAGTCCGTTGGCGTATTACGAGGGTTGCCTCTTATGTTTCGGGATTTGGCAACCCCGAGTGTTGCAATCCGGCAATTGACAGCTCTGTCGTAAAGTTGGACATTTTTGAGGTTATACACACTCAGAACGTTTTGACATACGAGCGCTATTTGTGTTGTTTACAGTAACTTAAAAGATTCATCTCGGCCCAGAAATGGAATTAAATCGTCAACATTTTCGTGCGATTATTTTTTACAACTTTCGGCGTGGATTAACTCAGCAACAGTGCATGGATGAACTTAATTCATTGGTGATGAATCTCCATCAAGGACCAGTGTTTATCGATGGTATGGTGAATTCAATCGTGGTCGTAGTTCACTCCAAGATGAATTTCGTGAAGGTCGTCCAAAATCAGTTGTTGTTCCGATGCTGTGCGCGAACTGATATTGGAACATCGTCATGTGGCCTATCGTGAGATTGAGACAACCTTATGCGTTAGTGGGACCAGCATTTGCATATTGCATAAACATTTGACTGTCAAAAAAATTTGTTCGCGTTGGATCCCACACAATTTGTCAATCGCCCAAAAAAAGGCTCGTGTCAATTGGTCGAAAGAAATGCTCAAAAAATACGGTCGCGGTGCTTCGAAACACGTCTATGACATCGTGACAGGTGATGAATCGTGGAATTACGCGTGAGCCCGAAAGTAAACAGCAGTCGACTGTCTGAGTGTTTCAAGATGAGCCAAATCCAACAAAAGTTGTTCGCGCACGAAGCACTTCCAAGCAAATAGTCGCCTGTTTTTTCGGAAAAACTGGACATGTCGCAACCGTACCGCTAGAACAACGCAGAACAGTCAATTCTGAGTGGTACACAACCATTTGTTTGCCAGTTGTCTTCCAAGAAATCAGGAAAACCAACCGCCGAAGACGGATCACTCTTCACCACGACAATGCGAGCTCTCACACATCGGCTGCGACAACTGCATTTTTGAGCACCCAAAACATCGATTTGATGGGTCAGCCGCCGTATAGTCCTGACTTGGCACCGAATGACTTCTTTTTATTCCCGTACGTAAAAAACAAGCTGAGAGGTCAACGTTTGTCGACACCTGAAGAAGCGGTTGCTGCAATCAGAATGCATGTGTTGGAGATACCTCAATCAGAGTGGCAAAAGTGCTTCGACAATTGGCTCAAACGCATACAAAAGTGTATAGATCTTCATGGGGAATATTTTGAAAAACAATAAAGTGATTTTCGATGATCAATATTTGTTTTTGTTCTCTAATCCCGAAATATAAAATGCAACCCTCGTACTCTTCACTGACCAGATAACGATATTGTCTACACATGTATCATCATCATCGGGACTACAACCGGGAGCCGGTCTTGGCCTTATTTAGCAAGTCCTGAGGCTTGTTAAATTTTCTATAATTATTTGTTTTTTCCGAGCAAGGTCATTAGTCTTGCGCCAGAGGCTCCTCGACGGGGAATCGAACCCCGGTCTCCCACGTGACATGCGAGTATACTAACCACTATACTATCGAGGAGCCTCATATATACTCATAATTATTCACTTAGTTCGATACTTGTAATTAGTATATACTCTAAAGGGTATTGCACTCGACGACACCTTAGGTTGAAGGGCGATGCGCGCTCAGTGGTGGTTGTGACTCGACTGACAAATTACTGACGAGGAAAAGTTCGTCGCGTCGTCGCAGTGAAGTCATAGCTAAAATCAACTCACTGACATTTACTAGGAACTTTGAAATGGGTTGCTATGCCTGTATAGGGAATTTAGTTCCGGAGAATCATCGCCGTATAGGCTGAGTTGGATTCTTTGGTTGTGTGTACCGGGAAATTGGTTTCGGCGGCATAGCCAAGTATGGTCAAGGGTCTTGATCGTTGTGGATGGTCGTTTCGTGGAAAGGCGACACATCATGCTGGTGGCTTGCCAGTAAGAGGGAATTGGTGTGGTTCTACATGGTTTAGGTGGAATGGGAACCGAACTTGTTTTCGGGGGAACTAAATGTTGCTTAGCTCCTCAATAGTATACTGGTTAGTATACCCGCCTGTCACGCGGGAGACCGGGGTTCGATTCCCCGTCGGGGAGCCTCTGGCGCAAGACTAATGACCTTGCCCGGAAAAAACAAATCATTATGGAAAATTTAACAAGCCTCAGGACTTGCTAAATAAGGCCAAGACCGGTTCCAGGTTGTAGTGCCGATGAAAAAAAAAAAAATGTTGCTTGGTTACAAGCGAGGAGATAGTTTAAGCAAGAAGTGAGCCGGAATGATTTTCGGGGGAAATTGGAATTGCTTGGTTGCAAGCAAGAGATATAATTTAGATGGGATATTAGCTGAAGCGGTATTTGGAAAAATGTGTGTGGCTTGATGTATTTGATGGAGATGGTGAGTATTCGGTTGTAAATTTGAATATGCGTTTATTACAGGATATGATTTTCAGAGGAAATTAAGATCGCTTGGCCGCAAGCAAGGAGTATAATTTAGATAGTGATTTAACCGAAGCAATTTTGGGAAAATGTATGTGGCTCGCTGTAGTTGATGGAGATGGTGAGTGTTTCGTTGTAAATTGGATATGCGTTTATTACAGCTTGGGAAATGGGTTCTTGGTAGGTTGGGGATGTGTAGGGATGAGAAGTATAGTGCCAGACACGGGCACATGGTTCACTTCTTCCCCATCACTTCCGATTACTGTCGTCCATTGCGCCGCCGTAAATTAAACCGAGAGAAGAGCAACAACAGGAGGAATAAACTGTTCGCTAAGACAACGCGGTAAAATTAAACACAGGATTGATGCTAGTTTATTTTAATCACGCTGGTTTCGGAATCACAATGAAATGAACAGCTTTTGTTGAACGAATGTTTTAGTGGTTGCAAAGTAAAAACGGTAATATAATTGAATATTATTTAAATGTATTTAATTAAGGAGAAAATTTGTATTAACTCGCGGAGACAACGACACAAACGATCATACTTGATTATTGCTTCCCTGTGCGCACCAGGGTAGCGATGGAGCCTCGACCTGCTCGGGTCGAAGGATGGTAAAGGACTCCTAGACGTTGCTGTTGAGGTGACTGGTGTTGTTGTTCCGGTGATGTCGTGTCGCCTGGTGTTGTTGGCTGTGTTGGGACGATGTTTTTCCCCATTGATTGTTGTTTTTTATCTTCTTTTTTTTTGCACTTTTGCACTGTTTAAAAAGAAAAAAAAATCTGTTTCCACGATTAAGTCACTGTTTAATGTTTTTTAGCGATTGCCGCCACAACCGCTCCGTTAAAATCTGTTCGGAAACTGTGACTAAATTTCGGGATATTTGATCGATGTTAATGGCAAAAGCACGGCCAACTATGATCAACAATACGAACGCGTTCCGACTCCTTTTCGGAAGTTTGCGAGTTCTTTCGCGAGGTCACCAATGTAGGATAAAAGAGATTTATGACCTGGGGTTTAACTAAGTAAACAAGTTGGAACTCATTAAATGGTAGACGTATTTGCGATACGTTTTGGTGATTGGTAAGGGATTAGTCGCAACGCAGATGGTGCTAATTACATGCATCTGCGTTAGACCGTTTAACGCTGGCTGAAAGGCGTCGCCAGCCGATGTTTGTGTAGATAGTTTTTTGTACACCATCGAGGCTGGGAAAATAGACGGCACATTTATGATCCCTGTCATGAAGGTTACAATGTATGTACCGAATTATTTTGTTTACCGGAATTCATCTAAGGAAATTTGACTGGCGACGTAGATGCCGAAATTGATTGTGAATTCCTGCTAAGCTAATAAAGAAATCTTAAGGAGCAATGGTACCGAAGAGAATGCATGAAGGTAAGTTTTCTTTACAGGGACTTAAAGATCATAAATTTGACCTCTTAAATGCGTGCAGCATTTTTAGGTGCCGAATGCGAACGCATTGGCGAGGACTTGAGCGTCTTTGGTGATGATTATGTGGGTTTTTAGGGAAGGCGAACCGTGAGATTTCGCGGAACCGCCACAGATGTATGCAATTGCAGGTTTGGGGAAGGATGCTGTTGCATATTGGGATGTGTTTTTGCATGTTTGGAAATGGATTACAGGTTGGGTTAGGGTGATGCTCTGTTAGCGGTCAAAATTGCTTGGCATTGTGGGTTGGTTCTCCATGTGGTATAGAGAACCCCCACACCTTCAACAAAAGTATATACAATTTATAAACTAAAGAACGCAAAACTAACTTAACCAACCTTAACCTAAGGTAACCAGGACAAATTAAGAAGGCAGGAGTATGGGCGGTGGGGGCAGGTTATAGTAAAGTATAGAAGCGCCGCTTAAGATTGGTGGTGTGAATGGTTTAGGAGGTGGTGCCTGAGAGTGTGGGGTAGGTGGTCTGTGCGCCGGCATGGGCGCTGGTTCTACCACCAACCCACTAACACGTCACTGTTTAAATAAATCCAAGTTCAACCGAGCATCCAAGGGAAGAAGAAAATAAAACACTGTTGATTGTTTCTGTTTAAAGGTTCTTTTTTTATTTAATGATCACTTAAAGTGGCATGATACAATGCAATCTTAAATTCCAGATATTTTTCCATAGCCTGCCTAAGGGTGAATATCTGATCAATCGCTGATTTGCCTGTTATGAAGCTACACTGCTATTGACCAATGATGATTTTAGTGTATGGGGCTATCTGATCTTGTAGAATAGAGGAGAGTATCTTATAGGCGGTACTCAGCAATGTTATACCCCTATAGTTGCCGCACAGTGTGATATCTTCCTTCTTATGTATGGGGAAAATTATTCCGCGACGCCTATCTTCCGGCATCTCCTCTTGCTGCCATACGTGCACCACGATCTCATGAATTGCATGATGTAACGCTGTCTCCTTGTTTGACCAGTTCAGCTGGTATGCCATCAGCTACGGGGGCTTTATTTGATTTCAGCTATCTTATGGCTTTTAATGTTTCCTCAATGCTTGGTGGCGACAGCATTTGGTCTTGATCTTCCATTGGTGGAGCCTCCAATTCTTCTGTGAGCTGACAATTTAGCAATTCATTGAAGTGCACTTCCCATCGCTCCAGAATGCCTTCAGGATCGGTGATCAGATTACCCTCTTTATCCTTGCAGTAAATGCAGCGTGGTGTGTATGACGTCAAACTGCGAATCATTTGGTGGAACTTCCGCGCCTGGTGCGAACCTGGCTCTCTACTTTTCTCTATTTCACAGACTAGATTTTTTTCCAGGCACTTTTCCTTTCTCTGTGAAATCTTTTTTCAGATCTTCTGAGCTCTTTGTATTTCTCCCTCCATACCCGCGTCCTATGAGACTGCTGCATTGCCTGGTATGCAAAATTCTTACGTTAAGTCGCTAGTTTGCATTCACCATCAAACCAGTCGCTCCGATCTCTACGACTACTGTAGTACTAATGACAGTATTCTTAAGGCATGTCCATTTCTCTTCTACGCCCGTCATTCTGGCCCCAGGAGTTACTCTCCCTTAATCGAGCTCTTCGAGGACGAGTCTTATCGCATGACTGGTTGCTGGTGTTCTCATTGCGGAAGGCAGCCGTATTGATCCGAACCTGATCCACAGATGCAATACGTCTCCGTAAGGTAATCCGCACTCGGAAAACTATACCAACAAGGCAGTATACGATCCGAGTCGACTTTGGCACCTCAGTACGTTCGTACTGTCATCAGGCTCGAGGAGTGGCGGCGATCTATCAACGCGTGGTCAATTTGGTTGGGACTGGCTTCATCGAGTGATACCCAGGTGGGTTCGTGGAGAGGAAGTATGTACCTGCATGGGTACTCCGTTCACTTCGTCCTCCAACATCCACTTACCGTCGTCCATTGCGCCGCCGTAGACTGTTCGTAGGAAATTGTCACCAAAGAACGAATCAAAGCGCACCGATGGTAGTCTCCGGAATAAAACGCACCGATTTGGTGTAAAGTATTTTATTGTTTTTACTTAAAGGTCCTTATTTAACTTTTTGCACTTAATTAGCTATGGCTGTGGTGGTTGGACAAAAGAAAGGGTAGCTACTAGTTACACGACGACGGTACTGACGCGCTAAAAAGAATTACTTTTAAAGTAGTAAGACTGTCGACTCGACATATTCTCGCGCCCGCGTCTCCGCGGGGACGGAGAGCGGAAGTCGCATGACCGTGGTGGTCAACGGATGAATTTTGACTCCCCAAGGATGGAACTCTGACATGAATTCCATCCTAGGCTAGTGGTGAGAAAAAAAGAAGAAAGAGAAAAACTTTTCTCTTAAGGGTGTGGGCGCCAAGGAAATGCACTCATTCAGTGCAATGGTATGCGTGTGCGGCCGTACTGATCGATGCTATTTGCACGTGCTCGAAGGCAATGAAACAACGAAGCAAGCAGACGGCGAGAACAAAGGAAAAGGCGACCAAATGGATCGCTCCGTAATGAGGGCCATGTTTACCCTATGCAACATTACCAAAACGAATCCCTTGTTCGCATTTGAATATGCGGGATTATACGTTTGCGGCACGAAAGAAATTGTAGATTGTTTATCTACAGGAAGATGCTGGTGATACGACTATAGTCTGTAGTATCGCCTGATGCCTGCCAAAGGACAGCATTCCTTTGTTTGCACTTAGTACATTGCTAAGGCATTAGTCTCAACGTGGATGGTGCTAATTACATGCATCTGCGTTGGACTATTATCGCTGGCTAAAGGGGTCGCCAGCCGATGTGTGTGTAAATAGTTTTTGTACACATATTGAGGCTGGGATTAGCCAACTCTATGGTAAGATTGTCTGATATGCGGTCGTATGATATACGAACCGATGAATTTTCTTTTCTGGGAATTTAGGACAAGGAAAGTAAGAACTCTTACAGGGGATTTGTAAGCGAAGAAATGCTTGAAAAGGTAATAATTCTTTTGCAGAAGCTTTACGATTATAGCTTTGATCTAATTAATGCGTGTATCATTTTCAGTGCTTAATGCGATTGCATTAGCGAAAACGTATGCTGGCGGGATAAGGTTATGGGGGTTTTTGGGTAAGTGTACCGTGGGGTTTGGCGGCACCGCCACAGGTTTGTGGACATCTTCACTTGGAAACCTGGTACTCGCAACGACCGAGTTTTTCGATGCTGCCAGTTCGATGACTCGTAGTCCATTGTCATTAGTGTTCTCATGCAAACTATGGGAACCTGCGTAGTGCCTGAAAACCGGCTCCCGACTTATTTTCGCATTCAAATCACCAAGAACGATTTTCACATCGTATCTTTGATTTCTATTGAGGTCCCATTCGACGTTCTCGTAGAATTCTTCTATTTCGTCGTCAGGTGACTCCTCTGTAGGTCCGTGAACGTTTATGAGGCTTATGTTTTTAAATTTGCCTCGCACGCGAAAAGTGCATAGCCTTTCATTTATTGCATTAAAGCCGATGATGGCAGGCTGCAGTTTTTGGCTGACTAGAACGCCCACCCCGAGCACATGGTATTTTGCATGACAGCTGTAATAAATGTCATACTCGTTTCTTTGAATAACACCACTTCCCGTCCATCTTATTTCTTGTAATGCTGTTATGTCAGCCTTATATTCGGCCAGGGCATCGGCTAGCTACTGTGCAGTTCGAGTTCTGTACAGTGAGCGGACGTTCCATGAGAAAATTCTCAAATCGTTTAGCCATTTTCGTTTCCGTGGTCGTCATCGTGTATCCGGTCCATATCCGAGGCTTGATAGATTTGCCATAATACTTTGTTTTTCCGGGCAAGGTTATTAGCCTTGCGCCAACCTTTCTGAGTATGTCGTTGCATGCGTTGGTTCACTACTTGACGGCTGCCAAAGTAGATATCCAGGGGTGTCACGTGGAGAGTGCATGTCAACTTGGATTGATCAGGGACAAGGATCGTCCTGGCCTTCGCCTGGTTGAAAGCAACCAGTGACTGTTTCCTGTATGTTCGCTCCCACCCCCACAAGAAAATATTGTACCCCGGCCGAAATTGAACCTTGAACCTGAGTACCATTCGCATGTCTTAGGTTTTGCTCTGAAACGTATTCTCGGATTACTCGATAGCATTTAGAGACGAACAATCCACCTAATCGAAGACGCAGCACTAATATCAAGGCGACAGATATCATCACATTGAAAACGCGTGGGGGACTTTTCAGCCCGTGTAGTATATGTTTTGTGTTCCATACATTCGCTGATGAACGTGGAAGATTTTTTTATTTTTTTTATTTGTAAACCGTCTGGTGATTTTGAGATAGAAAACACACTCATCTATTTTGTCAATTGTATGTAACATTTTAAAAGCATGTTTTTTAGTATATAGTTTTATAGTTTTAAAAACCCTGTTTTAATTTCTTCAATTGTTTGTACCTTCGCAATTCATTTGTGGCAGTTTCAGGTGTTTTCCATTCATGTAGTATATCTGTCCATTTAAAACTGAATTCTGGTTTGAACCGGTCGACACTTTCCGATTGAAGATTTACCTGGACGGATCCTAGGAAAACAGGAATGCAACTTCAGAGTTTACATGAACAATATTTGTAGTAATATCTGTAAAACAAATGGCGCAAGGCTAATAACCTTATAGCGTATTGCGACGATAGTGAAGAACGCGTGATTCGAACTGAAGCTATGACAGTTAGAATCACTAAAAATGTATCCAATGCTCAACACATCAGGCCACTGCCGCTTGTACGAATTCAATTTCTAAACTCAAGTATACCCAACTGATGTGGAATTGTTATGTTATCGCTATGGTATACGGCTCTGATACATTTTCTTATTCGATTTTCATTCGGTGTTCTTCACTATTTGCTTGTGTATTGTGTGTATCTGTTAAAAACGCCACAACCCAAAAAAAAATGATTATGGACAATTTCACAAGCCTCGAGATTTGCTAAATACGGCCAAGATCGGATCCTGATGATGATGATGATCTGTAAAACAGGGAGGATTTAGTTGAAGATGGAATTGAACGTTTCGCGCCTGAGCTTCTTTTGAATTGATAACTAATTCGATATACTATCCGATTCTATAGATATGTCCTTAATCTTTCACACACACAAAGCAATCGTCATTGCGGATGATTTCGGTGTGCATAATTCTCAGTCATTCCGAAACACGAATATCGGGTTTTCCAATAGGGACTTGACAACTTTTTTTTATAAATAAAACGCAAACCATTTGAGGTATTTCAAAAACTTTATTATCGGCTTGAAGTACAAACAAAATATTTACGACTTCGTTCATATGACTACTGCGGGCACGTTTGCAACGGTCGATTCGTTGGACCCAATTTTCGATGACTCGGCCACACATTTCGGCCGAAACGACCGCTATTTCGGGTTCAATGTTAGCTCTGAACTCTTCCAACTTGGTCGGCTTGTTGGCATAGACCAATGACTTGACGTAGCCCCAAAGAAAATAGTCTAGAGGCGTTAAATCGAACGAACGAGGCGGCCAACCGACTGGCCCATTTCTTGAGATAACACGCTCATCAAACTTACTCTTCAATAAATCGATTGTATCGTGTGCTGTGTGGCTTGTGGCGCCGTCCTGTTGAAACCACATGTCGCCCAAGTCCATATCTTTCAATTCGGGCCAAAAATAATCGGTAATCATGGCGCGATAACGATGGCCATTCACAGTAACGTGACGATCGTTATCGTCGACGAAAAAATATGGCCCAATGACGCTGCCGGCATGCAAACCGCACCAAATAGTTATTTTTTGTGAATGAAGTGATGATTCATCAAGCACATGTGGATTTTCACCCGACCAATAACGCATGTTTTGCTTATTGACGAACCCATTGACCCAAACATGAGCTTCGTCACTGAAGATGATTTTGCGATGAAATTCATAATCTTGGCGCATCTTTTCCAGAGCCCAATCGGAGAACGTACGTCGCTTCAAATGGGCCATCGGCTTCAATTCTTGACTCAGCTTGATCTTGTATGGTTGTAAACCAAGATCCTTACGCAAAATTCGCCATAAAGTGCTCTGGGCGATGCCCAATTCTTGAGAACGTCGTGGAATTGACTGATTTGGATCGTTTGCTACGGACGCCTGAACGGCAGCGATATTTTCGACACTTCGACCAACCCGTTGTCTCACTGGCACGGCACACAACGAATATGTAGACTCAAATTTTTGCACTAAACTTGTTATTGCCTGTCTACTAGGCCGAAAATTACGACCGAAAATTGGAGTTAACGCTCATAAAGCTGCGGTCACCGACTCCAAATTTCGGTAGTAAATTTTTATAATTTGCAGACGTTGTTTGTTCGTGTACTTAACCATGATGAAAATGTTGAGTTTGCTGAATAAACTAACAGAGACAGTTCGATGATTAGTGAAAGGATGCGCTCACAAATTAAATTCAAAGTTGTCAAGTTCCTATTGGAAAACCCGATATTTACAGATATTATCACGGGTACTGTTCTTCGGAGTTTCGTGACACTGTTCCGCCCAATTCGGTTTATGTGCACTCCACGAGGCAAACCGACGGAATGCACAATTTTGCGGTTCTTCACACTACGGCGCGAACATCTCTGCATCAGAACTCGTTCCGTTACAGTGGCGGAGAGCTGTGGAATTCCCTCCTCACGAGTTAATACATCCTACGACCAATGTCATAAAATAAAAATAAATCATTCTCAACTGCACCTGACATTACAGTACCACGTAGCATTTGCATGCTCACATCAAACACCTTAATCTACAAGTTCCCACAGTTCTCAACACACATGCTATCAGCGGACTACAAACATTTATTCCCAAATGATAACAGGAACTATATCTTCTATCAGCAGACTACAAACATTTGTTCCCAGACGATAAGGACAATACGTATTCTATAAAAGACAAAGTCTAAACTGCGACGAGGCGGAATTTCTCACCCACGCTTAGAAGTTAAGCCATAAATGTTTGCTAGTGTAAGAAAATAATAATACATTTTTTACTTCACTACGTGACTGCATTTATTCGCCCGAGTGTTTCTGGAGCGTTACAACCTGCAACTGTTCAAAAAGAAGTGCAACCGTAATTTGGTGGCATCTCGGAGCGCCAACTCGGCATTATAGGTAGGTTCGCCTCTCCCGAGAGAAGTGTAATAAAAAAAATTCTCTTTAAGCCCAGTGGAATAACTTAATCCATCTTGTAACTGAGCCACCACGGATTTCTCACATTGGAAGTCATCCTCCAGCGCCCCGGATTTTTTCATCTCCCACCTTCATTAATAGATACATAATGAACATCTCTTCTCCTTGGGCCCGTCAGGCCAATTATATTTCCGTTGCGTTAAATAACAACGTTATTGATCCAGAACGCGTTTGAACTCATTCCATCAACTTTCTGAATCTCTTTTACCACTCGCCCTTCTTTTTAAATACCCAATGGAGATCCTTCGCCTTGGAGTCCTCCAAACCAGTCATTTCCATTTCCGTTAACAAACAATAAAGTTGACCAAAAGACACCGATGTGAAAAGTGGGGCTCTACAAAAAAGCCGACTGACACATTATCTTACCAGTTTAAATTGGTCGTTATTCTTCCTAAATAATAACGTCAACGACTCCACTGATTTAATAACGGAAGAAATTCGCCTTGGTACGATGTACTATTATTCTACACAGAGTGAAAACCCTCAAAGCCAGGCTGAACATGTGGAGGGACTCCTTGTAGAAGAAGCAATGGATGTGCTTTCAACCGCATGAATGAAACAATTCGACAATTCAAGGGTACAAAGAATGACGGCAACAAGCGAAGTTCTTCCACGACCAGAAACCAAGGATAAGTAAATGTAGTACATTTTGGCCCAATGGAACTAGCTATTTTTCAAAACGCTCTAGTTTTTTATTTCATAACAAATTCTGTCGACGCCAACCGACAAAATTCAAGAAATTCACAAAATTTAAGAACTTATTTCAAATTTTCGATGTGGCTTCCTTTGGCGTGGACTATGGCCCTGGAGTCTGTCGAACAATGTCTCGTACGGTGCCCGAATTGCCATTTCCATTCATGTAGAAGAGCTTTCCTGTGTGCATTCACATGGTGGTATTTTTTAGTGCTGGCTTTGGCTATGAAAAATATCCCGTATTGGGAAGCTCAGCGGATTTACATCTGGTAATCGTGGAGGCCATTGTGCAGCTGAAGTGAAATGTGCGACTTATTTTGCTTTCATTCTTGATTGACGTGTGCTTTCTGTGACAGTACGGAGTTTTGTTGAGACTTCTACTTCTTATGTTGAAAATACTTTTCCCTTTCCCAGATTTTGAATCGTGTGAGCTATATTCGACATAGGATATATGTCGTTAATGGTATTTTCGTTCAATTTCCTATAGTGATTCACAAGACGTTTTTTTCGGTTTACCTCACCCGTCTTTGCCCTTCTTTGGTACAACCCATTTAGGTGAACAATAGGGAGATCGCCAAGGTCTAATAATTCCTTTTTTCACTAACTTGTCTATTTCCGAATTGACAAAGTCGTAGTCAGCTATGTTTTGACAACACAGGTTCCTCTGTTTTGGTTCGAATAGTGACCATGATATTCGTGGTGTAGAGTAGTGATTTATCTACTTTCTTATTTTCGGATATGAGATTGTAGCGGTGCGCCAAACCCCACGGTAGACTTCCCTAAAAACCCCCATAACCTCATCCCAAGTCGCATACGTTTTTGCTAATGCAATCGCATTAGGCATCTGAAAATGCTTCACGCATTAATTAGATCAAAGCTATAATCGTAAAGTCCCTGTAAAGAAAACTTACCTTATCATGCATCTCTTCGCATACAATTTTCCGTAAGATTTCTTTCTTTGCTTATCTGGAATTCCAAACCAATTCGGTACCTTCGGTACCAGACAAATTCCTGTAACCAAAATGATTCAGTTTGCATACAATGTAACCGTCATGTCAGGGACCATAAATATTGCGAGGTCTATTTTCCAACTTCGCCATGTGTACGATAAATCTCTTTACGTACACATTGGCCAGCGACCTTTTTCTCCCAGCAATAAAATTCTCTAACTCGCGCCATGTGCAAACAGAAGAACGCTGTTCCTACATAGGTTACCTGCGATACCATAAACAATTCATATCGTTTGTGGTATCCGAAAGACATTTTTGTCATTTAATGAGCGGCTGCTATTTATTTAGCTGACCCTCATTACCGAACGATGCATAAGCAAACCCATTAGCATCCGACGGATTTATTTGCTTTACCGAAATCGTATCCTATGAATGCACTTTATGCCCTTTCTTTGTTCTAGGCTCGTTCCCATCCATGAAAGAACCATGCACACACACCACTGCACTGAAAGAGTGCATTTCTGTGGCGGCCACACCCTTAAGAGAAACGTTTTTCTCTCTCTTCCCTTTTCTTAACCCCAACCTAGGATGGAATTCATGTCAGAGTTCTGTCCTCGGTGAGTCGTTTTCCATCCACTGACCGCCGCGGTCACACGTCACTCCCGCTCTCCGCGCGCGGCGGAGAAGTGCAGATATACGGAGTCATTGGCGTAGTGAATTTTATTCGCCACCCATAATGTCGAGCGGTGTTTTGTTAATTTATTTTTATTTGAACCAAACGGTTACGAAAAAAAATTACATAAAACTCATAAATCCAACGATGTGAACTTGCATTTAATTTGTTATTTCCAGTCCGGTGTTCGATCATGAAGTGTAATAAAATAAAAATTAATTAAGAACTGCTTGCGTTTTACTTCCTTTTCCTGTTGTGGACGCTGCGTCGTCGATTTCTGTTTGTGCTTTTCTTTTTGCGCTCGTCGCAACAATTAATTATGATGGTGGAGGAAGTAGAACTCGCACCCATGCCGGCGCCACGACTTCCTCCCACACAAGTTTGTTGATCTCATCATTGTACCTCCGATTTCCTATTATGTGGTTTATCAAGTTTTTTCTTTTTTACCTGTTACTGCTCTGGGGACGGCGCCTTCTCCGGCGTCGTCTCAGCTTCCCTCTCTTCGTGTGGGCTGTATTTCGGCGTTGTCCGGCGAAACGATTTATTTGGCTAGCGTACCGTACTTTCAGAGCCGGACTCTGCTCTGGACGAAGGGCGTTATTCTCTTACCCAGTACGATTCTTGTATTCTCCAAACAAAACACCGTTGCCACAATTTCTTAATCTTTATTACTCTGTCAAATCACGTTGCAATTCGGAGCTCCCATGGCAACTCCTGCTGTTCTGTTGATGTGTCCGCCTTATATAGGCCCACAGCCACTCTTTCGTTCGCTCGTTTCCTGTGTGTTGTTCTCCTCAGTGGCTTCTTACATCTCCAACTTGTGGGTCGGTGGTATCGTGGGGGTTCTTTAAAGCATTCCCAAAGAACCACCCATTTCCTTTAAATCAACCTGCCTTTCCCTCACTCTACAAAGCCATTTTACTTACCTGCAATCGAGCAGCGTAAGCTACCCATCATTATCTTTTACCTGGAAAGTAAATCACCAGCATGCATATCACCAAATCATTCCGTTCATAATACATGAACCATACCAACCCAATCGGCTCAGCTCGTCAGCAATCATGGTTGGTAAACACACGCCAATCTCGCAGCGTGTTCTTGTTCCAACAATCCGTTGGTTTAAGAAGACATGTCGGGCAACGTACTTGTTGACACAGCTGCAGCCAATTTTTCCGACCGTTGATCGCCCAAGCGACACCCGATCATCGAATAGGACATGACCGCGATTGTTGTTCAAATAATCATTCTAATGATCATGTCCTATGAAACAGTTTTCTGAAAACTAAACATCCATTGAATGGGACACGATCATGATTGCTATTTAAACAATCATACCAATGATCGTGTCCCACGTACCGTTTTCCTAAACCAAACACACAGTACCCTCACTGTGTTTATTTTACCTACCACCCGTTGGTCCATAGCCACCCTGGGTAAGTCGTATGCTTGCACATCTGCAAGTCAAATTCCTCATGATCGGTCACCCAAGCGGCGAACGATCACCGAATTTCACACGAACCATGATTGTTATTTAAACAATCGTATCAATGGCAGTGCCCAATAATGCATTCTCTAAGGCAAACAAGGCAGCCAGCCTCCGTATTCGATCATCTATTTGATCAGCCGGGCAATTTAGATTTTGTTTTGTGCACCCTTCGCATCTGCGTTGTTATGGCTTCCAACGAATGGGTTTTCTTCCTGACCTATACGGTCGCAGGGGAAATTCTGCTAATAGAAACTCCAAATTGGTTATCACCAAGGAGAAGATTGGATTGGCTATCCCCAGATCGATGGAAGTCCATCACCTCGCGGCTAGTTGATGTTGACGGCAACAGACACTAGGGGAGTCAAATTGCGTCACCCGTCGGGTACATACACACACGGTCGCTGCAAGTTTTCATGATCAAATCAATTTCTAGTAAAAGTCGTATCTCAACCACCGATCCGGTGGGTTCGTCTTCCGCTCCCCGGGGCGTCTGGGGACGCGTACATACCCAGAGTCGGGGTCGTGTCACTTTCAGTAACAAAACTTTTAATCTTTTCATTTTTGCGAAATTTGGTGAAATTAACAAAACAATAAACATCGACACATGTGTAATCGCAGATGTAAAGTAATAAGACAAAATGAAGTTCAGGTGTAAACCTATATTTACGAACCTAACAATAGACTGGTGTAATGTGTTCATATTTTTGTAATCCGATACTTATCAAATAAATAAAATACAATAAAGAAATCTGTTACAATTAACCACATACTGTGCGTTTCATTTCTGGTGTGATCAGTTAGTGGTGGTGTTTTGACTTTCCTCCGATGGGACATTTAGTGACGATGGTGGTTAGGAGTGAACCCAGTGCCGTACGCTGGCACACCCTACTTCAAACCCCACAGTATCTCGTCAGGAGATCCTTCTTGGCATCAGGGTTGACAGGTATCTTTTAACCCATCTTCTCCAGAAATGGTCCGTCCGCCGCTACGCTGTTCTCCAGCTCGCCCTACCAACAACGTTGTGGTCATCGAATTCGTCGGGTGCCATCGCACCCCAAGAACGCCCTAGCAGGAAATGGTTCGGCGTGAGGCTTTCTTTGTCGTTCGGATCCGAACCGAACCATTGTGGTAGCTCTGTAGTAGCCTTTCTTTTACCAGCTCCACTCTCTGCCGGTGCACTCGTTTTGACCACTTCCCTTACCAACGTCCCGCCGTTGGTGTTGTGTTGTCAATAAGGGGAGAACTCATTTGATACCTTGCCATAAAGTCATCATCGATTTTCGGAAACCATACTTTCTTCTCGGTGTCCCAAAAGAATATAGCTCCATCCTTGGCTGTGTCAGTCCGTACACCATTTTCAAAACCATACGTAACCCCATTCACGGATATCCGATTCTTTGGTATCCACTGATTCCTGCCAACATTTTTTTTTCATTTTTAAAACATTTTTTTATTTTCTTTTTATCTTCTTAGTTTCTAAATTACATGCTAGACAAAAACTGCTTAAATTCTAGCTTAATTATCTTATATTATAACTTACTGGTCCTACGCAGACGCCTTTCGGCGACAGAATTTTGTTTGTGGGAGTACTTATAATAATTTAAATGACAAAGAAAAATTTTGAAAACTTTTTGTTTTTTTTTTCTTAAAATTGAACCTACTTTTTTTTATATAATTTTATTTAAAAAACTTAACTTAACTTAACTTAAATCTTATACTACCTTCATTCTAGAAAAGCTAAGTCTATGTAAGCTGGCTGATAATACTGTTATTCTTTACCGACTTTGGTATCCAGGTCTTTATGCCATTCAACCGCCAGAACTGTTGACGCTGTCCAATTCTATCGTCCCGGTCTCTGTGGGAGATAGCCCTACTGAAGCGCAAGAGATCTTCTTCGGTGCGCGTTACTTCCCGCTCGTAGCACAATCGCCCGTCTACGGACGATCTACCTACATGATAGATCAGCGGAATTCCGGCTCTATCCTGTATAAGCCCTTTCATGTCCAAATCAAGGAACGCCTCTGGTGGAACAAAACCGTTGCGATGCACGCTCTTATAGTACAGAGTGTTTGGATAATAAGGCCCGAAAATTAGGTCATTGGACGAGCTCATTGCTCTCGCAATATGTCCTCTGATTAATTTAATCATAAAATTATCCACCCTACTTATGTACGCTTCATTATATAAAGTCTCATTTGAATAATACTTTTTATAGTCCGATTCCGGTGTCCGATATAATCTGAGACAACCTCTGAGACACGTCCTTTCGAACACCCGAATCTTTGTCATCAAATTTGGACCTATGTTAAACCATACTGGACAACCATATATGAGCATTGGCCTGATTAGCGACATGTAGCATATAACTTTCACCCTGCTGTCAAGTTGGCTACTCTGAAATAGCCTCCTTGTCATAGTAAAAGTTTTCCTCGCTTTGAGCAAAGCAGCCTCTACATGTCTGTTGAAATACAGATATTGATCTAGCCAGATGCCAAGGTATTTAACTAAACTCTTGGTTTCCAGTTTATCCCCATGCGGTCCCACGATAACTAGCTTTCTCCAGTTTTTCCTTGTGTCGTTCGTGGCTTCACATTTCTGAAAAGTGATCTTAAGTTTCCAGTCATCGCAATAGCGCTGCACTTTGTTGAAGTCTCGCTGTATTACACTATTTATGATCTCAACTTTCGGAGCTGTTCTGTGAATTATAAGATCGTCTGCGTACGCAATAGCCTGAGGGGGTGCATCTAATAAGTCACTAATGTAAATGTTAAAAAGAATCGGAGAAAGTACCGCTCCCTGTTGCAAGCCATTCTTGATATTATACGTTTTATTAGAGGTCACATTACCATTTTTGACCACGAACCTCCTGTCCTTTAACATATCGTAAAGTACATATAGTAAAGGCTTATGTATGCCATGTCTGATCAGCTTATAATACAACCCTTTAATCCAGACGGTATCAAAGACTTTTTCCAAGTCGATCAGACAGGCACCTGTGCATTGGTTCTTACATTTATTCCATTTTATGTCGGAGACCAGTTTAGCTGCGGCATGTGTGGTTTCATAACCCACCTTAAAGCCAAACTAGTTATTTGGAATAATGTTGTTGTCGTCTACCCATTTTAGCAGAGGTTTGTTAACGGTTTTTTCAAATACTTTACTGATGCTTGGGAGTAAACTTATCGAACGCATGTTCATTGGGTTTGTAGAGTCCTTGCCCTTTTTTGGGATGGGCTGAATGATAGCCGTTTTCCAACGCGCGGGATAATATGCATCATTGGGTTTGTACAGTCTTTGCCCTTTTTTTCGATGGGCTGAATGATAGCCGTTTTCCAACGCGCGGGATAATATGCATTATTCAACGCGTTGTTAAACAGGACCGTGTATATATCTATTGCCATCGGGGGCAGGTTTTTGAGTACGATGTTAGGTACTCCATCTATTCCCACTGACTTTTTGCTTCTTAATGAGTCGAAGATACTCTGGATTCCTTCCCTAGCAATTAAAAGGCTATTAGCCCCACCATTGGCATTAATGTCAATTGACAGATTATCGTCACTGAATTCGGTAAAATCCGGATTCTCCGATTGCCAATGTGAAATTTCATTTCGGAGATGCAGGTGATTCAGTAGAACTCTGTCCTCCAGGTCGTGATTGCGCCGAGTGCTTTCATTCAGCTTGTACATTTCCTGAAAGACAGCTCCCACAGCGTCCACCTTTTCCAAAGGATCTTCGATCACGAAGAGCTCACTGTTGAGGATAGCGTTCTCTATATCTATGCCAATGTTGTTAGCAGCTGCTTTTTTACATCAGTACGTGGAATTTGGAGACACTGAATCTCGTTTTGATTATTTCTCCTGAATATTTTATTTATTTATGGGAACACATTCGGGTTATTAGTTTTTATAGCTCGAATTCTGTTGTTCCAATACAAATTTGTTGCTAATCTATAGTTAGCTTTAAGTAATTGTTGGAGGTTTTTTAATCGGGATTTCAGTGATATTATCTCCTGGTCTTGTCTGTCAGTAAACTGTCTGTGTAGTTGTTTTAGTTTCGATAGCAGTCTGCTCTTTTTCTTGTGGAGTGCGTTTATTGTTGTGTCTCTGTACATGTTTATTTGATCAGTAACTGTTGTTTTGGGAATTGTTTTGTCCATTGTTCGTTTTACGGTTTCGTCCATTTGTTGGATGTATTTGTTGATTTGGTCATTTGTCAGGTTTCTGTTTACTGGCAGATTAAAGTCGTTCGAACGAAGTTCTCTTGTTAATGATCTGGTGAACCGCGGCCATCGCATTGCCCCGTAGTTGTAGGTTTGCGGGATCACGAATTCCTCCAGATCTGTGAGATCGTTCGGAAGCTCCATTACTGCCGTGAATGCACAGTGGTCACTGTCGTATTCAATTGTCCGTAAACAGTTTCTGTTTCGTCTGTTGGTGTAAAGTAGTCTCAGTCGTGAGTCAATTAGCAAGATATCTAAGAACGATCTACCTCTAAGGAACGATGGATATTCCGTAGCTATCAGGTCAGTTCTATATTCAATATGATACTGATCTAACGAGCCAGCCAACTGCATTCCTCTGGCATTAGATATATAATTTCTCCAATTTCTATGCTTGGCGTTCATATCTCCCCCTAGGATAAAGTACCTTTTGCCCAGGTGCAATTGTAAGCATCGAAATAGTATCTCGATTTCTGGTATAAATAGGTTATGTTGGTGCTTCCTTGCTGAAGGGGTATGCGCACGATACAGGCTTCCAGCACCCGGAACCTACGCACTTGTCCACTATATATTACTTTATGAATGATCCCTTCCTTCTAATAAAGATTGCGTTCTTGACCTTTCTCTCTCTCAATCTCTTCGGATCAGACCACCACCATTTCTTCTTCAGTACGAAACTGAAGAAAGCACCCTTCCCAACAACATTCACCTCTATAATAGAGGATTCCTGGACCCATCCCATAGGGTCTACTGCTAATACACTACTCACTCATACGCACGCACAGTACAAGACGACACAAACATACACACACCGACCAAAGCCCAGATTATCAGACGCTAAAGACGTAATCTGCGTTTACTACCACACTCAAGACCCACCAGTCTTGTATGATTTCTTTCCCACCATCCCTCCATCCAAGTAGTTAGAGAACGCCTGAACTAACCTTGTCCACACTATCCTTAGATACAGCCTCCCCCTTTCTTTTCAGATATCTTGAGACCAAGCCCTACATCCGTACGGATGTCTTGCGATGACGAGAAGCAGAGACAAGATGAAGGACACATCTGTCCTTGTCTCCCTAAAGTCGGCCTCTTGCCACCCCAATTTTTGTTGTTAGAGCAGCAGGAGTTGCTATGGGAGCTCCGAGTTGCAACGAGACTTGACAGAGTTGTGGCGTTTCTAATAGATACACACACAATACACAAGCAAATAGCGAAGAACACCGAACGAAAATCGAATAAGAAAATGCATCAGAGCCGTATACCATAGCGATAAGATAACAATTCCACATCAGTTGAGTGTACTTGAGTTTAGAAATCGAATTCGTACACGCGACCAGTAGTCTGATGTGCTAAGCATTGGTTAAATTTTTGGTGATTCTAACTGTCATAGCGTCAGTTCGAATCACACGTTCTTCACTATCATCGCAAACGCTATAGTACTGTTGCACTGTTCTCTTGAATTCGCCCCATTATTTCTTGTGTCACAGCTCAACGTAATCGAAAATGAGCTAGGTTGTGATACAAGCTAACATCTCGAGGGTAGAAGGTGGAGAGTTATTTCAAACATGTTATCATACAGAGCACCCTCATTACTAGTTGCAACGTACAACACACCATGTACTCAACTTATCAGAAAATGCATTCAGAAATTTATTTCTTCCTGAAACGTTCTACAACAGTGCCCTCAGATATTAGATAACTGTTGGAGTTCTTTTTGAACATTTGTGGGTTGTAGCGCTCCGGAAAAACTCACGCCGCAAGGTAGTTATAGTTTTCCCGTTCTGCAACGAAACGAATTTTGGCACAGGAATGTATGCGCCATTGAGAGATGAACCACGAATTGATGGGATTCGGCGAATTACCTTGTGGAGCGCAATTAATCGAAATTTCCAGAATAACACCACAAATCTCAGCGGAATAGATATCGTGGTAATATCTGTAAAAAAGGTAAAGGTCCCCCACGCACTTTCGATGCAATGATATAACTGTCGCTTTGATGTTAGTGCTGCGTTTTCGATTAGGTGGATCGTTCGTCTCTAAATGCTATCGAGTAAGTCGAGGATATGTCTAAGAGCAAAACTCAAGACATGTGAACGCTACTCAAGCTCAGGTTTGTAAAGAAGAATTTTAGCCGTGATAAAATATTTTTTGGATTAATATGACTAATTTGACGTCAGTCATGTTGCCTATGTACATTAATCTTCTATTATCATTGTAAAAACCCTAATAGGTATTGAGCTAGTGAATTTCGATCTAAATTATACAATATATTCTCGATATTCCGACAGCTGACTCCCTGAGCAAACCGCATTATTAAAAGTTCCCACATTCACCCGACTAATTGTAGTAGTTAAATTAATCTCTTGTTATTTTACGACCGTAACATATCCCACAGATTTATATTCTGATGCCGGTTCACACCGTTTGAAATTCATTACGGCGTTACTATATCGTAAACTAAATTAATGACTCCAAGGGAAACTGTTTACCGCCTCATCTTGCATCTTACGGATCTGTATGCTCCTCTCAGGTATCACCGCTAACACGAGTTTATTTATGGCCATGTGGAAGTTATAAATCTTCTTCCTTCCGACATCCCTGTCGTCGACGTTTTTAGGTCATCTGCTCGAAATATCTCCCCTGCATTGTCGTTAAACTTGTTAAAACAATTAAATGAATCCACGTTCTTTGGGGGGAAGTGACTAATCATGCCGTTAACAAACACCACTTGCCCCACCTGCTCTCATGATTCATTTCTAACAAGGAAAAGAACGCAGGAAATAACACAACTCCCCGCTACTCATAACAAATAATTGAATATCATTATCAAATTTCAAGGGTCGCCGACAGAGTACCCCCTGCATTTGTGCCCATAAAATTATTTCAACGTTTTTAATGGGCGACCAGTGCAAGTTCAAAAACCGGATGATCTTTTTCTGGAAGAATTTAGTTTTCTAGTAAGAATCACTGGTATCGTTCGTCTTCGTGTGTAGCCAGACGATATGCGGTCATTTAAAAGCAATGGGGGCCACTGTTCAGAGCATAGCCAAGGCAACAAGGCAGGGCTGTGTGTCCAATTAATGAAATCGGGAGCAATAGACCGAACAAGCTGCGTCGGTTCGTGGAGGTATCACCACGTTGCACATGACAAATGAGGTCAGAGGTGGTTCGTTTGCATTTCAGCTACGGATGTATCCTATATCGTATGAGATGCATTCAGTGCGTACGATGGGGAAGTGGAACCAATTGCCAGTCTCATGTAAACGAACGGCAATACCAACCACTCCTGGAAGCAATCAAGGAAAATATGAACCCGCGGGAAGTCGTAGGAATTCTTCAACTTGCAACAACACATTCGACTTCTTCTCCAACTTATCCTGTTACGTCTGCTTCGAAGCAACTGCAGCGGATAATCATGTTAGATGGTATCTTGACGCTAAGGAATGCGGGCTGCAGCTGGAAATGATAGACAAGAAGAAATGCAATTGGAATGTCGCGCATTGATGCTTGGACGACTTCGTGATGCGTACATATATCCAGATAAACAAAACCCATTCAAGTGAACGGATTCATGGGCTATCAGTAACATTCACGATCGCACTCACTATTCTGTGGTATTTATCACAGGAGTTATACAAAAGAACGTAAAAATCCCCAGTAACAATGAAGAAATGTGTGCGCCACCTCGTTGTCTGAATTGAAAGCGAGGTCATGTGCCTTGTAGTGCGCCAGCAAAAAAAAACTTATTTATGTATATGAATCGAACAAACCAAATTTACTTTGTGGCTAGTGATAAATTATCACATAATGCCTCCTAAGTAGGTTAAAATTTGGGAGTAATTGATGGTCAGTTAGTTCATGAAAATGTGGGCGAGGTCAGTGGAACATTATTCGTTCGGTACCAGTAGACGATGGGTCCGACAATAGTTGTAAGCATCTGATTTATATGACGTACTTAGGTGTGTTTGGGAGCTGGGAGCTATTTCCTGCAGTGGGGGTCTAATATAGAATGTCTGGACAATGTGTCAGTGTGTGAGAAAAAATAGCCAGTATGATAAATGAAATGTTTACACTTAAAGAAGGAGGACGTTATTGAAAAAATACGTGAACTTGAGATGTTAAGATCACTTGAGAAAATTGAATGCTTTGAATGGGGATATTGAAGAGCCACTCATGCATATTATTTCTCGAAATCATACTTTCCATACAAATTAGAAACAGAGAGAGCAAGATGGGCTCATAGATGGCACTGCTTCGAATGAAATTGCTGATTTGTTGAGTTGGTACATCTGTGACAGTCGTAGTTCACTTTTTGTAGTTTCATTTTTCACCAAGAACTGGATATGAGAAAGTTAGCAAAAAGTGGGTTCCGCATTTGGTAGACAACTTTCTTCTATTCTTTTGCCCCAAAAAGGTTTTCTAGCTTTTTTTTTACACTAACGCGCGCACAAAAGGGTATTTTGAAGTACCCTTAAATGTCAGAGCACCTTGCGAGCGGATGGAGAGGAAGTGGTTAGGGAAAGGAGGTGACGATGTATGTATATTGGTCTTGAATGTCTGGACATCACAACGACTAGGAAACATGATCAGGGAGAACATTCCACATTCGGCTAAAGAATGACTGTCTACGTTTATTTGTGCGCCTGACGTGTCCTTTCAACGTGAACTGATGCGCATTCACAGATTGACTGGTATCGCGGGAAAATGAATGAAGGGGCGAAACACATTCAGCAAGTTCAGTTGAGCAACGACCGTGGTAATACCTATTGAAAAGAGATAGGCATAACACGTTGCGCCTGTTTTTTTTTTTTTTTTGTTTTTTTACACTAACGCGCGCCCAAATGGGGATTTTGAAGTACCCTTAAATGTCAGAGCACAGTGCGAGTGGATGGAGAGGAAGTGGATTAGGAAAGGGGATGTCGCTGTATATTGTTGAATGTCTGGACATCACAACGGCCAGGAAACACATGATCAGGCTGAACATTCCACATTCGTGTGGTTCGGCTAAAGAATGACTATGTTTATTTGTGCGCCTGAAGTCCACTTTCAACGTGAACTGATGCGCATTCACAGATTGACGGGTATCGCGGGAAAATGTCTGAAGGGGCGGAACACATTCAGCAAGTTCAGTTGAGCAACGACCTTGGTAAAACCTATAGAAAAGAGATAGGCATGCTGTTGCGCCTGTGTTCTAAGGGCTGAATTGATCGACTTACGGCTGGGTCCCCAGTAAGTTCCACTGCTCGTTTTTGCATCCTGTCGAGCACGTGTAGTGCAGTTTTGGATGCTCCTGACCAAATATGGGAGTTGAACTCCATTTTTGGACGAATATACGCCTTGTAAATAGTGGCCAGGTTGGATGGAGTGAAGTATCTTTTGCATCTCTTAAGGAATCCCATACATTTGGCTGTACTTCAAATATGTGGTCATTCCAGTTAAGAGTCGAATTAATTCGAGTGCCGAGGATTGCTAATTCCTTGGCTTCGTCGATGCAAGTGCCGTTCATAGACAGTATATTTACTTTGGGGCTCACCTTTGACGACAAGAGGCAGTACTGAGTTTTTAGAGCATTGAATTCTACTCGTTTCGATACTCCCCACTGATATATCTTGTTGAGGTCTGAATTCAATGTATCAACCGTAAGTTGCTGGCTGGTAGTGACGTTCGAAGAGTTTGGACGGGAGTGTTCATATGAGTATGAGAAACTCAACGTGCTGTCGTCAGCAAACGAGTGAATTGGGTTGTGAGTAATTGACAAGATATCATTTATAAAGATGAGGAAGTGAGTGGGTGAGAGTACCGCACCCTGGGGAACACCTGCATTAATTTGATGGGAGACAGATTTGACACCATCAAGAACCATTTGGATTGAACAGCCAGAAAGATACTATCTTATCCATTGGATCGGGGAATTGTCCACTCCATACGAATGCAATTTTGACAAAAATGCTGGATGCCAAATTCCGCCGAAGGCTTTCGAAGTATCCAATGCGTCTACCTTTCTTTCACCGAGGTAGTGGATGGAATGGCTCCACTTTTTGGTAAGGTACGCCATCAGATCTCCTGTGGACCTGTTGCTACGAAAGCCATAGTGGCGGTCATTGAGGAGGTCATTTGATTCCAGATATTTCGAAAGTTGACGGTTGATAAGAGATTCCATTACCTTGGAGAGAATAGAAGTTAGTGCTATGGGTTGATAAGAAGAAAGGGATGATTTGTCACCCTTTTTGGGAATTGGCTGAATGTTCGCTGACTTCCATCTATTTGGCAAACGGCCAGTAGAATAAGATAAATGGAAGAGTTTCCGCAGTGGTTTGGCGAGTGAGGATTGGGGGAATGCCATCCGGACCAGCAGATTTGTGTGCGTTTAGGTCTTTGAGTGCATGGGCAACAGTACGCGTTCGGAAGCGAATCTGGCTCATGGTGTGCTGCGTATGCTCAAGTTGAGGTGGAACTGATGTGGTATCAGGCAGCGTTGAGTTGGCTACAAAATGTGTAGATTCGCCTTCTCTATTGCAGTGGTGACTGGTTTGTCATCGACTATAAGCGATAGAATGGATGAAGAGACCGAGTTTTGAATGTTCTTCACGAATGCCCAGAAAGTTCTAATACCTGTGGGAGAGTGTAGTATTTTTTGTCTCACTTCCTGGTCATGCAAGAACTTTGCGCGTTGAATATACGCATTGCAGTAATTTCTAGCTGTCTTAAATCTTTTCCTGTTTTCTTCAGTATTGTTTGATTTATACAACCGGAAGCTCAACTCTTTAGCCTTAATGGCTTCTCTGCACCCGGTATCGAACCACATATTTCTCTTGGGTTTGATGCACTTTACTCTGTGTGAAATAAAGGTCCGCATGCCAAGTAGAATCGTGTCTGTCAATGTGTCCGCTATAGAGTCAACATTGTTACTATTATTATTATTATTATTATTATTATTATTATTATTATTATTATTATTATTTATTGGCCTGTAGTTCAAATCCCAACTGCAATAGTTTTTGCACCGTTACTTGTGAATTATGGGGTCTAGCATTGTCATGCAAAAGGATTGGGGGGTGCCTATTGACCAACGCAGGTTGCTTTTCAGCCAATTTGCCATGGAATATGTAGATTTCCTCACAATATTTGATAGCGTTTATCGTTCCTCCTGATTGAAGAAATGAAAAGTAGATTGGTCCTTTCGATATCCACCAAATTGTCACCATAATCTTTTTTGAGTGAAGATCGGGCTTGGGGGTGTGTGTTGGTTTTTCACCTGCATCCAACCACTGCCCAGGTATTTTACTGTTATCATACAGAATCCACTTTTTATCAAATGTAACTATCCGGTGCAAAGCCGGTTCAATTTGGTATCTTAATCTAAGGGATGCGCAGATTTCCCGACGCCGTAGCTTATCGAGTTTCTTTACATTTCCTATGAGAGAAAAGTGTCGACTTATTGTCATTGGGGATACTGTGGGGGTTCTCTATACCACATGGAGAACCAACCCACAATTCCATACCTTATTTCGACCGCTTTCAGCGCGTCATTTCTACCCATTCCCCTTATAAACTATTATACATGTAAAACATGTTAAACGGACGCATAGCTAAACTCATTATCCTATGCAGATAATGCATAATTGAGTTTAGCTATTTTTTGTGCCATACGGCAACCCCATTTCGCTAACCCATGAGATTTCCACAGGAAATAGCATCATGTCGGTTAGCAACGGCATAGTCTGATCAAACGGCGGTTGCTTAATCTTGCGACCGCCGGGGAAATGATCAAAGCATTTAAGTTAGTTCCCATGATCAGATTTCCCTAGCCAAGTCGGCGTCCTTTTTACTTTCTCCAGACATTTCATTCGCTGGGGATCAATGCTCTCTTTTCGCAGGTGAATAGCGCCAACTTAATTTTCCTTGTTCACAGTTCTGTCTTCGTACAGATCAATGTACTCTGAGATCACCATATTACCGAATTAGGTCACTGGGTGCCGCTCAGAACTACATTAAATCATGCACACAACCAAATTCACCACACATCGACGGATGTGGCAATGAGAGAGCAGAAGTATGTTCTCTTTTGGTTGTCAAGTGCGAAAATTAAAATTACCCAACTTCATCCCTTGTCGATTCAGTCATTTCATAACCATCGGCCAGATCGGTCGCGACTCAACGAGCGGATGCACACGTTCGCACCAAAGCAAAAAGAAAGGTTAGCCAGTTTTTATTGTCGGATTTTCATAATGTGCACCGCGGTTAAAATATCCAAACTCAATTCGGCTTCTTTCAGCCAGCTCGTGTCGGATAAAATGAAATTGTAAACAATCAAAAAATAATAATAGTGAATGAAATAAAACAACAAGGGAATATAATACCAATGAAAAGCAAAAGACTGTCTGCTGTACATGTTACCCCTATTGGGATTATAAAATACTCAACGAAAGTGCTTAGGGTTTGTTTATCTTTACAAATAAAGTGAAAATCCTTTTTTTAATGTTGTGTCAGTGTTTGATCCCAAGTTATTCGACAATTTATCGAAAATCACCCGAACCCATAGTAGCCAAAAACAAATAACTAATGGAACAAATGATGAAATTGTTGGGCGACAAAAACTCGTTCAAAACGACCTCGAGACGTAAGAAGGGCCAACCAGTCAAGTGACCACGGCTCCACCGGATATTCGTCGAGCAACATCGGTGGGGAAGAATGTGAACCGCCCGCCCGTGTCTGGCGCAATACTTCTTACCCCCCACAATACTCCCATGCTTTGAGCAATCTCCCGCATCAATTTCGTTGGATCCACATCCATCGTTGCTCTTAAAACATCGTCGTCAACTAACGTTTCCGGCTTCCCACGTTGTTCATTTTCGAGGTTAAATCTCCCGAACGGAGCTTTCCAAACCAACGTCGTATACTGCGTTCGTTTACCGCTACATCCTCAAATACGCCATTAATGTTGTTCATTGCCAATGACGCATTATGTCCCATTTTAAACTCATAAAGGAAGAGGGTTCGAATTTGAACTGCCGACAGCGTGGTAAACAATTCCTTTAAAAAAAATAACTGTACTTGTAACGAACCCTAAAATTCTCACACGAGAGCGCCGGTTTTGAGGCATCCTCCAACGATGACTCTATTACTACTATTTATTGGCCTGTGGGAATCCGGAAGTTCATGACCTCGCCGACTCGACTCCACAATCGTTCCCTGTCCTGTGCACTCTCCTTCCACGATTGACCATCCGATCTAATCTCCTCAAGGTCAAACCTAACATTGTCTTCCCATCTCCGTCCCGGCCGTTCTGCCTGTCTTTTGCCTGTTGGTCTACCGTCAAGAATTCTACGCACGGTTCTATCGTTTCCCATTCGCGCCACATGTCCGGCCGACCTTAATCTTCGCGACCTGATTACCCTCACTATTGTAGGTTTGCAGTATAGCTCTTCCAATTCGTGGTTGAAGAGTGACCCCCATTGTCCTACCTCCTCGTCATAGAACTTTATTCTCGAATACACGGACTTTGTTTTCTTCGATGCCGAAGTTTCGCATCCGAAATGACTAATTCTTAATAATTGTAACAAGTCAAACCTATCGGTAACTGCAGGACCTCCCTTATCTTTATATACCTTCGCATACCGAAAAATCCATCTATCCAATCCAGTTTTAAGTTCTGTATAATTTCATACGAGGGTGGGGTGAAAGGTTTCCGCCGTCACCTATAGATGGCGCCAGGAGGTCTGTATTCTATAGTACTATGTCTCAATACCATGTATATACATTTTCAGGTCGATTGCTTTGTTAGTATACATTTCAGTGGTCATTGAAAAAATTAGAGTTGCATAACCCCTTAACAGTTAAGGAGCTGCAAAGCGGAATTAGATTTATAAAATTCTTGCGCACTATACAAGTACTTTGGATGGAGCGAACTGTAAGGTTGTGTAGACTGCAGTTAAAAGTCGAGATTATTAGAGTATTCATAGCACGTTTTTGTGCGATAAAGAACTGTCCATAATTTGTTACTCTAATTTCACAAATATGACGGAGGAATTAATCAGCTTTGAAAATAATGTCGGATTTCCGTCCGTGACACCACTGACTTTTGGTATCTATCTATCTATCTATCACAGTCGCTTTTTCCATGCAAATTATATATATATATGATTTAGTGCTCCAGTTCTTGGCGATATCGCAATCGCTGTATTCTCGAGACATGTGCACACAAATTAACAAGAGATAACATTTTCTCACTATAGGTACGATGACATTTAGGCAAAATTAAGTTCTAACTTGAAGGAAATGTAAATTTTATAGTACTCGTGTGTTATCAAATAAAATATAGGATCAAAGAATAACCTGAAGGAAATATTACATTGATGGGGAATCAAATAACCAGTGACAATAGTAAATGTGAAATGGAAAATGTTCATTACCATTTGATCACACCTCGTATATATGTAACAACAAGTGAGTATCTCATTATATATAAAGTTTACCAACTTACGAACAAGATGATCTCAGTTTTGAATGGTGTTCGCGCAGTCACAAGTCGCGGCGAATGTCATTTTCAACAGCTTAGTCATAATGACCTGGAGTTATCTGAAGGTCGACATCATGAAAACGTGTGAACGCATATTAGAGAGGCAGTCAAAAGTCACAGAGAATCCTAAATAACGTTGGCTTAACAACATATTCCAAACTTCTTTATAGCGATTTTACTGGAGGCACACCCCGACTTAATGCATCAACCATAAATTATATAACTTTTTCAGGTAGTAATTACCACGTCCTACTCACATATCGTTTGTTCGAGTTCATGTAGCCTAACCCAGGTCTTCTACAAATCATCAGACAGTTTCAACGAGGTATTAGGTATAACGGTATTTGTAAGGCTTTGGATGGTATTTATCCGCATTAACTGTTTTTGTTGACTAGGCTATAATCTTAGACTAGACTCTTATTTATAGAGAAGAAAAGTACCTTCTTGGGTAAAATTCTTTCATGTAATAGTCTTAAATGACATTGTTGTTGTTGGTAATGCTTCTATAGTTTACAAGATGATGTCCTCATTGCTTGCTTTATGAGCAGAATGTTAAGTTACACAAAGACACTAAAAAAACAATAAAATGTTTTCTTTTGTCTTACTATACGATAATAGTTTAGCCAGGTAGGGTAGAAATGATAAATCTCAAATCTCCAAAACTATCTGGTAGTTCTTTTAAAACTCCTCCATGCAGGCCTTCGCGATTGTTCGTAGGAAAGAATATAAATCAGAAGAACGTGGAAATAGACAACAACGTTGTGCCGACAAACATCTCTTAGATAGGCGGTAACAGGTAAACATAAGAAGTTATTTGCAAACGTCGTAAAATAGTTATTGTTCTCAAACCACCAGCTGTTAAGGTTATACGATGTCCAGATTAACAATTCACATCTTTGTGCGTTTGTTTGACACGTTGTACAGATTATAAATGACTTAATCCTTGTTGATAATTGTTTCAAGAAGTGAGTGTGAATACTGAAATTGTTTACGTCCGTTCCATTGCTGCAGGTTGCCATTAGAATTGTAAAAGGATCTCCATATGCTTTCATAAAATTTTACTTCGTGAAAAAGATCTAGAATATGACTCTGGTACTTCGAAATTTTTAGATTGTATTGATACGATTTCAAAAGTATTTCAAAGATAGTTTGAAGTTACAATGATTGTTTAATAAGTTGGGGACATGTTGATTTTCCGCGTTGCAACTTGAAGAACTTGTAAGTGCAACATCTCAACCGATTATCTATTTTCAACGGCTGCCACAAACAATCTGACACAACTTGTTCAAAATTTGAAAAAAAGTTTATTGACGGTTGTTTGGAAGCACAATGTCAAGTCCAGCGGGGGATATTTCAAAAGTCATCTGACTACTTTTACATTGTATTGCTTTATCGTGATATTATGATGAGGATGAGGCCACACATTTTGCAATTGATTTTCGCTCTTTATACCTGATGGAAATTTTGTACCCGGAAACATATACTACCTGTGAATAGGTACGTATTTTCCCAAAAGAAATTCATAAAATTAAAGGGTGATTAAGAAACGACCGTTGGACTTTCCCAAGATCAAATAATAAACTACTTAAAAACGGTATAAAAAAGCGCGTCACTAGGATGAGGCCACATGCAAAATTTTAGAAAAGTAGGAAAAAATTAATGAAATGTTTATATTTCATGGTTTTAAAACATTTATTTATAACGTTTTTATACATTAATAATGAATATGCCCACCGTTTTTGGATATGCCCTCTATAAGACGGTTTGGAATAGAATCAGAGTTTTTTTTTAAATAGTCTAGGGAAATTTGGTCCCAATAATCACGAAATTCTATAGATATTTGGCCTCAGCTCCGATTTTTTATTTTTTTATTTAAAACATTGTTATTAACATTGTTTATAAAAGAAAATCCTTTTTTTTTCAAAACTTTGCCATTTTTGCAAATTTGCAAATTTTAATAAAAGGGGAAGGTCATGCTGAGCGTTTTTACATAAACTAAAGAACCAATTTTGTATTTTTTGTTTCAGATCATTTTTGTGACCTGTATGCTGCACGGCGCATTTTCACGACGCTGTTTTCAAGCCGCCATTGCACCGTTTTATTGTTAACGATTAGTCTTAAAAAATACTTTCTTTAAATATTATAACGTAAATAAATTGTGTCTTAAATTGCAAATTAATCTACGCATTACATTTTTTAAAAAAAATTCCTGAAAAACAGGCTAACATGAGGTTCCCCCCTTAAGGTGTCCTTGTCTTCGAGTTGTCTGCCGTCTTCATAAACTTTACGAGATAGCAATGACCAAACGTTTTCGATTGTATTTAAGTCCGGAGAATAGGGTGGCCATGGCAAAAGTTCCACGTCTTCTGATTGCATCCAACTTCTAAGAACCCTGGAAGTGTGGATGGGGGCATTGTCTTGTTGGAAAATCCAAGACAGGGGTCCGAAAATGTTTAAAATGTTTGGAAATGACCGTTCCAGCAAACATTTGTTGTTGTTTCCGTTCATTGTTGTGGTAAGTAATAGCTCCCCACACCATGACACCTGATGTACGGCTGTGAGGTACCACTCACGTAGGTCTTCCCACCGTATTTGATCCCTGACAGGGCCAGTCGAGTTACTGGTTTCGCAACCTGACGGTACCCGAGAGGCACAACCTTTTGCATAGGTTATATCAGCGATGTCGCAACCTGGCAGGGTCAGTCGCGCAACTGATTTCGCAACCTGTCAGGGTAATCGATGTTCATATATCTCTAGAATAGAATCTCATTCGAGAGGATTCGATGATGCCGGCCAGCGGGGGGGGGGTCATAGTCTGGAGAGCTCATGAACGGTTGACTAGTCGATCAGATCAAGGAGCCGAAAATCCTTACGACTGATGCCTCAGTCACGACTGGACCTTACCTGAGATCACGCCGGTAGTGGGGTGATGGTCGCCGCGATGGCGCACGAGCGCGCCTCCGTTCCAAAATTGTCCGTAACGGGTGCCGAAATGACTGGGTTTCCATAGACGTTGACGTTGGCCGGAAGTCGATAACGCTGCTAGTAATGATGCACCAGAAGACGCAGATAATGGTGACCACACAATTGGCCGTCCCCGTTTCGAAATATCTCTAAAATTCCGTAACCTCATTCACGCCAATAATTCATCTGAAGCCGTCCGACTAAACAAACTCCAAGGCATTCACGAAAACAGATGACGGTAAACTCCGTCCCGCCCCGCGATGGAATATTTAAAATAAACTTCCGCGGGCATGCCTCTGTCTAGAGGTATCTTTTGAAGATTTCCACCTTCCTACCTAAATCAAAAAAAAAAAAACCACCGGCGATCAATACAATCTCTACTATAACTGCAAAACCAGACTGCATTCACTTTGTGTAAATTTCCAAAGGATATGTCACGTATTGTATTTGAAGCTGTTCAATTCTTAATTTCGACAAATTATGTACCGCCAATCATAAAGTTGTCTCTCTCTCTCTCTCGTCGCATGTACATTGATAAAAACGTTATAAACTGTGTCTAATTAAAATATCGCTTTCTTATTGAATCACTAAATCACACCTCTTCACATGAAATGCAAGCCAAAACTAAACTCTCGATCGAGTCGAGAGCGAGAACTCGTCCTGAAAGCGAACATATAACACACACACACATACTCACGACACATGATGCAATCCTAACAGCTTGAATGCAAGAAACGTTGCACAATTCATGCAGACGATCCTTACGTAGCCTGTCAAGGAACCAACCCCGACACTTGCGACGAGGGTAGCTGGATCGTGATCCCCAGCAACGAGAGAGAGATCGAATGTATGATGTACACAAAAGACAGAAACTTTACCCCAATTCCAATGCTGTTAAAGGTTCCTTCGTGGAAAACAAAAATAAGTGTAACAAGGAAAAAAAAACAGTTTGTATTTATTCATATATGAGGAAAACAAGAAAAAAGAAATCGATAGTCTCTGACTTCATAAAGGATAACCGGGCGGTCGTGGTTCTTGTAACCGAAACTAGGTTGCATCCATGTCACTGTCCCACTTTCCCAAACTTTTCAATGATTCGAAGAGATCGAAGCCTCACTGGCGGTCCCACCATCAACGGAGGTCGCACCCGTATACTAGTTAACAACGGACTGCACCATGCGGCTATTGACCTCCGACATTTCGAGTCCATAGAGGTCTCCAGGGTTGAACTGCATCTAGTTAATAACGGTAGAGTGAACACTCGCATAAAACCAATAATGGCCGCATTAATCCCGAGGATATCGGCCAATTAATAACGTCCCCGGGGCATACAACCTTCATCATAGGCGGCGATTATAACTCCAGACATCCCCACTGGAACAATTAGGTCTCTTGCCCAAATGGCACAAAATTGTACCAATGGTACACCGAAAACTCGCATGCCCTAAATTTTGAAATAGTGGCACCTACTGTTGGTACACGAGGTAACTCGGTTCTGGACATCTTTTTCGTGTCCAAAGATTAGTTCCCCAAATCACTTATCCACAAGTATCGGCGGGTGTATCTGACCACAACGCTGTGACCACGTTGATTCGCAGTTATCGAGCATCGCGAGCTCATATCAGATACTGTTCAGGTATTGTTCCGCGCAATTCGGTTTATATGCGCTCCACAAGACAATCCGACGGATCGCACCCGTTTGTGGTTCATCTCCCGACGGCGCGAACATCCCTACATCAGAACTCGTTCCGCTACAGAGCGGGGAAGCTCTGGAACTCCCTTCCCACGCGAGTGTTCCCGGAACGTTACAACCTGCAACTGTTCAAAAAGAACTGCAACAGTTATTTGATGGCATCTCGGGGCGCCCACTCGGCGCTATAGGTTCGCCTCTCCCGAGAGAAGTCTAATAAAAAAAAAAAAAAAAAAAAAAAAAAAACATACCCGATTATGGGCGCAGAATTTGGGACAACTTCAATGTCGCATTGAACGAAAGGCTCCACCAACTCCCTCTTCCCACTCACAGGAACCTAACGACGGTTGAGATAAATAACGCTGCAGCTCGGCTTCACGACATTCTAGTTGAAACTTCGGAGACCCATGTCCCGAAGTACAAACTTGAAAAGACATCAGATTTTCCATGACGACTTCACTCTTCATCTCATTCGGGAGCGTAAAAAGCTCTGCAGAATGAGATACCGTCACCGGTTCACGCAAAGGAGCCATTATTGTGATCTATTATTCACAATATTGGCACACTGATAAAGCAAAGAATTCAAAACAATCGCACCCGACAATTGGAAGACAAACTGAAGGGTATTCAGATGGGCCAAACGTGTATAAAAATGTCAAAAAGATAGGTGGCACTTCTCATGTCACTGGCCCAATCATGCACAATGGTGTTGTTGTCAATAATGATGCCAATAAGGCAAACATTTTCGGAGAGACCTTTGAAAATAATCACAAGCTCACTCTCGAGGACGACCCGGATCATCATCATCATCGTCGGCACTACAACCGGGATCCTGTCTTGGCCTTATTTGGCAACTCACTCCACCGGCATCCGGTCCTTATCCGAGACTTGTTAAATTGTTCATAATAATTTGTTTTTCCGGGCAAGGTTACGACCCGGATACTAATGCAATAATTAGTTCAGAGGTTCACAACAAATTAGACAGCTTTAACGAGCCAATAGTTGTCTTCAACCCAACTAACAGTGCATACTTGGCCGACACACGTCATAATGATCCCGGTTTCATCACACCAAATACCCTACAGAACCCAGTTAAATCTCGAAACCCCAAGAAGTCACCCGGTATCGACAACATGTCGTACCACTCGTTGCGAAAGCTTTCTGCTTTATTCTTTATAAAGCTCTCTATTCTGCTCAACCATGCCTACAACATGGGGTACTTTCCCCAAAATTGGAAGCATGCTATTGTTTGTCCAATAGCAAAAGTTGGTAAACCAACGTATCACCCCCAAGCTTTCGTCCTATTTCGCTTCTCACTTGCATCAGCAAAATATATGAAAACTTCTTATACGAGAAGCTAAATAAGTTCATCAGTGTCAGGAATCTAATACCTGATTTCCAATTTGGATTCAGAAGAGCGCACATCACCACTATGGCTCTCAACGTATTTCAAAACCACGTCTGCGTGCGCCTCTTTAATAAGGAACTCACCATTGTGGTGGGCCTGCACATCGAAAAGGCTTTTGACACGACGTGGATCGAAAGTCATTTTTAAATTACTGAATACTGGCCTCAGTAGAACGCTGTGTAGTTTCATCTACCAGTTCATTCTAAACAGAACCTTCCAAGTTCGAGTGAATGGAAAGCTTTTCCGAACTTTCAGTGCCGCTGCAGGCGTACCACAGGGCTCCATTCTAGGCCCCATATTATTTAATATGTACACCTCAGATATTCCTCGCCATGTGCACGGGGGAGTAAACTAGATATGCTATGCGGATGACGTTCTACGAACCACACAATCCACTATTGGTCGAGATATCGTCGTTCCACCAAGGAACCTACTCACCTATATCCAAATTACAGGTGCCCACAGACACGTGTCCTCAAAAGTCCTCCTTTCCACCCGAAATAAAAGGTAACATGCATCTGGGAGTCAGCAACCCCACGTATCCACAGATACGTGAAAGGCACGACTCGGCATAGAAATTGTGTACCAATCCATTAACTGGATATACACAAACGGTCGGCACAGCTGCGCCAGATGTCGACAGACTTCACATTCCCGGCGATAAGCGAATTGTCGGAAATCCAATTCGCCGACCAAACCTATGTCTCTGCCGTAATATATTTCGTCCAAACAAAAACCAATGCGACCTCCAGCAATAAACCAATGCTGTTCCCATAGGGATATGTAAACAACAGGGCGAGGAATAACCTGTGGACGGGAGAATAAACCAGATATGCTATGCGGATGACGTCCTAGTATACAGGTCATCCAAAAGCCCTAAACTCGCAACAAATCGACTCAACCGTCATCTAGACGAACTGTATCAGTATTACAGTCGGTGGAAAATCCGACTTAACCCATCCAAAGCAGTAGCGATCATTCTGAGTAGTAAACACTTCCAACCTACTTCGATATTCACAGAATATTCGAATACAAAAAGGAGGTATAGGAAAGGACAGGATGAAATATCATGGGATCATCTATACCCCAAAAGTGAATTTCACCAAACTGTGACCCACATTCTTCAAAGGGGCCTCGGTCGGTCTAAGCAACTGCATAGCATTTTGTAGTGGAGCAACAAAGTTGACACAAAAGTTAAGCTTTTCTGCTATAAGCAGCTAATCCGATCTATATCCATCCATATCTTCGGCTCAAATGGAAAGACATCGAGTTTTCGAAAGAAACCTCCTCAGAAGATGCATCAACCAGTCTAGAAGATCTGACGGTCGCCATTACCCGAACTCCTACCTATATGAAAGTGCCTCCATTACCCCTATCGACGAGTACTTGCTACAATTAGCATACAAGTACCTCGAAAGCATTCAAAACAGCGAGAACCTACTTGTACGGGAGTCTTGCGTTCTTGACCCTTCTTTCTCTCGATCTCTTCGGATCAGACCACCACAATTTCTTCTTCAGTACAAAACTGAAAAAAACACCCTTCCTAACAACATTCCCCTCTATAATAGAGGATTCCTGAAGCCATCCCATTGGGTATACTGCTAACACACCGTGGCGGTTCTACGAACCAGACAAACCACTGTAGGTCATGTGAGGTTTCTCCATATCACATGGAGAACCAGCCCACAAACCTAACCTAGTTTCGACCCCTAACAGCGCGTCACATTATCCCCTATCCCACCGTTCGGCTATTTTACCTGTAAAAGAAAGCATAGCTAAATTCATTATTCTATGCAGATAATGCAGAATTGAATTCAGCTACCTTTTGCCATACGGCAACTCCATTTTAGCTAGCCCATGCGATTTCCATCGCAAATCACATCATGTCGGTTAGCAACAACGACAAGTCGAAGCAAACGGTGCCGTCGCATCATAGCGAAACCGCTGGGGAATCTATCAAAATATCTAATTAGTTCCCATGATAAATTACCGTAGCCAATTTGGCGTCACTTCGGCTTTTCTTCAGATCACCCATTCGCTATGGATCAACGATCTCATTTTGCAGGTGAATAGCGCAAACAACATTTTCCTCTCCTCCACGATTCTGTGTTTCCATAGTTCGATGCCCTCTGAGATCACCACAATAACCGTACTAGGTCAGTGGACCAGTCTCAGGCGCGGCATTAATACACACACACTAAGCCAGATCAACCCTGGGTTATTGTGCTTTTCCTTTTGATTTCTTTATCCTTTCTACGCCCATCGACGTCGAATGTATACGTAAGTACTTATCCACCTCGATGAGCGTCGAGAATTGAAGCTAACACGGGAGAGCGCGATTAGCATTGGCTGATCGTTGTGTAAAAGAAAGAATCCAGCATTTCACCTCTAATTAGTCAATCGCATCTCAACCATCTAAGGAGCAGGTCACGCCGCGTTACAGTCGAATTCTGTCGTTGCGCGAATATTGTCGCAACACCAAGGTGCACTAGTTAAATCAAAGCGTGAAATTTGCTATTTAAATTCGTGGCTTATAGAACAACGAGAATAATATTCTCAGGTGAATGATCGTATTGTTGCTTAACTACAAAAGTTACGAGTGTATAATAAGAGATAAATATAAGCTAAACCAAATTAAGTTAATTCAAAGAACAATAAAATCGAATTACCAATCAAACCAAGGATTTTTTTTTCTCTTGTGCGATCTGTGTGTTGTCCTTTCCTCGGTGGGATAAAAGTGAATCCGTGCCCCTGTCCTGGCACACCTACTTCTACCCCCACAGTCGAGATGTCGTCGTTCCACCAAGGATCATACTCGCCTATAGCCAAACTACACGTGCCCACAGACACGTTTCCCCAAAATCCCCCTTTCCACCTGAAAAAAAGGTAACATTCATACTGATGGCAGCAACCCCAGGTATCCATAGATACGTGGGCCACAAGTCCCGAACAATTTCCTACACCTGCACGGCGGTCGAAGGACATGACACAGCACAGAAATTGTGTATCGATCCATCAATTGAATGTACACAAACGATCGGCACAGCTGCGCCAGATGCCAACAAACATCACATCTCCGGCGATAAGCGAATTGCCGGAAAGCCAATCCATCGACAAAACCTTTGTCCCTGCCACAATGTACTTCGCCTAAACAGAGGCCATTGTGGAGCAACACCAATAAACGGAAATGCTGTTCTCATAGGCCTAAGTAAACAATGGTAATTACCATTATCCCATGATCGCCTAAAAGAAAACACACACTCGATTGTTTACGTAAGCAATCCAACAGAAGCGTGAGAAGTCTGGTGGAGCCACGGACGGCAACCTCCGCGTCTGTATGTGTGAGCGCGATCTTCCCTGGTGGAGAGATTGTCGATTGAGAGAAAGTCACCACCCAGGGAGAGCGAAAGGGGAAAATAAAACTATGGGGTGAATAGGATCAACCCCAGAGAAAGTAACCTCAGTCGACATTGAGAATTCAAGAAGAGGACACACGAGGCAAGTACAGAACGTCGCGCGGTTTAAGGATATTCGTTTTCAGTATTGTCGGTAGTTCTTAAAACAAAACACGATTTAGTGAATGATTAAAAAAGAAAAACTAGATACTTGTGTAACGGTGACTGGAAGAGAAAACTTCTAATGTATTTATAAAACGAGCGATTATTTGTGAACCAGATTGTATTGATTTACCAAAAATAAATAATGTTTTTTTGTTTTTTTTTTTTAAACAAATCAATGCAGTCCATCGTAAAGAACGGAAAACAACTACACTCTACAGATATTGCGTACCAATGATGTCATTATCGAAGTATTATGCGGCGCACAAGCGATCTGGATACAACTCGATCGCTTCATCCCACGTCGATGATTTCTCCTGTGGCCGCACATTAAACAACCTCAAGAAGAGCTGCGAGAAAAAACGTCAGTTCTTCAAGAACAAAAAACATAACAACAATATTTGTCAAATAGGACATGCATTTAGTCCTACATGAAAAAATATGTACGCTTTGATTTTGAATTAAAATAAATGCGGACTTCAAATCAAATCAAAAAATGGTTCCAGCCGAAAAATGGCAGAAAGTGGTCAAAAACATGCTGCATATATTTGAATACATAAAATTGGTTTGAATATAAAGAAAAAGTTTAGGGAATTTGCATTAAAAAGCACGAAATACTTCTAAAATTCCCTCGAATATTAACAATGCATTTTCTTATTGCTGCAATTCAAACAATTGTGCCATGCGTAGCTTCAACTGACACATATTTTTAATATTATTCTATTATGACATAATGCAATCATTTTTAAAATAGATGTATTAACTTCCGGGAAGTAAAACTGCTTTTAGCTGGTTATGCCCAACACTCTTTTTTAAGAATCATCTACTTTACATTCGGGTTATAGCACTTCGCACAAGTGATGCCTGAAAGTTTTGTAGTTCATTAGTGATTAACTCATTAAAGAATGTCTTTATTCCTTAGAGTTATTACGAAGCCGCATTAAAACTTGTCGCAACCCCATTAATGGTACAATGCCATAGAATTCTAATGACACGAGTTCCATTAAAATAAATTATTATGCTATATTGATATTAATATATTGACCAGGGGCCTAACTACGCGTATCGTCAACCCGAATTTCCCTAATGCGACACTACAGTCGTCTGCAACGGATAACCAGAACATTAACTGGGTCCGACTGAGATTTCAGTTGTCGTCGCGCTGTTCCTTAAGTCGCTCCAGATTGTCAATGACCCGATACCAAGTTGTGCGATCTACAGCGTAAATGAATCATTCGTCTGTAACGTGAATTCTCTCTACAATTTAATACTTTTAATGTGCCAGTTGCGACGTAAATTCCAAGCAGTTCTTGCTGATTCCCTCGACCCCGACACTCGCGTTTTAGGCGCAATATCGCGTTTAATGTACGGGTGGCAGCTACGCAAAGAATTCGCGGTTTTTGGCAGATGCGAATTTGAATTCATTTGGCCCACATCGAGAGAATTAGAGTGGTTGCCGTTTGATTCGAAAAAGACTTTATCAACTTCTTTTTATCGTTAGAAGATAACACAAACAATCGGACGTTTACTTAAGTCAACGTTCTGCGTTAATGAGTCATCGGTGGTGGAATCGTTCTTTATTTTTTTGTGCGCACGATCATGCTGTTTCCAATGAGATCCCGCGATCCGTTGCCCACCATCGGGTAACGTTACAGTTTAATACCATGTTTTGGCGAAACCTAGAAGTGCATGTCGTGCACTTTAGCAAAGGCGAAAAAAGCCAATGTGCCCCCCTCGGTGCAATAATTGCAGCCTGCTTAGATGGGTTCCTTGAACAGCTGCATATATACACATCTCCATGGGAACGGGTTCCGATTAACTGGTTGTGATTTTTTGCTTTTCTTTACGTTGGTTGCCCATTCACTTTTCTTTGTAGGGAATCTGTGAATGCTGACTTAGTAGGAATTTACTAGGAATCAAACCACGGCGTCCAACCGCCAGGTACAAAGCTAGACTGTGGAGTTTTATTGTTATGTGAGATATGTCAATGGGTGGGAGGTGGCGGGTACCGTCTAGCTGTGGGAAGTAAATGTCGTTATATACGAACAACAATTCATATGGTATTTTGTAAATGTCGCTCCATGACTGGAAATGGTGGGACTGAGTCTGGCATTTAAGCAAATTCACTGAGAATTTTTTATGAGTCACAGCTACAAAAATGACTTTACCCTAGACGAACTTTCTAACCGAATACCAGGCACCAATTGATAACGATAAAAAAACTAAATGGAAGGAGCAAAAAAATATAAAACAATAAGAACTACTGATAAAAATTCAAATTTATGTCAAATAGTACGGACCAGTCAGTAATGAATTCTCGCTTCTGGTGAAATCGAAAGGTATTAATTAATGAGGTATACACATAATGTTGGATTGATTTCATAAAACCGTGACGACGATGCTTTCCGCATTCCACCGCATCTCTGACACATCTACATATTTGAAGCTCGGCGTTCACGTGACGTAAAAATGTATCGTGTGCCGTCAACTATTACATAATTTCGATTGTGTATGTGTTATAGCTGAGCTCATCGTTCCAAATCTGAATATTGTAGTTGCGAATCGAAATAATCAAACACTCCGAACCCAGCACAATTTGCAAAACAATAAAACAAATTTAAATGAGTGAACCAAGTGAATTTGGAATGCTTAAATTATGTCACGAGGGTGATTGGCTATGCCGGTTTGTCGATAGAAATCGTAGATAAGAGTACATAACTTCTACCTGCATTGATCGCATCAAGTCATACCAGCTCATCGTCATTTTACGGTTGGCAGCTTGACCTAAATACTAATCCATCGGACACTGAATTCGGGAAATTGTATCACAAGAAATGAGAATAAGTTAATGAATTGAGAATAGATTACTAATTGGATATTTTATAGAACTGCCTTGACGATGCGCGTTGCAGCAAATAACTCGTTCGCTTTCTTTCCTGGCATTAGATCTCATAAATATACTCTACTCTAGTGGTTGGTCAAATGCTGACGTTTTTATAGAACTATGGAAACGCTTGGTCATTAAATTACCATTCTGAAACATTAATTTTTTTTTTTGTTTTTTTTAATAAATAAATATATATAACATTTCAAACGTCAAAAAAAAATTTTTTTTTTTTGTACTACATTTCCCTCGAGAGAGGCGAACTTATAGCGCCGACAAGGCGCCCGGGAATGCCATTAAATAATCATTGCAGTTCTTCTTGAACAGGTTATAACGCTCCGGGAACACGAAATAACTGATGTGTCAACATGTGTGCATTTTTACCATGTTTACACATTCACATACAGCGTTTTCTATTGATGCCTGTCAGACAAACAACTAATAAACAACGTAGTGTCTTCAAACCTGCGACATACTCTTTCTGAGGTTGGTACTATCTACCACCGTCATTATATTTTAATAACTACCGCCATCTATGTGTCAGATCGACTCATTCTGGGACTGCCCCCGTATAATAATTACTCAGTATATATACTGTGCGTGTATATATATTGTAGCTAGCTTGGGGTCGCTGGATTAATTAATAAATAAGAGCCGTTAAATCGATTTTGAATTAATATAACACTTTATTAGTCCGTTAATAACAACCGTTATTTTTACCGTACACTTAACGATTTCTTGACTTATCGCTTCCGTACTTACCGCGTCTTCTACTTCTTACTTCTTACTTCTTCTTGATCTGTGTGCGACGTATTTATACCGTTTCCACATTCTGATTCGGCGTTTCGTTTCCGCCCGCTCCATAGCCTTGAATGTTCTACTGTTCATAGTCTCCAGTTTTCCAGTACTTTCTAGAATACTCTAGTACTTTGTTTCGGACTTCCTCGAATATTCTAGTACTGATTGTCATATGCGTCACACTTCCCTCGGCCTAGATTAGTTCGTCCCGAACTAAGTTCACCGGTCTCCTGAGTTAACAGAAGTCGCCACTCGGTCACGATGTATCACTTTCATCTTGGCGTTCGGTCTTCGCTGAATCTATGGACAACGTCGTTAATTCTTGTGAGAATCTTATACGGTCCTTCCCAATGTTGCTGCAACTTCGGAGACCCTTCTTTTTGCCGATGAGGGTTATAAAGCCCCACGTTATCGCCTGCATTAAATCCTGATGCGTTGGCTCGAACGTCGTACCTTGTTTTCATACTGTCACTGGATACCTTGATTTGCTTTCGAACCAAATGATGAATCTCATCGAGGCGATTTCTCCATTCGGCTACGTAGTCTTTGGTCTTATCTATGGCGTCTGGAGGTATTCCGAATCGCAGATCGGCTGGTAATCGTGTCTCTCGTCCAAATATAATTCTTGCTGGAGAATGGCCTGTCGTCTCGTGATTAGCCGATCTATAACTCATGAGAAAGGTTTGTACATATTTGTCCTAATCTCGTTGGTGACCACTAACGACCTTCGATAAATGCTCTTTTATTGTTCGGTTGAACCTTTCGACATTCCGTCTGACTGCGGATGTAAGGGTGTGTACCTGGTTTTCCTTACGCCCAATGCCGCACAGATGCCTTGAAATATCTGTGATTTGAAGTTTCGGTCTTGATCGGAATGAAGCTCACAGGGAACTCCATATCTGCTGATCCAATTATTGATAAGCTGCTCAATGATGGTTGTTGCTTCTTGGTTTGGAATTGGAAGGACTTCCACCCACTTGCTGAAGTAATCCATGATAACCAACATGTATTTGTTGTTGTCGTTTGTTTCTGGGAATGGTCCTGAGATATCGATCGCAATTCGCTCGAAAGGGGCGCCCACGTTGTACTGCTTCATAGCGCTCCTTGGTTTTGCAGTTGGTCCTTTGCTTGCAGTGCAAGTTGTGCACTTCCTACATCAAGACTCGACGTCATCTCTCATGTGAAGCCAGTAGAATCGCGATCGTAATTTTGAAAGTGTCTTATTAACTCCCAGATGTCCACCGGAGGTCCCGTCGTCCATTTCTGTTAGTACATCCTTCACTTTGGATGGTGGGACTAGAATCTGCATTCGACGGGATTTTCCGTCCGCGGCTTCCCATTTACGCTTTAGAATTCTATCTTCCACCAGCAAGGAATTCCATTGTGCCCAGTATGCTTTAAATGTTTCACTCTTGTCGGAAATATTGTTCCAAGTTGGCCGCTCGTTCTTTTCTTTGTGTTCCAGAATTAGCGACATATCTTCATCCTGAAGTTGAGCTGCGCGTATGGCATTACTCGTCCACCCATCTAGTACTTCTACTTGTACCTTTCGGAGGTCGTACGCCTCTTGTTTTAAATGATCAATATCTACTTCCGAATCCTGAAGGCGACGCTTTAGGGTCAAAATTTCAGCTTGTCTCTCTGCTAGATCAGTTGATAAGCGATTGTTCTCCTCAACGACTTTTTCTCGGTTGATCTTAAGAGCAATTGTCTGTTGATGCAAGGATTTACATTCGGTCGTGGTGCTGCCCAAGTCTGAATCACGCTGAAGGCTTCTCTTGTGATTAGCGCATGAACAACAATTCTCAATTGATGTTTCATTCATTCGCCGACGTTTCTTACAGTCAATAGAGATGTGGCCGACTTCGCCGCATGTCCAACACTTCATCTCAGGTCTCGGGGTTCTCCGTTGTACATATCCCGATTCTTTGGCAGGAACATTCCTGGACGGACATTTCTCGGACTCTGTATGTACTCCTGGTAGCCAGTTTAGCAGATTCATATGCCAATGCGAACGCCAATATTTCATTAGTCGTCTTCTTTCCTGCCAAACGAACGGCTTGTTGCAAGTCCCGTTCTTGGAGTGCATTTATAAATGCATCCGACATCCGAGATCGTTCAGAAATTCCTTGGTCATATTTGAATAAGACAAGTTTGCCAATCGCTCAATGTCTGCCTGCAACTGTTGAAGATTTTCCCCAGGTTTCTGTGTTCTGCTCCGCAGTTGCATTCGGTAGACCTGTGGGGTTGTTTTTACCTTACGTCTGCACGGACGCGGGTTCGTAGAAACACCCACGGATAGTTCACTACGATTGACTGTAGCCCTTGCGATTGAAGTTGGCTTAGCTCGTCGTCACTGTGGAATGTCAATGGATCAGTACGCATCAAGCAGAACGGGAATAATTAAAACACTTGATGATTGCTGGTGGTAATTGCTTTATTGTTTAGGATTTCTTTTGTTTTATTTTACACGAGTTTCCGGCGCATATATTAGTTTGACAATTTAGATTTATTGATTTAATGTTCACTTAAACTATATAAACATAAGCATAATTTGCGCTTCATTAAATCTGTTTTCTCGTACGCGAGACAAATTAAATTAGTCTGATTTTTAAATTTTGGAGAAAGGCAATCGAACTCCCCTCGAAAACTTGATACTCGAATATTTCCGCGCACAACTTTACATTAGAAAATGTATTAACTGTAAGAAACTAGACCACGGACGACAAACGGACTTCAATCTCGTACACTCAAGCCAACCGAGGTGGTGGGAGACATCCAACTTCTTGGGCGAATAAAATCTGACTGAAGTCCATTCGCCAACACAAGAATGACCTGGCGGCGAATAGCCTCAAAAGGGGAGGAGCGAAATGATCAACCAGAGGCAGTCAATCGTGGTTGGGTTAAATGACATGGGGTGGATTTTCCATGTATGGGTATCCGCGACAGAAAACCAACAACGAACGAACATAGGTAGATGCGGGCGTTGTTATTGTAACCCATCGTAATGGTCATTAGATGAAGGAATAGGTCTCTGCGATCTTATGTCAACAGAAACGCTATTTCCATGATCGAACGATGGGATATGGATTGTTTGAGTTCGCCAACATTGGTGAGGTCGACGGCTGTGTACACAATTGATTTGTGTAACGCTTGCCGGCAGCAGACCTTTCTGGTGTGAAAAACGCACCGAAGAGCCGCTCGCACTAGGAGAAGCCATAAATCAACATTTAGTTGATGAACATGCTATTTTCTAGGTCCGCGGACGGTTGGCGGCCGTTAATAGAAAATCTCGATGTAGGTAAACAATCCGAAAGACATTGATGCAACGTTTGGTTTTGCAAACGAATACAGGATACAACCGTTGCCAGTTTTTTAAAATAAACACTTAACGGCCAGATACAATTTGATGCATGGCTGCATGTTGTTTTAGGGTATATTACTCCCGTTGGTGGTACCATCAGGCGAGAGCATCCGCTTGGGCGTTTACTTTGTGTAAACGAAAACAGCGTCGATAGCCAGCGTGAGAATCGTGGCTACTCGTTGGGTAAGTAAATATTGGTGGTCATGACCGATGCTGGTGATCGTCCCAAGATACGGCAACGGATCATAAAATCGGTGATGCTGATAGTCAAGCAAATATGCGCGCCTGCAAGGCCAATGTTTAATTTGATCATCTCCTTGGGAAAGATAGATCATAGAACATGCCGATGAAAATCGGTTGATGCTGGATTGATGTCATGGCAAGATGATAACCTTGCCATGAATTATGCTTCTAGGTATGACCGCTCGAAGAGGGCTTGGAATAGCCCTTAAAAAGGTAAGCTGCCTATGGTGTATTTATGTCGGTTGTCCGTGGGGATAACCGAATTGATTCCAGCGAATTGGTTGGCGGTTAATGCCATAGCAAGATTGTATAACCTTGCCAAAGATTCAACTTTAAGGTAAGTTGTATTTGCTGGTAATGGTGGGGATCGAGCGATCTATAATATTCATATATATACATATATATAAATATATATATATATATATATATGTGTGTGTGTATATTATATATATATATATATATATTTGGTGTGTAAATGTGTTTCCGCTGTTTGGCAAAAGATGGCGCCACCAGAAAATTATGTAGAAATTGTCACATGTCAAACGTAATAATGTGAGTTTGAACACGTGCTAACAACATAACCTCAAAATATTAGTGACTGTATCAGCTAAACTTTTTTTTTTTTACTTGCAATGTCTAGTTTTGTGTCAAAAAAGCGTCATTTAAGGTAGCTTTTGATACGGTTCATGTTGGAGTTTCGGGTGGCTTGTCCGAAATGTTGGCAACGTCTCCATTGACGTAAATCACTGTTATGAAAGGCAATTGAAATCTTATGAGGTATTTCACTATTATGAAATGCAAAATGAAAAATAATTTGCTAATCCAATAATGAACGCGATTTTGCCCGTATTATGGAATCATTATGGGTTCCTGGGGCAAGATGCAGCCCCATTTGTTCACCTTGCTATATTTTACCGTCTGATTTTTACAAGCCGTTGTGTGGGACAGAATTTCTGGGTGTTAGTGAATTTGACGTTAGAAAATGTTGCCTTCAGGGCAATGACGCACAGTGACGGGAACACGTCAATTTCACTGTGGATTCCTTTCAAGATATTAGTCTTTTCACTTTTATATGGTTTATATGGTATTGGAAAAATTGTGTTATACGAGGGCAGGTCAATAAGTCCATAGAAAATGAGGACGACTTTCTCTTATTTTCTCATTTCATCATCAGCATCATCATCGGCACTACAACCGAGAATCGGTCTTGGCCTTATTTAGCAAGTCCTGAGGCTTGTTAGAATTTCCATAATGATTTGTTTTTTCCGGGCAAGGTCATCAGTCTTGCGCCAGAGGCATATTTTCTCATTTAGCTGACCTAATAATGAGGCATAATAGTGTCCAGTTATCGTCTGCCCCTATTCCAAATACACTGAAAATAATACCACGTGCATCCCAAAACACAGTAGCCAGAACCTTTCCAGGTGATTTCACCGTCTTTGGTTTCTTTGGAGACCGTTCGCCTTTAACAATCCACTGTTTTGACTGTTCTTTCATCTCGGGAGTATAATGGTGTATCCATGTTTCATCTACAGTTACTAATCTGCGCAGAAACGCATCTGGGTTGCGACTCATGCGCTCCAAAAGTTCTCAGCTGAGAGCAAATGCGGTACCCATCTCACAGATATTTTTTTCATACCCAATTTATCATGCAGAATTGAAACATGAAACAAAATGAAAATTGACAGATACCTAGTGAGGAATGATGCTTATTAAAAACAGACCATTAGCGATGCTACGAGCGCCATCGTAGGCATTTCTAAGGACTTATTGACCTATACTCGTAGTTTGATGACACCGGTTTTTTTTTTTTTTTTTTTTTTTTTTTTTTTTTTTTTTTTTTTTTTTTTTTTTGAAACTACCAGGATATCAATAGTTCCTTTAATATGGGCATAATATTTAGAGAAAACACCTAAAGATATTTAAAAAAACACCGTTTTTGTGTAAGAAAGATATTATTTAGAATACGTATACTTCAGAAAATGCGAACTATCCAAACATGTGAACATGTGAATGTAAAATGCTCCAGTCTAGTAATGCTGGTCAAAGAGAATTCGATTCGTTGAAGTTGTTTAGAGAAAAATATCTTATCGAAGGCCTGTATTTTATATTACCCTCTTGCCGACATATTTAGTTCAACGAAACAATTCTGAAAGAAAATCCAAAAACTAAGAGCAGAGTACAAACGCTTATTGCCATCTGGTTTTCGCTGCGTCCCCTTGCTTCCGAAACAACACCCTCTCACTTTAAGTCTTCAAAATTTTTCTTTTACAAGAAAGGTAATAATAGTTAGATTACAAGCAACACAAGGCTCTCAAGAACAGTTTTTTATTTGTTTAAGACTACCATAAAACTTTGTCATTGTCTGTCAGAAAAAAAAACACCTAGATAAGCTTTTGCGTCACACTTCATTACTTGTAATTGCAAAACTTTACATCATTTCATTCAACTACATTGATGTCGTCGTTTCTCATGATAGAAGGACACCAACAAGGACCAAACCCTAAATACAGCCAAACTAAAGCAACGCATCCTCTTGGCTGTTTGTGCTCTGATAGACCCTGGGATTACACAACCATTCATTCAAATCCTTTCTCGGAGGATATTTACCCAAAAATAATGGTTTCCTTAAAAATTGAGGCGTAACTCAGAGCCATGCAATTTCAAAGAGGTCTAGCGTAAATAAAATATATATGGATTTGGGCCTTGGTGGTTTGAAAGTATTTCGGGCCAAAATTTCATTTGTACGCCTACTTAATCCTCCACCCACATGTCGTAGCTTACGAAAGTTAATCCACGTTTCTGCATACGAATCAAACGCTGCGAAGTCTTCGGCAGTCAGTTCAAAGTCACGGCCGTCGTCCAGAAACCCCACGCATCCCAAAGATACGAATGTACTTCGGTTAGTCGTGCCTACAGGGACGTTACTCATGAATTTCAAAGCGAGTTTTTCTTTTTTTTTGCTTTTTATTGCAGCTTTTGGCTGCTGAGTGAATCCTTCTGCAAATGGCATAAAACCAGGTCAGTGCAGTCTCTGTTAATCGGGACGTTAGTACATGTAAATAGATTAGAATGTCGTAGTGGTGGATTCAAAGTGGGACGTTATGTGCTACTTTAGGACAAGTGACGGCCTTTTGGAGATTCGTCACACGTCGAATAAATTTCATTTCATTTCATTTTACCTCTTACCTCTTACTGAGGATCACGTATATTTTCACTAATGCTGACACGTGATGGTGAGAAGACACAACGCTTCGGATGGGAACCCTTGTAAAAGGTAGATACATTGGGGTGTGAACAGCTTTTAGATAGAATCATTTCAGGGTTAGAGGAATCCGTTTTATAGAGAAAGTACATTACAGTTAAAAGAAGTGAATCCGAATGAAGCACGGTTTCCAAAGTTTAAATTGTTGGTTTTTTTCTTCTTTTGTACAAACATGTGGGAAACGAAATAATGCTGATAGATAGAATACATTTAAACATATTGAGGTCGGTAATCGGGAGATTATTCGGAGAAATTTATTCGTACGTATTACCTGGGAGAATGACTACGGAAATTGTTTATTTGCACGAAAAAAAGACCTAATAGTATATTGTTAGATATGCTCTAAATAAGGGGATAAAATATTATCAAAAGACTAGACGTAGGCCTATTAGTTTCTGCTGATTGAAGAATAAATCTTCCTCACCTGCGACACCACTTTTGTATTTCTTTTAGTTTTTTTTTTCGTTTTTGTTTTTTTCTTCTTTGTTTTGCTTTTCCTTTTTTATTTGTTTTGCCTTTTTTCCTATTTTGTTTTGTTCCTTTTTTGGTTTCCTTTTTTTCAGTTTTTTTGTTGCTTTTTTTTCTTTGTTTTGCGTTTTTTTCTCTATTTTGTTTTATTTCTTTATTTTGCAGGTTTTTTTATTTGTTTTTGTATATACAGTTGTGGCGAACTATAATTAAGAACGATACTAGAAATTTCGTTTACAATAATTTTTTATTAAAATTCTTTGCTATAAACAGTTTGTAAAATGTTTTTTATATATTTATTTTATATAAAATTTTATATATTAATTAAAATATAAATAATATTTACAAAAAAATAACAAAAAAACATAAAATTAAATTCAAAAGGTTTTGTAAAACAAAATTAGCTGGCGATCTAATTAAGAACGATTTGTTTCTTTTTGTATATTTTCGTGTTAAACGTAAATATTTGTTGGTAAATATAATAATTTGTTTGAAAGTAAACGGAATTATAAGTTCTTGCTTTGTTTTAAGACATTTGAACGAGATATGGGAAAAAAAAGCTGTACAAAAAACATGAGAGAAGCGATAATAAATCTTCGAAATAATGAAAGGTTTGTCGTATAAAGAAATTTCAAAAAAGCTTAATTGCTCTAAAACTATGATATGTAATGCTATAAAATATGTAGAAAAACATAAAACCACAGAACTCGTAGCAAGACGGAGAAGATCTCGCAAAACGACTGAAGCTGCAAAAAAAAAAAATGCATTTATGAGTGTTTGTTGGATAGCTCTACGTAGCACAAGATGGTGTTTCCTCTGTGAATGTTGATTGTAGAATGACGAAATGGCATAACTGCCAATTCAAAAAGCGACGCCATGACATCATCGTGGTGACAATGATGGCCAGTTGGTGCCAGCTGCTGCGCAGCTGGTATACATGCGAATGTACTAGATTTCTCCAGTACATTCCAGCACATTTAATTGCCAATCCGCAACATTCCGCCCGCCTTCGCCAATCATTGGCGAATCATCATGCCCGGGGGAGGGGGGGGGGGGGGGATTTTGCAACAATGATTTTGCCAAATTCTTGGAGTATGCGCGCTGATTTACTTTGCAAAAAAGAAGTCGATCGCCGATTCGATTCAAATGGAACATACTAGAATCGATTCTCGATTATATTGATTATTAAAATATCGATTTTCGATTAATCGCGACATTTCTAAATATGCCTATAAGTTTTTCATTAAATTAATCAAATTTTAAGTTTATAAAATTTTATGAAAGTTAAATACAAATTTAACAACAAATTACATTTCGAGTGACTTTAAAAAATTAATGTATTTAATCACTCGGGATTTAGACGATGAAATGATTATGTGGTTGAGAAGAACGAGAATAAGGACTAGATTTGATGGCAGAAGTCTTTTGTAAAGAAGGTTTGGAATTCCATCTAAGCCTGTCGAATTTTTGTTGTTGCGTGATGTTATAAATTAAGATAATTCGCTTGTTGTTAGGAATGACGCATTATCCAGAGGATGTGACGCTTTGTTTGCATCGTTGAATTCCGCGATGAACGGGGTGAAGGATGGGATAATTGTGCGTGAGATGTAGTCACTTACGGTAACTTGAAAATTGGAGACTGAGAGGGACTCGTTTTGTTGGTGGATTTTATAAAAGTGATTAGCTAGACATTTTGCTATGTCAGTATCTGATTGGACTAGGTGATTGTTAGTAGGGTTGATGATATAATCGATTTGTGGTTTGTATTTTCGACTTGTTAGGTGGTTGATGTTTTTGAATAAATCACGATTTGGTTTTATATTGTTAAGTTTAGACGTGTAAGCCTGATCGCCAAATTGTTTTAGTTGTCCATTTATCAGGGTAGAAGAGTTGGACTTTATTTTTAATATAAGGGGAGGAACTGCTATGTAGTTTTCGTCTAAGCTGTTTTTTTACGCGTAACAGTTTTGTAAGGATGTTGGGTGAAGGTTTTCCTAGGTGATTATGAGGGATGGATGTAGGTGTGTGGCTGAAGAGGGCATTTTAGTATTTGCTCTATTCTTAAGGCGGTTTGATCAATTTAAGCAGGGAGCAGGTTTGAAGACTCTGGCAAAGTGTAGTCTGTAAAACTGGCAACAATGTCCCTATTGACTCTTCTCCAGTTTTTCCTGGAGAAGTTCGGGATCGGATTGAATGAGTGGCGTGTTGGAGGGCTGGGATTTGGACAGTGGTGTGGCCATACCCATGATCGGATGGGAATTCGAAGTATACTGTGGGGGGGTTAGGTGAATAGATATCTACGGATTTTAGGAAAAAATCTATTGTTGATTTAGTAGAATTGGAGATACGTGATGGCAGTAATGGACAGTCCGCGTAAATATATGGATGGAGTGGAAGGAGTGCTAGAAGTTGGCAATCGTATTTATTGCATTTAGTGTCGTTAAATGAAGTATGCCGAGCATTTCAGTCTTTTAGCGTTAAGCAAGAATAGAGAATATGGTGAATTGAACACATGGAGAAACGGGTGAGAACCGAAGCATTAAAGCACCAGGCTATAGCGTTTGCTACGATAATGAAGAACGTGTGATTCGAACTGACGCTATGGCGGTTAGAATCACTAAAAGATTGAACCAATGCACAACACATCAGGCCACTGCCACGTGTACGAATTCGATTTCTAAACTCAAGTACACTCAACTGTGTTCTTCACTATTTGCTTGTATATTGTGTGTGTATCTGTTAGAAACGCCACAAGGCTACTGCCGCGTGTACGATTTCGATTTCTAAACTTAAGTACACTCAACTGACGTGGAATTGCTATGTTATTGTTTGGTATACGGCTAATGCATTTTCTTATTTGATTTTCTTTCGATGTTCTTCACTATTTGCTTGTGTACTTTGGGTGTATCTGTTAGAAACGCCACACTATTCCCCCCTCAGTAACTTTGTTACGATCATCATCGTGTGCGAACGAGCGAGAGGACTTCGGCGCAGGCGAGTGTACCAGTGTTCTATGCGGAAGTCGTGATCGAGTAGTAAAGTTCTGTTTACTATGGGAAAGTGTGTGCTGCGTGTACAGATCACGTCGGGGTCACCAATTATAGCGTTAAGCAAAGATAGTGGAGATGATGAATTGAACACATGGAGAAACGGGTGAAAAGCGAAGTATTGTAGCATCAGGCTATTGACGCGTGTACGAATTCGAATTCTAAACTCAAGTACACCCAACTGATGCGGAATTGTTATGTTATCGCTATGGTATACGGCTCTGATGCTTTGCTTATTCAAGTTTCCTTTCGGTGTTCTTCACTATTTGCTTGTGTATTGTGTATGTATCTGTTAGAAACGCCACACTGCTCCCCCTTCAGTAACTTTGTCACGTTCAACTTCGTGTGCGAACGACGGAGCGAGAGGATGCCGGAGCAGGTGAGTGTGCCGGTGCTCTATGCAGAAGTCGTCATCGAGTAGTCAAGTTCTGTTTACCTATGGGAGATTGTGTGTTGTGTTATATACATATCACGTCGGGGTCACCAATTACAGCGTTAAGCAAGGATAGAGAAGATGGTGAAATGAACACATGGAGAAACGGGTGAGAAGCGAAGCATTGAAGCATCAGGTTACTGCCGCGTGTACGATTTCGATTTCTAAACTCAAGCACACTCAACTGATGTGGAATTGCTATGTTATTGTTTGGTATACGGCTGATGCATTTTCTTTCAGCGGTCTTTACTATTTGCTTGTATATTGTGTGTGTATCTGTTAGAAACGCCACAAGGCTACTGCCGCGTGTACGATTTCGATTTCTAAACTTAAGTACACTCAACTGATGTGCAATTGCTATGTTATTGCTTGGTATACGGCTGATGCATTTTTTTATTCGATTTTCTTTCGGTGTTCTTCACTATTTGCTTGTGTACTGTGTGTATCTGTTAGAAACCCCACACTAATCCCTCCTCAGTAACGTTGTTACGATCAACTTCGTGTGCGATCATACCACGCTGAAAGCATCGGTTCTCGTCCGATCACGGGCGCGGTCAGTACTTAGATGGGGGACCGAACATCAGCACTATTTTCGATGGTACGGGTTGTACGAAGGGTTTGGTTTCGCGGCTATGTTTCGTCGGTCGGAATTTGGGTGCAACGCTAGCATTTACTGACGATAGTGTGACAACTTCAACAGCCACGACATATATGAATACGCAAGACCTCAGAGTAATGAATAGCATCAAAAACTACAGTTGATTTTCCGATGCTAAAAAAAAAATCTAATTGTAAAACGAATTTGACAAACTACTATATAACAGCGATAAATTTTGAAGTCTTCCGCCAATATGTAAGGCGTAAGTTTGTAGCTATGCTGACCAATTTGTTCTGACTTTTTTCCCCCATAAATTTGATTACGACTTTGTCTAATCGTCCCATCAATTTTGTATGTAACTTTTAACTCTCAAAATTGAAACAAAATAGTCTTTTGATATCATATTCAGTTTTGTGAGTTCCCTACCTGGATCAAGAAAATTGATTGATATTCCTTGAAATCAATTTTCAAAGATAAAGCTGTAAAACATAAACTGTTTACGATAGTCATTAATTTTTCACATTACCTTCATATACATTTAAATACAACAATGTAGTACAAAAACCTGTTGTTTTTTTGGCATACTCATTGCCATCTAACGTTGTTAATTCACCATAAATTTTACTACAATGTTTATCTCATCGAGCATTTTCAAAAGCGACCACAAGTAAACCCGAGAGACCTTTGAATCCTTTATAAAATTCTTCCAATTCAATTGAGAATTTTCCTTTAAACAATCTTTGCAGCATTGTTTGTTTTTCTCATGTGTTTTGCCTCTATCGTTTGTGAGCAGAAATACATTGTTTACTTCTCAAAGCAATTTAGCACCAGGTGAGAGTCATAAAATGGTCAAATATGTTTATTCAACAACAAATTCATTTCAAGTGACCTTTCGCAGTAGAGAAGTAGAAAAGACTATGATGTATCTTTTCAACAAAAACAACAATAAATAATAAAGGAACCTGAAATCATTTGAATAAGAATCGTGATATGGGTTTTTCCGCATATCTCGGCAAATATATGTACTTCTTTTTCTCTCCTGAGGTTGCTCTTTAACCGCAACGAATTGTCATGCATTCAATGGGACACGGCATCCAATATGGACTTTGGACGTTTTGATGAATTGAAACGCAATTATGGAACTACCCAGCAGTAGATCTTTATCTGAAAGAGATTCTTAGAATCGCAATACAATTAAATACCATTTCAAATGAAATGTTTTGCCTTAGGGTTAAAGCGTAGATTAACATGGCTAATCATATTCCCAACAGAAGATGGGGCTTTTATTTGTTTTTTTTCGCGTTGTTTTTTGTCTTGCATGTTAGTTTTTTTAGACAAGCAATTTAGCACACGTGTAGTGAATAATACGCCGATGTGAATTGTGGAATCAAACTGAAGTACACAACATTAGTCCCAACTGAAATTCATTCGAATGTAGAATATGTACATCCAAGAGTTAAGATTAGTTATTTGTTTAGTTTAGCGTTGTTGTGAATTTGGCTTTATGGCCGCCTTGGTATAGAATAATGTTGCAACACTTAGGTAGGGATTAATAATGTACAGAGTGGGCCTTCACTGTGTCATATAAATGCAATATTTTCAATATACAATAAAGAGAGAAATACATAACTTAGAGAAGCTTAATTTATTTTTATTATAAACTTTTTAGTTTTATGTTATCCTAGTGACTTCCACTAGATTATTAACCTTGTTCAAGTCACAAATTTTCAAGGTGCTATTTGAATTGCATTGATTTCCTGTACAGTAGTTTGTTGTAATTAATCTGTTGTTCTCAGATTAGCTTCATAGACTTTTGATTTTAAGTATCTGTACAGAAAATAATTACTCGGAGTAAGATATGTTTCGGTGGGAATCATTTGGTATTTAATCCCCGTGGAATGAGGTTTCCAAGGAGCATCTCTTTCAACAGATTCATGGAGACTGTAGAAATGGCAGGTCCTATCACTATATTCAAACAAAATTCCCGAATTGTAACCCTAACATTTTTTTAGATTAGAGATCAAGAACTTCCGAAGCAACAATAGGTCTCAGCTTCCACCGCCATGGCAACTTTATTTTAATTTCCAAAAATTAAATTCTATTTACTTCAAAATATCCTTTTCTGCGCTCGTTAATGTTAAAAAAGCTGATATTGCAGCCCACACAACGTCCTAAGAACATTGGGGAGGCCGTTGTTGCCTCTGTCGGAGATTATTCTGAAACCAAATTTAACAATAAGAAAACCTTACTGAGCATAAGTCCTGGCTTGTTCATCATTTTCACACAATATTGGCAAATATTGGCGTATGTGACACATTTCTCATCCCTAGTCACCATTCTCTTACAAAATGGGTCAATTTCGTTCCGTTAAGACTCCGCAGATGAAAATTAGATCCAGCATGATTTTTTGCTGGCACAATGCTAATCTTGCCCGTAAAAATAAATTATTATGGAAAATTTAACAAGCCTCGAGACTTGCTAAATAAGGCCAAGACTAGATCCCGGTTGTAGTGCCGATGATGATGATGATGATGATTTTTTGCGTCAATTCGTGTGTCATTCTGACATTAAGAGTCTTTTTAACTTCAGAATTTTGCAGATTGTTTAAAATTGTTCTCGGATCGATCTTAAGCTCCTGGGCGATGGCATGACTGCTAAAGTGCCGGTCTATTTCGATCATTTTCATAATCTTATCGCCATTTTCGAGTATCTACTTGCGAGATATATCTTTAACATTAAAATATTCCTGAAAGGAATCGAATAAATCGAAATTACGCGTAAATGGCTGTGACAGTGTGGCTGTTCCGCCAAACCCCACTGTCGACTTACCGTAAAACCCCCATAACATTCAGCCAATTTCCTAACTTCACTAATGCAATCGAATTAGTACCCGAAAATGCTTCACGCATCATATAGATTAAATCTATGATCTTTAAAAGTCCCTGTCAAGGCGAAAACTTACCTTTTCATGCATCTCTTCGCATACAATTTTCCGTAAGATTTCTTGCTTTACTTATCTGGAATTCCAAACCAATTCGGCACCTTCGGTACCAGACAAATTCCTGTAAACAAAATGATTCGGTTTGCATACAATGTAACCGTCATGACAGGGACCATAAATATTGCGCCGTCTATTTTCCCAGCCGCGGCATGTGTACAACAATGTTCTCTACATACACATTGGCTGGCGACTTACACCCAAGGGACCAAAGCAAATACGAATTCCGCGTCTCTTGTCATCAATTAAATCCTACAGCATAAACAAATGCAAATAGGAATTCAATAGCTACCCTTACTAGAGATGGCATAAAAACCATTTCCCAGTAACCTAGCTAAAACCCATTAGCACATTTCCACATCGCATCGTCGTATCTTTGCTTAGCCGCGACGCACATTTCCAACAAAGATCCCATTAGCACCCGACGAGATCGGTTTTATTGGCTTGACCGAAATCGTAACCCATGAATGCACTTTACGCCCTTTCTTCGTTCTAGGTTCGTTCTCATCCATGAAAGAACCATGCACACATACCACCATGATCACGATTAGCGAGTGAGCTCTGCCCGAGCAAGATATCGCTGAGTCGTTTTCCATCCGCCGGCCACCATGGCCGTTGTCGCTCCCGCTCTCCGTCACTGCGGAGACGCGCAGATATATACTGTAGTCATGTTCGCGTTGTACAAGTGACTTTAGATAAAGTCGGTGAAAGTATTGATTAAAATCTGTCATTTTATGTGTTCGATTTCGATATACATTCAAAACTAAAGAATAAATCTAAGTGAAAGTATTAAAGGTAACAAATAAAGTATTATTGTTGATCAAACCGGAGTGTTTTGTTTCTGTGTTGTGTCCGCTCGGTTGCGAAAGTCGACCATCGTTTGCTTCATCCTTGCGTAGTGAGCACCAGTCCGAATGAACAAATTGACGATGGGGATAGGAGAGAATCAGCGCCGTACGCCGGTGCACAATGCTCCTACCCCACAACAGTATCGGGACCATACGCATTCAAAATGTCAGCCACCTGGCTCGCATTCTCGCCTTAATCAGAACAAAATTGTAAAATATACGGCATATTTTCCTTGTTACGAGGGCAGGTCAATATCAGATTATCCTCAATGCTATACCAATAAAGAGTAAGTTCCCTCTATTATTAGATGCGTAAAACCCAAAAAAGCAACTACATACGAGGGCAGGTCAATAAGTCTTTAGAAAAAGATAGAAAAACAATTCCTTTTTTATGTTTCAACATAATCTTCTTCTAGTTCAATACACTTTGACAGACGTCCCTTTAACTTTTTTAAGCCTTCAGAAAAGTATGATCGTGGTAGTTCATTTGATGTAAACCGTTGTCCGCTGAGCCCTTTTTTTTTTAAATTTGAAAATAAAAATAAGTCACTCGGGGCCAGATCTACTGAATACGGCGAAGGGTTTATCAATTTAAACTCCAATTCCTCAATTTTAGCCATTGAAACCGCGCACGTATGCACTCGTGCCTTATCCTGGAGAAAGAGGACTTTTGTTTTCTACTGAGGGAGATTTTCTTTTATTTTCTCATTTAGCTGACCTATAAATGACGCATAATACTGTTCAGTTCGTCTGCAAAATAATTATGTTTACTTATTGTACTTACATATAGTAATCTTGCAAAAGTAAAGTGAAGTTATACCTTTAGTTAAACTGAAGTAAGTGGCATACTATATATCCCTCTTTGTTTGCTTTGTTTGTTTAATGGTACTCCAAAACCCCTTTTTGTGCGCGCGTTTGTGTAAAAAAAAAAGGTAACAAGCTAGGTCGTAACTCAAGCAAATTCGCGCGAACTAAGCTAAATAAATAAGTAAATAAACCCAGTAACCAATTCCCCAAACACCCCCCCCCCCACCCCACCCCCCCGCCATCCCTTTTTTTCTTTTTGTTGTTGTTGTTAAGTGTGGCTTGTATTAAGCTAAATATATGAGGATTCTGCCCTCACTAAATAAATTCTGTAAATTCCGTATCATTTGGAGTTTTTTACAATGTTCCATTACTCCGCTGTCTTGATTGTCAAGTTTCTAGTAGTGTAGGTTATTTCTGTGTGTCTCCAGGTGCGATATTTAAAAAGTATCAAAAGGATAATGATTATTTCGCGATTGGAATATTTAAATATATCTAGAATCTGAAGTGTAGCTAGTCGTGTAAATTAAAAAATCTGAACAACTAGTAAAATAGGTTTTAAGCTGAATGAATAAAGGTCAATTGGCCTTTAGATAATGAGGACGATTTTCTTTTATTTTCTCATTTAGCTGACCTAATAATGACGAATAATACTGTCCAGTTATCGTCTGTCCCTTTTCCAAAGAGTCAATGAAGGTAATGCCACGAGCATTCCAAAACACAGTAACCATAACCTTTACAGCTGATTTCACCGTCTTTGTCTTCTTTGGAAGGCTTCCAAATCGATCGCCTTTAACAATCGACTGCTCTGCGTGTTCTTTTCGTCTTGAAAGTCGGCTCGAAGGTGTATCCATGTTTTATCTACAGTTACTAATGCGCTCCAAAAGCGTCTTAGAAGAGACAACGCGGTTGCGTTTGTTCTCAGCTGAGAGCAAATGCGGCGCCCATCTCGCAGATATTTTTTTCGTACCCAATTTAACAGATACCTACAAGGTATTTATATATTGTATTTGACAGATATTTAGTGAGGAATGATGCTTACTAAACACAGTCCACTAGCGATGCTACGAGCGCTAACTCTTAGATTTTCTAAGGACTTATTGACCCGCCCTCGTAACCTCAACATTTTACCTCTTATAACTGACAATTGGATGAGCGAGCGAAAAGCTGTTACGGAATTGTTTTTTTCTATGAAATATCACTTCAACCTGAACAAGTCTGAATTTGTTTGATCAATACTTTTCTAGATACATATTACTAGGACTGTCTAGGAAAAAAATAATGAATATGTTTTACCTAAAGGTGCACTAAAGTGTTATTTGGTATTTTGTTGGGATGTAATATTTCTTTTCCATAATAAAATATAATCTAAATAAATCTTAATTTTAGTCCAATTTATTGTTTCAAGTTTCCCCGAACTTTACGATATGCTCCAACAAAATTATTAGGTGTACAAATAAGTTTCCGCCGTTTTCCTTAAAAAATTACGAATTTATTGTGAAAGGAGGGTACATTACGTTTTATTCAAAGTATTGTCAATTACTTGGCGTAAGGCTAATAATCTTGCCCGTAAAAATATATTATGGAAAATTTAACAAGCCTCGAGACTTGCGAAAATAGGGCAAGACTGGATCCCGGTTGTAGTGCCGATGATGAAGATGATGATGATTGTCCATTACTAGACACTACTTTTTCCCATCTTTCTGGCAGCATCCGGATACTACGTCGGAAGAACTCTTCATCTTTTGAGGATATCCACGAATCGACCCATATCTTGGTATCTTCATGTGTTGTAAAGTGCTGTTCAGACAGACCATGCGCCATGGATCGAAATAAATGATAATCAGAAGGGACAAGGTCTGATGAATACGGTGGGTGGGGTAGGACTTCCCAATGAAATAGTTTTTCACCGGCACCGCAATATGCGGACGAGCATTATCATGGAGAAGAATAATTTTGTCATGTCTGGAGTAATGAGCGCGTTTTTCCTTGAGTGCTCGAGTCAATCTCATTACTTGTGTTTGGTAGAGAACTCCAACGATGGTTTCACTCGGTTTCAGCAATTCATAATACACGACACCAATCTGATCCCACCAAATACACAGCATGAGTTTTTTCCCATGAACATTCGGTTTTGCTGTCGATGTTGAAGCATGGCCAGGTGGTCCCCATGATTTTCTCTTGTGACGGTTCCACCAACGCCACTACTTACCTTTCCAATTACCCCATTGTTTTTCGCTAATGCAATGGCATTAGCACCTGCAAACATTTCTCCCCCAAGGGCATTGTCGCATGCATCAATGCATCTCATCATTTTCCTGAAAAAAAAACAATTCGGTTACCGTACTAAGTAACCGCAATAAATCATGGAAACATTATCGGCGCCCCTGTCTGCCAACGTATTCTGCCACACACGTGCGCAGCAGATTTTCCTATTCACACAAGAATTCGACCCTTGTCGCCGACATAGATGCTATACACAATCGCCATTGTGTAAGCATCTAATTTGCTTTAGGCACGAAGATTTCCTAATGAGGTGCAACTATTAATTCAGCTGTATGCATCTCTAATTCCCCGTCGGGGAGCCCCTGGCGCAAGACTAATGACCTTGCCCAGACAAAATAAATCATTATGGAAAATTTAACAAGCCTCAGGACTTGCTAAATAAGGCCAAGACCGGTTCCCGATTGTAGTGCCGATGATGATGATGATGCATCTCTAATACCCTTTGTTCGAATTTCTTTTCTACGGTTCGTCTACCCATGAGCTCGCGGCATGGGTAAACAAAGCGATCTCCGCGTAAGTAATCGCCCCCTCGCTAGGATCTATTTACCAGAGATCCTCTCCCATTGGTCACTATCCAAAGGAAAATTTCACTTTCTTTTCACCACACCACCAAATTCACCCCGAACTGAGGGTTGAATCACCAGTCGCTCTTGAACCAAGGTTGCGGTCGGACGCCGTCGAGTTTTACCCTCTAAGGAGTGCGCACAGAGAGTGGAGTCGGAGGTAGACGTTCGTGAAATAAGTGTACTTTCGAAACAAACTAAATAAGAATGAATGTGAAGTTGTGCTTAAAAGAAAATTAATATAATGTAAACGATAAACGCGCACACTAATGTGCGTTTGTAGGAACATTGCTGAATGTGAAGTTGTGTTTAAAAAAAATTAATGTAATGTAAGCGATAAACGCGTACACTAATGTGCGGTTGTAGGAACATTGCTGAAAGTGAAGTTGTGTTTAAAAGAAAATTAATATAATGTAAGCGATAAACGCTTACACTAATGTGTGGTTGTAGGAACATTACTTGTATCGACTCTTTTCGGCTGCTTTTAGGTTAATAATACCTGTTTAAAAATTTAATGAACCATATTCACCAACAATAAAAACATATTACAAACAACATCCCACCTGTTGTATTTTACTTTTTTCATTTTTCCTTTTTGTGAACGGTTTGCGGCGTTGTTCAGTGTTTTGTCCAGTGAACTCTTTAGTGGAATCTTAGTGGACCCCCGTGCCCGTGTCTGCACAAGACTAAGATTAATATCCCACACTCTTTGGAGTATCTTAGTGAATCCATTTTTCATCCCCAGTGACTATATGATGCAAAAAAAAACTCTTTGTTTTTGCCTGGCAAGCAGCATTGCACTTATGCAAAGTCGGCGTTCAACGTCTCTCGGCTTCAGTTCGTATGGAACCCAATTTCCTTGTTTTTGAATTATCCGTAACGAGTTTAAACGATGTGAAGTTACTTGTTTAGTTACATCTAATATACGTGCAAGTTCTTTTTGCGTTTGGGATGGATCCTCCTTCAATATTGCTTCCAATTCCTTGCCTTCGTACACTTTCGGCCTTCCACGTCGTTCTTTGTCTTCCACGTCAAACTCACAGTTTTTAAAGTTTTGAAACCACTCACGACAACTTCTTTCCCTCAAAGCAGCCTCACCATATGTTTCTACAAGCAATCTATGCGCCTCGGCGGCAGATTTCTTCAAATTAAAAAGTAAATCCAAAGGTCCCGCAGATGACGCTTATTTAGGACAAAACTAGACATTTTGGCACGAAAAAAATTATGTGAAGCTGATACAAAGTCACTAATATTTTGATATTGTGTTGTTATCACCTGTTCCAACTCACAATATTAGGTTTGACATCTGACAGTTTCTACATAATTTTCTGGTGCGCCTTCTTTGGCCAAACGGCTTAATCTTAATCGATACACAAGCTAACTGAACAAAAGATCCCCAAACTTTTTTTAATTTTTTTTTTAATTCAGCAGTTCAAGCACATATCCCATGGCTGCCCCACTTCGTTTACTTACAAATCGAAAACCTCAACCGACTCACTTACCATCGCTAATCTCTCCTTCCAAGGAACGTATTTTTATAAACGGTCTCACCGACTCATGCCTCCATCAAATAAGCATTGTCCCAAATCATATGGGGAGACAACTGGACCTCGTGTTTACAACGGACCCACATAAGTCCTCAGTCGCCCCTAGTCCACACGCCCCCTCTGCCATTGATAATTACCACCCCCCGCTGCTCCTATCCCTATATCTTGATCATGAAACCCTCACCACAGCTTTTCCTACAACTTCCACAAAGCTAACTTCCGCCTTCTAAATGAGCATCTTAGCAAAACAGCGTTTCGCTTTGATCATCTGGGGTTAGAAGAAGCTTGTGGAACATTTTCCTAAAAACGCTTTCTTTCCAGAACTACTCCAACTATTTCGGATCCTTTTATAAATTTACCGAGCTCTAAAACCCTCTCTACTTCAAATACCTCACAAAAACACAATCCAACTTGATCAATGACCCCAAATCTTTTTTCCCCTTAATAAATTACAAACGTAAATCCGACGCCTATCCTAACTCTCCTTCTTATGACACAACTACTTTAACCGACCCCCTAACTATTGCCAATATATCCGCTTCGTTCTTCAATAAATCCTTCACGGACACCTCCTTCGACCCGAACCCGTCTTAGTTAAAAGACTTGCCCGAATTGGGCCCCTTCACCCCTCAAATTATTCAGCATCACGTAATTGAGGAGAAATTAAACTTACTCAAAGACGAGTTCAGCCCTGGAACTGATGAACTCCCGGCTGTCCTTTTAAATGCTCCTCTTCTCTTTATCTCCCGCTATCAAAAATGTTCTACCTATCCCTTACACAAGGTATCTTCCCTAGTATTTGGAAATCCTCCTATGTCACCTGCACACCTAAAAAGGGAACTAAAACCGATATAAGCAACTACGGTATCGTCGCCAAACTGTCTCATATCCCTAAACTGTTCGAAGGAATTCTTTATAATGCATTATCTTTCCGTTGTAAATCCATCATCTCACCCAACCAGCACGGTTTCCTTTCGGGTAGGTCGAGTTATCATCCCATACACTCCGTGCCTTAGAGAATGGCAACGAAGTCGATGTAATCACCACCGATTTCAGCAAGACCTTTGACAAAATCTCCCCTAATCTCATCCTTTTTAAGCTGTCCTCCGTAGGTTTCGAACCCCTACTGATCAAATGGTTATCTTCTTATCTGAAAGATCGAACCTACCGTGTCAAATTCAGAACCTCCTTTTCCAATCCTCTTCTTCCCACGTCCGCAAGGCAGTCATCTAGGTCCTCTCCTATTTATCCTTACCATCAATGACATTGACTCCATTATTAAATACTCATCCATCTCCCTCTATGCGGATGACGCCAAACTCTACAAAACGATCATCTTTCCTTTCAACTCCTCACTTCTCCAAACGGATATCGACAGCTTCTCAACTTGGTGCCGTAATAACTGCCTTGATCTCACCGTTGTCAAATGTCCCTCCATCACCTTCTCTCGCAACCCCCCCCCCCCCCCCCCCCCCCCTCCCCCTCATACTTCCTGCTAAACCAACAGATATCATCTGTACCCTCGATACGTGACCTGGGGATCTTATTTGACAGGGAGCTTAGCTTCATCCCGCATTTTTTCATTTTTAAAACATTTTTTTATTTTTCTTTTTATATTCTTAATTTCTAAATTAAAGGCTAGACAAAAAATGCTTAAATTCTAGCTTAATTATCTTATATAATAACTTACTGGTCCTTCGCAGACGCTCTAAGCTAAACATTACTTAACATTTGTATAATTTGCCTTTCGGCGACAGAACTTTGTGGCAGTACTGATAATTAGTTGAAATACAAAGAAAAATTTGAAAAACGTTGTCAATTTTTTTTTTGTTTTTTTTCTTAAAATTTAACTTACTTAACTTACCTACTTTTTTTTTTTTTTTTTTTTAATGTAAAAGCAACTTCATCCCGCATATTGATGATATTATTCTTAAGGCCAACTCTGCCCTTGGGTTTGTGAAACGCTGGTCTAAAGAATTCTCTAATCCTTACGTTTCCCGTTTTCTCTACATAGCCTTCGTCCGCCCCCTTCTTGAATACGCTAGTCAGGTCTGGTCTCCATACTATTCGTCCCATGTCCGTAGAATCGAAAGCGTGCAACGTCATTTTCTGTGCTTTGCCCTCCGCGGACTGAACTGGGAGAATCCTCGGACTCTCCCCCCATACGTAAGCCGGCCCCATCTGATTAACCTCAACACACTTGAGGAGCGCAGAACTCATGTCGATATCCTTTTCATCCACCGGCTCCACTCAAGCCCAATCAACTGCCCAAGCTTGCTCTCCATCATTGCACTTCACACTACCCCCGTAACCTGCATAACCCTCGTCTCTTCTATCGGCCCACCCACCACACTTCTTACGGCTCTAATGAACCCATTTCGCGAATGCCGAGGTGGGCAAACTCTTACCCTGCCTCCTTCGATTTCCACCTTACATCTACTGCACTCAAACTCGCTCTCCTCTCTTTCCCCTCCCGAGCTTGCCCCGCCCACAGTCTATCCCCTCACAACTCGTACTTATTCCAACGCATATGCCGTTCACTGTTCGCTGTCTCACAGATGCCACATTTGCCACCCCCACATACACTCTCTCTTCTCCAGCCTCCTACCTCCCCTACTCCGAAGTCCTCTTCTCCCTCCTTGTTTTCTTTTTTTGTCATTGTTTTTTTTCTTATTTTTATTTTTTTTATTATGTTTTTTTAATTATATAACCTTACATAATTTTCTTTTTGATTTTTCTCTTTTTTTGAATTACTACATTAGTTTTAAGTTAGTTTATAAGAATTATATTTAGTGTAATTAGCTTGTATTAAGCCGAATAAATAAATAAACTTACCACTCACTTAAAAAAAAAATCCCTCTTCAATGACGCCTTTCTCCCCGACTCGTCCTATTTGGACTACTTACTTCATTTCTCCCTCGGCCAATTTCAACCCAGTCCATTCATCTGCACTCGATTGAAAACAAATCTCTCTAACTCAACGAGAAATTGGCACTGGGCCCTGTGTAAAGTAACTGTCCGTCACCCTTTGTGTACACCACACACACTTGTGACACCTTTAAAATAAAACACTCATTGTTTGTTTTATATTTAACCTAAATTTTATATTTAATCAACACACACATATGTCACTTAAATTAGTTCCTAATTTCACGTATATTAATTGACGAAAATCTATTAAGTTTAACACGACTTTTGCTTTGTAACACTCTTCAGAATCTTTTGACCACTTATCTGGTACTTTTTCCCGGCCTAACACCGCGCACCACTTGAAGGCCGACTCGGTAAAAAGTCTAGAACCAACAATCCGACCGTTCCGCTCAACTCTTGAAAAACCACTCCACGATGTCCGTTTTTCCATCGGACGAAAACTTTTCTTATCCTCGGGTAAAAGGATTTTCCTTTCTTTGTCTTTCCCAAATTTGGGATCGAAAGAGGGAACACAAAAGAACAATCAAGAAAAGATCTACCGATGAGCATTTGCGATCCTTTGTGTCGGTCGGCGGTAAACGTACATGTAGTTCGTTTCATGGCGCGAGTTGTTTGTTTTAACTGAACACAAAAGGAAAATCAATAGTGCATCGTGTTAATGCACATTTCTGATTCCCTTTTTTTTGTGTTAGCTGAACGGGGGGGTGAACGTGTAGTTCGTTTTATTGTGCCTGTCTTTTTCTTTAACCGCATGGGCCAGAATCTCTTCCGTGGAAATCGGTACAAGGGAAAAGATTAATAGCGCCTAGGTGAACGTGCAGTTCGTTTTATGGTACCTGTTTATTTCTTCTAGGCGAATGGGCAAGGATGTTCCTTGTGGGAAATGGTTTGGTTAAACAAACCTTTGAAAGATCATAAAATTGCAGACGTGCAATTTATGATTCTCAACAACTTTACTTGAAAGTTGGTCATCTGGTCCACAGATTTGGATCCAGGCTATTCTGGGTGTTGAACATATGGTTCGTTCTTTCACGTCTTGGATTAAACTTAAATTCAATATGGGCAAATTGAACGTGCAGTACAATTTGTTTGATATTGAATTTATATCGCGATATTTACCGTATGCGGGATTAATGATGGAGCTTAGCTCCAAAGAGGTAGGTTTTATGGGATGGGTGGTTGTGGCCGTAACACCTGATAGTATTCCGTGGCATTTTCCTTAAAAAATCTGCATCTATTCAAATATCCTTCGAAAATCTTCTACTTATCTCTCTCTCTCTCTCTCTCTCTCTCTCTCTCTCTCTCTTTCAAGGGGAATTCTCCAATATTTGGAAAACCTCCTATATTACCCCCATACATGAAAAGGTGCCCAAATACGGTCGCACGAACTATCGCCCTATTGCTAAACGCTCCCATATATCTAACCTTTTCGAAAGCTTTCTGTAGGGAATGTTAACCATTTACTGCAAATCCCTCATTTATCCTAGACAACACGGATTTCTTGCAGGCAGAACGAGAACAACCAACCTTGTCGAATTTACATCTTTTACACAGTCAGCCCTAGAGAGTGGCAAGGAGGTCGACATGATTGGAACCGATCTCAGCAAAGCTTTCGACAAAATTTGTCATAAACTTACACTTTTTAAATTGTTCACCCTCGCGGCTTTGAACCCATTCTGTTAAAATGGATTTCTTCCTACTTGGAAGATAGACTCTACAGTGTTCGTTTCAGATCCAAAACATCCAATTCCTTTCTTGGTACCTCCGGGGTCCCCCAAGGCAGTCACCTAGGTCCCCTATTTTTTATACTAACCACTAATGACGTCGATAGAGTCATCAAGCTTCATGTCTGTCTCTCTATGCGGACGTCACAAAATTGTATAAGACATCATGTCACCACTTGATTCTGCACTACTTCAATCAGATTTTGACAACTTCTCGGCTTGGTGTTGCAAAAACTGCTTAATACCACCAAATGCCAGTCTATAACCTTTTTATGAGAGCGCATATCATTTCCTCCTCGTTTCTACTCTCTTCATCACCAAACCACCATCGTCCAATCGATCCGCGACTTTGGTATATGTCATCGTCATGTCACCATCGTAGTTAAGTTATTAATTGGTTATTTAGGGTAAGTTAAATCTAAGAATCTGTTTGTAAGCTTGCTCCAAGGTAAGTTAAGTTATTAATTGATGTTTTTTACGGTAAGTTAGATCTAAGAATCTGTTTGTAAGCTTGCTCTAAGCTAATAAATGGGGTGAAGCCCCACTAAACTTCAAACTCCATCTTATACGGCTCAGGAAGTCCCATTATTTTAAGTGTGAATCAAATTGGATTGCTGCCCTCGTGTTCGTATGCTTCTTCTACGAGGGTTGCCTTTTATATTTCGGGATTAGAGAACAAAAACAAATATTGATCATCGAAAATCACTTTATTGTTTTTCAAAATATTCCCCATGAAGATCTATACACTTTTGCATGCGTTTGAACCAATTGTCGAAGCACTTTTGCCACTCTGATTGAGGTATCTCCAACACATGCATTCTGAATGCAGCAACCGCTTCTTCAGGTGTCGAAAAACGTTGACCTCTCAGTTTGTTTTTTACGTACGGGAATAAAAAGAAGTTATTCGGTGCCAAGTCAGGACTATACGGCGGATGACCCATCAAATCGATGTTTTGGGTGCTCAAAAATGCAGTTGTCGCAGCCGATGTGTGAGAGCTCGCATTGTCGTGGTGAAGAGTGATCCGTCTTCGGCGGTTGGTTTTCCTGATTTCTTGGAAGACAACTGGCAAGCAAATGGTTGTGTACCACTCAGAATTGACTGTTATGCGTTATTCTAGTGGTACGGTTGCGACATGTCCAGTTTTTCCGAAAAAACAGGCGACCATTTGCTTGGAAGTGCTTCGTGCGCGAACAACTTTTGTTGGATTTGGCTCATCTTGAAACACCCAGACAGTCGACTGCTGTTTACTTTCGGGCTCATACGCGTAAATCCACGATTCATCACCTGTCACGATGTCATAAACGTGTTTCGAAGCACCGCGACCGTATTTTTTGAGCATTTCTTTCGACCAATTGACACCAGCCTTTTTTTGGGCGATTGACAAATTGTGTGGGATCCAACGCGAACAAATTTTTTTGACAGTCAAATGTTTATGCAATATTGAATGTATGCTGGTCCCACTAACGCCTAAGGTTGTCTCAATCTCACGATAGGTCACATGACGATCTTCCAATATCAGTTCGCGCACAGTATCAATAGTTTTCGGAACAACAACTGATTTTGGACGACCTTCACGAAATTCATCTTGGAGTGAACTACGACCACGATTGAATTCACCATACCATCGATAAACACTGGTCCTTGATGGAGCTTCATCGCCAAAAATTGAATTAAGTTCATCCATGCACCGTTGCTGAGTTAATCCACGCCGAAAGTTGTAAAAAATAATCGCTCGAAAATGTTGACGATTTAATTCCATTTTTGGGCCGAGATGAATCTTTTTAGTTACTGTAAACAACACAAATAGCGCTCGTATGTCAAAACGTTCTGAGTGCGTATAACCTCAAAAATGTCCAACTTTACGACAGAGCTGTCAATTGCCGGATTGCAACACTAGGGTTGCCAAATCCCGAAACATAAGAGGCAACCCTCGTATTTATTTGATGGCCTACTATAATTAACAGCCGTTCTTTATAACATACTACTTGTAGAATTAACTTTTTATAGAGAGGCAGTGCTGAATCAGCTTTTCGGTTATACGACAACATGTGTATTGGTACAAGACATCACAGAACCCTGAAACTAGTCCTGCGCCATACATAATCATTTACAGTTCATAATTTATTTCGAAATTTGTTTTCCGGGTACCAAACTTGTACTATAGTGAGTTTTATCGAACTGTGTATCAGTTTCAGTGACTATTGTTGAACAAAATTGCTTCAATTCCACAATTAAAAATTTTATCTTGCCAACCCTAGTAGCAGATGCAAAATTACTCTAAACCACTGTTTTCATTTCCATAAACAACCTGTTACCAGATTTCATGTTTATGAAATTGATGAATATGTCGTGTTTCCCATTAACAGGATACCTCTTTACGGATTTATTTTATTAAAACACAATTGAAATATCATCAACAATTTACCCATGTCGGTTTGAAGTGTATCGATTTCCATTAATGGCCTCCACGTCAACGTTCGCTTGGTACATTTAATCAAGTCTCAGGTTTAATCAATAGTGGTTCGCAAATCTAAACCGGCTGACATTTCATAATCGATTTTGCTGCAACAACCACGTTAATTTGGTCCAAGTCGAAGTAACTTTTCTCTTAGTTCAACTTTCAATAGTCCAATGTCAAGGCAAAGTGAACTGCAAATCACTTAATAAAATTTATTGAGCGAGTGCGTGTCCTTCACCTTCTGGCACCGAGGAAGTGGTATTGATTTGAACGGTAATTACCCTTTAGTGTCTTTTTAACTAGCTGCGTCCTTGAGCAAAAAGCCATACAATTTTCTCTTTATGGCAGCCTAAGGAAGGATTTCTAGTAAGCAAAGTATACACTACAAGCACATGAACTAGTAACTTTATTTAGTTCTACACCTATAAAGAACATTAGGCTATGACATGCGGCAACATCAACCAGGATGAAAGGATTTAAATTGATTTATTGGTCGCCATGATAGAGTTGTGAAGTTCTCACCAGTTTTTTTCTTTTTCGGGATCATGTCATCCATCAAGTGGTTCTATTGTAGACGGACGGATGTACATTACTACTTCGTGTCATATGTATACCTGATCGTTTAATCACGTGCCAATCACATCATGGCAATGTGCCGGATCTGAGTAGTGTGTCCTCCTTGTTTGCGATCAACCTAGTGAAAGGAAACACGAAATGTTGTGAATTGTTAATAATTATTACAAAATTACTTTACTGCCGGTTTTTCTAGTTTTTATCGGCACACTATAAAGAGAAAGTACGAAGTAATTGTTTGTAGTTTAGCAGGTAGCTATTCAATGTTGCATTTTCGTATACAATTACATACAATTTTAACTGATATACCACGTAACTTTTAGATAAATCTCCTCGATTTGTTGAAAGCAAATCGAATGGGAGAAACTTTATGGGCAAGACCCAAATTGCAATCATGAATAAGGAGGTCTTTTGTAGCGGGTTGTATTCGACTACTTTTATATTGAGAAACTTGATTAGTAAATACTTCAACTTGAAAGAAATTAACGCTCTAATCAGTTAATTCAATTGGTAATTTTCCTAGCGTAATCTTAATAGATTCTCGTTTTATTGTATCGGTAACTTTATGAAATGCTTGTAATCCCTATTTATTTTATTCGTTTTCTTTTTATTTTATTTCATTAAACAATTGCCGCAATGAGTTATATCTTTACATAATAAGTCTGATTAACTATTACACACCACGCAAGTAATCCTTGTTGTTATAATTAATACGCACAAAAAGGGATTTTCAGATATCACTTTTCGACATTTTTTATTCCCATTTTTTTCTTAGATTCTAAATTACAGGCTAGACAATAAAATTCTCAAATTCTAGCTTAATTATCTTAAGTTATAGCCTACTGGTCCTACGCAGACGCTCTAAGCTAAACTTTACATGTCTATTGTACACTTTGCCTTTCGACGACAGAACTTTGTTTGTTTTTTATTTATTTTTATTTTAATAACAAAGAAAAACTAATAAAACTTTGTCAAATTTTTTTTTTTTTTAATTGCTTAAGGACCTAATTTAATGTAACTTAAATCTTATACGTATTGCATCCGCGGATCAGGTTCGAATCAGCACGGCTGCCTTATGCAATGAGAATACAAGTAACACTTCTGGTCATGCGCTATGGCTCGCCCTCGAAGAGCTCGATGGAGGGAGAGTAAGTCCTGGGGGCCAGAATGCCGGGCGTAGAAGAGAAATGGACACGCCTTAAGAATACTATCATTAGTACTGCCAACTCCATCTTAGGCAGTAGTCGTAGAGATCGGAGCGATTGGTTTGATGATGAGTGCAAACTAGCGACATACCGGGCAATACAGCAGTCTAATAGGGCGCGGGTACGGGAAATACAAACAGCTCAGAAGATTTAAAAAAATCTTCATAAACAAAAGAATAGTGCCTGGGAAAAAACCTTGTCTGTGAAATAGAGAAAAGTAGAGAGCGAGGTTCGCACCAGGCGCGGAAGTTCTGTGGGGGTTCTCTACACCACATAGACAACCAACCCACAATTCTAACCAAGCTTGACCGGTAACAGCGCGTCACTTTAATCCAACTCCCCATGCAAAATTCGCAATAGCATACATTCCAAACTTTGCAATAAACACACTCCAAAACCCGCAACAGAATACAATTCAACAGAATATATTCTAAATCATCCCCGCATACATTTTCCAAAATTGCTTCGGTCAATTTTTTAACTAAACCATATTCCTTCTTTGCGACCAAGCAATCTTAATTTTCCCGAAACTCATACGTTATAATAAAAGACATGTTCAAACCTACAACGAAACATTAACCATCACCACCAACGATACCGAGCCGCATACATTTCCCCGAAATTACTTCGGTTAATATCTCATCTAAACGATATTCCTTGCTTGCGCCCAAGCAATTCCAATTTCCCCCGAAAACCACTTCGGTTAATTTCCTCCTTAAATCATACTTCCCTTCTGCAACCAAGCGACAGCTAATTTTCCACGAAACAATCACAACGATCAAGACCCTTGATCATACTTGGCTATGCCAATTTCCCGGTATACACAACCAACGAATCCAGCTCATGCAACGAGGATTCGCTGGAATTGAATTCCTATGCAAGCATAGCAACTCTTCTCGAAATTCCTCGTAAGTGGCAGTGAGTTTATTTTAGCTATGACTCCACTGCCACGACGCGATGCCCTTTTTCCTTTCAATAATTAGTCAGTCGAGATTCATCCACCATTGCGTCCGCACACAGACGGTCAGGTTACAACCACCATAGAGTGCGTACAGTCGCGTGTTATCTTTCTTGTCCAAGTCGAGTCGATGGGGAGCCCGCGTTAGTTTTTAATCCGCAAATCGCTGCAAGACGCGAAGGGACAGTTTTAAATTCCCGTCGAAACTAAAACGAACAACCGGCCCCCCAAAAGAAAACGCGAAAACAAGGTATTCGTACCGTTAGATTGAACAAACCCCGTCTCATATCGCGCGGCCATTACGTAGCAGACACGTAGCCGAAGGATAGGGAAAAGCATTTCGCTCGGCGTCTGGAACGGGAGCAGCGGCAAAGGGAGAACAATCAAATGATCGTGTAAAATGTAACCGAGTGTTTGTCTAATCCCAAAGGGGACCTTAGACGTTTAGTAATAAAGTGGATGGACACCAGAACACGTGTAAACCTTTTTCTTATTTTCACAACTCATTGTTAACTTTCCTTTCTGTAAGTAATTGTATTTCCCTATTGTCCACCGAGTTGTACATCGCCCCCGAGGAACAAAAAACACCGACGAATAAAAGAACATATAAAAAAAAAAAATCAACGAAAAAACAAGTGTTTTCATTTCCCCCTTGGATATTTGTGGCGGACATCTATTTTCGGAACAAATCTTCGTGAATAACCCCCGGTGGCGCAATTCGGAGGGAGCGTAGTGAATCCGTGCCATACGTTGGCACACCACCCTCCCTCACAGTTCTACCAAATAATCTGCAGTATGACGCGGTATACACCACGCTGCACTTACAGCAAGGATAAAGAGGGTAGTCTGATCATCGATCCTGAAGGCATTCTGGAGCGATGGCAAATGCACTTCAATGAATTGCCAAATAGTCAGCTCACGGAAGAATTGGAGGCTCCACCAATGGAAGATCAAGACCAAATGCTGCCGCCACCATGCATTGAGGAAACATTAAAATCCATAAGAAAGCTCAAATCAAATAAAGCCCCCAGAACTGATGGCATATCAGGTGAGCTTATCAAACAAGGGAGGGACAGCGTTACATCACGCAATTCATGAGATCGTGGCGCACGTATGGGAGCAAGAGGAGATGCCGGAAGATTGGCGTCGTGGTATAATTTGCGCCATACATAAGAAAGCAGATGTCACACTGTGCAGCAACTATAGGGGTATAACATTGCTGGATACTGCTTATAAGATACTCTCCACTATCCTACAAGATTGGATAGCCCCATACGCAAAAGTCATCATTGGTCAATATCAGTGTGGCTTCATCCCAGGCAAATCAGCGATTGATCAGATATTCACCCTTAGGCAGGCGATGGAAAAATGTCTGGAATTTAAGATTCCATTATATCATCTATTTGCGCTCCTCGATAGTATAGTAGTTAGTATACCCGTCTGTGACACAGGAGACCGGGGTTCGATCCCCCGTCGGGGAGCCCCCGGCGAAAGACTAATGACCTTGCCCGGAAAATAACAAATCATTACGGAAAATTTAAGAACACTCAGGACTTGCTAAATAAGGGCAAGACCGGTTCCCGGTTGTAGTGCCGCTGATGATGATATTCAACCTTAGGCAAGCGATGGAAAAATGTCTGGAATTTAAGATTCCATTATATCATCTATTTATAGACTTTAAGGCCACCTACGACACCATAGCCAGGGTAGAACTGTATAATGCCAGGCGAGAGTTTGACATTCCAAACAAATTGACACGACTTTGTAGGTTGACCATGACCAACGTAACTAGTCAAGTAAAAATAGCGGGATTGCTGTCCAAACCAATAAACATCTTTAATGGACTCCGACAAGGGGACGGTCTGGACTGCCTCCTCTTCATCTGTGATTCTGGCGTCACAACTAAAGGGACTATTATCACCAAGATCAGTCAGATACTTGCCTACGCAGATGCCATCGACATCATCGATATATCTGATCCGGCTGTACAGGACTCCTTCACCCAGATCGACCAGGCGGACCAAAAACTGGGACTGCACATTAATGAGGGGAAAACTGGCAACTTCTGCGAAGAGAAGACCTAACGTTGGTCAAACTATCAGTGTAGTGGAGCACGAATTTGAAATAGTACAATCCCTTTAACTACGTTGGGTCAATAGTATCAGCTGATAACAATATGGAAGATGGTCTCTTTCGCGTTGGCTTACCGTCAAGTAATCTACGCACGGTCCTATCGGTGCCCATTCACGCCACATGTCTGGCCCATCTTAATCTTCGCATCTGGATTACTCTCTCTATTGTAGGTTTGCGGAATACCTGGTCGTGGAGTTTCCTCCATTGTCCGGTAGTGGAGCATGAATTTGAAATAGCGCAATCCTTTAACTACCCATGGTCAATAGTATCGGCTGATAACAATATGGGAGAAGAAATACGCGAACGGCTGATCAAATCCAACAAAACCTACTATGGTCCATCAAGGCTCTTTAAATCCCGAAATTTATCCAGAACATCCAAGCTACTACTGTACAAGACCATGGTCTTACCAGTACTCATTTATGGATCCGAGACCTGGGTGCTCAATAAAAGGCACTCTGAACTCTTAGCCGCGTTCGAGAGGAAGGTCTTAAGGAGAATTGTTGGCCCGTATGTGAGGGAGGACGATTCCGGAGACGCTACAACCATGAGTTGTACGCAATCTACCTTAAAGCTAATATTGTAAGAAAAATCAAGCTCGGTAGACTCCAGTGGGTGGGACATCTAGCTCGAATGAGCGAAGAGGAGCCTGCCCGGAAAGTCCATTGTGGTAGGATGTATGGAAGGAGACAGCGCGGCAGACCTTGTCTGCAATGGAGGGTTCGCGTAGACCAGGGCGCCCAGAGCCTGGGAGTGCCAAACTGGATGACAACTGCTCGAAATCAGGACCGGTGGAGAGATTTGTTAAATAAGGCCAAGATCGGTACCCGGTTGTAGTGCCGATGATGATGATGATAATTCTGTTGCTCCAATACAAATTTGTTGCTAATCTATAATTAGCTTCTAGAAATTGTTGGAGGTTTTTTAATTGGGATTTCAGTGATATTATCTCCTGGTCGTGCCTGTCAGTAAAATGTCTGTATAATTGCTTTAGTTTTGTTAGCAGTCTGATTTTATTTTCTGTGAAGTGCGTTTATTGTTGTGTTCCTATACAAGTTCTTATTGTCCGTATCTGTTGTTTTAGGAGGTGTTTTGTCCATTGTTCGTTGTATAGTTTCGTCTCACGATCTGGTAAATCGTGGCCATTGCATTGTCCCATAGTTGTAGGATTGTGGGATTTCGTACAGTTCTGCCAATTCGTTCGGAAGCTTTATTACTGCCGTAAATGCACAGTGGTCACTGTCGTATTCAGTTGTCCGTAAACAATTTCTGTTGTCTGTTGGTGTTTAATAGTCTCAGTCGTGTATCAATGAGCATGATATCTAGATAGGATCTACCTCTAGGGAACGATGAATATTCCGTAGCTACGTCAGTTTTATATTCTACGTGATATTGATCTAACCTGCTAGCCGGTTGATTTCCTCTACTGTTGGACATACAATTTCCCCAATCTTTATGTTTAGCGTTCATGTCTCCACCTAAAATAAAGTAGTTTTTCTCCAGTTGGAGTTGCACGCATCGAAGAGTGTGTCAAGTTCTGCTATAAAGAGATTATACTGACGTTCCTCGGGTGCATAAACCGAGGTCGCATAGAGCCGCTTTTCTTGCTGAAGTGGTATGCGTGCGATAAATGTATCAAGCACGCGGAACCTGCGCTAACTGTATATGACTATATGTTGGAGTCCTTTTCTAATAAAGATTGCGACACCTCCCCCTTGTGAGGTATTGGGTCGGTCTCTTCGTATAATGTCATAGTTTTTGTGCCGAAGTTTATGGCTCTGGTTTAACTTAGTTTTCCCAGCCAAAAGCACATCAGGATTTTCGTCTTGAAACAGGTTAAAAAGAGTGATTCTTCTCTTGGTCCTTATGAGTGAATTTACATTCACGACAAGAGCTTTAATTGACCTTTGGTTAGAGGGTTTGTGGGTAAAGTTTAGTCGATGCACCGACATGGGCGCTGGGTTCACTAAACTTCCACCGAGGAAAAGACGAAACAATTCCTAAGTTCTTCATCAACGTGGCCAAGCAAAACTCAACTGCCTGGCACTGAAACTTGTTCTCCGACCAATAAGGTATAAGAACTGATAACTCACTGGTTTAGTTAGCAAAAAGCTTTCTTTATTTACTTCAACTTTTCGAATTTACATCGATAGCACACATTCTTATAGTCCACTCTGCGGAGCAGTTCTTAAATTACTAAATGTTTCACAGAGGCCTACACTTTCTCGATATTGTTTATAAAATTAACTCCTGTGGTGAATTACAAGGTAATTTACTTTAGTTATATTTAATTGTCAACTGCGTCAAGCGACGTGGCAGCAAAAGCGAACTGCGGCACTAATTTCAAACGGAAAGCGGATTTCGAAATATGGACTTCTCGAAGTAAATGTATCTACACGAAGATCGAACACTTGGCATAAACTATACTTGTGACTCCGACAACGCGACGCCCCTCACACCTGTGGCTGGTTGAAAGGTTAAAATCTGACTCCTCGATGACTGTTGTACTCAACATCCACTAGCTGCCATCGTGATGGAATTCCATCGTTAAGGGAGGAGCCAATCCGATCTTTTCCTTGGTGATGACCAATGAGCGATCGAATTGGAGTTTAAGGGGAGAGTTTCCCATATGACCATACAAGTCAAGTTGAAAATCCATTCGCTGAAGGCGAGGATCAACGGAGATGCGAAGGTGCACAAAAGGAAATGCGAATATCTGGCTGATCAAATAGATGATCGAATACGGAGGCTGGCTGCGCTAGCATAAGAAGCGATAGGGAATAAGTTTTTCTGTTGATGTTATGTCAACAGAACTTCGCTGCGATGGCAAAGGCTACAATATTTGGGTGCATGTTTATTTTAGCCATTGGATTTTGCCAAGGAATGTTGCCATGCAGGTAAAAATTGCTTCTTCTGTTTACGTTGAGTATACACAAGCATTTCGTTTCGAATGCCCAGCCTGAGAATCGTGGCTGTTCGTTGCTTAGACAACGAATCATTAGACATGACCGATGCGGTGATCGTTCCTCGATAAGGCAACGGATTATGTAATCAGGCATGCAGCTGTACAAATAAATGCGTGTAAATGAAGGCTAAAGCCATGCCGTTGTAGGCAATAGATTTTTCTGTGACGTTAAGTCAACAGAAAATTTGTTCAACATGGCAAGAGATAGTGGTGAGATTGTTTGCGTTAGCAAAACGGTACAGTTGTTAGGATAGCAATCATGGGTCGTGTGCAACTCGATGATCGTTATCGGCTTAGGCGATCGATCATCGGAAATTTGGCATGCAGATGTGCAAGCAAGCAAGTTGCCCGCCGTGTCCTCTTGGACCAACGGATTGTTGGAAGAAGAAGACACAGGAGGATTGGTGTATGTTTTCGTATGATGCTATGGCAAGATGATGATCTTGCCGTGGGCTTATTTTGAGGTACGAAATTGTTAAAGGGAGCTTTGTACCGCTCGTATACAGGTAAGCTGCTTATGGTAGGGGCTGGTATTTGGAGGTTGGGAACGGGGAGTTGGGTTAGGACGATGGGTGGTTCTTCAGGCGCCTTAAAGAACCCCCCACAGGTTTATAGCGACTTTTTATTTAGACGGGGCAAGTGCGAGTAGATCTCGTTTATTTGACGTTACAGCTGTGTCATCTGTCTCTGTAGATTGAGTAATATTGTGAACACGTCTGTTTGTGATGTTGTTTCAGTCTGTGCCGAGGTATTTGTGGGTATCAGTGTTGGAGCCTGTGTTGGGATTCCCCCGCATCTCGCTATTTGTGCGTAAGACCGCTGAGGGGTAAAAGTTATTAACCTTGTGTGATATGTCTCAGTTTTTCTTTTGTGAGTCACACCCTTCGACGTTCTTTCTCGGTATTTAGGACAACCTCGATAGTTAGCGGGGTGTTCCTCATTCCGACATACTGCACACTTTAAAAGGGTTTTGTCCTCCATCTTTTCTTTACCCAAAGGGCACTCCTCTGCATTATGATCCTGGCCACATCTCACGCAACGATGCTGCATTTCACAGTTCGCCACTGAACGCCCAAACCTCTGGCAGCGGACGCATTGAAGTATGTTTCTGCCTTTTTTTAGTTTGTCCCATGTTACGCTTTGATGGTCCAGGACTGTCACTTTCCGTAGACTACCAAATTTACTATTTGGGGTTAACTGTACCAGGTAGAAGGGTACGACGCTCATTCACTTCCTTCCGCCATCGTCACTATGAACTCTGTCGTACGCTGTCCACCAAGAAGAAACATAAAGCGAAAACACTTGTGGCTTGTTTGGTACTCCAACTGATATTTTATTTAATTTTATGATGCATCTATACAAAATTGATTAAACTGGTAACCGAATCTTAAATTTGTGTTTTACATAACTTTGAGTTCGCTGGCGTATTACTCTTCACTGACCAGATGACGATATTGTCTACACTTGTATACTTGTAATTAATCACTTAATTCGTACTTGTTATTAGTGGCTCTAGAGGGTATTACTCTCGACTAAACTCGACACTCGGGGGCGTGCACACCCCCATGTGATCGCGGCGGTTACTCGACGACTTCCGATGTGCGCGCACTGAAGGTTGTGATGAGACTCTGTGATAATCATCTCGTGCAGAGATGATTCACTTAGTACGGGAAATTCGGGTGCATTCGCTTTCACTGTGATCGTAAGCGGATCCCGTAGAGGAGATCGTCATGGTACACATGTATATGTGTACGTCGGTTCTTTTCATGGGTCGAAGCCATGAAGGGGCATAATATGCCTCCAGGAGATGTGTGTTCGTTGAAACAAACAAATCCAATTTCGTGAGATGCTAATGGGTTTCTGTTTGTTCAGTACCGCTAGTCATGAGAAACAGATCCAGAAATATAAGAAGACAAGGGGATCGGGTAGATCATTGTCTAAGCTATGCATTGAAGCTGTAACGATAGCCGCAATACCCATCCACATGGTGCTAATTGGTTTTAGCGTATTCACAGGGAATTGGTGTTCATAGCATCGTTGGCAAGGGTAACCATACCATACCTATTTGCATTTGCCCATGATGTATGATTTAATTTATGGTTTAAGACGCGAGATGCGTATATTTGTTGTGGTCCCTGTTATAATGGTTACAATGTATGTAAACCAAATCATTTTGTTTACAGGAATTCGTCTAGGGGAATTTGTCTGGCAACGTAGATGCCGAAATTGGTTTGTATTTCCTGATAAGCTAATAAAAAAATCTTACAGAGAATTGGTATACGTAGAGAATGCATGAAAGGTAAGTTTTCTTTACAGGGACTTAAAGATCATAGACTTGATCTCTTTAATGCGTGAATCATTTTCAGGTGCCTAATGCTATTGCATTGGCGAAAACTTATGCGTCTTGGGATGAGGTAATGGGGTTTTTAGGTAAGTGTACCGTGGGGTTTGGCGGCACCGCCACAGTTTCCTTTTGGCTTCGGCTTTTCTTGTTTATTTTTTTACTTTTCCAATGCTTCAATAATTTTCTTCTTCTTTTTTCCTTTTGTCGCGCTCCTGCTATAGCTATTTTCACTTCTAGCTCATTTATTTCTTCTTCTTCGTCCTTCAGAAGAAGCCAGACAAGGGAATGTGTTGTTAGAAAAATTCCCGTCATAGTTGGAGGTTGAGGGGAATGCATTCTCCTCCTCCATTTGTTGTCGTTCTAACATGAGTTCTGCAGCTTTGCGATTCATTATTATGTTGCTTATTTTGCTTTCTTTGATTTTTTGGCCGCTTTAAATTTTGGTTTGGTGCACGAAGAGCGTTTTAATAGGCTTATTTTGCCTTTTAATATCCTACTCTTTGTTTTAATTCTATCTTCACTGCTCATGGCGAAGCCCGCGGTACACACTCGTTGATACGACAAGCGCCGTTCTTATTTCACCTAGTGCGTGCAATTTTTTTTCTTCGACACTCCATCGAATGTTTGGTTTTTTATGTTGACTCCTATTGTCACTTTTCACAAAGCAAATCACGGCGCGAAAATCGAATCTATTGTCTTGTTCAGATACGTGGTCTACCTGAGTTCACTTTTAAGACCGTTCCGTTGAGAGATTTGTTAACTATCGTTTGTTGGTTGTCGACACGTCTTTACCGGATGGTGGTGAGTTTGGTACCCGGATTTTCCGATATCCTTAAATGTTAATGTACGGTGTTCGGACAGAGCGAGAAAGGAGGTGTCGGTGAACATTCGTTTTGAACATCTGATTATTGTAAGTGTAGGCTAACCAGGTTTATGTAACTCGATTGAAGAACGATCCCTGAATTCATCAGTCCAAATAAAATTTGACACACGGCTCAAATTCAACTATCTAAGTTTGTTCTAAAATATCAGTCAAAGTACGATTGCTTCAAATGGAAATCAAGCTTCAAAACTTTATTATACCCAAATCTGTTCACTGAATCAAGGATAATTAACTTCAGGAACTACACTCCTTCTATTCTACCTACTTATAAAACGCCAGTATGCCCCTGAAAGTGAAAGGACCTTGGAATAAACTCTTTAACTCTTCATTCGGTTAGTCCTCAAAATACGGCTATATGTTTGACGTATCTTTAAACTCTTACTTGTACAAAACCACTTCGGCTTGTTAACAACAACGAATTTTCTTCTTTATAGTATCTTCTGGCCACTTAAGGATTGTTTACTGTCGGTCCTTTTATTCTTACTTTTACGAAGGCTGTTAACAATTTAGATTAAAATGAATATGTAATGTTGTCGTTTTCAGAGAAAAGACATTTCATGTCGTTAGGTAATCGGACTACACATTCAACTTTTAACTTGATGTGAATGTGAACTGAACAACTTTTAGGTACAAAGGCAGGCACATCATCAACCAGTGAAGGATAAAGTAAATGGAGATGTGGAACACTTTCCCAAGGACCAACAGAAATGTCAAAAACAGTAAAAACTTGATGTAGTACACACGTGTCAGTTATATCAAACTTTACATAGGGGAATACAAATTTCATGAGCCATAACTCGTGAATATTAAATGCAAAAGAATTATGTTAACATGTTGTACTTACGTATGGTAATCTTGCCAAAGTAAAGTGAAGTTAGACCGTTAGTTAAACTGGAATAAGTGGCATACTATATATCAAGTGGAACATTTTACAGTGTTCCATTACTCCGCTGTCTTGTTTGTCAAGTTTCGAATAGTGTAGGTTATTCCTGTGTGTCTATAGGTACAATATTTTAAAAGTATCAAAAGGATAGAGATTATTTCGCGACTGGAATATTCAAATATATCTAGAATCTGAAGCGTAGCTAGGAGAGTAAATTAGCTGATTCAAAAATCTGAACAACTAGTAAAATAGGGTTTAAGTTGAATGAATAAATACGAGGCCAAATCAATAAGTCTTTAGAAAATGAGGACGATTTGACTGTTCTTTCGTCCCGAGAGTCTAGTGGTGTATCCATGTTTTATCTCCAGTTACTAATCTGCGCAGAAACTTACCTGAGTTGCGACGCATGCGCTCCAAAGTTCTCAGCTGAGAGCAAATGCGACACTCATCTCAGATATTTTTTTCATACCCAATTTATCCTGCAAAATTGATACATGACACAAATTGAAAATTGACAGATACTTAGTGAGGAATCATGCTTACTAAAAACAGATCATTAGCGATGCTACAAGCGCCATCCTAGTCGTTTCTAAAGACTTGTTTACCTACCCTCGTAGTGATCTTAACCCGAGTGGGTTGGGTGACATACACCTTTAGATAACAATGCGACACCTGGTCATGCAATGATAAAAACAGATCTTTGTCGCTATCAATCATACAGACCGTAAACTGAGTCATGAACCAGCTAATGGGGTCACTCCGGGCTTATGCCAAAAAAGAAGGCTTTTTCAATGATTGTTTTGCAGACATTTGAGATAAATGGTATACAATTAATATATCATTGGATTCAGCAACTCTTTAAGTTAGAAAAAAAGTGTTTATTGGAAATTTTTACAAAATGGCGACTGTACCATCGTTAGCGTAGACCACTACTTCAAAAAGGCCTTCCGCGGTCAACGGTAAAGGTCTCCTTCAGCTCAACCTAGAACAACAACAAAATGTTTTTATTACCTACATTCGTTTAGCTATTATAGTGTAGCCGTGATTATATTTTTCGAATTTTTTTTCGCGAAATGGCGATTGTTTTAACAAAAACGATTTTTTTTTTGACAAAAAAAAAATCGACATAAATTGTTTATAACTTTTTTCTTCTTAAACAATCGCTAAAATCGGTACTGGTAGTTCAGTAAATAATAAAGCGATGAAGCTACAATTCAAATTTCAAGTCAATCGGATGAAAACTTTTCGAGTTCTACTGCCGGCCGATTTTGAGAACACGATTTCGAGAAAAATGCGTTCCATCATCATCATCGGCACTACAACCCGGAACCGGACTTGGCCTTATTTAGCAAGTCCTGAGGTTTGTTAAATTTTCCATAATGATTTGTTTTTTCCGGGCAAGGTCATTAGTCTTGCGCCAGAGGCTCCCCGACGGGGAATCGAATCCCGGTCTCCCGCGTGACAGGGGGGTATACTAACCACTATAGTATCGACGAAATTATTGTCGTAATTTGATACAGCGACCTCTATACTTCAAATTTGAACCACGATATCGATCGTAGGTAACTTCTACTGATTTCCAAAGCCGCGAAGTTCAAAAAGACCAGCGTCGCTAAAATGGGCAAAAATTGTGATTTTAGAGCATCGAAGTTGCTTCGGAAAAATTGATTTTAAGAAATTCTGAATTTAGATTGGTATTTGGGCGTTGATCCACCAGCTCATCCAAACAATATGGGATAAGGAAGTCACTCCGGAAGAATGGAAAACCTCAATAGTCATCCCCATTTTCAAAAAAGGCGACAGATCTGACTGTGAAAACTACAGAGGAATATCATTGCTCCCAACCGCATACAAAATATTAACAAATGTCATTCTGGCGAGAATCACACCTTACGCAGAAGAGATACTGGGAGACTACCAATGTGGATTCCGTAGGAACCGGTCAACAAGCGACCAAATGTTCACAATAAGACAACTGCTGGAAAAGAAGTGGGAATACGGAGAGTCGGTTCACCAACTGTTCGTTGACTTCAAAAAAGCCTATGACTCAGTCGCAAGGCAGAGACTCTACCATATTCTAGTTGAGCTGGGAGTCCCAAAAAAATATGCCGCGCTCATTCAAATTTGCATGAACGAAAACAAAGGGCGAGTTAGAATAGAAAACCACCTCTCAGAACCATTTGAAATCCGGGACGGACTAAAGCAGGGAGATGGTCTATCACCGTGTCTCTTTAACCTTGTGCTCGAGTATGTCATCAGAAAGGTACAAGACGACAACATGGCCGGATCATCCCTGAACGGGGTCACACAAGTGCTCGCATATGCGGATGACATCGCCGTTCTGGGCGATAATCTAGAGACTGTTAGTAAAAACTGTGAAATCATCATGCAAGCGGCAGAAGAGGTGGGCCTAGAAATAAATGAAGACAAAACAAAATACATGATTACGGCGAGAGCAGGTGGGTCTCAGAGAACACATATAAACGTCAGAGGTAAGATCTTTGAAAAAGTTAAAGAATTTAAATATCTGGGAACGATACTGACGGCCAGTAACGAAATGTCGAAGGAAATTAACAAGAGACTGCATTCCGGCAACGCGAGTTGGCACGCAGTCAGTAAACTGCTGAAATCCAGACTGCTATCACGTAACATAAAGCTCCGTGTCTATAGAACCATAATCATGCCAATTGTTCTATATGGATGCGAAACATGGGCTCTCACAAAACGGGAAGAAAACAAATTCCGTCTATTCGAGAATAAAGTTTTGAGAGGCATCTTTGGAGGTAAATATGACGAGGAGGCAGGACAATGGAGGAGACTCCATAACCACGAATTGGAAGAACTATATCGCAAACCTACAATAGTGAGAGTAATCAAGTCGCGAAGATTAAGATGGGCCGGACACGTGGCGCGAATGGGGAACGATAGGACCGTGCATAGAATTCTTGACGGTAGACCAACGGGAAAGAGACCGGTAGGACGGCCGCGACGGAGATGGGAGGACAATGTTAGGTTTGACCTTGAGGAGATCGGATCGAATGGTGAAGCGTGGAAGGAGAGTGCCCAGGACAGGGAAGGATGGCGAAGCCGAGTCGGTGAGGTCATGAACTTCCGGGTTCCTACAGGCCAATAAATAATAATAATAATAATTTGGGCGTTGTAGATTTTTATTCTAGGGATGTTTTGGCATGATTTGCCAATAAAAAAAAATGGGAACAAAAGTAAACCCGGAATAACTGTTTAAAACCAAAGCTACGTGCTCACAAGGTCGGTTCGAAAAAGTATTATTACCTAGGTTTTCTTAAGAGGTTCCTTAAAAATTTGACTTCATTTGCTTTAGGTAAAATCTTCATGTTCATATTCGCCCAATGATGAAATTTAGTTCCCTTAGATCAGAAGTGTCGGAAACAGCAAAGCCAACTAATGGAGCATGTATCAAGAAGTTCCCAAAACAGGCAGAACGTATCATGTCTGTCATGTCTGTATCAACTCTAAAGTTGCAGTCCACTTTCTCAAGTATTCACCCGAGAAAACCATCAACCAGCGTTCTTCGCAATAGTATATTTCATCATCATCATCGGCACTATAACCGGGATCCTTGGCCTTATTTAGCAAGTCTCTCCACCGGTATCCGATCCTTATCCGAGACTTGACAAATTGTCCATAATAATGTAGCGAGCTTAAGGTTTGCTGGATTAATTATTTTTAATAAATAAGAGCCGTTAAATCGATTTTGAATTAATATAACACTTTATTAGTCCGTTAATAACAACCGTTACTTTTACCGTACACTTAACGAGTTCTTGACTTATCGCTTCCGCACTTACCGCGTCTTTTACTGTTTACTTTTTCCTTTCTGATCTGCGTGTGACGTATTTATATCGTTTCCTCATTCTGATTCGGCGTTTCGTTTCCGTCCGTTTCATAGCCTCGAATTTTCTACTGTTCATAGTCTCCAGTTTTCCAGTACTTTCTAGAATATTCTAGTACTTTGTTTCGGACTTTCTAGAATATTCTAGTACCGATTTTTCGGGCAAGGTTATTAGCCTTGCGCTAAACAGTATATCTAGAAGAGGTAAATAATGAGAATAAGTTTTACGTCATTTGTTCTCTCGCTTTTACAATCTACAGGGGTTCAAGAACAGCTTGTCTGTCTCGATATCCCATTTCCCAGTCGTCTCCATCTTATTTTAGTCGGGCTGCCACTTAATTTATTGGCTTAATTCAAACAATATAACTACTTTCAGCTAAAGTATATATAATTTTATGAACTAAAGAACGTAAGAACGAATTTAACTGAGCTTAACCTGAGGTAAACAGGGCATATTATGAAGAGTTGGTGCGGAGGTTGGGGTAGGTTAGAGAGAAAAGTGTAGAAAGCGCTGATTAAAACTAGTAGTGAGAAAGGTTTATGAGGCGGTCCATAAGAGTATGGGTAGAGAGGTCAAAGTCGAACAAATTGGAGTTGACATTTCTCAGCATCCGCGAAAGGGTTTCATTCAAACCATAAGAGGTTAGGTGAGGGGAGATCTAGAGAAGGCGGGGATTATCCGTATTTCGAGGGTGTGTATTCAGAGGAATTAAGTCAACGGAGTAGGCGCAGTCGACCGACTCGGAAAAAATCCGATGAATTAACACTACGTCAGCCAGACCCTGCGCTCCACATGGATTCTGAGGTTGATTAATTTGAGGCGGTTAATGTACGGGGAAGGATTAAGGGGTTTTCCAATTCTAGCCCTCGGGGGGGTGAACCGAAGGAAGCGACGTTGAATATGTTCGGTTCTACGGATATGGATCTTGTGATAAGGGGACCATACCTGGCTAGCAGTAGACGGACGAAGGAAAGGTAAAGAAACGGAGTTACATAGGGGTTGGAGAATTCCTTAGACCATCCGTTCACGAACCCGAGAGCAGACAACCACAATGTGCATTCACATCTAAAGCTATTAAACAACCATGTGGCGATTGTAACAGACACACTGGCAACCGTAGCAAGGCACGACACCGAAACAGAACCGAAAAAGAAATCATTGGAGCCGTGTACCCGAGCATTAACGTAACAACTCACAGCTTAAATAGCGAATTATACCATCCTCGCACACACACAGTCGGATCTGATGTATTTGTATTGTGACCTAATAGACGAGTCACGAATGATCCCGCTCGAAGGACCAGGAAAAGTTTTATATAAAACATCGATCATAATCCGGTCAAGTCGATTCCAAGATAAACGAAATCCGCCAGAGCAAACTATTAATATTTCGCCAAAGGATCTGTGGGGGTAGAAGTTGTTGTGCCAATACACGGCACTCGGTACACTTAAATCCCCCGACACTTATTACTCCGACCTTCCAGCAATTGTTCCACTGCAACACGTATGTCCAAGAAAACAAAACTAATAAAACACTTTGAATGATGTTGATATTTAATGACTTCTGTTTTTGATTACAATAAATAGGGCACTATCAATATTAAGTTCTTCTTAATAACTTTTTTATTACACTGTTTCTTTTTTTAAAATCCAGAGTAAGTCGTCGGTTAAAAATACAGGATAACTACGTTAAAACCGATTAAAACAGTTGCGTGATAATGCAATGACGACACTCTATGACTGTATGGACATTCTCGGCCTTTACGTATCAACAACAAGGTTGAATGCAAAATATGTGACTGTGGCGACTCTAGTACGTGTGCGTTGATAATTGGCTTCTTGCAATCGGGGATGAAAATTTGATTTTGCACGACGATCAGCCAATGGTAATCGCGCTCTCCTGTGCATTCTTCAATTCTCTACGCTCATCGAGGTGAATAAATACTTGTGTATTCGTTCAACGGTCGATGGGCATAGAAAGGATGAAGTAATTAAAAGGAAAAACACAATAACCCGGTGTTGATCTGGCTCTGGTGCGCGTGTACCAATGCAACTCTGAGGCTGTCCCGGTGACCCAATTAGGATATTGTGGTGATCTCAGAGCGCAATGGACTCTAAAAAGGGGAAATGAAATGTGAACGGAAATTGGGATGTAGCTATTCACCTGTCTAAAGAGATCATTGATCCCCAGCGAATAGAGTGTCTGGGGGAAGTCAAAAGGGACGCTACGTCGGCTAGGGAATTATAACCGTGGGAAACAATTAAATAATACGATAATTTCCCAAACGGTTGCATGATGATGCAACAGCGTCGTTTGGCCAGACGATGCCGTTGCTAACCGACATGAATTGCAATTTCCGGAGGAAATCTCATGGGGTTAGCGAAACGGAGTTGCCGCATGGCAAAAAGGTAGCTAAACTCAATTATGCATTGTCCGCATAGAATAATGAATTTAGCTAGGCGTCCTTTTGGAAAACAGGGTTTTCAGGTGGAATAGCTTGTAGGGGGAATTGGAGTTGAGGTGACACGCTGTTAGCGATGGAAATAGGGCTGAAATAGTGGGTTGGTTCTCCATGTAGTATAGAGAACCCCTACAGATCCACAAATTAGATAACTGAAAAGTCTTATCTGGAATCTTCTTCTTGAGTTGAAAGATTTTTCTCGAACGAAGACGCTCGGAAATTCCTTCGTTGGATTGTCCTCTGATGATCACTGTAGCATCGTTGGGTGTTAATTTATCCACCTTTCCTCAGGCTTATTCTTCATTGGTGGTGAGGATGTAGTGCAGTTGCTTGTGATGATGATGTAGCTTCTGCTGCTGTTGCTGCTGCTACCGCCGCTCCAGTAAACCCCTTCAATTTTGTCGGCAATTAAGTGGCACCAATTATTAATGAGAATAGTTAGCTCTTCCCGCCATAGCAATTGTGAAGGAGATATTTGGGGATCACTGACAAGAATTCATCAACAGAGGCGGTTTCGCATATTAATCGATTATTTAACTTTTATTTAAGTGCACAACAAGACTTCACTTGAGTTAATTCTCTTCCTTTCGATCAAAAACGGATATTAACAAAAACCGTCACCAACTTTTTCTTTAGTAGATCTTCTTCCTTCTTTTGATGCTCGGCACTTTAACAGGATCTTATTCTTTATTTGAGATTCTGAAGCTCTATTTTGATTATATTTTCAACGCACCAACTTGTTTTTCGAGAATTCTTTTGTTGTTTGTTCACATGATTACACCCCCTCCGCTGAGGGGCTCGATATAAAGTCTTCAGATTATTAGATGTTCACACTCCTTCCTTGTTAGATTTTCTTTTTTAGGAATGCAACCTTTGTTCGATCGTTTCTTCGATAAGATAGGCAGTGCATTGACTTTTGGTTTCATTTTTGCTGTCACCGACCACCCGTTATCGTCAGGCAGCTGGGAAATTGCGTCATAGAATTGCCGAAGGCAATTCTCAATACATCCAATTTGCGAATCCGCAACATATACTTTTTTTCTATCATGATCTTAGCCTGGGTTCGAATCACATGCAATTGCAAAATCCTATAATTGGTGGTGGCTCCGATATAATTTGTATACATTGCAAGGCTATCTCCCACTTTGTCACTTCCTTGCATCTCAAAAAGGGATCGTAAGACAGTTGTTGGTGGCTCCGATATGATTTGTGTACACAGCAAGGATATCTCCCACTTTAGATCACTCCCTTGCAACTCAAAAAGGGATCGTACACAGTTATTTGGAGGCAGATAGTGTTGCGACTCCAACAGATATATTCCCACCAGCAACAGTAGCAAACAACACAACGCCAAGAACCAAAAAATAATCCATCAGAGCTATATACCAGAGCATCAACGTAGTTATTCACAGCTTATGTAATGAGTTGAAACATCGTTGTATATTTGCCGCCGTGGTAGGATGCGTCCGTACTTTTATTTTAAACTTTTCTTAGCGTAGGTTCGAATCATGTTCTTCACAACCATCGCAAACGCTATAACCCACTTTGCGCGAGTTAAGGCCCCATTTATTCATATCCTTATAAGACTATAGAATATATAGAATTATTTAAAAATATGAATCACCCAAACAGTAATCATTTATTGACACCCAAAAGATGAATCGTCTAATCCCATACAACATAAGGAAAGTACATCACCATCCAAACTACTAGATGTCGCCTCAGATAATCTTAACGAATCGACAGTTAGATAGTAATGATAGAGCGATTCCACTTTTGTTTTCGTTTGTCATTTCATTTCATTTTTAAAACATTTTTTATTTTTCTTTTTATATTCATAGTTTCTAAATTAAAGGCTAGACAAAAAATGCTTAAATTCTAGCTTAATTGTCTTATATAATAACTTACTGGTCCTTCGCAGACGCTCTAAGCTAAACATTACTTAACATTTGTATAATTTGCCTTTCGGCCACAGAACTTTGTGACAGTACTTATAATTATTTGAAAGACAAAGAAAAATTTGAAAAACTTTGTCAATTTTTTTTTGTTTTTTGTTTCTTAAAATTTAACTTACTTAACTTACCTACTTTTTTTTTTCGTTTGTGATACTGATCGAGTGAGCATGGTTTTTGGGTAGTAGTTCTTCAATTTATTATTATTATTAATTGAAACAAATATATTTTTTAATGTAAATTAACGTTTAGTTAATTAATTCCAGAGTTCGAAATAGAACTATCAAAAAGATTTGTAATCTTAGACTTAAGTATTTAATTAAATAAAATATATTTTTTAAATACTCTAGACTACTTATCTCGCACGCAGCCTGAAAGATATAGATCTGTGGCGGTTCCACTGAACACCACTACTTACCTTCCCAATTACCTCCAAAGCTTCCAATCCTGAAGGTACAAAACCCATTGTTTTCCGGTAATGCAATTGCATTAGCACCCGCAACAGCTTCACGCATCAAGGTTATCTAATGCAAATACCCTGTAAAAGAATTCGCTAGCATTCATGCATCCAATGCATCATTCTAAATTTCTGATTTTACAGGCAAACCATTAAGGATCTTATTGATTCTCCTTGCCGGCAATCTCTGTCCCACATGTACACAGTAATTTTCCTGCTTACACGAGTCCAACCAATCTTTTGCCCAACGACAAAAGCCATGGCACGTAGCTTGCTTACACAGCTGCAAGACTAATTACATGATCCGTTGTTCCTACAGACAAACAATCATCGCAATAGACCCTTCCAATGATCTGTTTGTCTAACTGACAAACAATCACCATTCTCGCGCTTTGCCGCCGAAAACCGAATTCTTCTGCATACACAACATGCAAACAAAAGAATCCGATTCTGTCCACCGCAGAGATCCCATAAACAAATTTCCTACGTAAGCATCGAAATTCATTAGCACCTAACGAGTTGCAGTGTGTCTGTTCAGCTGCGCTCTCACTGCTATGATGCCCTTTGTTCCTTCGATGTTTCAGATTTCGTTTCCCATGACCTTCGTGCATGAGTAAAACAATGCGATCTTCACGATCACCACACACACATATCTACGATCTACGTACCAGAGATCGTCTCCCATTGGTCAATGGACGAAAGGAAAATTTCATTTCCTTCTTAACACACCATAGAGAGAAATGTTCTCTCTATTCTCGCAATCTCTTCTCGAACTGAGGGTTGAATGCAAGTCGGCGAGTCGTTTACCTACCACCATCGAGCGTGTATCGCTTTCCCCCCTTAGTAGAGTGCGCATGGGGTGCGCATCGGAGTGCACCCCAGAGTCAAAATCGGCCGCTGATGAATCAGTAATATTGTTTACCCAACATAAATTATCTCCCTTGGTACCTTTGACTATATTTTTATACATCGAGTTATTGATGATTAAACGGAATGTGACTTGTATTGAATTCTCCGTGTGTTCAAATGCGTTGTTCTATGAACCTAAAAACAATAATCAGTGCTCGTGTTTCTACCTAGTTATTTAACGTAAAACAATCTGTCCTCACTAAACATAAGTTACTGGAGAGTGTAACTAAGTTAAATAACAATAAAAAAGGAACAAATTATATTAAACAAATCAGTGTGTTTTATTTTGATTATTTTCTCTGGTGCGATCAGTGTATTGTCCTTCACTGACGTTGGGTAAACAGTGTCCGAATGAACAAATCGACGATGGGGATAGGAGTGAACCAGTGTCCATGCGGCACACATACTCGTACCCCCACAGATCCATCACAAATCCACGGTTTCTGACTAGAGTCTTCTCCTTCAGCACAAGCTGACTTGAAGTTTCCTGTCATCACAATAGAGTCGAATTTTAAATTTCAAATTACGCTAACATATTCTTTTTGTTTTAAAAAGTGCTGTTTATTACGTTGTTCGAATTGTTTATACGTTTATTACGCACCGCCACTCGCGCGCCCCTCCTCTAACGGTTTTTAAGAAAGCAAATGTTGCCATTTGCAAACATTTATGCCCACCCTACATATTAATACGTGAATTTTTTGCAGGATATAGCATTCCTTTGGTTTTTCAGTCCCCTATTCGCAATATCTCAGTCCACGTTGCTTCTGTGTCATCCCCCAGCTCTAAAACCATTTAAATTGGTATCACCTTTGTACTGTGGGTAATATTCATCTCCAAGATATCATTATCATGATATACTTAAAAAAAACTTTAAATGCGGATCTATGTAAAGTAAAAAGAATAAAAATAATCTCTCCAATACTTTTTGTTTTATGATTTTTTTAAATAATGAAGTTCCTACGACGCATCCTAAACAATGGGACCATCTTTGAATAACAAATTCCGGAAACTTTCTGCACGACATATATAATGAAATAAAAAGGGAATGGTTTCATAGATTTGTATCGTGGAGTGGCAACTGAAACGAACGTGCCTATTCTCATGGAAACTGCAGATTGCAGATTGTTGATTCATCCACACAGCTCAAAATATTGAATCCTGATCTGTAGTGTGTGATCAGCTTGGATCGTATTTCACTGAATGCTCTCGTAGGGTTTGCATCTACTCCATTTCAACTGTGCTTACTCCATTGTCGTAGTCTTCCGGTTTCCCATGATCTGCGTTTGAATCCGCTACGCTGAAGATTAATTAAAATCATCCTTCATCTCTAACTTAATTTTCCTAAATGATTTCATGTACTGAATATAAATGCTGAACTCTAATTAAACAAGATTGGTGGTTGTTCTTAGTTAATTGCTCATCTTGGTTTCTATAAAGTGAGCATTAAATTTAACGATTTCCTTTATACAATCAATTCCTTTAATTTATTTTACATTATTTATTAATTTTTGATTTGTCTAAGGAAATTAAAAAATAATATAAGTCAAAAGTAAAGTTAGCTGTTATTAACGTTGTTAGGTAACTAAAAAATCATCATCATCATCGGCACTACAATCGGGAGCCGGTCTTGGCCTTATTTAGCAAGTCCTGAGGCTTGTTAAATTTTCCATAATGATTTATTTTGTCTGGGCAAGGTCATTAGTCTTGCGCCAGGGGCTCCCCGACGGGGAATCGAACCCCGGTCTCCCGGGTGACAGGCGGGTATACTAACCACTATACTATCGAGGAGCCCACCTAAAAAAATAATCTCGGTAAAAACTGGAATTAGCTGTCATTAACGTTCATAAGTTTTAGGCAACTGTTTTGATAGTAGTATCAATTTGTGAAGCTACACTTGACATCGGTAAGTAGGATGCCAATTTAAATTATTCTCTCTAAGTGGGCTATACACCGTATTCATAAAGAGCTGCTTCTATTCTTCATCTCCCCACATAGACGGAAAGTCCTGTATTATATTTCAGATAATTCTGTTGCCTTCCTTCCTTATAGTCACATGTACCGCCATATGTTGGATACTATGCAAATGCATTATGCTCATATTACCGCAAAATTCTTAAGCCGATGTAATAAAAGCCGCCACATGAGCGGCTTCCCGCGTCCACCAATTAAGTGCAAGTCCATTATAGGTACCTCTTAAGTTGCCTCCTTCTTCGGTTTCGTTTGGCGCTGCCCCCTTAGTGACCAACTATTACATTTAACGACCGCCAGTGAAAGCCCTTACGAAGCTCGAAGGTGTAATAAAACCCGTCGTACCCTGGATACTGCCACTGTGTCGGTATCTAAGTGAAAGAGTACGCTTGCAGTAATCAACTTATACCGTTGTAACTTTTCTAATTGACTATTAGTGGAACGTTGTTATCCACAGCAAGTGACGGGGATTCTTGCCCATCAGAGCATTCAGATCCCTGTCAATGTTGTATACATAAATGACAACAAAATTGTTCACAATTGTTTCAAGGATAATTGTTTGAATACCGACTGTTATATTCAAGATTGTTTTGCTCTTGAATTGTGATAATACACATAAATATCCGATAATCCATGCGACACCGAATTCAAGGTGTGTAGTTAAATTGCAATTGAAGTAACTTTTTACTGGTTGTATGCGTTGATCTTCTTTTCAGCTACAAATGTCTAATTTTGTGATGGTAACATAACTTTGTATGGCGGTATAAGTAAACGAGGGATGATTTTCGTCTGAGTCTCTGGTAATTTAACGACTTGAAGTCTGTTTTGACATTCCATTAAAGTTACATCTCAGAGATGTGATTGATAAGCAGTCTTCCACATTTATTTCACCTGGACGCGATTTTTGGAAGGTACAACTCACCCAAATCCATGAATGTCCGATTTACTTCACCACTTTAGTAGCGCCTACGGACGAAATTCACTCCTAATTTACACACGATCGGACCGTCTTGAGACATTTCATATGGGTACAGGGTCGATTTATTTTTACTCTAATGTAATGGGGTGTTCATTTTTATTCCCGACACTTCTATAGGGTGATTTATTTCGAGATACGGAATTTCGAATTTATATAAAATACAGGGAAATTTTAAAAAACACAAATGCGACTTTATATGAACAATTGTGTGCCAATAATGTTTGAATATGATCTCGGACATGAGGCCCCCAAGGCGCGTACATCGTGTAATCTAGAGGCCCATTTTTCGATCACTCCGGAGCGTTTCTGGTCGTATATCGTCAATAATGCGTCGAATGTTGGCTTCCAGTACTACTAAGGAATGTCTCTTTATAGACAGCCTCACTGACTCTAGCCTTTGCCAAGTAAGCAATGTCCAAAACCATCTGGGAAGACAACTTGACCTTGTGTTCACGACAGACTGTAGGAGGATCACTTGGTTATATGCCGGCCTTGGCAAGGTTCACCAAGATTTCCTAACGATAGTTCCGCCGAACACTGTCCACCAAGGAAACAAAACTCCGCGACGGACCGTCCACAAGAAGTAAAACACACAAGCTCTCTCTGAGATTAACTTTATTATAGGTCCTTAATTTGATAACTTGATGTGGTGTTGCATATGAATCTGTTTGAGTTTATTTTATTTAAGAACATTCGGGAGCTCTTTACCAAAGAAAGCTTAGCATGATGTGCTTACTTAATCGAACACACAGGACACTTTGTTATTAATAAACCGTACGCGACACGACCAGCACTCTACACAATGTCAAACTTAACTTGCGATATTCGCTCAGACGACTCACTCCAACTCGTGATTAAAAACTCGTGGTGTGCACTCGACAACTTATCAGGCTCGACTCCTTTACAACACTTTCATCGCCTCAACTACTTTTGTGCGCGGATCACCTTGTTGGCTCGTGATGCGAGCTCATGGGTGGTCGAACCGTGGGAATCAAAATTCCTGAAAAAGCATCTTCGGGATAAGTATTTGCAGTTGTCCAAATACTACGCTAGGGATTAGGGTGCATTTGGAATAATTACACAATGATGGTTGGGTTAACAACCATGTTAATTGCGTATTGCATTCCTATGGAGTCATGGGTCGACTTCCAGTGTGAGTATTTACACTGGCATTGAATTCGGCTCTTGGCAGCTAGGCGCGAATTGCGCCGGTGCTTTGAAGATTGCATAAAAGTCGCCGTGAGTACTGGTGCGCATGAAAATCTGTTGCGCACGTGTGGGACAGTAAACGCAGGCAGACAGGGGTTCTGCTGATTGTTTTCATAATCCACTTCGGTTATCTAGTATGGCAACCGAAATGTTTTCCTTTTACAACAATGCTGAGATGCATTGATGTATGCGGTACTGGCGTACCGAATTTCTTCTAGGGAAAATTGATATACCGCGTTAATTGCGTGAATGTCCTTGATGGGCAGATGCTTGATGGATGCGATTTGCATAATCGAAAGGTAATGCAATCGGTGGGAGAATGCTTGGGGAAGTTATTGCGCTTGCATGGTAAAATGATGAAATTAGTGGAGCTTTAGGAAGGAAGATTTGGAGGTAGGTTGAAAAAGGTAGCAGTGGTGTTAGTAGAAACGCCACAAGACCCCTTTAATTCCTCAGTCGTCCGTAGTCCCCACACCCTCTCAACTATTGATAACCACCACCCGCCGCTTTTCGTATCCTTATACCACGACTACTCAACCCACAGCACACTTCCCCTCTATCAATTTTCTTTCAACTTTCGGAAAGCCAATTTCCGCCTCATAAATGAGTACCTCAGCAATATCACACTCTGCGTAAAAGATATAAGTGTAGAGGACGCCACAGCCTCGCTCTACACAGAAATCCACAACGCCATATCCCTATATGTCCCATACTCCCGACACAGGTTATCATTCTCATCGCCCCCATGGTATAACCACAAACTACGCACCCTTCGTAACAAGAGGAATAAGTTGTGGAACACTTTCCTAAACACGCGTTCTCCCCTTGACTACTCCAACTATCTGGGTTACTTTTACCAATTCACCGAGCTTTACAGCTCTTTCTACCACAATTACCTTGCCAAAGCTCAATTTAACTTGATCAACGACCCCAAATCTTTCTTCCACTTCATCAACCACAAACGGAAATCTGAAGCCTATCCCACCTCCCTTTTCTACGGCTCAACTACTATAACGGTCTCCCAAACCATATCCAATCTTTTCGCGTCCTTCTTCAAACTATCCTTCGCGGACGACTCGTTCGAGCCTAACCTCTCCTACTTTACTGGCATGTCTGAATTCTCCCTCGGCCCTCTCATCCCTCTAAACATTCAACAACACCAAGTCACAAAAAAACTTGAAAGACGATTTCAGTCCCGACCCAGACGGCCTCCCTGCTATCCTCTTAAAAAAAAAATGTTCCTCTTCTCTCTCACACCCGCTCGCGTCAATCTTCAATCTATCCTTTGCTCAAGGTCTATTCCCTGACTTTTGGAAATCCTCTTACATAACCCCCATACATAAAAAGGAAAAAAAAACGATATATCCAATTATCGCCCCATTGCTAAGCTTTCGCACATTCCTAGACTTTTCGAAGGCCTTCTATACGAGGCGTTATGTTTTCGCTGCGCACCCACCATCTCTCCGAACCAGCACGGCTTCCTCTCAGGGAGGTCCATTACTACTAACCTTGTCGAATTCACATCGCAAACACTCCTTGCCCTAGAAAACGGCGATGAGGTCGATGTAGTCGCTACCGACTTTAGTAAGGCCTTCGACAAAATCTCCCATAACTTCATTCTCTTCAAGCTATCCTCCCTCGGTTTCTAATCCCTGCTGATTAAGTGGGTATCATCCCATCTCAGTTATCGAACCTGCCCGGTGCGATTTCGATCCACCCCCTCCGATCCTTTTTTCCCAACCTCAGGTGTCCCCAGGGCAGTCATCTCGGCCTTCTCTTATTAATCCTAACTATAAACGACATAGGCTCTTGCATTAATCACTCCTTCATCTCGCTTTACGCGGATGATTCCAAAATGTTCAAGACAATCCGCTCTCCTCTGGATTCGTCAATTCTCCAAGCGGATCTTGACAGCTTCTCGACTTGGTGCCAAAATAATTGTCTATAATGAATATATATAATGTTACACAATCACCTTCTCTCGGAAGAGTTCCCCCACTGACCCACGCTCTTATATCCTACTGAACCGACCGATAACATCGGTTGAATTCATTCGCGATCTGGGCGTCCTATGCGACAAGAAGCTCAAATTTACCGCACATTTTGATTACATAATCGTCAAGGCCAACGCCGACCTTGGGTTTGTCAAACGCTGGTCGAAGGAATTCCTTAACCCCTATGTCAGCCGATCACTCTACACAACTTTTGTCCGGCCACTACTCGAATACGCTAGTCAGGTCTGGTCCCCGTATCAAGTGACTCATATTCGCAGGATTGAGGGAGTTCAACGTCGTTTCTTGCGCTTTGCCCCCCGCGGACTAAACTGGGAAAATCCGCTGATTCTACCACCATACACAAGCCGGCTCCGTCTAATCAATCTAAACACACTTGAAGAGCGCAGAATCCATGCCGACATCATCTTTGTCCACCGCCTTCTGTCTGGCTCAATCAATTGCCCAAGCCTGCTCTCCACTTTAACATTGCATACAAACCCCCGTAACGTACGTAACCCTCGACTGTTTTACGTGCCCACTCATCACACCTCTTACGGCGCAAACGAACCCATCTATGACAGGCCAACTCTTTCCCCACCTCCTTCGATTTCAACATCTCCACTCCCGCTCTTAAACGAGGTCTCAGAATAAACCAGTCCTAAACACCCCCCCCTCCAATAATCCCCTCTACCCTGCAATTCTACCTCTCCTCCCCCACCCTCAAAATAGTTTCCCCAGCCCCACCCACAATTTCAACCTCTCCCCCCAGCTCACCAACCCCTCCCCCTACCAGTACGTAGACATGCCCCTCACTGTCACTGTCTCACAAATGCCGAATTTACCACCCCCACATACACTCGCTCTTCCCTAGCCTCCTACCTCCCCCATCGCACAGTCATCTTCACCTTCCTGTTTTTTTTTCTTTTTTTCTCCTTCTTACTCTAGATTTAAGATAGTCTGTAAGGTTTTTATATTAATTTAATTTAAGTTTATGTAAGCTTGCAAGAAGCTAAATAAATGAGGGTTCTGCCCTCACTAAACTAAAAACGCCCAAGTGTTCAATAATCTAGAGAAGTGACCAGATATCCTTAAAAAAACACGGTGGACAGTTGACAGGTTCATTTCTCGATATTAATCGTTCATCCAATTTTCTTTCAGTATATCGTAGGTTGTATAGCAGTGCCCCCGCCTTGTTGAAAAGGAGTCGATGCCATTCGCGCCCTTTTATACCGATCACCTTTTCCCGATCGCACACTCATCCTCATTTTCGCATTTACCCCCACTAAGTGCGACTAAACTCTCGCGAATTCATTCAGCAGTCAATAACCCAAAGGAGAGCAGCTTGGGAAGGGATTGATTTGGTTTGAGCTGTCTTATGGCTTTTAATGTCTCCTCAATTCTTTGTGACGGCAGCATTTGGTCTTGATTTTGAATTGGTGGAGCCTCCAATTCTTCTGTGAGCGGACCATTTAGCAATTCATTGGAGGGCACTTCCCATCGCTCCAGAATGCCTTCAGGGTCGGTGATCAGATTACCCTCTTTATCCTTGCAGTAAGTGCTGCGTGGTGTGTACCGCGTCATACTGCGGATTATTTGGTAGAACTTCCGCGCCTGGTGTGGACTTCGCTCTCTACTTTTCTCTATTTCACGGACAAGGTTTTTCCCAGGCGCTTTTCTTTTGTCTGTGAAGTCTTTTTTCAGATCTTCTGATTTCTTTGTATTTCTTCTCGCGCACCCGGGTCCTATGAGACTGCTGCTACCTAATCTTAAACATGGTGTTCAATAATGTACCTACGGTGAAACAGTGAAATACACACTACGTCCCTTAGGATTAAGTATTGTACCATAGTCACATACACAGAAAATAAAATAAAGAAGATACGCTGAGACTGCGGTCGAAGCGTAGATTATTCTGATAAAAAATCAGAAGTGTAAAGAAATAACTCCCGCAAAACTCCTGTGAATTTTGGTTGGACATCAAAAGTCTATTTCGATATTAACAGCTGAATCCTTCGTCAGAAATCGTGACACCCATCGAGCTATTTCACAGACAACTCTTTTTCTCCCAGGCACTTTTCCTTTGTCTGTGGAGTTTTTTTTTTCAGATCTTCTGAGCTCTTTGTATTTGTCCTCGCGTACCCGCATCCTATGAGACTGCTGCATTGCCCGGTACGCAGCATTCTTACGTTCAGTCCTTACTTTCCCTTCGTCCAGCTCTTCGAGGGGAGTCCTAGCGGATGCCCAAACGTGTTACTGGTATTTTAATTGCGTAAGGCAGCCGTGTTGATTCGAACCTGATCCGCGGATGCAATACGTCTTCGTAAGGCAATCCGCACTTGGAAAAGTGTAGGAACAATATAGTGATCCGAGTCGAGGTTGACACCTCGGTATGTTCGTACCGTCATCAGGCTCGAGAAGTGGCGGCGATCTATCAACACATGGTCAATTTGGTAGCGAGTGGCTCCATCAAGTGATACCCAGGTGACTTTGTGGATATCTTTACGCGGAAACCTGGTACTCGCAACGACCCAGTTCTTTGATGCTGCCACTTCGATAACTCGTAGTCCATTGTCATTAGTGTTCTCATGCAAACTATGGGAACCTACGTAGTGCCTGAAAACCGGCTCCCGACCTATTTTCGCATTCAAACCACCAAGAACGATTTTCAGTAATCTTGGGCAGGCATTAAGGGCCCGTTCGCCGTTCTCGTAGAATTCTTCTTTTTTCGTCGTCAGTGAACTCCTCTGTAGATCCGTGAACGTTTATGAGACGTATGGTCTTAAACTTGCCGCTTTTCTTAAACTGAACGATTTTCACTAATCATGGGCAGGCATTAAGGCCTGTTTGGCGTTCTCGTACAATTCTTCTTTTTAGTGAACGTTTATGAGGCTTATGGTCTTAAACTTGCCTCGCACGCGAAGAGTGGATAGCCTTTCGTTTATTTCATTAAAGCCGATAATGGCAGGCTTCAGTTTTTGACTGACTAGAAAGCCTACCCCGAGCACATGGTGTTTTGCATGACAGCTGTAATAAATGTCATACTCGTTTCTTTGAATAACACCACTCCAGGTCCATCATATTTCTTGTAATGCTGTTATGTCAGTCTTATATTCGGACGGGGCATCGCCTAGCTGCCGTGCAACTCGTGTTCTGTACGGTGAGCGGACGTTCAATGAGAAAATTCTCAAATCGTTTAACCATTTTCGTTTCCGTGGTCGTCGTCGTGTATCCGGTCCATATCCGATGCTCGTTATATTTGCCATAATAGTTTGTTTTTCCGGGCCTTAATAGCCTTGCGCCAACCTTTCTCAGGATGTCGCTGCATGCGTTGGTTAACAAAAAAAATGGGCCGACTTTGGCGAGACAAGGACAGATGTGTCCTTCATCTTGTCTCTGGCTTCTGGTCATCTTGGGATGATCAGAATCACCCACATCCGTGAAGATGTTGTGCTCGGTCTCGAGATATCTGAAAAAGAAAAAGGGGGGGGGGGGGGTATCTAAGGATAGTGTGGACAGGGTTAGTTCAGGTGTTCTCTAACTACTTGGATGGAGGGGTGGTGGGAAAGAAATCGTACGAGACCGGTAGGTCCTGAGTGCGGTAGTGAAAGCAGATCACGTCTTTGGCGTCTGATGATCTGCGCTTTGGTCGGGGTAACGTTGGTTCACTACTTGGTGGGTGCCAAAGTAGCTATCCGGGGGTTTCACGTGGAGACTGCTTGTCAACTTGGATTGAACAGGAACAAAGATCGTCCTGGCCTTCGCCGGGTTGAAAGCAATCGGTGACTTTGCCTTGTATGTTCGCTCGCATCCCACCTGAATGGAGCAAATGCCAGATTATAATTGGGACAAAGTCAAGCGGCTGGTGTTAATGACTTCATAAAAAATTCTTCTTTTTTTTGTGTTAGTACTGTGGGGATAAAGAAGTATTGCACCAAGACACGGGCACACGGTTTACTTCTTTTCCACTGCACGTAATCCAAAAATTGTCACCAGGTAATCCAAAAGTAGAGACGATAAATAAAACGCACTGGTTGCTTGTAATTTGATTAATGTTTTCTATCGTTTAACTAATTTCTTTTAAACTACGTTTTTATTAATCACAGGTATTTTTATTACACTAGAATATCCTTTCATTAAGATCGGTGTTGATACGAGTCTATTTTGTTTCAGGAAAACTTATTTTTGTAATACACTGTTTAATTGAAATTTGTTTGTAATTTCGAAATAACCTTAGGGCGAAAATACCCAACACAACTAATTCTCCACAGCGAGTTCACTCGTTACATATGCGCTCTGTAATGATTGGATTACGACTGACTTTAATTTTCGCAAATAAATTCGAACACGAGCGCCGTGGCAGTGGTTGAATAGTGACTGACTCTAGTTAGGGGTGAAATTCTGTATTTCATTCATGCACACAGAACAACCAAAAGAGAACATGCCTCTGCTCTCACATCGTCACGTTCGTCGAAGTGTGGTAACTTCGGTTAATTGATAATTGACGAACGTGGAGAATGAGAGAACAGAAACACGATGTACTGTGATCTCGAGGTGGGTAGGTTGTGTGTCCTGGTATCAAGTGCAGCTACTGAGCATGACCTTCTGACCCAGTGTTACGGCTGTGGTGAACTCAGAGAGCATTGAACCGTGTGGAAACAGAATTATTGAAGAGAGGAAAATTTAGCTGGTGCCATTCACCTGCGAAAAGAGATCATTGATCTCAAGCGAATGGATGATCTGCAGAAAATCGATAGGACGCTACATTGGCTAGGGAAATAATACCGCGGGAAAAACGCTAAGGAATGCGGCAATTACCCAAGCCAATGAATGATGATGCAACCGCGTCGTTTGATTCGGCTTTGTTGCTAACCAACACGAATGGAATTTCCGGTGGAAATCTCATGGTTAGAGTAATGGAGTTGCCGTATGGTGAAAATGGTAGCTAAACTCAATTATGCATTATCTGCATAGGATAATGAGCTTAGCTATCCGTCCTTGGGGAAAACATATTATTTCAGGTGAATAGGATGGACGGTGGAATAGGGGATAATATGACACGCTGAAAGCGGTCGAAATAAAACGGATATTGTGGTTGGAATTGTGGGTTGGTTCTCCTTGTAATATAGAGAAACCCCACAGTACAACTGTCATCTATTTTGCGGCTGTTTTTTTTTTAAAGCCGTCAACTAGCTGGCAGCTAGTTTGTTGTCAAAAGCCAAAGGCATTAGTTTGCCTGTCGGCGATTTCTATGATTGGTAAAATAACAAGCATTGAGTTTATTTGAAATGTTTTATTGCGAACGGAATTGTTTGTTCCGGCGTACTGGAAATATTGGAGAAAGCATATATTCGGGCTCCTCGATAGTATAGTGGTTAGTATACCCGCCTGTCACCCGGGAGACCGGGGTTCGATTCCCCGTCGGGGAGCCCCTGGCGCAAGACTAATGACCTTACCCAGAAAAAATAAATCATTATGGAAAATTTAACAAGCCTCAGGACTTGCTAAATAAGGCCAAGACCGGTTCCCGGTTGTAGTGCCGATGATGATGATGATATATTTAATATATAAAAAACGAGGGTATTTGAATGATGAAGTCTTCAAAGAGGGGCGCCAAGTATTTGAAAACTTGCCTCATCCAACATATATTACGACGGTAGTTACTGAAGAGAACATTCACCTAATGAAAAAAATTGTCGTTGTTTGACAGAACTTTTTCAGGAACTGTCCATCTCTCATGAATCAGTTCGCCACATTTGAGTTGATGTATTGCGCCTGAAATTTGTCGCAGCACGGCTTATTCCAAAAGTGCTGAATTTTCTTCAAATGTTACATCGCGAAAGAGGGATTTTTTGACCAAAGCCACCACCAATATGATCCCACAAGCATCGTATTCTCCAGATATGACACCCTGTGACATTTTCCTGTTTCCCAAATTAAAATTACCATTTTGTGATAGCAGTTTTGGGTCGACTGAAGATGTAAAAGCAAATTCGCTGAGAGAACTGTATGTATATTTGTAGGTATATTAATTACAATACTTATCATAAACTAAATGACATCTAACTCTTGAAGTTAGGGTAATCCTGTTTTTATTGCTTAACACCAGGCTGTGGAGTTTAGCTTTCCCAATTATTACTTAATACCCACTTGTACATGTCGACTGAAGTGCAATAACATTCCCCATAACAGTAATGTTATGTCTATTTCTTTGTAATTCTTAATTACCTATCGAAAGTTTGCCGAGGCTTAACCGCTGCGAAATCGCGGTGTTTTAGTTCTTGCCCGATGTTTGAATTTGCCTTCTTGGAGACACTTCTGTTCGGCACTCTGTGTTCTAAAATTATACATTAAAACTTGTTAAGTGAGCTCATATCCCCCGTCGAAATACACCACAACAGGCGGTAACAAATACGTATATTTATAAGTCACAGCTTCTTATATACATATATTTCCTTTTTATTTGTTTTGCGATGAGGAGTTTTCGTTATCACTTTTCCGCTTAACCTTAACCCCTTAGGCTTTTGTCGGACTTGTAATGTAGCACTCGTTGTCGGGCTTTCAAACAATGACATTATACTTTCCTTGCCTTACAGAACGACTTGACATTGTTATTTATCAAAGTTTTTAATTCAGTTTTATTACGCCGTTGGAGGAGGGATTTGTGCCTTTTTTGATGTGTGTTTTAATGTACGTTACAAGCTAGATTGCTAGTATGCAACATAGAGAGATTAGCTGGTGCAATGTTATCTGGCGCCAAGAAGACGTTGAAAATCAGGATTAATAGAAATTCTTATTGTTTGGTGCTTCCGCTTTCGTCATGTGAGTGATGCAATTCAGAAGAAGCTGCATTATATGTTTGTGGATTACACTTTCGAAACACGTGATCCTCCTTGTTACCACTGACTTTTTTTTTATAATTCGTTTAACGTGGAACGTATTTATTTAACTCATTATAGATTATCGGAAATGGAAAATAAATGGTAAAGACAGGAAAGTAGAAAAAAAAGGAAAGATAAGGTGGTAAAGTACATTCGTTATGTGAGGACTGAAACATCGTTCGGTAATCCATTAATATTTACCCAGGTGGAACACAAGTCTGACACCACCAGTAAGCTCAGCATTTGATTCCAGTTTCATATGCCAAGTTGAAAGATCCTTAATTAAACGTCTGGTATCTATTCACTGTTAGTGACCTTTCTACTTTTGTTTTCATCATCATCGGCACTACAACCGGAATCCGGTCTTGGCCTTATTTAACAACTCTGAGGCTTGTTAAACTTTCCATAATATTTTGTTTTTCCGGGCAAGGTTTTTAGTCTTGCTCCAAATTTTTGTTTTAATATATTCCAAACACTGTATTCATAAACAGGACGTTGCATTTCCACCATTGCGTTGATAACAACCAAAGATACTCGTATACAGCAAGAAAATGACTATAAAGGTCTTACATAAGGAATGGCCTTGGTTTTTTTTATTAACATGAATACACAGGGAGGTTTTGAGGTATATTGAAATGATAAAGTACATTACGGTGGGAAGAAGTTGTTTAGCGAGAGCAGAACCCTCGTTTATTACACTTAATACAAGCGATTGAGAGAAAAAAAAAAAAAAGAAAAAGAAATTAAAAGTAAAGAAAAAAAAAAAAAAAAAAAAAAAACTTACGAACTAACTTAAGAAATAGGATTACAAAAAATTGCATTCGAATAAGTAAGAAGATAAAAAGGTGGGAAGGTGGCTGTGCACGTGATGGGTTGGCGAAGACCGGGTAGTAGGATAAAGGGGCGGGGTGATAGGAATGTATACGGGTAGTAAAAGTGTAGATAGTGGGTGGGGGAAGGTCACGAGGGGAAAGACAGAAGACGACGTTTGAGAGCAATAGAAGTGAGGTAGAAATCGAAGGAGGTGGGGTAAGAGTTTGCCTGCTTAAGCATACGTGAAATTGGTTCATTACAACCGCAGGAAGTGTGGTGGGAGGGCAGATAGAAGAGACGAGGGTTTCGTAGGTTGCGGGGGTTGGTGTTGAGTGCGATGGCGGAAAGCAAGCTAGGGCAGTTGATTGTGACGGAGAGGAGACGGTGGATAAAGAGGATATCGGCAAGAGTTCTGTGTTCCTCAAGTGTACTGAGGTTGATCAAATGGAGCCGGCTTGTGTATGGGGGAAGAATCCGAGGATTCTCCCAGTTCAGTCCACGGAGGGCAAAGCGAAGAAACCGACGTTGCACGCTCTCGATTCTGCGGATATGGGACGAGCAATGTGGAGACCAGACCTGACTGGCGTATTCAAGAAGAGGGCGGACGAAGGCAATGTAGAGGGAACGGGAAACGTAAGGATTAGAGAATTCCTTAGACCAGCGTTTCACAAACCCTAGGGCGGAGTTGGCCTTAAGAATGATATCGTCGATATGTGGGATGAAGCTGAGCTCCCTGTCAAATAAGATTCCGAGGTCACGTATTGAGGATACGTATGAGATCTGCTGGTTAAGCAGGAAGTAAGGGCGAGGAGGTGGGGGTGGACGTTTGTGGGAGAAGGTAATGGAGTGACATTTGGCAACATTGAGATCAAGGCAGTTATTACGGCACCAGGTTGAGAAGCTGTCGAGGTCCTGTTGGAGGAGTGAGGAGTCGAGGGGAGAGATGATTGTTTTGTAGAGTTTGGTGTCGTCCGCATAGAGGGATATGGATGAGTGTTTAATAACAGAGTCGACATCATTGATGGTTAGGATAAAAAGGAGGGGGCCTAGATGACTTCCTTGCGGAACCCCTGAGGTGGGAAAAAAAGGATCGGAAAGGGGGGATCTGAATTTGACACGGTAGGATCGGTCTTTCAGATAAGAAGATAACCATTTGATCAATAGGGGTTCGAAGCCTAGGGAGGACAGCTTGAAAAGGATGAGATTATAGGAGATTTTGTCAAATGCCTTGCTGAAATCGGTGGTGATAACATCAACTTCGTTGCCATTCTCTAAGGCACGGAGAGTATGGGATGAGAACTCAATCAGATTGGTTGTGGTCGACCTACCCGAAAGGAAACCGTGCTGGTTGGGTGAGATGATGGATTTACAACTAAAAGATAACGCATTGTACAGAAGCCCTTCGAACAGTTTGGGGATATGAGATAGTTTGGCGATGGGTCGGTAGTTGCTGATATCATTTTTAGGTCCCTTTTTATGTATGGGGGTGACATAGGAGGATTTCCATATACTAGGGAAGGTCCCTTGAGATAGAGATAGGTTGAAAATCTTTGATATCGGGAGAGAAAGAGAAGTGGAACAGGTCTTTAAGAATACAGACGGAAGTCCATCAGGTCCTGGGCTGAACTTGTGGGGGTTGAAGTGTTGATGCCGACGTACGGCAAGTATCCCATTAACTTCCCCAACGATATTGGTCCTTCGAAAATTGTTGCACAAAGAGCACGAATAAATAAAAAAAAACACACTGCTTTGTTGAATTTATAATTCTCCGTTATTTTATTGATTTTCTTTTTTACTACACTTATGACTTCGTATTAATATAATTAAACTTATTTCGTTAAACTTTATACAGGTTGGGGTTTTTCTTTCACGACTCTGTGACTGCGGTAATGAAAATTTAGACACGACTTATGCGTGGACGCTCGAAGTAGCGTGTACTCGTGACGGTGGATATTTAACGACTTCTTAATATTGGCGAAATTACTTTTTGCCTGAGCGGCAGCACGTCTGTAAACCTTAACGATTGAGATCTGACTACTGACGCGGTGCAGCGTGACCGACCGTGATAAAGATTGTATAGCGACTGGTGTGAATTAGGGTTGAAATTCATATTTCTTTCTATGCACAGGACAACCAAAAGAGACCACGCCTCTGCTCTCTCAACCTCACGCCCGTCAAAGTATGAGTAACTTTTGTTAATAGGGTAATTGACGGACATGAAGAATGAGAGAACAGAAAACATGATATGCTGTGATCTCGGGGTAGCTTTGGTTGTGTGTGTTGGTATCAGATGCAGCTACTGACACGACCTACTGACCCAGTGGTACGGCTATGGTGTAGTTAAAGCGCATTGAACCGTGGAAAGAAATACGAATGAGAGAGAACCCTAGCGGATGTTACTCCCCTGCAAAGAGAGATCGTTGATCCCAAGCGAATGGGTGATCTGAGGGAAAGTCGATAGGACGCCGCTGATGTTTGGGAAATAATTCGCGTGAGAACCAGACTCTATGACGCTGAAATTACCCCAGCTATTTTGCTATGTTGCAACAGCGTCGTTCTTTTAGACTTGTTGTTGCTAACCGACATTATGAGATTTCCGATGGGAAACTCATGGTTAGCAAGAATGGAGTTGCCGTATGACATTTATGTAGCTAAACTCAATTATGCATTATCTGCAAGGGATGATGAGTTAAGCTATACGTCCGTTTGAAATGTTTTACAGGGGAATACATATAAAGGAAATTGGTAAGTATGACGCGCTGAAAGCGGTCGAATTTAGGTGGAAATGTTGGTTGGAATTGTGGGTTGTTTCTCATGTAGAATAGAGAAACCCCCCACAGTACTCCCCCGCCAGTGACGTAGTCACGAAATAATGGTAGGGCGGAAGGAGTAGAATGGTTGGAGGAGCGCTAGGTGAAGTATCGGAAGGAGAGTCGTGTGTTTGGAGTATGGCTGGTTTGGATTAACCCAGTAGTTGCGGTGGTAAGGCTTGGCTCTGTCGTGTAGACGTGTTCCTGGGTCGTGGCTGGGCTTGGGTCTGTAATGGAAGTGGACCTGGTTGGTACCGCGTGTGTTGCCGACGGGGACAAAGGGATTGCGGTGCGGTCCACTGGCCTGTTGTTGTTTGCATACACCAACAGGTATGACATCCAAGTAGATCGTGACCCATCGGTAGCTCGCTCGCATCCGAAGTGACGAAGTTACGTGTGCGGGATGGAGGAGCTTCACGTCCAGTGTTAATTTTTCTCCGCAGCGACGGGGTGCCGTGTGCGGGATGGAGAAGAACAGAGTCTAGGGTCGGCATTTTTCGTCCATACGTCGGTATGGGGAGTTGTTTGCCGCCCTTGGTAGAAGTGCAGTTTTGTGGAGGCTGGCGTTGATGTACAGTCTTAGCCTTGCCCGTTTGTGTTGGAGTTGTAGACTTGTATGTCGTTAACCTTGTTGGTGACCCTTTGCTATCGAATCCGTGCCATCCCCTTTTTACCCTGTCTTTGCATATGTTCTGTGTGTGACCTGTACGGCCACACAACTCGCAGCAACTGCGAATGGTATAGACTCGGGGGTTTGATGTTGCTGGGGTGTTGGAGGCAGATGGTTGGTGTGGTCCCAGGGGTGTTCTATTCTGGGAGTCCCCCTGCTGGCACGGAGATTTGTTCTGTGGTAGTGTGGTACATCGCGTACGACATTCTACAATGTCGTGGCCATACTGCCAGCACTCCCGGCAGAAAGGTGTGTTTCGCCTTTTCCGGCACTCGTCGTATAGGTGGCCTAATTTATGGCAAAAACTGCACGTGATGCGTGCAGTCACCTGATACAATCGACGAGCGCCGTGGTCCCTCGTGGTTTGATCCACAGGTGTGGTATTTTGAGGAGGCGAATGTCGACCTACCCGTTGGGTATGTGCGTTTCGATGGTCGCTTCGAACTTTCGCGAGGATTTGATTTAACTCCCGGCGGAGTGTGGCCTGCAACGCTTGAAGGTCGGATCTAGTGGCGGGCGCAGGGGAGCTATCTGACGAAGACTCGTTGGGCCCGCGGTTGTGGGTTCGCTGGTGGAGACAGGTTGTGCAGAAAGGAGCGTGCCTTCTGGAGGATGAGGAGGGTGGCTGAGAAGATGACGCTGCTGGAGCAGTCCTGGGTGCTGCAAAAGAAGGTGATGTGTGCCGTGGATGCCGTGTAGGCAGTGTGACGTGTTGACTATCCGCCGCGTCGTGATATGAATGGAGCTCAGACTGTGGGTCTACGGTTTCCATAATAGCGTCAGCCACCTTAGATAAATAGTCCAAACTTTGATTAGGTTGGGCCATTAATGCCGAGCGGGCATGTTGAGGTAAATTCCTCAGAAAATGTGGCCTAATTAGATCATCCGAGATCCTGGTCCCCGCTATCGAGCGTAAATGGGTCAGGAAAAGGGATGGTCTAATACCTGAAAAATTTGTCGCGTTCGCTAATCGCTGTAGTTTGATGCTGGTGGGTTGGTCCAAAGCGTTAAGGAGACTCTCCCGCATGTTGCTGTAGGGATCAGGGCCCGGTGACCTGATCGCCTGCGCAACATGCATTCGCTGAATCCCATCCAACACCCGCAGCAATTCTACAGCACGATGTTCTTCATCGTAGATATTGGCGAACCGGAAAAAACGTTCGGCTGTGGCGAACCAAAGCTCTGGATACGCCTCGTCGAACGGAGGGAGCTTTACGTTTTGTAATGGGGATGGGAATACGACGCTGGAAGCGTCATGAAAAGCGGGGGAATGAGGTCGCGCTTGCGCCTGCTGGGATGTACCGGCTCGCGTGGTGGGCATTGTGGTGCCGAAGTGTAAAGAGAAGCTGGGAATTTGGAGGTCGAGAGTAGACGAGTTGTGTCTGTGGAGAAAGTAAAAAGGTCGCAAAAGAGGTGCAAGAGGTCGCGAGTGTACGCGTGGAGTCGAGAGGAGTCACTAAAGAGAGTCGCGTCGCGTCGAATAATGCTGTGTTGTACGCTAATTATACCCAGAAGGGGCTTACAAAAGTTTATAATTATCGATATAAAAGGTATGAGGTTTTTCCAATAAAAAGGTTAACATATGTTTATTTAATACAAATTTGATTATTATGGAAAATATCTAAACCAATTTATTACACTAGTTTGTATATATAAGCCTATATATATGTAATGTATATGTAAATTACTAGATAACTATCGTTTTATTACTTGTTTCTTATTTGCTCTATCAAAATTAATTAAGAAGGAAATTTAAATTTTATGTGGCTTGGATGTAGCTCACCGAAAAAGAAAAAATGAAACTTGAAAAAAATGCTACTGAAAGAAAAACCTGGAGTCCAGCGTTGGGTAGTCCAGAGGTGGGCGGTATGGTTTGGCGTCGCCGTGGCGTTAACGTTGGGATGAGATGTCCTCTGATGTTAAAGCAGGTGATCTTTAGGTTTAAAGATGGGGTGGGGCTCTACTTGCCCTTTTAGCGTCTTTTAATTTTTGAAAATTTATGTTTTACTTTGGTTTTTGTTGGCTGTTTATTTTGCTTTAAATTAACTTTGTAATTATTGTTTTTGATTTATGTTGAATTTTTTGTTTAATTTATCAGGTTTAATTTATTTTTGAAATTTTTGGGTCACTGTCTTTTTGTTTTAGTTGAATGTTTTTGATTGATTTTTTGTTTGAATTTTGTTTAATTGTTTCTCTTTTTTGGACTTTTCTTTAGATTTTTCGTTTGTCCGAAGATTTTTTTAAAATTTCCTTTTAAAACTGTTCACTTTTATTTCGTGTTGAAGTTAAATTGTCTATTGAATTTATGTTTTGGCACTAGTTTTTTAAAATTTTCAATTTAAAAGTTTTGTCACTGCACTCCGCTCGAGATTTTTGGCACTTTGATTTTTTGTTGAAAAAAATGTTATTGATTAATTTATCAGAAGGTTTTTTGATTTTTTTGTTGAAAAATTTTTGTTTTGCGGCACTTTTCTTTTGTGTTGAAGGTGCGTGTTCTAGTCCAGTCACCAATGTGGGGGTTGAAGTGTTGATGCCGACGTACGGCAAGTATCCCATTAACTTCCCCAACGATATTGGTCCTTCGAAAATTGTTGCACAAAGAGCACGAATAAATAAAAAAAAACACACTGCTTTGTTGAATTTATAATGTCTCCGTTATTTTATTGATTTTCTTTTTTACTACACTTATGACTTCGTATTAATATAATTAAACTTATTTCGTTAAACTTTATACAGGTTGGGGTTTTTCTTTCACGACTCTGTGACTGCGGTAATGAAAATTTAGACACGACTTATGCGTGGACGCTCGAAGTAGCGTGTACTCGTGACGGTGGATATTTAACGACTTCTTAATATTGGCGAAATTACTTTTTGCCTGAGCGGCAGCACGTCTGTAAACCTTAACGATTGAGATCTGACTACTGACGCGGTGCAGCGTGACCGACCGTGATAAAGATTGTATAGCGACTGGTGTGAATTAGGGTTGAAATTCATATTTCTTTCTATGCACAGGACAACCAAAAGAGACCACGCCTCTGCTCTCTCAACCTCACGCCCGTCAAAGTATGAGTAACTTTTGTTAATAGGGTAATTGACGGACATGAAGAATGAGAGAACAGAAAACATGATATGCTGTGATCTCGGGGTAGCTTTGGTTGTGTGTGTTGGTATCAGATGCAGCTACTGACACGACCTACTGACCCAGTGGTACGGCTATGGTGTAGTTAAAGCGCATTGAACCGTGGAAAGAAATACGAATGAGAGAGAACCCTAGCGGATGTTACTCCCCTGCAAAGAGAGATCGTTGATCCCAAGCGAATGGGTGATCTGAGGGAAAGTCGATAGGACGCCGCTGATGTTTGGGAAATAATTCGCGTGAGAACCAGACTCTATGACGCTGAAATTACCCCAGCTATTTTGCTATGTTGCAACAGCGTCGTTCTTTTAGACTTGTTGTTGCTAACCGACATTATGAGATTTCCGATGGGAAACTCATGGTTAGCAAGAATGGAGTTGCCGTATGACATTTATGTAGCTAAACTCAATTATGCATTATCTGCAAGGGATGATGAGTTAAGCTATACGTCCGTTTGAAATGTTTTACAGGGGAATACATATAAAGGAAATTGGTAAGTATGACGCGCTGAAAGCGGTCGAATTTAGGTGGAAATGTTGGTTGGAATTGTGGGTTGTTTCTCATGTAGAATAGAGAAACCCCCCACAAACTCGTCTTTGAGTAAGTTTAGTTTCTCCTCAACTACGTGACGGTGAATAAGTTGAGGAGAGAAAGGACCAAGGGAGAATTCGGGCAAGTCATTGAAATACGACGGATTGGGTTCGAAGGAGATCTCCGTGAAGGATTTATTGAAAAACGACGCGAACAGGTTGGCAATAGTTAAGTTGTCGTTTGACGTAGTCGTGCCATAAGAGAGGGAGTTTGGATAGGCGTCGGATTTACGTTTATAGTTTATAAAGTGGAAAAAGGATTTGGGATCGCTAATCAAATTGGATTGTGTTTTAATAAGGTATTTGGAATAGAGGGAGTTGTAGAGTTCGGAAAATTTATAAAAGGCCCCGAGATAGTTGGAGTAGTTTTCAATGGATCGCGTTTTGAGGAAAATGTTCCATAAGTTATTCCTTTTGTTCCGAAGATTGCGGAGATTGCGGTTGTACCATGGCGGCGAAGAAACCGATGACCTGCGGCGAGAATAGGGGACATATAAGGCGACGGCATAGTAAATCTCCTTATAGAGAGTGGCCGTGGCTTCTTCTACACCCAAATGATCAAAGCGAAACGCTGTTTTGCTAAGATGTTCATTTAGGAGGCGGAAATTAGCCTTATGGAAATTGTAAGAAAAGCAGTCAGGGGGTAGAGGGGGCTGGGTTTCATGGTCGAGATATAAGGATAAGAGCAGTGGGGGGTGATAATTGTCAATGGTAGAGAGGGCGTGTGGGCTAGGGGCAACTGAGGACATGAGTGGGTCGGTTGTGAACACGAGGTCCAGCTGTCTCGCCATATGATTTGGGACATTGCTAATTTGATGGAGGCCTGAGTCGGAGAGCCCGTTAATAAAAATACGTTCATTAGAACTAGTGGGGTTAGAGACGTAGAAGGCTAGTTCGTCAGCTGATGTCCATTGAAGGTGGGGCAGGTTAAAGTCGCCAAGAACGACGATATCGTCTAATGCGGTGCTTAACACTGTAAGGTTACCTACCGCTTCTATTGCGAGTTCGTATGACGCGGTGGGTCGAGAGGGAGGAATATAAAAACAGATAATAAATAGAGACTTAGGGCGCTTGTCAATTTTAATAGCGACGTAGTCGAGATCCGGAGAAGAAGAGATGGCAATTAGAGATGAAGTGAGTCTGTTTTGAGTGGCGAGCAGCACTCCACGGCATGGGGAGTAGGGACCTTCTCGATGAGCGTCGTCATCGCGAAAAACGTTGAAGGAAGGAGGGAATAGTTCAAGACTACTGATACTAGGGATAAGGTTGGTCTCCGTCAGAGCGTATATGTCGAAGGGGAGGGAGTGTGCCTTTTCCAGAGTCGAATGTGTTTTGGAGCGGAGACCCCTAACATTCTGATAGTAGACGGTTATGGGCAGAGTGTTGAAATGATTAGAGGGACCAAAGGGGGGCTGAAAAGGGTCAAAAGTAATATTGATTATTGGGAAAGGTAATTTTGCAGTCAATATACTGGCGAAATGCTGAGAGATCACTTAGCACCTTATTTGGGGGCATATCGAGATTATTATGGAAGTTGATGAATAGGCTGCGAAGGCTAGGGACGTCAGTAGGTAGACCTTCCTGCTGGATGGAGGCCATTACGCTGGTTTTCGTAATACCATCGTAACAGACGGAGTCGGCTTTATCGTGGAGGAAAGCAAGATAGAGGCGTACATTCTCATAGATCACTTTGTTTCTAAATTTAGACAGGGCATACCGGTTGTCCGAAGAATTAATGGTTTGCTGAATGAGTTTAACAGATGGTGGTAAAACTGGGTCGGTTAATGGTCTAGGGGGGGGGGGGGGCGAACGCGGGCGCGAGATGGGAGGGGGCGAGGACTAGGTGCGGGAAGGAGTGGGGCGAGGGGCGGCCTGGTGTTAGGACCAGTAGGTGAGTGGAGGGAGGAGGGAGGATTAAGAATGTGTGACCTATGGAAGTTAGAATATTTCGCGCCTGTTTTGAGGTCGAAAAGGGGGATGGAATTGGAGACCTGGGCCGAGGGTGGTGTGGGGCGAGCAGGTTTGCTATTATTTTTACGGGGGGCTATATTACGGGCGGACGAGGAGGGGAGTACAGAGTGGTGGTGGCGGACGTGGTTGGGGCTAGGGAGAGGAGCTAGGATCTGGTTAGGCACAGGATATTTCTTGGATCGGCCATTCCCTTGACTGGGTCGGGGTGGGCGTGGTAAGCGAGGGAGTCGAGGGCGCATTGGTAGGGGACGATTTGCTGTTGGGACGGGGAGAGCCTTGGGGGGACGTGCAGGCGGGATAGTGTTGGGGATCGGTTCAGGTGGGCGTCGGTTGGGACTGTATACTGAGAGGAAAATGTCGATCAACATATAGATTGGTCTTGAACGTCTTAATTAGATCGATGAGAAACATATCACTATGAGTAGGGCGTTAGAATATACTCACAGCTAGGCCGGCTTGTCGTAAGAGGCGACTAAAGGCCGAGTGGTAACCGGGGCCCCAACGCCCCGTGCCCCCGGTGAAATACCACCCCATCAGGCTTTAGGCTCCGTGAAATGGTTGGGAGAAATCCCTAGCCATCTTTCGGAGCTTGGCTGATGGACCGGTTCGAGAAAAGGTTGGTTAGGTGGTAGTCGGTCCCAAGGTGAGATACCACCCCGTCACGCTGTACATTCCGCGATATCGCCGAGAGAAATCTGCGACGGTGTTCCGGATGTGTGGCTGATTGCCCGGACTGACACGGAGATAAGTCATAGCGGTGCCTTCTGAAATAAAGAATTCCGGAGGTAAACTAGTCTCCCATTCGGATCTCCGGGGGGGACTATGTCAGGGGGAACATCATGAAGCTCGACTGGTGACGGCATTTTGTAACATCAGGGGCATCGGTTTCACTAATACTAATGTAAACGCCGTCTACCAATATTTGCAAACAACGAAACCTGATATCCTTGCCCTAACTGAGACCCAGGTCGATTCGTCAACTGTTTCGGCATATCTTCGTTGCTGTGGATACGACTTACATTCGAGATTTCGTTTTAAGGGCGGAGTCTGCGTCTTCACGCAGTCCAAACTGGCTTGCCAGAGGATGGAGGCGTTGGAACCCAATAATACGGACATCATCTGGTTGCGGGTCGTACGGAGGAATTCCGTTAAATTTCTTTGTTGTCTTTACCGCTACCCGAATGACGATCGACCGGCGACATTTTTCGAACATCTATCACATACCGTCGACTGGATACAGATCAACCACCCAGCTTCTGAAATTGTTGTCCTTGGCGATTTTAATGTGCACAATTCCGGCTGGTTGTTACATTCTAACAGAACCGACGAGGCTGGGAGGCTGGCGGAGATGTTTGCTGTAAGCCGCAACTTGACTCAACTCGTGGAGGAACCAACGCGAGTGCTGGATGCCCGAGGCGATTATGCGAACACCGTGGATCTGTTTTTGACATCCGAACCGAGTATTTATACCGTAGAGGTCTCTGCGCCATTGGGAAACTTACATCACTGCTTGGTATCTGTCGCGCAAGCACTTGCATTTCAATCGAATAACTGGCCTAGGCAGCTTCGCCATGTGTGGAAGTATGGGGCTGCTAACTGGGACGATTTGCGAGATTTCTTCGCATCCTTTCCATGGTCCGAGGTGTGCTTCGGAAACTCCGATGTTAACGCTTGCGCGGAGTCGGTATCAGAGATTATTCTTCTGGGGATGGAGATGTATATTCCACATTCCATCAAACGAAGTTCGTCTGATAAACCTTGGTTTGATAAACAATGCGAGCAGATTACAGCGGCAAAAAATAGAGCTTTTAAGCAATGGCGCTCCAATCCCACCAATGTTAACAGAACGAATTTTGTTAAAATCAGAAACGCGTGCAACCAGGCGACTGATACCGCGAAGAAAGCTCACAACGGCAGGGTGATCAATAAACTCCTTCGGTGCCCAACTGGTTCGCGCTCCTTCTGGTCAATGGCAAAAGCTGTTGGTGACAGACAGCGGGACGTTAGTCACGAATTCAAAGGATAAAGCTAATGTTTTCGCGAATTTATTTTCGGCGAATTCAAACCTCGATCCCGGTCTTTTGGAGCCACCTGTGATCGCGCCGGTACGGTCTGCGATGTGGGATGTGGGATTTCGTCCGCGCACTATTCAACGCATTCTACGTGAACTGGATTGTAGGAAGGCAACCGGCCCGGACGGAATACCAGCAATAGTCCTTAAGAACTGTGCTCCAGAACGATCGCCGGTTCTTGAGAGACTCTTCCGCTTATCTTATTTACGGAGGACCTTTCCTGCCTGCTGGAAAATGGCTCGAGTTCAGCCAATCCCAAAGACGGAAAAAAAGTGTCCCACAAAATTACCGTCCGATAGCATTACTGTCTATTTTATCTAAGGTAATGGAAAAAGTCATCAATACAGAGTTAGTTAAGTATTTGGAGTGCAACGGACTTCTGAATGATCGTCAATACGGATTCCGTGGCAGGCGGTCCACGGGAGACCTTTTGACACTTATAACCGATATATGGACATCTGCGATTGAACGGCATGTTGAGTCAAGGGCGGTCGCATTGGATATCTCCAAGGCTTTTGATCGCGTCTGGCACGAGGCATTGCTGAGCAAACTTCGTTCATATGGACTTTCCCAACAGCTTTGTGACCGGACGAAGAGCTTCCTCGAGAATCGATCGATCCGGGTTGTTGTGGACGGGATCTGTATCCTGTTAATTCGGGGGTGCCCCAAGGTTCTATTTTGGCTCCAACCTTGTTCTTGCTCCACATAAATGATTTATTGGAGACAACGGATAACAAAGTGTTCAGTTTTGCGGATGATAGTACGCTTATTTCCTCCTTTTCGAGTGTTCGGCCGATTGGTGCATCTGCGTCGCATCAGCTGAGAAGTAGACAGATTGACTCTCTGAATCAATCTGTCTACAACTGATCTAGATAGGGTCATGCAGTGGGGAAGGGCCAATCTCATAGACTTCAATGCAGCGAAGACACAATATACAACATTCACAAAGAAAAGTGGATCATCGGTTCCACAGCTGATGCAGAATGGCCGGGCCCTCGAGGCTGGGGAAAGTTTGGAATTGCTCGGCGTCACGGTCTGTGGGAATATGTCATGGTATAAACACGTGTCGAGTATCGCCAGGTCAGCCTCAGTAAAGCTGAGCTATCTTTTTAGAGCCAAGAAATATTTTACTCCGGCTCAACTTCTTCTCCTATCATCATCATCATCGGCACTACAACCGGGAACCGGTCTTGGCCTTATTTAGCAAGTCCTGAGGCTTGTTAAATTTTCCATAATGATTTGTTTTTTCCGGGCAAGGTCATTAGTCTTGCGCCAGAGGCTCTCCGACGGGGAATCGAACCCCGGTCTCCCGCGTGACAGGCGGGTATACTAACCACTATACTATCGAGGAGCCTCTTCTCCTATATAAATCCCAAATTAGACCCGCGCTCGAATATTGCTCTCATGTTTGGAGCTCGGCTCCTAAACATACCCTCGACCTAATTGAGAGCATACAGAGACGAGCGATCCGTCTGATCGGGGACTCGGCGTCGATGTCGGGACTACAGACGCTATCACATCGAAGGCGGGTTGCCGGCCTTTGTCTGTTTTACAGATATTATCACGGGTACTGTTCTTCGGAGATTCTTGGTATTGTTCCGCGCAGTTCGGCTTATATGCGCTCCACAGCACAATCCGACGGATCGCACCCGTTTGTGGTTCATCTCCCGATGGCGCGAACATCCCTGCATCAGAACTCGTTCCGTTACAGAGCGGGGGAGCTGCGGAACTCCCTTCCCACGTGGGTGTTCCCGGAGCGTTACAACCTGCAACTGTTCAAAAAGAACTGCAACAGTTATTTGATGGCATCTCGGGGCGCTCACTCGGCGCTATAGATTCGCCTCTTCCGAAAGAAGTCTAATAACTAAAAAAAAAAAAAAAAATAGATGTCGCAATTCACGTTTGTGTGGTTCGACTAAAGAACCATTCTCTGTGTTTATCCGTACATCTAAAGTTACTTTTTAGTGTGAAATGATGTGCATTCTTTTATTGTTTAATTGGCGACGGTCCTGGACATATATTTGACGAGATGGAGTAACTCATTTTACTATTTAACATACTTAGAGATGTTGCAAAATTCTCCCCTTGGTCGGCCTGCTGTACCTCCAAAACCGGGCTTTTCTGGGCGAAAGGCATTGTTGTCTTGCCGAGTACGGCTCTACTTCAAGAGTCAAATTTTGTTGCACATGGAATTGTGTTGCACCCAAAAAATAAGTAAATAAAACGCGTACTCATGGTTTGGTGTGTGTCCACAACAGTGGTTTACCGTCTTGCTCCGTGGGGTGGCGATGGTTGTTGTTGCGATTGTTCTTACCACCGGTAGTATGTGCTGCGAACGGAACTGAAGGACATGTCAGCAATTCCTAAGTAAATACCACAAACATCCATTTTTTTATTGAAACATCCTTTTTTCCTAGCTACCACAAACAACTATCTTTTTTTATTGATGGCGTAAAAGTTCCCTTAGCAATTTCGCCTCTATGTTTTGTTTTGTTTATCACTTGTATGGCTCACTATATCTTTTTACTGTATCGCTGCCCTGAGAAACCAGTCACCCCATTAAACCGTTTAGTTTACCCTATGGTAATATCGGGCGATTTTTCCAATGGTGAACGTTGAACGCATGTTAGTCAGGAAAACTGTATTTCCCTGCCTGCGATCTTAAATGAGATATGATCACCGGTAACTTTTTGTTTACACGTTTATTTTGATTACTGATTTGTTCATCAGTTAATCATGTGTAATTGGTTGTATGATTGAATGAATAATTGTATGAGTGAATGTATAAATGCGAAAATGTAAATTTGGTACATGCACGTATTTTTGTTGTTTATGAAAATGAAACAATGAATATATATTTTAAATGAATGAATTTATGTTTTGTACACTTGTTTTGTTTATGTGCACTTTTTTAATTTGACTACTTTCTCAGTTGAAATAATGCGGTGGGGGAGTTACTTCGTAACAGAAATGCCCCAATCGTATGACTCCTAACATCTGTCCTTGTCGACAGTAAGACATTCCTCAATCCTTTATTTAAAACTTCAGTCTCGATGACAGATAAATGTTGACCCTTTGCAACAACTTCAACAATTCTCCAATCTTTAGTCGAGAAACTCGTACCGTGTTTTCGAATAATCTTCGACCTACTGCTATTTCTAGTTATTGTTGTGCAGAAATCTAAAAATTCATGACACAGGGATTTGAAAATTACGCGGGCAAAAAGTCCGGACAGCAGTTTCTATTTTTGTTACACGATTTCGGGTAATTTTATTTTTCATTGATGGCACCATTATTATTCGTACACGATTTTTAATCATGGAGTAGAATTTAATAGAACAAGGTCCTATCAAGGATTATTGGCCAGGCTGTCATCTTGCGATAACCAGAATCAACCACATCCGTGAGGATGTTGGGCTCGGTCTAGATATACCTGAAAGAGAAAAAGGGGGGAGGTATCTAAGGATAGTGTGGGCAGGGTTAGTTCAGGTATTCTCTAAGTACTTGGATGGAGGGATGGTGAGAAAGAAATGTCCTGCTATTCTGCCGATGTGCTGGCCTTATATAGGCTCGATTCCTGACTTGGATTTCTCCCAACCACTTCACGAAGCCTATAGCATTAATGGTGGTATTTCACCGGGCGGCTGGGCGTTAGCTACTACTCAGTCATTGTGCCGAATTCCGCAATAGCAAGAGTCGTCAGCCGGACCTAGGTTTGCACAATCAAACGCAAGACATAACCTCCTTACCCACTCAGCCATTGAGGCTATTCATATTTATTTTCATTACCTGTTACCAAATGATTGGAAAAATATCCTTGAGACCAGATGTGGTTGACGAGCCCAATTGAAAAAAACTATGTGTTCAATAAAGACCAACACTATTATATTTGTAGGCGAATACGTACCATTAACGCCATCTTGTGATATGTACCTGAAAGAGGGGAAAATTTGCGTAAACATTCAAAGTTTGGCAACGATTCAACGACGGTAATGTGACAACTAATGATGTTCCACAAAAAGTTCGATATCAGATATCATATTATATCAGACAACATGTTCCACATATTACATAACATGACGAGTGGAGTCACAACATTTTCAACGTATCTCAAAAATGTCATGAGGATTCCACCCCAAAGAAGTCCCAAGGGTGTTCAAAGGACGTCTTCAAGAACCTCCAACGCTATCCCAAGGAGGTCCTAAAGGTGTTCCGCGAATGGAACAATGATGTCTTAGACATTCCCCAAACTTGTCGCAAATATGCCTCCAGCATGCTCGAAAACGTATCTCGAAACATAATTCACCACATACACCTTACAATGAAAAACATGATAACAGATTAAAATTCCTAAGAGTGCACCAAAGAAGTCCCAAGGGTATCCCAAAGATGTCTCAAATATGTCTCCGGGGTGTCCCAAAGATACTCCAAAGGGGTCCTAAAGATACAATATTCCAAAGATATAATATTCCAAAGATGCCTCAAATATGTCTCCCGGGTGTCTCAAAGATGCCTCAAATATAGTCCGCTGGGTGTCCCAAAGATACCTCAATGGTGTCCTAAGATACCCCAGGGGTGTCCCAAATATACCCCGGGGGTGTTACAAACGTGTCCCAAGGATACCCCAAAGCTGTCCCGCGGATGTAACAAAGATGTCCTAGATATTCCCCAAACATATCACAAACATCTCTCACAACATGTTCGACAACATCCCACAACATGTAGGACATCATAAAGGATATAATTCTCGATCCTTTCATGGAACTTCATTAGTTGTCTCTTGACTGCCGTGACATGCACATGAGTGATTACTCATAAGAAAAAACGAATGAGGATCACCTACGTAAGTTCACGGAGCAAGTGATATCATTTTGTTAATTGAAGCTGATCTAAAAGCTCATATGCGTATATGCGAGACGAGTTCATTAAAGACTGACACTATTGTCGTTGTAGGGGAACACCCACCATTAGCGCCATCATGTGGTGTGTGCCAGATGATGAGAACAATTTGATGTAAAAATTCCCACATTGGCAATGACTCAACAACGGTCAAGAGACAACAAATGATGTTCCACAAGGGTTCGAATAGCACAACATGTTCCACCACATATTCGACATGTTCCACATTTTCCACAACATGCTCCAGATGTTTCACAACATTTTTCACGTGGTCCACAGTCTCGCGGGAACCGCGCAACAGCATACGCGTGTAAACTTTCAACTCTACAATATAGTTATGCAAAGGTATGCGATGTATTGTGTTTTGTGTGGGTTAACATCTACCAACACTTATGAAGAGTTGTGTACAGCATGTGACAATGTTACGATGAATAAGGGAACCTTTTTTTTTTCTTTTGGTGGTACAAGTCATTTCAAAGGGCCAGAGAAGTAGTTCCGGGAGACGATTCTTATTTAGTAATCATCGTGGATATTATGTATACTTTACCGTTCCACAAGGACGGTTATAAAGTTTAAATTTAATTTAATTTAAAAAAGGGGTTTTTAAGAGACAAGTTTTTTGTTGCATTCGATGCTAAATTAAATTTGATTGCAATTTTTACTTAAGCTTCTATTTATATCAAACTTTTATGGGAAAATACATTTTAACATTAAATCAGCAATTACATTAGCAGCAATTACATTAAATTACAAATGCAATGTTGTAGACAGATATTTGATCCATATCCGCTGCATATGCACGGGTAGCTATCGCGTGTGCTGACCAAGCTTTTATCGTGTGATTACTGGGCAGTTTGTCACTTGGTGTATTAAATGACCACAATGACGTAGCTACTGAAGGATCACATCCTATATCTCATTAGCCATTAGAAATTGTATCAATCTTTATTGAACACCCTCTGTGAATTAGAAGGAGTTCCCGGGAAACCGCTTTCATCAATTGATTATTGTTGTATGGTGTACATTCTTACTGCTCCACAAAGACAGACGGTCACTGTGCCCGTATTGAAGCAGATACTGAAGGATCTCATTCTAGATTTCGTTAACCGTTGGAAATCGTGTCAGTTTTTATTGAGCACCTCTCGTATTTTCTTTTTAAATAGTTCTCTCTCGAAAGGCGATTTTATAGAGCCACATTCCTCAACTCTTTTCGTTTGTTGACGAATTCCTCATATAACTCGGGGTAAGTGTTACGGTTTCTTGTTCTTTGTTGCAAGTGTCGTAAGCTGTTGGACTTTGTCTTTGTCGTGGCATAGAAGCATCACATGCAGTAGTTAGCCACTTCATGACTTTTCCAGCCTGCCTGTTCGCATCGGTCTCTGCGTCAAACTGTGCGATTTGGTCTTCCAGTATATAATCGAGCAGTTCCGCATCGAGGTTCTTCTCTTACCACCTATTTTTTAGGCTTTCTTCGTCAATTTGCCAGTGATGAGTCCCCTGTGTGGTAATATTTCGTACATCACGGCTTGGTGGCCACTATGGGTGTAGGTGTATAAAACTCGCCACTCCATACTTCTTACCAACGTAGAGCTGGCAGATGTGATGTCGATTTTGGAGCGGCCTCTCTCGTTTATGAAGGTGTCATCAACACCATCATTAAGTAACGCCACATCTAGGACTGCGAAGGCTTCAAGTAGTGCCTGGCCTCTACTGTTGGTCCTTGTGCTTCCCTATTCTACTGCCCAAGCGTTGAAATTTCCAGCAACTATAAGAAGGCTCTTATCTCTAACTTCTTGTGTTACCCTGTCCAAAAATCATTTGAAATATTCTATTTCCCACCTTGGCGGAGCATAACAACAGTAGAAATGAATTCCTCTGATCTTCGCATGGGCGAATCCTCCCAGCCGCTTTACACTTCTGCATTCCATGGGGAAATTTCCAGTTGTCCAGATTGCCGGTGCTCCGCTGCTGTCTTCCTCCCATGTAATTGTACCAGTGCCGGGCGTCCTGTACGGGTCATTGATGAGTACCACCTCTGCACCATATTCCTTAGCCGTTTGGGAAAGGAGATCTTGTGCTGCTCCAGAATGGTTTAAGTTAATTTGAATGTACTTAAACCTGTGCACTTTTATTCAGCTGATTGGACATCGCGTTTTTAAATGCTCGGCATTTGAAACATCCTGTTGAGTGGTGGTTACCGCCTTCGCACCCTGATTCGCAGAACATGCATTAGGGTGGTGCTTTACAGCCCATTGCTTTGTAGCCTTTTTCCTCGCATTTCAAACAGTTTTTCGAACGATCTTCTTCGTATTTGAAGGATTTTGCCACATGACCGTATTGCCAACATCTGAAACATCGTGTGGGTGCGATGTGTTCTCGTAGTCTGCATCTCACCCATCTGACCCGTAGGAAACCTGTACTCAGAACGTGCTAGCCTTTACTCTTGGTAAGCGGATAATGGTAGCCTGCTTGCTATCTGGTTTCCTTCCTAAGCTCTTTCCCAATTCCTTTGGGATCGCGTTCAGTGCAGGGAACTCTATAGCGATCGCTGTCAAGATTTCGACCGTGATTTCCTGTGACACTGTTTTTACACTGGCATCTTTCTTTAATACTTGTACTTCGATTTTTAGTGTATCAGTGGTAGTTTGGCGGATGTTTTTGTCCTTTAGGTTGACGGTTGTTGGCTGCGGTGTTCCGCCGAACACTGCTAACACCAAGAACACTACGGAGCGAAACAGCACAATGAAACACGGAAAAATTGTTTTTCAATTTTTTAATTTTTATTGTGCTCGTTTTGTTTTTTTTACACTTAAGCGTCTAGTACACAATTTATATTTTGTTTATAAGAGTAGTTCGGGTAGTATACTAAACGAAAACCACAACTTCCACGACACCTCAAATCGTCTTAATTTTTCGAACGGCACTTAATTTGAGGGTTCGAGCCACATAGCGCAATTCCGATAACACAAACTTCGTATGCCCTGGTGAGGATCACTTCGTAAAGCCTCAAACAAATTCGCGACGGCGCTATCAATAACTTAAATCTCCCGGAAATTCGGTCTTAACACCTCCGTTCTTGCAATTCAACTTCTCCAATCAGATTGTCAACGTCGACTTTATCGGTATCGTTCGATATTTCGATTACTCGCGAAACTACATTTGTGGACCGTTCGAAATGAAACCAATGGCGCAGCGCGGATCGACCTCCTCGGTGGGGTTCTCTAACTGTACTGATGTCGAAGTGTACTGAAAATTCTCCTCCCCATTTCGAATTTTATTCATCCCCCATCTGAAACAGAAAATTTCCCATCCAGTCTGCAAGGAAAATTTTCCCATCATATATCATTCTCCTTTCCGTCTTCCTTGTCGGAATATTGTTCCTTTGTTTGAACGATCGATCGTACCGCCGTTTAAGTTTCGATCTTTTCTTGGGATTTGTTTGTGTTCCCCATCTCGCCCAAGACAACGAGGGTTCTTGTGCGCTTCAGATGGGTACAAAAGAACCGTGGGGTCGGTATAGTTTTTGTTAGCATTTCCAAATCATAAACATCTAGCGAGCGATCTACATTAAGATGTTTATGATTGCATGACTGTTGGTCGGCGGCGAATCGCTATCCTTTGTTTGCACAAGTGTGCCTTTTAGGTTTTGGGTCATGCTAGGAATTTAGGTGCTAATTGCTATAAGCTACAAGTGGAGATAATAGTTGTTCGGTTTGTTTACCGAAGAACGCGTTAATTGGATGTATTGCATTGATGCCCTGAATTGGCTGCGTTGAATTGGCGCGTCGAATTGGACGCGTTGAATTCAATATTAGAGACTTTTGAACGTTTAGTTCGATTGATTTTTGCTATTGCATTCAATGTTGGTGTGTGAAATGTTACCTTCTGTTTCAGGTGGGAGTGAGGACTTTTGGGACACGTGTCTGTAGGCACGTGTGATGGATAAAGGTGAGTATGTTCCTTGGCGGAAAGGGCATCTCAACCTATGGTGGGTTGTGTGGTTCGTAGAACCGCCACAGTAGCCTCTGGTCAGCGTTTCAGTTCTAGCAGCAATTACCCTTTTTCTGTCTTTCGAACTTTATTTACGCTATTTCGGAGTTTATTTAGCTCGGGCTTGGCTTTCATTAACTTCAATATATCCGCATATGTTTTTTCCCTGGTTTTGGATATTATTATAGCGTCCTCCTGTGGCCTTTTTCTTATGTTGGCTTTCCCGGTATCATTTTTTTGGAGTCTCTTCACCGTTTAACTTGGCATCCCTCTTCTTTTCTTTCTGGCCAATTGTAAACCACGTCTCGTCAGCGACCTGCCCCGGAAACCTGCTTATGTCGATGGATGAATTGTGGTAATAGGTAACAATTGGCAGCTGTTCTGAGTAGTTGCAAATTATAGTAATTTGAAAGAACCTATGCTGGAAGGCAGTTTAAAAGATTCCCTGTTCTGAAGCAAAACGAGCTTTGGTGTAGAGATGTGTCACCTTTCCAACACATTACCATCGCGCAACTTTAGTGAAATACAGCACCAAAACAGAATCGAAAAATAAATCAATCAGGGCCGTATACCAGAGCATTAACGTAGATATTTAAGCTTAAATGTTGAAACATTCTCGCGTACATATACGACCGTAGTCCATGTGTTGATGTTTCGGTTGTAAACTTTTTTCTTAGCCTAGGCTTGAATCACGTTATGCTATAATGTGCGCTTTGGGAACAGGTGAATATTAACGCGAAGTTTGTGCCAAGTTAATTTATATTCTGAATTGGGTTAGAGATCACATTGTTACACCTGTTAAACAAAACTGCTTCAAATGCATGCGGCTTAGCTACCATATAGCACTAATTTTACCAGGTTCAAATATCGGTATTTATTTATTATCTGGGTTTCGTTTGGGGCAAGCACACTTGGGAAGGTGCGGATGTTGCATTGGTCGAGGCGTAACTCTCGTTATTGCAGTCATTCAGCACGAAAGACAAATGCCATCTTGCAATGTGATGTAAGCTGGCATTCACAAAGAATAAACGAAAGGGGCGGCTATAAGTTTGACGTCCTTGCAGCAACTCCATCATCAAATCTCACATCATTACTTTTCCGTAACGAATACTAAAATATTGTCACATCATAAAGCCACTAATGATAAAAAATCATTGGAGGTTATTGATGTTTGAAGGTTGCAACAGTTGCGTAACCTGTGGATAAGGTTTTGTATGCTTTTATAGATATCTGAACATAAAGCCGCGCGAGGAAAATGGAAATATGTGGTAGCCAGTTTTAGTCGTTAAGGCTCCGTAAATACTATTTAACTCATTAAAGAATTCCACAATCATAAGTTTTTATTGCCAGACTATGTTTTAATAGGCGGATACCTAATTTGGTCGACATTTATGATCCTACAATTCATTACAATAGTTGTTGTTGACTTAGAGATACTTAAATTATACATAAGAAGATTACAACTTCAGTGACTATTCTCAACTCATAACACAGATCTTAAGATTTAACTAATCAAAAAATACATTAACAGGTTCATTACATTTTTTTAATAGTAATACAACAATCTACGACATGAACATGTGCCCAATTCAAACATAGTCAATTAACAAAATAAGAATTATAACACATGGTAAAGAGTGTCCCAAAATTCAAACAAGAAGTAATATTGAGAGAAAACACCCTATAAACACATAAATGATTGCAAACAATTTCAATTCTAATCATTTTTTTCTCATTCTTTTATTTGCAGGTAAGTTTCATTTGAATCCGTCTTTTTGTAAGTACAATCGCAATTTTAGTTCAAATTGTTATTTATAGCGTACTTTCCTACACTCATTGGACATCGGCTCTCTCGACGACTTGTGAATCTTTTCTCTTGCCAAATTGTTTTGCCCTCGGTCGCAAAGCAATTGAGCTCGACTTCCTCCGATGTCCCATAATTGCATTCAGTTCAATTACTTTTGTCCTTGTTGTTGCTAACAGTGCTAGAAATTCTAAAACATCCATCAATGGCACATGCCAGGCAAACATCTTGGCAGTGTCTCAATTAAGAAACTTCGTACTCACACAACATGCCCCAAAGCAAAAATCTCAAACATTCACAAAAGTCAAGGTCAGTTTTTTCTTCCTCTCCTTAATGTGTACATTTTATACGATCAAGGTAAACTATTCCCCACAACGATCTGTTTATTGAAATTGCTAAGAATTTCCAAACAACATGCCGCCCCCCTTGGTAACGAAATTCGACCCACCAGCTCCATCATACTCTTTGGCAACACATCACGGAGGGAGTATCATAAATCAAAATATAAATTTAAATATGTGAATCGCGATGGTGTGGGGCATTGTGGGGGCGATTTCTTGTAGGTGACGGCCCCAAATTATTGAGAGAGCTCGCTTTGGCTACATTTGACTTACTCGTACTTCAGACAGCACTGCCAAGAAGAGAATGTCGCTGCTAATTGTTTGGCTTTCACCCATCCTTCATCATATTTCATGGCGTAGTTTGATCTACGAGCTGAGTAGGGTGTGGAATTGTATTTGTATCCATTGAAAATGAAGTACGTCATGACATGAGGAGGATGGGGTTCTCTGGATAAAGGAAACAGGTCAGCCGGGCGTTTTATCTGTTCTTTTTTGGTGATAAATTTATAAAAGTTTTGTTCATTTCATTTTGGAAGCCGTAAAAGATTTCTAAGCTCCTTGGTGTTTTTTGTTTGTTTAGGATACCATTGAGGGGGAAGCAAAGGCCACAAGGAGAATATTGTCAAATTGTTACACTGATACAGTTCCGTTTTGTTGTTGGAGCCTCTGGAAAATTGGCAGAGTTTCTATCTTATGATTGCTGAGGGCAATGAATGTGTTTTCTTCTCAGGATTTGTTGTTAAATTAAAGTGAATCAATTGAAAGCATAAGATGCTATTTGTGGGTGTGTTTAGGCGCCAAGCAACCCCCAATTAGGTCGAATTTAACCGAAGATTGGCTTTCCCTAGAGCATGATAACAATTTTATTGGCACTGGTGTGGTGTGCTACGCAAATTGGATTTGTTAGGGTTAGGATTCGCAATTAACCTAGAGTCTTGTACCTTTGTTTGAAGAGGTCGCCTCTGGCATTATTCTTGAAATAACCCTTTTATGACTAAAGCGTATTTTGTAACCGTTCAAAATGTAGGTTGGATGTGAATTTACATTATTTACTTTTTACTTTGTGACTTTTATTTTATAAACAGTTCACAGTGCTTATTATCAGAGCCATCCGTCTACAGCAAGTTATCTGTTTACTTTTCCTACCAAAAACAAGTACCATCTTCACGATGAAAAAAGTCTTGGAGAAAATACTTGAAATACATGTTTAGATGAAAAAATCCATGGCAATATATTCAATGTAGGCGCAACAATTCCCTGAAATTATACGGGTGCCGATCAAAAAGTACCCGTGTTTGGTAGCCTTGTCGACGAGAATCGTTGTTTCATTTTCATTTTTCAACATTTTTCTATTTCGCTTTATATTTTTAGTTTCTAATTTATATGTTAGACAAAAGATGTTTAAATTCTAGCTTAATTATCGTATATTATTACTTACTGCTTCTACACAGACTCTCTAAGCTAAACATAATAAGCCTATTGTGCAATTTGCCCTTCGACGACAGGGCTTTATTTGTGGCTTTATTTCTCATTTATTGTCTAACAAAGAAAGAATCGCTCTGTATCTTCTGTAATGTGTTGTGTTGATAGTGTGCTGGTTTAAGCAATCACTTATCCGAGAATCAACAAAAACAAAATTCAAGGTTGGTGGATGTAGTTTTCTGTAATTCGGTTTATTTTTATTCCTTCAATATTTAGGTATAACCTTATTGTAGCGTTCAGTTAATATCCTTGGTCTTAATACTACCCTTTGGTAGGTTTGTCCCCATCCAAATCCTTCGTCTAATATATTGTAATTTCACTTGCACGCAATAAAATATATGATAAATTAATATATGATAAATTAATATATGATAAATTAATATATATGAGCGGGGAAGCTGTGGAACTCCCTTCCCACGGGAGTGTTCCCGGAGCGTTACAACCTGCAACTGTTCAAAACGAACTGCAACAGTTATTTGATGGCATCTCGGGGCGCCCACTCGACGCTATAGATTCGCCTCTCCCGAGAGAAGTCTAATAAAAAAAAAAAAAAAAAAAAAAACGGCGTACTCACGGTTGTTCTCGCTGTTGGTGTTGCTGATCCTTTCATTTTTCTAAAAAAAAATTTATTTTCTTTTTATCTTCATAGTTTCTAAATTACATGCTAGACAAAAAATGCTTAAATTCTAGCTTAATTATCTCATATTATAACTTACTGGTCCTACGCAGACGCTCTAAGCTAAACGTTACATAACTATTGTATAATTTGCCTTTCGGCGACAGAACTTTGTTTGTGGCAGTACTTATAATTATTTAAATGACAAAGAAAAATTTTGAAAACTTTGTGTCGAATTTTCTTTTGTTTTTTTTCTTAAAATTTAATTTACATCTTTTTTTTTTTAATTTTATTTAAAAGAACTTAGCTTAACTTAAATCTTATACTACCCTAATTCTAGAAAACCTAAGTCTATGTAAGCGGTTCCGCTAAACCCCAAGGTTCACTTACCTGAAAAACCCCCATAACTTCTATGTAATCTCATAACTTCACTAATGCAATCGCATTAGCACTTTAAATGCTTCACGCATTAAAGAGATCCAATCTGTAATCTAAAAATCCCCTGGAGAAGAAAACTTACCTTTCATGCATCTCTTCGCATACAATTCTCCGTAAGATTTCTTTCTTAATATTATCAGGCAGAACCCCCATTATTACAATCCAACTCCCATTGTTTTCCGCCAATGCATTTGCATAATATATAAATACAAACCATTCGGCACCCATTGTTATCATTTGAAATGCAATGTCGGACGGCTTGTTTTTACAGCTGCAACAAGCCCACCAGCGATTCGTTGTTCAATAGACAAACAATCATCCATTTCGTACGTCGCCACAAACTAATTACTTGCATTTACAAATGCAGGCAAGGGATTCGTTTCTGCCACCAATCCCATTAGCACCTTTTTCCCAACTTCGATAATAGCGACGACGCATCGCGTAAACAATGACCCGCATTACCGAACGATGCATTTGGTCGTTTCCTCCTTTGTCTTTGCCGCCTGCCTGCTTCGTTGTTCCATTGCCTTCGAGCACGTGTAAAGAACATCAGATCTGAACGATCTCACACACCACCATGATCTCCAGTACGAGATCTGGTTGTCTGTTCTATCAAGAGAGACTACTTTTCTCTTGTGGTAGGAAATTCTTTTCCCTACTGAAGGGGAATTGCACCCAAAAATTTCCCTTGCTAAGCGAATCGGCTCTGCACGAGATGATTATCGCTGAGCCCATTTCCATCCGCCGACCGCCACGGTCGTTGCCGCTCCCGCTCTCCGTTCGTGGCGGAGAAGGGCAGACACCACGAAGTCGTGTCGAGAAAGGTCGCGAATAATAGTCAAAGTGAAAGTTAGTGGAGAATTTTAAAGTACTTAAAACAATTTTATTTAAAATAGAACATTCGTTACAACAAATTCAACAGTGTAGTTTATCGTCAATTGTATCGAATCAGGATAAAATAAATAACGTCGTTTAAACTAAATTCACAAGTGATAAAGTCAGTAACAAATAATCATATCAGTGTATTTTATTCTTGTACTGTGTCCGCTTCGCTTGTTGATCATCCGCCATACCGTCTTTTCTGTGATGCATCTAGTAAACAATTTGTGGGGACGTGGTAGAACCCAGCGTCCATGCAGGCGCCCCGGCCACGTACCCCTACAATACAGTTATTCTGTACCGACTTTGGTATCCCGGTTGTGGCGTCTCTAACAGATGCGCACACAATACACAAGCAAATAGTGAAGAACACCGAACGACAATCGAATAAGAAAATGCATTAGAGCCGTATACCATAGCGATAACATAACAATTCACGTCAGTTGAATATATTTGAGTTTAAAAATCGAATTCTAAACACGGCCAGTAGCCTGATATGTTACGCATTGGTTCAATTTTTGGTGGTTCTAATTTTCATAGCGTCAGTTCGAATCACACCTTCTTCACTATTATCCCAAACGCTATAAGGTCTTTACATTCCTTTCAACCACAAAGAGCTCTTCTTCAGTCCGCGTTACTTCCCGGTCGTAGCAAAATCGCCCGTCTACGGATGATCTACTTACATGATAGATTAGCGGAATGCCGGATCTATCCTGAATAAGCCCTTTCATGCCCAAATCAAGGAACGCCTCTGGTGGAACAAAGCCGTCGCGAAGCACGCTTTCATAGTACAGAGTGTCTGGATAATAAGCCCCCAAAATTAGGTCATTGGACGAGCTTATAGCTCTCGCAATATGTCCTCTGATTAATTTAATCATAAAATTATCTACCCTATTTATATTGATAGACCATAGTAGGCTTTGTTAGATTTGATCAGCCGTTCGCGTATTTCTTCTTCCATATTGTTATCGGCTGATACTATTGACCCAAGGTAGTTAAAGGATTGCACTACTTCAAATTCGTGCTCCACTACCCTGATAGTTTGATCAACGTTAGGTCTTCTCTTCGCAGAAGTTGCAACCATGTACTTAGTCTTCCCCTAAGGCCTGTACAGCTGATTCGGTTCTACCGATGATGTCGATGTCATCTGCGTAGGCGAGTATCTGGCAGGACTTGGTGACAATAGTACCTCTAGCTGTGACGCCAGAGTCACGGATTGCTTTCTCCAGCGCCAGGTTGAAGAGGAGGCAGGCCAGACCGTCCCCTTGTCGGAGTCCATTAAAGATGTTTATTGGTTTGGACAGCAATCCCGCTATTTTTACTTGACTAGTTACGTTGGTCGTAGTCAAGCTACAAAGTCGCATCAATTTCCTTGGAATGCCGAACTCTCTCATGGCATTATATTGTTCTACCCTGGTTATGCTGTCGTAGGCGGCCGTAAAGTCTATAAATAGATGATATAATGGAATCTTAAATTCCAGACATTTTTCCATCGCCTGCCTAAGGGTGAATATCTGATCAATCGCTGATTTGTCTGGGATGAAGCCACACTGATATTGACCAATGATGGCTTTAGCTTATGGGGCTATCCAATCTTGTAGGATAGTGGAGAGTATCTTATAAGCGGTACTCAGCAATGTTATAACCCTATAGTTGCTGCACAGTTTGATATCTCCCTTCTTATGTATGGGGCAAATTATACTACGACGCCAATCCTCCACGATCTCATAAATTGCGTGATGTAATGGTGTCCCTCCTTGTTTGATCAGCTCAGTTGGTATGCCATCAGCTCCAGGGGCTTTATTTGATTTGAGCTGTCTTATGGCTTTTAATGTTTTGTCAGTGCTTGGTGGTAGCAGCATTTGGTCTTGATCTTGTATTGGTGGAGCCTCCAATTCTTCTGTGAGCTTACCATTTAGCAATTCATTCAAATGCAGTTCCCATCGCCCCAGAATGCCTTCAGGATCGGTGATCAGATTATCCTCTTTATCCTTGCAGTAAGTGCACCGTGGTGTGTACTGCCTCATACTGCGGATTATTTGGTAGAACTTCCGCGCCTGGTGCGTTCGTCGCTCTCTACTTCTCTCTATTTCACAGACAAGTTTTTTTTCCCAAACACTTTTCTTTTGTCTGTGGAGTATTTTTTCTGATCTTCTGAGCTCTTTGTATTTTTCCTCGCGTACCCGCATCCTATGAGACTGCTGCGTTGTCCGGTATGCAGCATTCTTACATTCAGTCGCTAGTTTGCACTCATCATCAAACTTGTCTCTCCGATTTTAACGACTACTGCCTAAGGTGGAGTTGGCAGTACTAATGACAGAATTCTTAAGGAGTGTCCATTTCTCTTCTACGCCCGTCATTCTGGCCCCAGGGCTTACTCTCCCTCCCTTCGAACTCTTCGAGGACGAGTCTTAACGCATGACCAAATGTTATTATTATTATTATTATTATTATTTATTACAATGCAAGTAAATTACATGGTAACTTAAGACTAATAGCACTAGCGACTAAGACTTTCGGCTAGAAAACCAAATGTGTTACTGGTATTCTCTACGTAATGAGAGCAGCCGTGTTGATTCGAACCTGACCCGCCGATGCAATACGTCACCGTAAGGCAACCCGCCCTCGGAAAACTGTACCAACAAGATAGTGATCCGAGTCGAGGTTGGCACCTCGGTACGTTCGTACCGTCATCAGGCTCGAGGAGTGGCGGCGATCTATCAACACGTGGCCAATTCGGTTGCGAGTGGCTCCGTCAGGTGATACCCAGGCGGCTTTGTGGATATCTTTACGCGGAAACTCGTTACTCTCAACGATCAAGTTTTTTGATGCTGCCAGTTCGGTGACTCGTAGTCCATTGTCATTAGTGTTTTCATGCAAACTATGGGAACCTGCGTGCGGCTGAAAACCGGCTCCCGACCTATTTTCGCATTCAAATCACCAAGAACGGTTTTCACATCGTATCTTGGGCAGGTATTGAGGGCCCGTTCGACGTCCTCGTAGAAGTCTTCATTTGTGTCGTCAGTGGACTCTTCTCTAGGTCCGTGAACGTTTATGAGGCTTCTGTTCTTAAACTTGCCTCGCACGCGAAGAGTGCATAGCCTTTCGTATATTGTATTAAAGCTGATGATGGCAGGCTTCAGTTTTTGGCTGACTATAAAGCCTACCCCGAGGACATTATGTTTTGCATAACAGCTGTAATAAATGTCATACTAGTTTCTTTGAATAACATCACTCTCCGTCCATCTTATTTCTTGTAATGCTGTTATTTCAGCCTTATATTCGGACAGGGCGTCGGCTAGCTGCTGTGCAGCTCGAGCTCTGTATAGTTAGCGGACGTTCCATGAGAAAATTCTCAAATCGTTTACCCATTTTCGTTTGTGTCGTCGTCGTGTTTCCGGTCCATATCCGAGGCTTGTTGAATCTTCCATAGTAGTTTGTCTTTCCGGGCAAGGTTATTAGCCTTGCGCCAACCCTTCTCAGGATATCGCTGCATGCATTGGTTCACTTGGGCTCGTCGATAGTATAGTGGTTAGTATCCCCGCCTGTCACGCGGGAGGCCGAGGTTCGATTCCCCGTCGGGGAGCCTTTGGCACAGGACTAATAACCTTGCCCGGAAAAACAAATTATCATGGAAAATTTAACAAGCCTCAGGACTTGCCAAATAAGGCCAAGACCGGTTCCCGGTTGTAGTCCCGATGACGATGATGATTGGTTCCCTACTTGGTGGGTGCCAAAGTAGCTACCCAGGGGTTTCACGTGGAGACTGCATTTCAACTTGGATTGAACAGGGACAAGGATCGTGCTGGCCTTCGCCGGGTTGAAAGCAATCAGTGACTGCCCTATATGTTCGCTTCCACCCCCCTTTTTTTATATGTGCATATTTACATTGGTAAGTTTGTTTTTCCTGGAAAAGTCAGAAATAAAAAACAGGAACTCTATTTATTTTAACTTAGCCTACTTAAAATTACTTGACATAACTTAATCTAATCTTATTTACAATGTACAATATTTAATGTTGCAATGATTGATGACTTAAAAATAATATTTACAATTTTGATTTATGTGGATGTGGGATTTCTCGTCTTGATTGAAGGTAGTAAGGGATGAGATCAGGTATGTTCTTGCCATTCGGTTCTGTGTTAAAAGTAAAAATCTTGGAGAATGGTTGGATGTTGCTGTATTTGAATTGATTAGGTGCCACTTCGGTGTCGTGGTGCACGACCTCGTTTAGATCGTTAACCAGTCTGCCCGTGGTGAAGAGGGTTCTGATTTGGAGACAATTACGGTAGTATTGGAGGAGGTTGATGGTAGGTCTATTATTATAGGGTTGGTACTGTTAGGGAGATGGGCTCCTCGATAGTATAGTGGTTAGTATACCCGCCTGTCACCCGGGAGACCGGGGTTCGATTCCCCGTCGGGGAGCGTCTGGCGTAAGACTAATGACCTTGCCCAGAAAAAATAAATCATTATGAAAAATTTAACAAGCCTCAGGACTTGCCAAATAAGGCCAAGACCGGTTGCCGGTTGTAGTGCCGATGATGATGATGATGACTGTTAGGGAGGTTTTCTATGAAATTTATCGACGGTTCTAGGATCCGTCTATCCAGTCGTTCGATGCCTGCGGTATTGTAAAGATCGTTGTTAGTATGGTATCTATATGAGTTGGTTTTGTGGTATAAGCCAGTGATAAACCGGAAACATTTTCGTTCAAAAACTCGTAATTTCTCCATTTGGGAGGGTGAGATGTGGTACCATAATGGGCAGGCATATGTAAGAGTGGGTCTGATTATCTGTTTGTAGATGGGCTGCTTGACCTTGAGAGAGAGGTCTTTAGGTTTCCACAACACCCGTCTACAGAGGTTAAGTTGTATTGAGGCTTTATGAAGGGAAAATTTGATGTGGGTTGAGAATGACCACTCGTTGAAAAGGGTTACTTCCATATATTTTAGAGTTTTGGAAGGTTTTTATGAGGGTGTTATTAAGCTTGAGTTTAATTTTGTTGTGGCAACGTTTAGTGTTGTTTGTGCAGTGAGCATTTTTGCCCTTAAACACTGTTAGCTGGGTTTTGGTTGGGTTGTGGCGAATTTTCCATTTTTTAAAGTATGCTCAGATGAGCGGGACCGTGTTTGAGATTAGGTGTTTATTTATATGCACTGTTTATCTGCAGGCTTGTCGTACATTCTATCAACGTTGATGAGAGATTGTATTGTTGCTATGATGATGTTATCGTTTGTAGATTATATTGTTCATGGTTGTATTTACATGATGTCATGTTTGGTGATAAGAGATTAAAGACTATGCTGTTGTTAGGGAGATACGAGATTTATTATTATCATCGGCACTACAACCGGGATACGGTCCTAGCCTTATTTAACAAGTCTGAGGCTTGTTAAATTTTCCATAATAATTTGGACAATGTTATTAGCCTTCGCCACAGATACGAGATTACGCCATGTATTTTTCCTTAACTCGGGCAGTTAGGGACAAATAGCAAATTCTGAGAAAATGAAAGCAAAAAAGGATTTATGGTTATTAGAATCATCTTAGAACTTGGTAATGATTACCTAACAGCGATATTTGCAGTACACACGGAACAAAATTATCGAGAAACGCCGAAATCTGTGGAGGTGTCTTAACCGGTTGTCGTGGAGTGTAACAATGGGGATTATTTTACCGAACAGAATTCAGTGACTCCAAGGTCCGATGCGCTATTTTCTCCTGGAAGAAAAATCCCAACGTCAATTCACTGTCGATATAAACGTCCATCGTGGAAGCCAATGAACTTTCAATTCCTGGATTTAGAATTACTTTAACCTTTAGGAAAATATGTTGGGACATCGCCTTAGGCAAATTTGTAATTATCTTGGCAATCTAATCATCATCATCATCATCGGCACTACAACCGGGATCCGGTCATGGCCTTATTTAGCAAGTCCCGAAGCTTGTTAAATTTACCATAATAATTTGTTTTTCCGGGCAAGGTTATTAGCCTTGCGCCATATCTTGCTAATACTTTCCTATAATAGTAGTACGAGTATCAATGATATTGATATGATATCAATGCTATTAAGTGTTACTTGTTTGTATCGGTGTTGTGGTTATTAATGTAAGCTCTACTTCCTCAGAAAATCCATAAAATAGTTTGTATGACATAATTTAACAACGATCAATCCGGTTTTATGTTCTTTGTTTACTTCTTACGCCATGTAGGTGAATAGAGTCCTTGAATTCACTCGTAACCATAAAACCTGTCACTGGCCGTCTTTTATCGTTACGCTTTGCTGCATTCGGAACATATGTCAAAAACCAATTAGAATCAATCATTTCCGCTTCATCACTGGAAACGATTGCATTGATATGTAATGAAAAATGTCAGCTACCGACAGAGAAGGGAATGGATTCCGGGAAATGTTACCAATGTCCCTTTAGAACAACGAACGAAATGTTACAATACGATATGTGCAAAGTGAACAAATATCGGCGTGAGGTCGATACAAAATTTTAACTCAATTAACATTGTTTGGTGCATGAAAAACCTGGCAGGGGGTTGACACAATTCTCTTACGAAGAATGTTTCAGAGGCAGTCTTCACTTTGCAAACACTTTTGAGTAGACAATAAATCTATTAAATGGATTTAATGGATGTGTTACGTCAGGATACAACCTTGGTGATTCGATTTGTCTATACATTGTGCAGACAAGAATTCTACGCAAGTGCTTCTTAATTGTGTTCAATTATAGTAATTGCAGGCGATGCATTAAGGTTTTTCCTTCCTTGCACAGGAAACCGGTTTAAGTTCTCTCTTCAATTCACTTTGCGTATCCTTGTTACATGGATCCCACTGTTTCTTGGTCTTGGATCAGACCCTGGTTGTTCTGATAACGAAAAAATATCCAAGTAATTCTTTTATAAAAAAAACCATACACTACCCTACATCACGGCATTAAGGACTTGATGCGATCAACTTTTTTCCTCACCATCAAACTAGTTACTTTGAATTATTTTCACTAATTACTTACACCCTAAGTTACAACTTAACCTCATTTGGTCAGATGAAGTTTCTTAACGTACGAAGTTTTCAACAGACTAGTAATGAGTGTTTAAAGATGTTATTGAAAGAGTTGGACTAAGAGTGAGATTTGTAAAAATCAAATTAATTTATTTGATTTGATTGACTATGGTCGAGATGAGTGATTCCCAATATCAAGTCTTTACCCCCTTTAACCACCCACAACTTCAGTGGGTGCTATCAATCTTTTTATATCTCCCACTTGTCCAGTGCTAAGGAATGTGCGGACAGAAGTTTTGATTAAATTAAATTCCATGGTTTTTGGTTTTTGTTTTTTTGCCTTTATTGAGTATTGAGCAGACTTACTTTACGATCCTTATTACTAGGTTAAAAATTCAATCTCAACTACTGTGTGACGCACAAGAAATAGGAATGCCCGTAACTCGAACTACGAGGGGGAATCAAATATATATGGTCATTTGACTTTTTTGCTTAGCAACAAGTTGCGAGCTAAATAGTCTTGTGCGTGGCTGTTGTTTGGTTTATGAAGAATATAGGAACCGGCTTGGTTAGCGGTCCGGCTCGACTTTCTAGTCAATACAGCCAGCAGCGAACAAAAGGGCATACACGTATGTTGCGCAACAGATTATTATAAAATGTTTGACAAATGAAGGCGCTAAACCTTCGGAAATTTTTTCTCGATTGAACTTTGGTGATGATATACTGTCTCAGAATCGTCTGCATACGTGGGCCAGAGGATTTAAAAGTGGGCGAGAACGTATCGAAAACGAAAGTTATGATCGACGCCCAAGGACAAAGTCGTACAGATGACAACATCCGTGCCGTTCCAGAGCTTATTGAAGCATTAAGGATCAGTTTTGTGAAGTACGTCCCAACGAGGGGGCATATAGATATTAAATAAATAAAGTAAAATTTAATAATATATACAGGCTTTATTCTTTACAATCCTACGCGTTCAACGCTCTTCCCTCGGTCGCAAGGACGCACGGCGTTTGTACGCTTAAAACACCACACCCGCCACACTCTACACGATTCCTTTAGTAACCGTTTATTTAATTCTCGTTTTACACATGTGTGATCTCTGTCTTAAAAACACTCCTTTTAAACCGCATCTTGTCTTCGTAGTTTAAGTTTTTCTTCTAATTTTTATTTATTTATTTATTTTCATATATATATTTACTATTTATTTATTTAATTAATTTTTCTGTTTTAGGTTTTTTTAAGTTTAATTTTATTATGCCAGATTGTCTTAAACTAATAAAACGGGCGTTAGCCTCATCAAATTTAATTTGAAATCTGTAATGCTCGCGAATTTCAAAACTTGCGATTACTTTTTGATCATACCACTTACCGAGATTAAACGACTGTCTTTGAAGTAACTTCGCACACAAAGAGTACACCGACTTTTATAAATTAGGGTGTACCCGATAATGGAGAAATTAATCCTCTGGCTAATTACGAAACCGAATATCAATATAATGTATTGGATGACATCTTTTGTTATACACTTTCCTTTTGTTACCCCTTAACCATCCATCGCATATCTTGCACAATTGTTATGTTAACAGGGGGTATGTTGTGGAGGGGTTTGTGTAAAGAGGGCAAACGTTCCATGAAGAAATTCGAAATTCGTCAAGCAATTTCCATTTCCGTGGTCGCCGTCTGGTTTCCATTCCTTATCCGAAGGTTGTGGTTTCCTTATAATATCTTGTTACATTTGCAGTTATTGATCTTACGTCAACCATAAAGTGAGTCCACCTTTCCCTTTCATTATTATTTTTTTACTCTTAATTACCCTACTGGATGTCTATTCCCGCGTAGTATTAGTTTTCCAAGTTTAATCACAATGCTTAAACTTTGTAGAATGTAAATCCGAACAACATCTTTTGAAAGGGTAAACCGCACCGTAATCCTTGCCCTTCTCAGTCCTCTGTAACCGAAGAGGAAACCTTGTAAAATATTTCCTTTGAGTGCAACCGAAATTGCAGTCAATTGTTGTATACAAATAAATACACTTCATGGTCACTTATTTTAATTAAACGAAACCCCATAAAGGCACCACAACCCCACAAAGGCTTTGAGTAAAGGTGATGAAAAGCTAGACGGACACAGAATACCAGCGAAAGTTTGAAAAGCAAAGAATATCCATCCAAAGCAAGTGCATAACCATCCAGTTGATGTATTATACTTGTGTACTTTTTCCAAGCTAAAAATACATGTATACGAGTATAGCTAATTGAAGAATCTGAAACAAAGGCGGTCGACTGCTGACTGCTAGTATTAGTGTTGGATTGCACCCTCGGTTGCCCTAGTTATACGTTTACAAAATGGTGCTTACTACCTGAGTGAATGTGGGGGATCGTAAAGACTTCTCTATCAACTACATACGTAGAATGCAAGGGGAAATAAAGGATAAAGAAAAACAAAAGGATCTTTACACTGTTTTGACGTTCGTATTACCAAGGATTTCACCTTAATTCATCCGACCAGCTTTGAGGGCTAACCAACCCCACAATACGATGTTAAATACATTTATAAATGTCCTTTGTTCAAAGCAACGGACTATTTCTTTCACAGTCGGTCAGGTGTTGAATTATTATTTTGACGATGAATTGGTTTTCTGTAATTACAAAATTAACCGGAAATCATATAAAATGGAGAAAAACAATTTTGTGACTGAGCTAATGACTTTCGAATGAAATAATGTACTTCAGATATAATAAAATATCTGATATGGACATTCGTAGCACTGGTCATACGCAAGTTCAACGAACATCTCTATGCGACGACTGCTTACTAAACGTGTTACTTATTCCGATAAAATTAGCTGCACGACCAAAAATTAATTTCAGCTGTTTGTGGTCTAAGTAGGACGTGCTCCTATTAGTTAAAACCGAACAGGCGATTTAAAAAGGCACCCCAATATAAATAGGGATAGGTGCAGATTCTTGTGATAACTATTACTTCTTCATTTCAAGCGTTTTTTCAAATAGCTCTTTTTATTATGAAGAAATGCGTATTGTACAGAAGAATGTTAGGAAAATTTGGACATTTTGGCGGCAACGCATTTTTTGGCCCCACCCCACGAAAAATCTTTGCAGAATTACACGAGACGTATGTGGCGCTTGTCAGACAAATTTTTTTTCCAGCCGAAAAAGATGTTAAATTCTTAATTAACGAGCACACATTAAAAGATATCCATTTCGTTTCCATACACACAATTCTAAAATCCTTATCTCCATCTGGATTGCACCCAGATGTGTATATTCTAAAAAACAAATAGATATCCCATTCTTTTTCTCCAGTTTCACACGTACAAATCTCAAGGAAGATTTGTATAAAAGGGCGATCAACTTTAGATTCGAAGATGTATAATTCTGAGTAGTAAACACTACCAACCTACTTCTCTATATTCACAGAATATCCGAATACAAATAGGAGGTACTACGTTTAGACCACAGGACAGGATGAAATATCTTAGCGTCATCTATACCCCAAAAATGAATTTCATCAAACATGTGACCCACATTCTTCAAAGGGGCCTCGGTCGATCTAAGCAACTGCGCAACATCTTGGAGTGGAGCAACAAAGTTGACACCAAAGTTAAGCTTCTCTGCTATAAGCAGCTAATCCGATCTGGAATAGCATACGCCTTTCCCATATGGTCCTGCATATCTTCGGCCCAAATGGAAAGACTTCGTGTTTTCGAAAGAAAACTCCTCAGAAGATGCATCAACCACTTTAGAAGGCCTGACGGTCGCCATTACCAGAACTCTCACCTATACGAAGGTGCCTCCATTATCCCTATCGACGAGTACTTGCTACAATTAGCATATAAGTACCTCGAAAGCATTCAGAACAGCGAGAACCCACTTGTACGGGAGTCTTGCGTTCTTGACCCTTCTGTCTTCCGATCCCTTCGGATCAGACCACCACAATTTCCTCTTCAGTATAAAACTGAAGAAAGCACCCTTTCCAACAGCATTCTCCTTTATAATAGAGGATTCCTGGACCCATCCCATAGAGTCTACTGCTGACACACTACAAACACGAACGCACAGTACAAGACAGCATAAACACACACATATACACACCGACCAAAGCGCACGCCAAAGACGTGATCTGCGTTTACTACCGCACTCAAGACCTACCGGTCTTGTACGATTTCTCTCCACCATCCCCCCACCCAAGTAGTTGAAGGACAATTGGACTAACCCTGTCCACACTATCCTTAGATACGTTCTCCCCCTTTCTTTTCAGATATCTTGAGACCGAGCCCAACATCTTCACGGATGTGGGTGATTCTGGTTATCGCAAGATGACCAGAAGCCAGAGACAAGATAAAGGACGCATTTGTCCTTGTCTCCCTAAAGTCGGCCTCTCGACTCCACGTTCTTTTTTTTTTTTTTTTTTTTTTTTTTTTTTTTTTTTTTTTTTTTTTTAAGATTCGAGGATAAGTCTCAATTGATGTCCGATTGGAAAGGACGCTAAAAAAAACTAATAAATTTAAAATACGAATTTAAAATAATAAAAGCAGTCATTAATAAAGGTAAACGTTTTCTTCTTGCACTAAATTCAACAATCGGTTGTCACTCTTCCCGGAAGCATGATGGCGACCGCAACGGGTCCCCTCAGGAGTGGTCTATAGAGATCCCCCATCCTTTTCAGGACAAGGAGACACACTCCCTGAGAGAAGGACCACAACAAAAATGGTGGCAGCAGCGGGATATCCAAAATCCCCTACCAGTGGAAATATAAGTGTAGTCAATGATGGCAGCAGAACACAGATCGTGAGTAGTGATCCCCTACTTAAATTGTGTGTGACTGTATAACATTATCAAGTGAACTTTACAAAATTGTGCAAAATTTTATTGACTGGGTTTTGATACCCAAGTGAAGATTAAGACATTTTTTTCTAAACAGTCCGGAAATATCTATAAATGAATTTTCTAAAATTTGTATCGAACTCAATAAACTGACAAAAAATATTCGAGAAATGTGCGATGGCGTTCTAATCCAATCCGGCGACTAACATCGCGGGAAAAACCAGCAGCTGATGAAAATATCACCGCAGCGACGACCACAGCAGCAGCAACAAACAAAAAAAGATCAAGGTATTCAACATTTTACGTTATTATCTGAATTAAAAGGGGACAAAGATAAACATAAATTAAAATTTGATACAAGGGGACAACAACAAACCCCAAAATAAAGTAAATTTATGAATCTAATGAAAACCTAGACATTTGAAAACTCTCATAAAATAGCACCTCCGAATATTGCATCCAAATACAACGATGATCAATGAAGGTGGATTCCAGCGTCTGGTTTTTACCAGCTTTCTTGTGGTCGTATGAGGTTCCATGAGTTCCCTGCACGGGGACTGGTACTGCCGAGCATAATGAAAACCCGTTCATATCATGGGCCACAGAGACAAGATGATACTACTACGGTCTCGAACCACAAGTACGACCTCTGTACTTACTTCACATGCAGAAAGATAAAGTCTTCCCACGCGTCGGAGCTCAGAAAGCTCGACGTTATTACACGACTCCAAGCTTAGGGACCTGGGAAGATCGTGAGAAGACGTCTTACGAGGCCAAGGCTAAGGACGACGTTCGCGACTCAAAGAACGAAACAAGAAAGCACAAGGCGATCGAAGAGGCATTCAAGATGTGCCTGGAGTCCTCGTTACAGGACTCAAGGAGTCCTCGATGGTACTTAAGCCGGAAAAGGTCACCATAAACGTTACTACTTGCTACCTTCCGCCAGTAGTCGAGACCAAGCGCAAGACCGAGTGATTGGTGTCTGTCAATTTCCTTTAATGTGGCGCTGTGAGTGGACTAAATTTTTGATTTCATTCAACTCGGATTGTAGTGGGCTTCTTAACTGGTCCTGTGGGTATGTGGTATTCAATTGGAAGGGCAGCATTACGTGGTCTTTGCCGTTGCTTTATTTTGCACTTTTGTAGAAACTTCTAATGGATGGCGAAGTATTAGAAACCTTCTCTCGATTTTCTGAGGTTGTCGGAACACGACTCCAACTCTTCTTCACAGAAAATATTCGTGGACAAGTCAAATCAGTTCACTTGCTGTGGTATCTCAATAGAATTTCTTTGTTAATTAGAACTGATAAACGTTCCAGAAAGCTAAATATAAGAGCTAAAAATATGTTATTCATTTAACGTGAGAAATTATAACTTATCTATGTTCCTTGGGTAGTTCCTTGTTCTGTCTGCAATCAATCTCCAAATCCTTTAGATAAAACTTCCAGTGTCCAGTTTAATCTCCAGTTCCTTCTCTCGCGCACCGTAATCCATGTTGTTCGATATCGCGTTTAATTTAACTTCTGATCGTTAATTAAGATGATCGCAAATGGTTATACTAGATTTGTAACAGAAACTTTTCGAAATCTTCTATGCACATACGTTGAACGATCCTCACCATAACCTCTTTACCTTTTTGTTCGATCTATTGTTTTTCCTAATTCTGTTCGATCAACGTTATCTTTGTTCCTCTTCTCTCTGGTCCTTTAGCTGTTTTCGATAAAAGGCAGTACTGTTTTACTGTTCTCTTGAATTCGCCCCATTATTTCTCGTGTCACAGCTCAACGTAATCGAAACTAAGCTAATCGGTTGTGACACAAGCTAACACATCGACTGTAGAGGGTGGGGAGTTATTTTTAACACTAAAGCTACCGACATTTCATATATACCTGTGGCGGTTCCGCCAAACCCACTGTCTACTTACCCGAAGAACCCCCATAACTACAACCCAACCTTCATAGTTTTCTTCTAATGCAATCGCATTAGCCCCTGTAAATGCTCCAAGTATGAAGCTTATCAAATTTATTTATTTAAAAGCTTCTGGAAAAGAATTCTTACCTTCATTCATTCATTCGAATCCAAAAATTCTCCATAAGAATTTCTCCCACGAGGGCATTCATGCAGGCATCAATGCATCTCTGCATTAACGACCAAGAACCGAATTCTCGTTTAGTGTAAACACTCACACTAGAGTTCGACACTTGAGTCGCCTTAGATGCCATATATAATTGGCATAGATGTTATACAAACCGTCGTTGTGTAACCATCTGAATTGCTTCGCAATGACTTGCAACTATCGATACAGCTGCAAGCAGTTAACCCAGAAATGCTCCTTTGTTTGAATCTCCAAACAATCATCGACTTCGCGCATAGCCGCCGGATTGAATTCAAAGCATAAACAATGCAAATACAGAATCCGTTTCTTACAACGAATTACCCCGCATATACAAATGCAAGCAAGGGATTCGTTTCGACCACCGACCCAAGATACGATATACAATTTTCATTGTATAAAGTATCGCAACCCATTAGCACCTTTTCCCAATGTCTATTCGTCTATTTACACAAGAGCATCACTCATCTAAGACTTTTATGATGCCCTCGTCCCATCTTTTCTTTTAGCACATTTCTTCGATGCTTTGTCGTCTATTTATTTATCCGCGATGCACATCAACCACAACGATCTTTCCGATTCCTTTGTCCTTGCCGCCTGCCTGCTTTGTTTTTCCATTGCCTTCGCGCATGACTACACAACACAGATCTAAAAGATCACACACATACCACCATGACCTCCATTACGAGATCTGGTTTTCTATTCCACCAAGAGCGACTTTACGTTTCTCTGGTGGTAAGTAAAAACTTACCCTTAGTGGAGAGGATATCCACCATCACCGAATCAAGGGTGAGGCAAGATCCAGATTCCAACCCTCGATTGAGTCGTTTTTCATCACCCTGTAGTGATCCTAAATCACTACTCTCACCCACTTACCTATAATCCCAATCCAAGTGAATCATATGAGCGACAAGTTAAACCAAAAGTTTGTTTGCCGCACATTGATTCAAATTCCTAATTACCTCACCCATAATCCAATTGAATCATATGCACGACAAAATTAAACCAAAATCCATTTGTCGTACATTGATTCAATTCCTAATAATCCTAACATCATGAAATGCTTAACTCTAAATGCATTTCATGATTTTCTCTTCCAAGAATTTATTCAAAGAAATTCTTCTACACTTCCGAGAATCCTATTCCAATTGAAGCACACAAAATCTCGCTTGTGCTTCTTGAAATTTTTAAATAAAATCTTTAACAAATCTCTGTTGCCACAGACTATAAAAGGGCAGTACATTTTGGATTCGAGATCAGTTGGGATCCAGAGGTCGAGACAACGGCCGAAAATTGAATAATTAAATAAATAAATTAAATAAATATAGTAAATAAAATTAAATCGCATTTTTATTTGGCAACCCTGAAGGGAGACACCCCATTGAGGTAACAAAAAACTATTAAACAAAATATAACCCTACAACCCGACCGAGCCGGTCGGACGTTCCGTCCCCCGCACCCCGTTCGCGCACGTGGACGTAGTTATCTCAAGTCGAGTGGAGTAAGCGCGCCCATTTAATTAAAAGTAGTTTTTCTAGTGCGTCAGTTGTAACGTCGGCGAAACCAGAACCTGTTCTATGTAACTCAATGGAATGACTTATGTTATGAATAAATTCAGTGTTAAATAACTATAAACATTTTCGCATTAAGATAAAATTAAATTAAAGCGGTGATCACCAACAATAAACCTAGCTTTCCAAAAATATAACAGTGAGTTTCATTTACTTTCTCGGTGGACAGTGTTCGGCGTAACAATCGGTGGAACATTTAGTGGGAGTTGTGGGGACGAAGTAGAACTCTGCGCTCACCACGGTGCCACGACTTCGCCCCCCTCATACCTATTTCTACCACTAGGGGTCAAATGACCCATCTTTTAAAAATGATATATTTTAAGATTTATAGCATATAACAACTCTAACTCTTAGTCCAATTTAGTATATGAATAAAACATTTTGTCAATTCCATCTTCTTTATTTATTAAATTGAAGGAAACATAAAAACCTTCAATTTGGAAATAAATAATGTATAAACCTTATGTACGTTCATAGCATGGGTCGACCCGCCCGTGGTAGGTTTAGTGTTAAACATGTTATCACACAGAGCATCCTCATCATTACTAGTTGAAACGTGCAACAGCACCCTTCGCTGATAGCGGCAAGTATTTAAAAAAATGAAGTTAAGTTCAATCGTTGTGAACGTGCAGGCGTCGCGTGAAAGTCAGAAGTACACCGATAAGAACAGTACTCCAAACACTTCTTTACGACGAACGTGCGGCTTCATAAGTATGCAGATCCGTCAATTCAATCTTAAATTCATGATTTCGTTTGTGTTTGAGTCTCGGAAAGCTCTTGGTGAAGATGTCGGCTTGTTACATACGCCATAAGCATAAATATTAAAATTATTATTAAATGGAAAAATCCATTGAATTCAATTTTTCCCTATACGGAACATTTAACATAAAATAATTCAACGAAAAAATCCGTTGAATTCGAATTCATATTTTTCTATATGGAACAACTAACCTTATGGCGGCTCAACACAAACTACAACAACCACAGTCGCCAAGGCATTCATGGACCACTGGGCCAGCAACGGAACCCCACTTTACATCACGTCAGACAGAGGTCCACACTTCGTGGCTAACCTATTCACAGATCTCGCCAAACGCTTCAGCGCACAGATGATCCGACCAACGCCGTACCACCCGCAGTCCAACGGAATGGTGGAGAGGTTCCACCAAACTCTCAAAGCCGCCCTAAGGCTTTGGTCGGTGTGTGTGTATGTTTGTGCCGTCTTGTACTGTGCGTGCGTGTGTGCGTGTGGTATGTTAGCAGTATACCCTATTTGATGGGTCCAGGATTCGTTGTACTCCCCAACTATCGCTGCTTTTATTCTCTCTTTTTTGTCCCCGTTCCGTCGTTTGCATGTTGTCACAGGAACAAAGAGAGCGACTGGTATAAATTGCCGATCCTCAGTCCGCCAGTCGGCAGTCGTGTGCTGCTCCGTCCTCGGCTTCGTATGTTACGTCGCCAACAGAGTGGTTAACGATTTTAAATATCTAGGACTTACACTCGACTCGAGAATGAGCTTTTCATGTCACGCTAATACACTGAGAAAATATTTCCGATGCAGTTTCCGCCATTTTTATTTTTTACGTAACGTCTGTTCCACTAAGCTTTTGACGATAATTTATAATGGTTTATTCCATTCCAAGTTACAATATGGGAGTGCATGTTGGGGTGGTGGTTGTTAAAATAATTAAAAATTGATGGAAAAATTGTGGATCTCAGTTATCGAACCTGCCGCGTACAATTTAGATCCACCCTCTCCGATCCTTTTTCCCCAACCACAGGTGTCCCCCAGGGCAGTCATCTCGGCCCTCTCCTATTTATTCTAACCATAAACGACATAGGCTGTTGCATTAATCACTCCTTCATCTCGCTTTACGCGGGTGATTCCAACATTTTCAAGACCATCCGCTCTCCCCTGGACTCCTCACTTCTCCAATCGGATCTTGACAGCTTCTCGACTTGGTGCCAAAATAATTACCTAGAAATTAATATCGCCAAATGCCACACAATTACCTTCTCTCGGAAGAGTTCCCCCACTCACCCACGCTCCTATCTCTTACTGAACCAACCGATAATATCGGTTGAATTGATTCGCCACCTGGGCGTCCTATGCGACAAGGAGCTCAAATTTACCGCACATATTGATTCCATACAACCAACGCCGCCCTTGGGTTTGTCAAACGCTGGTCGAAGGAATTCCTTAACCCCTATGTCACCCGATCACTCTACACAACCTTTGTCCGACCACTACTCGAATACGCTAGTCAGGTCTGGTCCCCGTATCAAGTGACTCACATTCGCAGGATTGAGGCTGTTCAACGTCGTTTCTTGCGCTTTGCCCTCCGCGGACTAAACTGGGAAAATCCGCTGGCTCTACCACCATACACAAACCGGCTCACTCTAATCACTCTAAACACACTTGAAGAGCGCAGAATCCATGCCGACATCATCTTTGTCCATCGCCTTCTGTCTGGCTCAAACAATTGCCCAAGCTTGCTCTCCACTTTAACATTTCATACAAACCCCCTACCGTACGTAACCTTCGACTGTTTTACGTGCCCGCTCATCACACTTTTTACGGCGCTAACGAACCAATCTCGTGTATGCTACGACAGGCTAACTCTTTCCCCATCTCCTTCGATTTCAACATCTCCACTCCCGCTCTTAAACGACGTCTCAGAATAAACCCGTCCTAAATCTGCCCCCTCCCTTCAATAACCCCTCTACCCGCCAATCCTCTCCTCTACCTCTCTCAAACTAGTTCTCCCCTACACCTTTCCAACCCTACTCGCAATTCCTTGTATCCTTTCATTTGCCTCCAACCGACTTAACAAATTGTACCTAAATTTATCTTTTTTAATTAATGTTCAATGTATATGCAAATGTTGTGGTTCTTGAATGTACTACACAACTTAAAATATCGACATTTTAAAGATGCATTCGACTCTGTTTTATTACTTTAATCGTATAAAAACACTGAATGCACTCTAGTTTTCCTATATATTATTATAGTCGATAATATTTGTTAATGGTATTATATAATTTAATGTACAAACCATATAAGAAATAAAACTACTACTACTAATGTGAGAGTAATCCGACGAGGTAATTGCGAGCTTTACGCCGTATAGTATCCGGCGAAGGCTAGGACGATCCTTGTCCCTGTTCAATCCAAGTTCACATGCAGTCTCCACGTGACACTCCTGGATAGCTACTTTGGCACCCGTCGAGTAGAGAACCAATGCATGCAGTGACATCCTGAGAAAGCTTGGTGCAAGGCTAACAACTATGTCCGTAAAAATAAATTATTATGGCAAATTTAACAAGCCTCGGATATGGACCGGATACACGACGACGACCACGGAAACGAAAATGGCTAAACGATTAATGACATTTATTACAGCTGTCATGCAAAACATCATGTGCTCGGGGTAGGCTTTCTAGTCAGCCAAAAACGGAAGTCTGCCATCATCGGCTTTAATGCACTAAACGAAAGGCTATGCACTCTTCGCGTGCGAGGCAAGTTTAAGAACATAAACCTTATAAACGTTCACGGACCGACAGAGGAGTCCCCTGATGAAGAAAAAGAAGAATACTACGAGAACGTCGAACGAGCCCTCACTGCCTGCCCAAGATACGGTGTGAAAATCGTTCTTGGTGATTTGAATGCCAAAATAAGTCAGGGGCAATGGACTACGAGTCATCGAATTGGCAGCATCAAAAAACTTGGTCGCTGCAAGTACTAGGTTTCCGCGTAAAGATATCAACAAAGCCACCTGGGTATCACCTGATGGAGCCACTCGCAACCAAATTGACCACGTGTCGTTAGATCCCTGCCACTCCTCGAGCCCGATGACGGCAGAAACGTACTGAGGTGCCAACGTCGACTCGGATCACTATCTTGTTGATGCAGTTTTCCGAGCGCGGATTGCCTTACGGAGATGTATTGCATCCGCGGATCAGGTTCGAATCCACACGGCTGCCTTACGCAATGAAAATACTAGTAACACCATTGGACGCTTAGATTCGCCCACCTCGATGGAGGGAGAGTAAGTCATGGGGCCAGAATGCCGGGCGTAGAAGAGAAATGGACACGCCTTAAGAATACTGTCATTAGTACTGCCAACTCCATCTTAGGCAGTAGTCGTAGAGATCGGAGCGACGTAAGAATGCTGCATACCGGCAATGCAGCAGTCTTATAGGACGCGGGTGCGAGGTGAAATACAAAGAGCTCAGTAGATCTGAAAAAGGCTTCACAGACAAAAGAAAAGTGTCTGGGAAAAAAACCTTGTCTATGAAATAGAGAAAAGTAGAGAGCGAGGTCCGCACCAGGCGCGGAAGTTTTACCAAATAATCCACGGTATGACGCGCTGCACACCACGCTGCACTTGCTGCAAGGATAAAGAGGATGTTCTGATCACCTATCCTGAAGGCATTCTGGAGCGATGGGAACTGCACTTCAATGAATTGCTAAATGCTCAGCTCACAGAAGAATTGGAGGCTCCACCAATACAAGATCAAGACCAAATGCTGCCGCAATCAAGCATTGAGGAAACATTAAAATCCATAAGACAGCTCAAGTCAAATAAAGCCCCCGGAGCTGATAGCATACCAGATGAGTTTATCAAACAAGGAGGGGCAGCGTTACATCACGCACTTCATGGGATCGTTGTGCACGTATGGAGATGCCCGAAGATTGGCGTCGTGTAATAATTTGCCCCATACATAAGAACGGAGATATCACACTGTGCAGCAAATATAGGGGCATAACATTGCTGAGTACCGCCTATAAGATACTCTCCTCTATCCTACAAGATCGGATAGCCCCATACGCTAAAGTCATCAGTGGTCAATATCAGTGTGGCCTCATCCCAGGCAAATCAGCGATTGATCAGATATTCACCCTTAGGCAGGGGATGGAAAAATGTCTGGAATTTAAGATTCCATTATATCATCTATTTTTAGACGTTAAGATCGCCTACGACAGCATAACCAGGTAGAACTATATAATGCCATGGGAGAGTTCCGCATTCCAAACAAATTGATACGACTTTGTAGGTTGACCATGACCAACGTAACTAGTCAAGTAAAAGTAGCGGGATTGCTGTCCAAACCAATAAATATCTCTAATGGACTCCGACAAGGGGACGGTCTGGCCTGCCTCCTCTTCAACCTGGCGTTGGAGAAAGCAATCCGTGAGTCTGGCGTTACAACTAGAGGGACTATTGTCACCAAGTCTAGCCAGATACTTGCCTGCATATATGATATCGACATCATCGGTAGAACCGAATCGGCTGTACAGGACTATTTCACTCAGATCGAGCAGGCGGCACAAAAACTGGAACTGCATATTAATAGGGGGAAAACTAAGTACATGGTTGCAACTTCTGCGAAGAGAAGACCTGACGCTGGTCGCACTATCAAGGTAGTGGACCACGAGTTTGAAGTAATGCAATCCTTTAACTACCTTGGGTCAATAGTATCAGCCGATAACAATATGGAAGAAGAAATACGCGAACGGCTGATCAAATCCAAAAAAGTATACTATGGTCTATCAAGGCTCTTTAAAATGCCGAAATTTATCCAGAACATCCATGCTACTACTGTACAAGACCATGGTCTTACCAGTACCTATGTATGGATCCGAGACCTGGGTGCTCAATAAAAGGCACTCTGAACTCTTAGCCGCGTTCGAGAGGAAGGTCTTAAGGAGAATTGTTGGCCCCATATGTGAGGGAGGACGATTCCGGAGAGGCTACAACCATGAGTTGTACGCAACCTACCTTGAAGCTAATGTTGTAAGAAAAATCAAGCTCGGTAGACTCCGGTGAGTGGGACACCTAGCTCGAATGAGCGAAGAGGAGTCTGGCCGGAAAGTCCTTTGTGACAGGATGTATGGAAGGAGACAGTGGGGCAGACTTTGTCTGCGATGGAGGGATGGCGTAGACCAGGACGTCCAGAGCCTGCCTGGGAATGCCAAACTGGATGACATCGGTTCGAAATCGGGACCGGTGGAGAGATTTGTTAAATAGGCCAAGACCGGATCCCGGTTGTAGTGCCGATGATGATGATGATGATTACACCTTGCCAGGTTACAATTTCGCTGCTAAGACGAACGAAGGGTATGTTTCAGGCGGAGCAGGTTGTTTCGTGAGGAAGAACTACAGGATACTTAATTTCACTTGCATTGAGGTGTAAAGTGCGGACGCATTAAGGATTTCTGTTCAAATTAATCAGGTTGTATTTGTATTTCCTTGTGTCTATAGACTCCATACGATGAATATAGGCATATCGTTTTCTGCTCTCTATCTGAGCGAACCGCGCACGCTGCGTTGTATCATTTTATTGCTCTAGATTTCTAATTATTAGGTTGGTGAATGCTTATTGCTGGACAAGGGAGTCATATATATATTGTTATATATATCTTAGTGGCCCTATTGCTGCAAGCCTGTTTATATATGGGTAGCACCATTTGTTCCATACAGGACATTTTCCAGGATTTAGAATTTGAAGAAGTTGTTTCTCTGTTCTTCCAGATGTTTGTCTGTGCTCTACGGATTTGTTGTCCTAAAATTTCTATTTCATCCATTGATCAATGATTTATTGGTAAACAAGAGTTCCAACAATGTTTTTGTATTGTATATCATAATGGTCTCGTGACCACAACATTTTTTCTTCATGAGCGGCACCATATGTTCCACGCAGAACATTTATTCTGGAACATGATATAATGGGATCGGTGCACCATACAGTTCTGCTTCCAGATGATTGTCTAGGCTCTGTGGTTTTATTACACTAGAATTGTTCCAGTGATTCCAAGCCGAATGGCGAATGGCCTTAGTAAATAAATATATTAGAATGAGTGGTTCTAGTCACCGAAAGGCAAATTGCACAATAGTCATATAATGTCTAGCTTAGAGCGTCAGCATAGGATCAGTAAGTTATAATATAAGATAATTAAGTTGGAATTTAAGCATTTTTTGTCTCGCATGTAATTTAGAATCTAAAACAAAAACGGAAATAAAAAATGTTGGGAAAATTGAAAATGAAAGTGAGTGGTTCTAGTACGTAATATAACTAATCTGCGTTTTTATGAATGCAGGTGACGTGGGAATCTTTCCACATCTGAAAAAACTCAGTGCAGTGATTTGTTAACTTAGAGTGAAATGCACGTCTTAAGTAAAATTATTGGAAGGGGAAATAGGAATCGCTTGGGTATTGGCCGACTTTCATATATTTCGGATAAAGAGCAGTTGAATAGGATACATGGCACAGCTTTCTCAGTGATTCAAAGTCTGATGAAACTAATTGTATTAGAATTAGGTTAAAGTCACCGATAAAGATAAGGTCGTCGTTGGGGTTCGCGCTTTAAAGAAGTGATTCTTCTGTGCCAGCAAACAGTTTATAACCAGACTAAGGGAAGAAAAACTGAATATGGCGGGGAAGATTGGGGATTATAATTACCACCCAGACAACCCCTGCTTGAGAGGTATGTGTATATGTTGTCGCAGTGAGAATAATGTGTAGCAAATAGAAGGTTTCTCCCGGAGATTGATGCGAAACCCTACACTCTATCCATACGATTCTTGCATGGATAGAGTGGGGTTTGATCTCTCCAAAAGAGACCCCATCGAGTAAGGGGATTTAAGCTACCTGAATAATTTCCGCCTTACCAATACTTTAGTCGTGATATATTTTCGACATTTCCTTTGTGCATTGAACAAATATTATGCAGAGAAGCGTATTACAAAGTTAAGACTGCCAGTCCTTCCAATTGAAGCTGTTATATATCACATTGTCGTAGTTTCTTCAAGTCACTTGCTATAACAGGTCTATTGTACTCGTATATTAGCATACGAAATGTGACATAAAATCCACTACGAAACACTGTTCTTTTCTTTTCAATGGCTTCTTTTCCAAGGCTTATATACCATACAATAGACCGACAGCAAAGACGTCGTCCTAAACTTACTTAAATGAATGCGTCACCTTTTAAGCATATCCTGAATTGGTTCACGTCATGGAATTGAATCGCTTTCACGCCTCTGTGCAGTTATGGATTTATTTATTATTAGTTTAAAATTCGTGTTTACAATTCCTAATGCATGGAGCTTGGTATTATTTCGGCAGGAGTATTATTTCTATCCCACTAGAGTAGTGTTCGTAGCTGTTTACGTTCCATTAGCATGCTCACCACTAATCGAATCCAGGTGGATTTTTCGGTATTATGGTTTTCAGGTTTCCTTAAGATTGTCATTCGTTTTCATATTCCCAAATGTTCGGTATCATATCTTTATGTTCGAGACAAAATGACATCGATCTGCAAGTGAGACAGTCTTTAACAATTCCCAAATTTTATTTCCTGCTTGTAATGGTGACGTTTTCCGGTCCCACTTCTATTCGCGGCATAGCCTCATCCCCCGGGCATAATTCAGGCGGTTTATGTTCTGCGTGGGTGTTTTGTGGGTTATAAAATATTCTGATACGGAATTCAGTTTACGGTTCGGTGAAATTTTGTATCGGGTACTGAAATTGAACGCTATGATAACAAATTCTGGTCTGATAAAATTACTTGAACAAAGTTATTTGTGTCCCACGGGCTCGTTGGCGGTGTTTGCGTTTACATAACAAATTTTTACGCGGTTGCCCTCCTTCACTGCTGTACAACATTTTTGTAGGTTAGGACGACTAACATTAACCAAACCTCGGTACACTTCCATAGCTCGACTGATGGGTAGTAATTATCAAAGATCAACAGAAAAAACCTAATTCATCTGACTTCATTGACTCTTGAGAAAAGCATAGTAATTAGTATCGAACTCGTCCTCATGTCGGAGCTATTTTCAGCGTCACGCAATCCGAACCTAGCCGTAATGCATTCATCTCAATGCGTCCAACATTTGCGTCACCAGAGATGCTAAATTGGATATCAAGTTTCGGTGTATGAGAGAATGTACAATCTTGATCCAAGTGGGGTGCGAGCATTCGCTTAGGGGACATTCTAGACGAAGGCTTGTGCATATTTATCTATGGAGACAGATTGATATTAAGAGGATACCCATCAAGCGGCTGTAGGTGGTATCTCAACAAGCTCACTATGAGTCATCAATTTGAAATGTCGTCTAGAAACTTCATACCATAAATAGATATTCAATCGTTCGGGTTAACTGCGAGTGGGCTCTTTACCTTGGTCGTACTTACAATATTGTTTTATATGCTATTAATCTGTGGTTGGTGCTCATAAAAATTAAATGACTTATTAATCCAATTAAAGATAGATATGTAATGATATCCTCTAAAAAGATCTATAGAATAAAAAGAATACAAACTGTCAAAATTTGAATATGACAAGATACGAAATCGGTGTCATTAGTTTATTAAAAACGTCGAATTCATCATCATTCGGCACTACAACCGGGATCCGGTCTTGGCCTTTTTTTAGCAAGTCCCGAGGCTTGTTAAATTTTCCATAATAATTTGGTTTTCCGGGCAAGATTATTAGCCAACAATTAAATTGGTGAAGTATTAAAAATTATCGCTGCACTGAGTTCCCGAAAATCGAAACTCAAGTGTTGCACTACTTTTCTCGCCTTTTATGGGCCTTGTTTACATATGGTAGCAATGCTTCCTGTACTCTCGTTCTTGTGTGGAAACGTGCGTGATTTCGTTTTATATGTGCGTCATCATGGGGATGTGTCGCTAACACCAATATTAAAAAGATCATGTAATGCGTCAAATTTGACATTTGTCCGTTTGTTACAATAAAATATATAATAAATATGAAGTGTTAAACTCGGTCTACTTCATGTCCTGCTGAATTTTCTGAATTGATATTCATCTGATTCCATTAGTTAAATGGGGGTAACCTGGTCTAGCGGCTTAAAAAAATCGATTTTGTTTTTGTCTTAATCGATGACCACTTGTAGAATAGGGCCTTTGGGAGCCTCCAAGTATGAATTTGTATTTAAGCGGGTCCAAATGAGCTCGAAAAGTACCCATGCCCGAGCACACTACTATTTACTATTACTATTGATTGGCCTGTAGGAACCCGGAAGTTCATGACCTCACCGACTCGACCCCGCCATCGTTCCCTGTTTTGTGCACTCTCCTTCCACGCTTGGGCAGCCGATCCGATCTGCTCAAGGGCGAACCTAACATTGTCCTCCCATCTCCGTCGCGGGCGACCTGTCTGTCTCTTTCCCGTTGGTCTACCGTCAAGAATTCTACGCACGGTCCTATCGATGCCCATTCGCGCCACATGTCTTAAACTTCGCGACTTAATTACTATCACTATTGAAGGTTTGCGTTCGTGGTTGTGGAGTTTCCTCCATTGTCCTGGCTTCTCGTCATATTTGGGGCCAAAGATACCTCTTAAAACTTTATTCTCGAATACGCGGAATTTATTTTCTTACCGTTTTGTGATAGCCCATGTTTCGCATCCGTATAGAGAAATCGGCATGATAATGGTTCTATAGACACGGAGCTTTATGTTACGTGATAGCAGTTTAGATTTCAGCCGTTCACTGACTGCGTGCCAAGTAGCGTTGCCGGAGTGTAGTCTTTTGTTAATTTCCTTCGACATTTCGTTACTGGCTGTCAGTATCATTCCCATATATTTAAATTCTTTAAATTTTTCAAATATCTTGCCTCTGACGTTTATATGTGGTCCACCTCCTTTTTTTTTGATTTTTATATCATTTTTTATTTCTTCCTATTATTGTAATTTACTTACTCGCTAGACAAAAATGATTAAACTCTAGCATATGTTATCTTATTTTTTTACTTACTGGTCCCTTGCGGACTCTCTAAGTTACATACATACGCTTAAAGCATGAAAATTTGTCTTTCGACATTATAATTATTTTGTTTACATGCATTTTTAGGGAACTTATTTAGATACAAAGAAAATGAAGAACAGAAAAAACGGTTTTTGTTATTGTTTTTAACTTATATCTAACTTAAATACTAAACTAATGAGGTCCACCTACTCCTGCAATAATCATTTATTTTGTTTTGTCTTCATTTATTTCTAGGCCCACTTCTTCTGCCGCTTGCATGATGATTTCACAGTTTTTACTTACAGTTTCTAGGTTATCGCCCAAAACGGCGATGTCATCCGCATATGCGAGCACTTGTGTGACCCCGTTCTTTCTGATGACATACCTACGTACCTTTCCCATGACATACTCGAGCACAAGTCTAAAAAGACACGGTGAGAGACCATCCCCCTATTTTAGTCCGTCGTGGATTTCAAATGGTTCTGAGAGGTGGTTTTCTATCCTAACTCGCCCTTTGCTTTCGTTCATGGAAATTTGAATGAGTGCGGCATATTTTTTCGGGATTCCCAGCTCAGCTACTCTTTGCCTTGCGACTGACTCGTAGGGTTATTTGAAGTCAACGAACAGTTGGTGAACCGTTTCTCCGTATTCCCACATCTTTTCCAGCAATTGCCTTATTGTGAACATTTGGTCGCTTGTTGACCGGTTCCTACGGAATCCGTATTGGTAGTCTCCCAGTATTTCTTCTGCGTACGGTGTGATTCTTGCCAGTATGACTTTTGTTAATATTTTGTATGTGATTGGGAGCAATGATATTCCTCTGTAATTTTCGCAGTCAGATCTGTCGCCTTTTTTGAAAATGGGGATGACTATTGAGGTTTTCCATTCTTCCGGAATGACTTCCTTGTCCCATATTATTTTAACCAGTTGGTGGATCTTTCGAGCGGTTGCCTCTTCTCCATGCTTCACAAGCTCTGCCGGTATGCGGTCGACTTCGGGAGCCTTGTTGTTTTTCAATCGGTTTATTGCTTCTACAACTTCGTTGGAAGAGGGCTCTGGGATCTGAGGCTCGGCTGTATGTACATCTGGCACGTTTATTTCTGGTTGATGGGTGCGCACATTGAGCAGGTTTTCAAAGTACTGCCTCCATCTTGTCACGATATTGTTTGTTTCTGTGACCAGACAACCGTTTATGTCGCGAATTAGTTTGACTCTCCCTCGGTAGACATTTCTAATTGAATTTATGTCGGCATACATGCCTCTGATGTTCTTTACTCTGGAATGTTCTAGGATTTTTTCGATCCAAGTCTTCTCCCATTCGCGTTTTTTGCGTTTAAAGAGTCTAATTGTCTCTTTCCGAATTGTCGCATATCTTTGTGCGTTGACTTCATCATATCTTTCTAAGTGGATCACTCTAAGCCGTTTACGTTCTTCGATCCTTGCATTCATCGTCAAACCAAGGTTTGGACTTAATTGTGTTCTTAAATCCGAATACCTTTTGGGCTGTTTGTTTGATTGTGTCTCTGATCGATGTCCATTTGGTGTCCACACTATTAGCTTCCTCTTCCCCACTCCTCCCATTCTCTAGATTGCTAAATCTATTCGTTAGTTCGTCGTGATATTCAGCCCTTTTGTGCACGTATTTTAGTTTACAATGTCGAACTTATTGCTCGTCTCCCGTGACTGCCCATGTTGGTTTGCTGCGAGCAACTCCTGATTTTGCCCATCACTAGAAGATGATCGGAGTCGCAATCTGCTCCTCTATATGATCTTACGTCAAGGATATTCGAGTGGTGTGTTTTGTCTATGAGGAAATGGTCTATTTGGTTACGCGTTACGCCGTCGGGTGATATCTATGTGGCTTTATGGATTTGCTTGTGCTTGAACATCGCGCTTTTCACTACCAGATCTTTGGACGCTGCGAATGTGTTAATTCGAACTCCATTATCATTTGAAACGTCGTGTAGGCTTGTTTGACCTATCATCATCATCATCGGCACTACAACCGGGAACCGGTCTTGGCCTTATTTAGCAACTCCTGAGACTTGTTAAATTTTCCTTAATGATTTTTTTCCGTGCTTGGTCATTAGTCTTGCGCCAGAGGCTTCCCGACGGGGAATCAAACCCCAGTCTCCCGCGTGACAGGCGGGTATACTAACCACTATACTTTCGAGGATCCCTTTTTTACCTATAGTTGGTTGAAAAATGTCTTCCTTTCTAATTATCGAATTGAGGTCCCCGACGAGGATTTTAACATCGAATGATGAGATACCATCAAATACTCCTTCTAGGGTCTCATAGAACGTGTCCTTCGTTTCTTCGTCCGTAGATTCTGTTGAGGCATGTACATTTATAAATACATAATTGTATCATGGTTCCTGTATTTTCAGCACCGACATTCGGTCATTAATAAATTGCACATCTTTTACATGAGGCGTAATCTTCTTGCTTATGATGAACCCAGTCCCGAGGTTATGTGTGTCGGTACCTCCACACACCAGTGTAAACCTTTTGGTTTCGATTACATGATGTGGGAGTCGGACTTCCTGAAGCGCGACGATGTCCATTTTATATTGTTTCGCGTTTTCTACGGCCGTCTGTATCGCGCCTGGTTATATAACCTTCGAACATTCCACGTGCCGACGCGTATATCCCGCTTTTTCTGTTTTTCCCTACGTCTTCTTTTTGCCGAGTCGGTGTTTTCTTGACGATTTGTTCCCTTATGGTAGTGTCGGGTCGGCTCATCACACCTACGCCCACCGGGTTTTTCGTAAGATTGTTTTGTATGTGTTGATTATTCATTTTTGTTCCCACGAGTCATGGGGTTTCAAATAGTCCGCTACATCAGAGCCCTTCTTTGATATGGTGAGGTCTGCTTACTGCTGTGATTCGACCCGGTGTCAGAGAGGCGCCGTTATAATACAGCCGGTATACCCCTGGCTGCAAACCATCCAATAGGCACGGTGACGCGTTACACCCTGGATTAGGGGTGGTAGATCTTTGTGTGTTACTCTTCGCTAGCCTGCCTGACATGGGTGACCCTACTGGAAGCGTATGCTTCCGTCAGCATAGCCTGATTGATTCATTGTAGTTTAAGCCCCTGCACCACGTCCAGGTTTCTACCAAGCGGGGGTGCGAAAACTTGATTGGCCCACTAAATACCCTACGGTTTATTTCCGGGCGAGGAAAAGTAACGCGCTGTTTGGGGCCTTCCACATTGCAATATTTTGACAGGAAGTCGTTTCCAAGCAGACCGTCTTCTGGTAGACCAGACATACTGCTCACTATTTGGAACTTGCATGGGAGTTTAGACCTACAGTTCAACTGGAAGTTCACCTTGCAGCTTCCCAAGGTCATAATACTTCCTGACGCCGTCTCCAAAGTGCTAGCCTCTTGCTAAGGCAATTTTGGTTAATCAGAGTTATTTCCGCGTCGGTGTCCACTACTAGAGAGCCGAGAGTCTTGATTATTGTGTTTTCTATCCTTATTGTTCCGCTACGAAGCCTTTTTGGTGAAGACCGCGCTACGTCGTGGGCGTCCTAGAGTTTGGGGTGGTTCCCTGTTCCATAGACCGACAGTGGAATGGTTAGGTGTTTATAATGGTAAAAGGGTGCTGATAAAAGGAGGAAAAATGTGAGTAATAATAATATAAAGGGGGAGTTTCTTAATATTTAAGACACTTACTATCCCGTAAGTGTTTTTGTCCCTTGTGTTGTTTTCATTACTATCGTTATTTATTATTTAGGGGTAGAAATTCTTCCTTAGGACTGGTAGTTGCACAATGTGGAGGGAGATGGAGACGACTGAGTCTTAAAAATTTGATTTGGTTTCGTTTTCATTATTATTTTTGGGGTGGGAGCAAACTAAGACTAAAGATTATGTTTTTAAAAAAATGTCTTCATAAAATTATTAACAAAAGGCAAAAATGCTTACTTATTCTATGCGGGTGTGTTGGCTGCTGCTCCTGTCGGCCTGCTACTGTTGGAACTGCTGCTGTTTCTGCTGAGGTTGCTTCTATCTGTTGGTTTTGTTGATATTATGATAATTTTACTTTTAATTTGTTTTAGGAATATTAATTACTAGATCGTACCTCCGAAGCCAGACTCAGCTCCGACGCAGGGTAGAGGTGTCTTGCCCAGTACGATTGGAAATAATTATTGTAATGGCTTTTTGAATTATTTATTTATTTATTCTTTTTTATTTATTTGACTTTATTTTTTTTTTTTTTGAATTATTTCTGAGGGTTTTGAATTTTAATTACCTCTGGAGCCACACTCAGCTCTGGACGCAGGGTAGAGGTGTCTTGCCCAGCACGATTGGAAATATATATTATTGTAGTGATCAGGGGTTTTCGACCACTTACAACTGTTTAACTTTGGCTTCGCTGATCCTATCAGCTGCGCCAGTCGTGGAGGTTAGTCTGGATTTCGACTCATCGGCCGTGGGTTCGACCTCTGGAACTTTACTGATCGCGAAACTAAAATACGCCGCCTTTTTATACTCTGTGGCGACAGAGATTTGTTAAAAAATGTTACTTAAGAATTCCAAGTAGCACAAAGAAGATTTTGTGTGCTTCAATTGGAATGGGATTCTGGGAAGTGAATGGAAATTGGGTTGAACAAATTCCCGGAAGGAGACATTATAAAATGTATTTAGAATTAGGCATTTCATAATGTTAATGGTTATTGGGAAATGAATCAATATAGGACAAATGGACTTTCGGTTTGTCATGCATATGATTCAATTGGGGAACATGATTGGGATTATGGGTAAGGCTAGGTAATTTGTGTTTGTTATATAATCATAGGGACTGGATGGGAGTTGTGATTTAGGATCACTACACCTTCTTATTTCTTGTAATGCTGTTATATCAGCCTTATATTCGGACAGGGCATCGGCTAGCTGCGGACGTTCCATGAGAAAATTCTCTAATCGTTTAGCCATTTTCGTTTCCGTGGTCGTCGTCATGTATCCGGTCCATATCCTCCGAGGCTTGTTAAATTTTCCATAATAGTGCCAAAGTATCTATCCAGTGATGTCACGAGGAGACTGCATGTCTACTTGGATTGAACGGTGGTCCTGGCCTCGCCGGGTTGAAAGCAATCATGGACTTTGCCGTATATGTTCGCCCCCTTCTCCCCATCTCTGGATGGTACTGAGAACAAAATACGATTCAGTATTGCCAAATTAAATTGCATGGGTACATCGATTTTCAATACTTCTTTTTTTAACTTGGCAGCATCGGCAAATAGAGCTATGTCAATTTTCATATCATTATTTCTGAAACAGTTACGTTTGTGTTTTGTGACCAACAAAGTTAAATTTTCGATTTGTACAATAATTTGTACAATACATATGTATATTGAGCAAAGAATTTACATTGAATTGTGTGTGGGTGATGAAATTTCGGGAGCAAAATGTTTCAAAAGAGGTTAGATGACCAAACTATGTCGAAAACACAAAAATAGTTTTTAAGCGTTGGAGCGCCATTGCTTAAAAGCTATATTTTTTGCCGCTGTAATCCGCTTGTATTTTTTGTCAATCCAAGGTTTATCAGATGAACTTCGTTTGATGGAGTGTGGAATGTAGATCTCCATCCCGAGAAGAATAGTCTCTGTGATCGACTGCGCGCATACGTTAACATCGGAGTCTCCGAAACACACCGACCATGGAAAGGATGCGAGGAAATTTCGCAAATCGTCCCATTTAGCAGCCCCATACTTCAACAGAAGCTGCCTAAGCGGGTTTTTCATTTGAAACGCAAGTACTTGCCCGACAGATACCAAGCAGTGATCTGGGTTTCGCAGTGGCGCAGAAACCTCTACGGTATAAATACTCGGTTCGGATGTCAAAAACAGATCCAGGATGTTCACATAATCACCTCGGGCATCCGGCACTCGCGTGGGTTCCTCCACGAGTTGAGTCAAATTGTGACTAACAGCAAACATCCCCGCCAGCCTCCCAGCCTCGTCGGTTCTGTTAGAATGTACCTACCAGCCGGAATTGTGCATACTAAAATCGCCAAGGACACCAAGAAGCTGGGTGGTTGATCTGTATCCAGTCGATGGTATGTGAAAGATGCTCGAAAAGTGTCACCGGTCGATCGTCATTCGCGGAGCGGTAAAGACAACAAAGAAATTTAATGGAATTCCTCAGCACGATCTTCAACCATATGATGTCCATGTTATTGGGTTCCAACGCCTCTATCCTCTGGCAAGCCAGATCGGACCGCGCGAAAACGCAGACTCCGCCCATAAAACGGAATCTCGTATGTAAGTCGTATCCTGAGCAACTAAGATATGTCGAATCAGTTGACGAATCGACCCGGGGCCCAGTTAGGTAAGGATATCAGGTTTCGCTGTTTGCAAATATTGGTGGACGGCGTTTACATTCGTATTGGTGAAACCGATGCCCCTCATGTTACAAAATGCCGTTCCTAGTCGAGCGTGGGCAGAGCCTCGAGAGCGAGCCCGAATATGCGACGACGAACCTCTTAAAGTTCGATTATTTATCGTACTATTTGCATGAGGTTCTCCCTGACATAGTCCCCGGGGAGATCCGAATGGGAAACTAGTTTACCTCCGGACTTCTTTATCTCAGAAGGTAAATGACATGTCTCCGTGTCAGTCTGGACCATCAGTCATACATCCGAAACATAGTCGAAGATTTCTCACGAATATATAGCGCAATGTACTGCGTGATGGGGTGGCATCTGATCTTGGGACCGACTAGCACCTAAGCCAACCTTTTCTCGAACCGGTCCATCAGCCAAGCTCCGAAAGATGGCCAGGGATTTCTCCCGATCATTTCTCGGATCGTATTGCTTTATGGGATGGTATTTCACTGGGCGACAGGGAGTTAGGACCCCACCTACCACTCGGCCTTTAGTCGCCACTTACGACAAGCCGGCCTAGCTGTAGGTATATTCTAATCCCCTACTCCTTGTTGAATTCACTTTATTTACACTATCAGCACTAGATCACCGCAAAGAGGTCGACGTGGTCTCAACCGATTTAGTAAAGCCTAAATCTCGCACAATTTTATTCTCTTAAACTTATCCGCTCTCGGCTTCCAACCCCTACTGCTGAAATGGATTTTTTCCTATCTGAAGAATAGACTTTATTCCGTTCGGTTCAGATCCGTGATGTCTCACCCTTCTGGTTGCCTTCCGAGCCCCTCAAGGAAGGCACTTGGGCCCCTTCTCTATACGAGGCTGAGCTGAAAAGTTTCCGACCTAACAAAGATACAAGACATTTTTTCTTAAAATTTATTTTTAATTTTCTACATAGTCTCCTTGAAACTTTACACACTTCTCCCAGCGATGCTTCAATCTCTCTAACCCGTCCAAATACTACTCGGCGTTTTTCTCTGCAGAGTAACTGTTCACGAAGGTAAATGCCTCCTAATTTAGTGAAAATCTCTGTCCTCTAAGCGCAATTTTTAGATTAGGTAACAAAAAGAAGTCTCTTAGGGCTAGATCTGGTGAGTAAGGCGAATGGTGAAGCAGTCCAAACAGTAATTCGTAGATTTTCGCCATGGCAACCGCTGAGGTTGTCTTGGTGAAACTGGATTTTCTTTTTCTGCAAATGTGGCTATTTTCCGCAATTTCTGCCTCATGTAATGGTTTTTCCTTTTTGAAGATAATCGATTAAGATAACTCCATGACTATCCCAAAAAAAAACACTCGCCATCTCTTTCCCAGCCGAAAAAATAGTTTTGCTTTCTTTGGAGCCGATTCCACCTTGCAGTCCACTGTTTTGACTGTATTTTTGTTTCGAGCGCATAATGGTGTATCCAGGTTTCATCGACAGTAATTAATCGGCGCCAAAACTCGGATTTATTGCCCCTAAACTGCGCCAACATTCATGTTCATTCGAACAGGTTTTTGGTCTAGAAGAGCAAACGCGGTACTCAACGCGCGGACAGCTTTCTCATGCCTACATCTTGATTTAGTATGTTACAAACACGTTCTTTGGACATTTTCAGAGCCTCTGCTGTCTCTCTCACTTTAATTCGGCGGTCGTCTAGCACCATTTGGTGAACTTTATATTTGTTATCGTCAGTTGTTGCAGTTTTTGCGACGTCCCAACGTTCATCGTTTCCCAAGCTCTCATGGCCACATTTAAATTCAGCTGCCCAAAATTTCACCCTGGTAAATGATGGTGCAGAGTCCCTATATATAGAGTCCAACTCATCTTTGATTTGCGTAGACGTATTGCCTTTCAAAAACAAAAATTTAATGACAGCTCGATACTCAATTTTCTCCATTTTAACAAAAACACTCACATCGACTCACTCAAAGGACTGGCAAATAAAAACTACGCCTCCAAAATGTCTGAAATTTTGGTGATTAACTGTCAAAAGATGCACAGCTACATTCACTAGCTTTTATCGAAGAGTGCTGCTATCTTCACGTTGAGGTCGGAAACTTTTCACCCCACCCTCGTATATACAAGTTACAAACTAGACAGCTGAAGAACTATCTTAACTAGGCTTAACCTAAGGAACCAGGATAAATTAAGAAGGCAGGAGAAGGAGCGAGAGGCTGAAATTTTGGTGAGCAATGCGAAAAGATGCATAACTACATTGACTAGCTTTTATGGACGAGAACTGCTATCTTCACGTTGAGGTTGAATTTTTCAGACCCCTCATGTGTACTAGCCGCTAATGACATTGATAATAAACATTTCTGTCTGTCTTCGATGTTCTATAATATTGTGGGTATTTTGCTGATGCGTCAGCACGGACACAGGTTGAGCGAAAACACCACGGATTGTTCACAGGAGATTATCAACGAAAATTGCGTCAACGAACACCGAATCCGCACTCGAGTTCCTGGAGACTGCGCACTACAGAAAAATGTCAGATGAAAACACAGATGTTGTTGTTCTGTTGAATGTTCTTTTATTATTATTATTATTAGTCGGCACTTTAACGATCACTACAGTCTGATACAATGCTGTTTTTTGAGTACACATCTAAACATTCGTCTTAATTAGATAACCGCTGTAACCGAATTGCTTTGGACATAAGCGTTAACTTTGAATTAGAAATTTAATAATTACTGGACTCTTTGGACATAAGCATTAACCTTGAATTAAAAATTTAATAACCACTGGACTCGCGTATGACAACTTGGGCGCGGTGAACACTCGACTCGTGTGCTGCCTTCGAGCGTTGAAATCTGACTCCTGGTGATCGTTGTGGTCAACTTCCACCAGCCGCCATAAAGATGGATTTTTCAAACGCCCGTACAGGTCAATGAACGATGCCCCTTTTTCTGAAATACCGACAACTAACGATCCTGCACTTGTTCATGGTTTAGCCGATGGTACATAAGAACATTTGGCGCAAGACTAATGACCGTGCCCGGAAAAAACAAATCATTATGGAAAATTTAACAAGCCTCAGGACTTGCTAAATAAGGCCAAGACCGGTTCCCGGCTGTAGTGCCGATGATGAAGATGACATAAGAACTTGATCGTGTTTACTTTAGGCGTTCACGATCACGCCGTTGTAGGCTATACTTTCTTCGGTGACGATTGGTCAACCGAACGTTTGAGATGTGTTATAGCAGTGGCTAGGGTAGCTATTGTTTAAGCTAATATAATGGAACATGGGTATGATGGTGAGGAATTTGACTTGCAGATGTGCAAGCGTACGTCTCACCCAGGAGGACCATGGACAGCGGTTGGTAAGTAAAATAAACACAGTGAAGTACTGTGTGTTTAATTTGGTTTTCAGAAGAGTCATCATAGGGCATGATCATGGGTATGATTGTCTAAACAGCAATCATATTCATGCCCAAATCCCATGATCGGTTGATGGCAATAATAGGGAATTGGTCGCAACTGTTGCGAACCTAAGGGTATAGGAGCAATATTTAATTATGAATCGTAGGAAGAATATCGGCTGCAGCTGTGTCAACAAATACGCTGGCCAGTGTGTGTTTACCGATTATTATTGCTGACGAGCTGAGCCGATAGGGGGTATGGAATGGTTCATGTATTATGAATCAGAAAAATTCAATGATATGCATGCCAGGTTTGCTTTCAGGTGGAAGATGCTGCAGGGTAGCTTACGCTGCCCATTTGCAGGTAGGTATGGTGGCTTGTGGGTGAGAGAAAAGGCAGGTTAAGTTGAGGAAGTGGGTGGTTCTTGGAGAAGACTTTAAAGAACCGCCACAAGATCATCGCGTCATCACTGGGGTCGGCAGTGCTGCAAACTAACCTCGACAACTTCTCGAATTGGTGTAGTAAAAACTGTTTCGTGCTTAATATTACCAAGTGCCAATCTAAAACCTTTTCTCGTAAACGTATTCACCCTTCCCCCCAGAATCAAAGGTATTCAACGTCGTTTCTTACGATTCGTTTTCCGTGGTCTGGGATGTGTAAAGCCTTTGATCCTCCCCCGTTACTCTAACTGTCTCAAATTAATCCACCCTCGAAGAGCGTCGAGTTTTACACGGCAATCTGTTCAACATCGGCTCTTCTCCGGTTCGGTTTTTAATGCTTTATTTGGTTTTAAAATGACCGTATCGGGGAATGGTTTATTATGGACTCCTTTTTTCTGCGACCATGCAGTGTATTTTTCAAATTTTTATTATTATATGTGAATGTATCCTGTAAAATCGTGTAAGATGCATACATCATCATCATCATCATCGGCACTACAACCGGGATCCGGTCTTGGCCGTATTTAGCAAATCTCTCCACCGTATCCGGTCAATATACAAGAATTGTTAAAGTGTCCATCATAATTTTTTTTTCCGGGCAAGGTTATTAGCCTTGCGCCAACCTTTCTCAGGATGAAGATGCATACATCGCATGTGTAATATTATTTGTTTACTCAATATATGAGCGAGTGTGATAATATTATTATTACTTTGGCGTGTGAATATCATGATCTCAAGCAACTTCTTTTTGTTACTTCGTGGTCAATGAAACCCAATATATTTTGGTGTGTTTTATTGATATCGTTTCAACGCAAGTGCTTATTTTATGGGTAGCACTATGTATCCCATAAAGCGTATTTATTTTTTTGTCCCTTCACAAGTGTTCCTTCGTGATCAATGATACCAAAAATATTATTGTATATTTTATTGGTATCGTTTTTACGTATTTGCGTATTTTATGGGTAGCACTGTTTATCCAATAAAGGGTATTTATTTGTTGGCCCATTTGAGAGCTTTTCCAAATGTGGATATTTCGGCTCTATGGTTTCACATGTTTATGCATTTTTACAAGTTTTTTTTTTAAGTGTTTTCAAAAACAGATAAATCAATACGGAGAAATTTACTTCAAATTCATCTTATTATTGTGGTTAGTTGGCGCGATGGATAAGTATTTGTGGATGGCAGTTTTTGCGTGTAACATTTGATATGTTATATATTATTAAAGTTTATATTTTTAATCGCCCTAATAGTATTCGTGAGAGCGTGCTCATATGCTCCCGCCATATTCGCGATACATGGAATTAAGGGGAATTCTTAAGGACTACTCCTTTCCCAATCCTCCCCCTCCTATCCCCCCGTCTTCTTCCAACAAGTGCGTCATGAAATAAAATAGATGTCTCCATCCCATCAGAGTGCTCTAGTCCGGTTTGGGTAAACCACACCATAGAAGCAGTCGGAACGAACACAAGGACTACTCTACTAAAACTTGGTGCAGCTATCCGAACGTAAGTGTTTACAAACTACATCAAGCTTCTTTGCATCAAGTAAGCAGTCGTCTACAGACCACTACTGCTCGTAGCTCGGTGATTACTGCTCTCAGTGACTTGAAAACAATTCAGATGACTGCTAAAACTTTAATCAGTTTTAATGAAATGCTGGAATGAAATTCAATACTGATCTTTCTTTGGTTCGCCTATATTTACAAGTAACGAACATTCTTGCTACTTTTAGAGGGTGGCTGCTGTTCCACCCCTGCTCAGGAAATTGCCGCACTAGCTTATCTGTTACAATTTATCGCGAAACTTGGTTTTCAAATCATTAAGAATTCTTCCTAGTCGCGCTTCGAGTTGGACCGCATGTTAATTTTAATTGAACGCCCCACGTCCGCTTAATTCTCGCGGGGCTCATAGAGTATATATCACCTTTTTCCACTTGCGTCTGCCCGAGTGCGTACGTGAACGTGGTATTTGTGAATGGCATCAATAGAACGGGCCTAATGGAAGGATTACATCCGAGTATGTATTCGCCCAATTTAAGAAGCAATGTAGTTTTAGGTGTAGTTCAATATGTACATAAGATAGTTTGTATGTTATTTTTGCGCAGTAAATGCCAAGGTTCTGCGCAATTAGCATGGGGAAAAGTCTGGTGACAACAACATGGTGTGTTTAATTTTACATTGGTGAGCGTCACGTTTATATGCAAGTGAGCTACATAGATTTGCGAGCTAAAAATAGCACCAGTAGCGAGAGCTAAAGCGGTATGGGCTTAGAATTAAAATTGATTGCGCACTTTATTCAGTTTAAATAGAACAGAGTAGATTGAATTCTACGGATTACTCTTAAATGAGTGACATGCTTCTGCTTTTTTGAAAATGCTTTTGTATGATGACGAATTGATTGGGTACCTTGAACTCGTTTCTGTATGGGGTTATTTAAAAATCAGACCTATAATCTTGGTTAATGGCAATCGATGGCGATAACCTAAAAGAGAAGCACAAATTACGAAACTGAAGCTTCCGTAAATTCGCAAAAACTGAGATCTGGGGATAAGTAGGGCGCCTTGAATTTTACAGTAGCGCACAGTTAGTCGAATTTAGTTGTCCATAAATCTGGTAAGAGGAAGGTCTTTATTGTACGTAACATTAAAATACGGATACTATTACAAGGTTCAATACAGTAAGTAGATACAGTTTTTATAGATTGTAATAAAACTATACAGACTGAAACCCTCATTATGCATCTTTTTGTTGTTTTTTATAATATTGAAAGAATAGTTTTTCTATTTTATTAGCAAATCGAGGACGGAAGTAACGGACTGTGATATCGGGTGTTACGGAGCATAATGGTCTTGATTGTATAAATTCATGTCCAGTTAAGCACATTTCCATACAAATGTACTTCGGCTGAAGAACGACGTTTATTTTTGCATTTCAATTTTATTTTTATGGTAATGTACATCATTGCGCAGTCACACTGAAAGCCAAGAGTGTTACGAGGGCCAATTCAAAAACTATATCTGGATTTGAAAAGTGTTCGTCTTCAATATTTTTAACAATTTTTTAAAGTTTCTCATTTTAGGTCAATACTATTTTCCCACGTTTTAAAAATTTCTGTAACTTCCCCTACAATATGATTTGTCAAATTATGCAAAATATATTTCTGTCTCGGCGATAACCTCTTCGGTTAGGCTGATTTTACCCCCGAGTAATATTTTCTTATTACAATATGGACATTGACTGCCGTATCTGTTTGTTTTCCACTATCAGCAGTAGCCCCTTAGTTTTTTTTTTTTTTTTTTTTTTTTTTAGACTTCTCTCGGGAGAGGCGAACCTATAGCGTCGAGTGGGCGCCCCGAGATGCCATCAAATAACTGTTGCAGTTCTTTTTGAACAGTTGCAGGTTGTAACGCTCCGGGAACACTCCCGTGGGAAGGGAGTTCCACAGGTTCCCCGCCCTGTAACGGAACGAGTTCTGGTACAGGGATGTTCGCGCTGTCGGGAGATGAACCACAAACGGGTGCGATCCGTCGGATTGTCTTGTGGACCGCATATAGACCGAATTGCGTGGAACAATGCCAAGAATCTCCGAAGAACAGCACCCGTGATAATATCTGTAAAACAGACAGAGGTCGGCCACGCGCCTTCGATGTGATAGCGACTGTAGTCCCGACGTCATCGCCGAGTCCCCGATCAGGCGGATCGCTCGTTTCTGTATGCTCTCAAGTAGGTCGAAGGTATGTTTAGGAGCCAAGCTCCAAACATGAGAGCAATATTCGAGCGCGGGTCTAATTTGAGATTTATATAGGAAAAGAAGTTGGGCCGGAGTAAATTATTTCTTGGCTCTAAAAAGATAACTCAGTTTTCCTGAGGCTGATCTGGCGATACCCGATACGTGTTTATGCCATGATATATTCCCACAGACCGTGACGCCGAGCAATTTCAAACTTTCCCCAGCCTCGAGGGCGCGGCCACTCATCATCAGCTGTGGAACCGATGATCCAGTTTTCTTTGTAAATGTTGTATACTGGGTCTTCGTTGCGTTGAAGTCGACAAGATTGGCCTTTCCCCACTGCAGGACTTTATCTAGATCCTGGTTCAGAGAGTCAATCTGTCTACATCTCAGCTTGTGCGACGCTGATGCACCAATCGGCCGATCACTCGAAAAGGAGGAAACAAGCGTACTATCATCCGCAAAACTGAACACTGTTATCCGTTGTCCCCAACAAATCATTTATGTGAAGCAAGAACAAGGTTGGAGCTAAAATAGAACCCTGGGGCACCCCCGTATTAACAGGATACAGATCCGAACACTCGCCGTCCACAACAACCCGGATCGATCGATTCTCGAGGAAGCTCCTCGTCCAGTCGCAAAGCTGTTGGGAAAGTCCATATGAACGAAGTTTGCTCAGCAATGCCCCGTGTCAGACGCGGTCAAAAGCCTTGGAGATATCTAACGCAACCGCCCTTGACTCACCATGCCGTTCAATCGCAGATGTCCATATATCGGTTATAAGTGTCAAAAGGTCTCCTATGGACCGCCTGCCACGGAATCCGTATTGGCGATCATTCAGAAGACCGTTGCACTCCAAATACTTAACCAACTCTGTATTGATGACTTTTTCCATTACCTTAGATAAAATAGACAGTAATGCTATCGGACGGTAATTTTGTGGGACACACTTTTTTCCCGTCTTTGGGATTGGCTGAACTCGAGCGATTTTCCAACAGGCAGGAAAGGTCCTCCGTGCATAAGATAGGCGGAAGAGTCTGCCAAGAACCGGCGATAGTTCTGGAGCACAGTTCTTAAGGACTATTGCCGGTATTCCGTCCGGGCCGGTTACCTTCCTACAATCCAGTTCACGTAGAATGCGTTGAATAGTGCGCGGACGAAATCTCACATCCCGCATGGAAGACTGTACCGGCGAGATCACAGGTGGCTCCAAAAGGCCGGGATCGAGATAATAAATTCGCGAACACATCTTTATCCTTTGGATTCGTGACTAACGTCCCGCTGTCTGTCACCAATGGAGGGAAAGAGGAAGATGCGAAGTTACCGCTGACAGCCTTTGCCATTGACCAGAAGGAGCGCCAACCAGTTGGGCACCGAATGAGCTTATTGATCACCCTGTCGTTGTGAGCCTTCTATGCGGTATCAATCGCCTGGTTGCACGCGTTTCTGATTCTAACAAAATTCGTTCTGTTAACATCGGTGGGATTGGAGCGCCATTGCTTAAAAGCTCTATTTTTTGCCGCTGTAATCAGCTCGCATTTTTTGTCAAACCAAGGTTTATCAGACGAACTTCGTTTGATGGAATGTGGAATATACATCTCCATCCCCAGGAGAATAATCTCTGATACCGACTCCGCGCAAGCGTTAACATCGGAGTTTCCGAAGCACACCTCCGACCATGGAAAGGATGCGAAGAAATGTCGCATATCGTCCCAGTTAGCAGCCCCATACTTCCATACATGGCGAAGCTGCCTAGGCCGGTTATTCGCTTGGTATGCAAGTGCTTGCACGACAGATACCAAGCAGTGATCTGAGTTTCCCAGTGGCGCAGAAACCTCTACGGTATAAATACTCGGTTCGGATGTCAAAAACAGATCCAGGGTGTTCGCATAATCGCCCCGGGCATCCGGTACTCGCGTTGGCTCCCCCACGAGTTGAACCAAGTTGTGGCTTACAGGAAACATCTCCGCCAGCCTCCCAGCCTCATCGGTTCTGTTAGAATGTAACAACCAGTCGGAATTGTGCACATTAAAATCGCCAAGGACAATAATTTCACAAGCTGGGTGGTTGATCTGTATCCAGTCGACGGTATATGAAAGATGTTCGAAAAATGTCGCCGGTCGATCGTCATTCGGGGAGCGGTAAAGACAACAAAGAAATTTAACGGAATTCCTCAGCACGACCCTCAACCATATGATGTCCATATTATTGGGCCCCAACGCCTCCATCCCCTGGCAAGCCAGATCGGACCGTGCGAAGACGCAGACTCCGCGCTTAAAACGGAATCTCGAATGTAAGTCGTATCCTGAGCAACGAAGATATGTCGAATCAGTTGATGAATCGACCTGGGTCTCAGTTAGGGCAAGGATATCAGGTTTCGTTGTTTGCAAATATTGGTGGACGGCGTTTACATTAGTATTGGTGAAACCGATGCCCCTGATGTTACAAAATGCCGTCACCAGTCGAGCGTGGGCCGAGCCTCGAGAGCTAGCCCGGTTATGCGATGACGAACCTCTCAAAGTTCCATTATTTATCATGATATCTGCATGATATTCCCCCTGACATAGTCCCCCCCGGAGATCCGAATGGGAGACTAGTTTACCTCCGGAATTCTTTATATCAGAAGACACCATCCTGACTTATCCCCGTGTCAGTCCGGGCCATCAGCTAGACATCCGAATCACCGTCGAAGATTTCTCTCGGCGATATCGCGGTATGTACAGCGTGACGGGGTGGTATCTCACGTTGGGACCGACTACCACCTAACCAACCTTTTCTCGAACCGGTCCATCAGCCAAGCTCGGAAAGATGGCCAGGGATTTCTCCCGACCATTTCGCGGAGCCTATAGCTTGATGGGGTGGTATTTCACCGGGCGCATAGGGCGTTGGGACCCCGGCTACCACTCGGCCTTTAGTCGCCTCTTACGACAAGCTGGCCTAGCTGTGAGTATATTCTAACGCCCTACTCACAGCGCCGTGCTTCCTCGTTTGAGGGAAGAGCGTGAACCTTTTATTTTTAATCTATTAATTTTAATTACAACTCAGGGTTCTTCTTTTACTCTTCTTTACGAATTTAATAATTTTAATTCTTTTCTTTATAACTTCTCTGAACTGTCTGAACTCCTGAACTTCTGCTCAACTCTTAACTCTGAACTCAACTCAACTGAATTTCTTTTGAACTTTTTCTCAAGTGTACTTAACTCAACTCTTAACTCAACTTTATCTTTTGCTCCTGTCTTTACAATGAATTTTTCTCTCTTCTTATATAACTTAGTGTTCTAATCTACTGCAAATTATAACTTGAACAAAATCAATTTTATCAAAGTATTACTTAATCTACTGTGACTTTTAATTTTGAACAAACTTTGAACGAAAATCAAAGAGCTATGTTTCGAATGAAAAAAGGGGCATGTATGAAGTGTACTGAAACTGCTTTGATATAGAATATTGTGGACGTTTATTAAGGATATATATTAAGTGAGAATGTTAGATATGTTAAGAGAATGTTTTAAGGATGTGTTAGATAAATAATGAGATTCAGTGTTAAAGTTAATAATCATAAGGACAGTAGTATTCTGGAATACTACAGTTGCGCCTTGATCTAACATATATGTAAATGACAAACGTTTGACAAAGTGCTGCATATACTCGTGGTGCCTGGCTATACGCAGAGATATCTACCTCTTCTATTTGTTGGCCTGTAGGAGCCCGGAAGTTCATGACCTCACCGACTCGACTCCGCCATTGTTCCCTGTCCTGTGCACACTCCTTCCACGTTCAACCATTCGATCCGATTTCCTCGAGGTGCAACCTAACATTGTCCTTCCATCTCCTCTGTTGTTTTTCAATCGATTACCGTTATAATACAGCCGGTATACCCATGGCTGCAAACCATCCAATGGGCACGGTGACGCGTAACACCCTGGATTAGGGGTGGTAGATCTTTCTGTGTTACTCTTCGCTAGCCTGTCTGACGTGGGTGGCCCTACTGGCAGCATCGCCTGAGTGATTCATTGTAGTTTAAGCCCCCGCACCATGTCCAGGTTTCTACCAAGCGGGGGAGACGCAGAGTTACCTTGTGCGTACACTGGTTCAGAGCGAAAACTAGAAGCTTGAGGTCGGTGGATATGCTGAATTTTCGTCCTTCGAAATGTTTCACCGCCGCGTATATTGCCAAAAGCTTTCTGTTGTATGTACTGTATCGTTTTTAGCTGTCGGAGAGCTTTTACGAGAAGAAAACCCAAAGGTCGCCAAGTCTGGTCGGTTTGTTGCTGGTTCGACCCCTATCACGATATCTGATACGTCCGTCCTAAGCTCTAGTTTCATGTCCGGGTGTAGGAAGTCGATACAGATGGCGTCAGCGGCGACGTGCTTGCACAATCTGGGGCTGACCGATGGCGCATTTTTGTGCGTTGATGCGCAGCCCGGCTCCTTGGAGAGTGTGCAGAAGTTGGCGCAGATGTTCCAGGTGTTGGTCGTGTCGTCAATGTATCCTCAGGAACGGCGGCATGTGAAATACATATTTGAGCCGCCGTTCCTCAGAGCTAAGAATGTACCCAAAAAATCGAAGAGCCCGAAGGGGGCATTGTAGCGGCTGTTTTTTTTTCGGTGATATCCTCGGCGACTGGCACCACGTAGAAATCCTTACGTAGGTCAAACGTTGAAAAGACAGTTCGGCGGCTCTCTTTGAACAGATCCCCGACGTGAGAGAGCCGATAGCGTCGATGGAGAGTGAATGATGTGAGGGCAGGGCCCTCATTTCATTGTTCGCTTAGTACAAGTGGTATCCTCATATAAATAGACCTACGAACTAACTTAAAAACTAAGGCATAGCGCGTTGGGGGGCTTGTCGGAATTCACTTTAGAGTATCGTAATAACGGGCGAATGAGGAACTAAACAAAGATGGACAGACAGTAGTATAAGTGGCAGGAGAGGGAAGCGCGGGGATAGGCCGGCGGCTGGGGTGTGACTATGAGTGCGGGTTGTGAGAGTGTAGGCGGAGAGTGGGGCTGGGTCACAGGAGGCGTAAGCGAAGAGACCCCGTTTGAGATGCGGTAGAGGTGAGATTGAAGTCAAAGAAGGTGGAGTAAGTTTTTGCCAACCGCAGCATTTGCGAAATGAGTTCATTAGAGCCGTAAGAAGTGTGATGGGCGGGCAAATAGAAGAGACAACGGTTTCGGAGGTTTCGGGGGTTAGTGTAAAATGTGATGGAGGAGAGCAGGCTTGGAAACTTGACTGATTCTGAGAGAAGACGGTGGATAAGGAGGATGCGGCATGAATTCTGCGCTCTTCAAGTGTGTTAAGGTTAATTAGCTCGAGACGACTTGTGTTGATCTTCCCAATTCATTCCCCTGAGGGTAAAACGCAAAAAACAATATTCCACGCATTCGATCCTGTGAATATGGAACGAGTAATAAGGAGACCAGACCTGACAAGCATATTCAAGAAGGGGCGGACAAAGGCTATATAGAACGATCTGGAAACGTGGGGATTAGAGAATTCTTTCGACCAGCGTTTCACAAAACCAAGGATAGAGTTGGTCTTGAGAATAATGTCATCAATATGTGGGACGAAGTTTGGGGGGGGGGGGGGTCTACGGGAGAATGTGATTGAGTGACATTTGGCAATGTTTCGTTCGAGGAAGTTGTTTTGGCACCAAGTTGAAAACCTGTCGAGATCAATATGGAGAAGTGAGGAGTCTAGTGTCGTCCGCGTATAAAGAGAGGGAGGAGTGCCTGATACTGGTTTATATGTCGTTAATAGTATAAATAAGAAATAGCATGGGGTCCAAGATGACTGCTCCGAGGAACCCGGACGTGGGAAGAAAAAGTTTGGAGAGAGTGGATCTAAATCTGACGGTAGGTTTCATCGCTAAGATAGGATTTAGTATTACTTTAATCATTAAGATAGGATTTACTATTACTATTTATTGACCTGTAGGAAGCCGGAAGTTCATGACCTCACCGACTCGACTCCGCCATCGTTCCCTGCCCAGTGCACTCTCCTTCCACATTTGACCAGCCTCAAGGTCAAACCTAACATTGTCCTCCCATCTCCATCGCGGCCGTCCTGCTGGTCTCTTTCCCGTTGGTCTACCGTCAAGAATAAAACTAACCAAAACTTACCTGAAACTAGTTTTTTTATAACAAAACTAAATTTGGCGTGCAGGTGATCGGATCGGCTGGTTAAGCGTGGAAGGAGAGTGCACAGGACAGGGGATGATGATGGAGTCGAACCGGTGAAGTCATGAACTTCCGGGTTCCTACACGCCAATAAATAGTAATAAATACACACCCTACCAATTTTCAGTTTTCCTTCTACGTTATATATTTATCGGGAATATGTAGATAATTACCGACCACCTCAATTATTGAATGTGCAGAGTCGTCAATATTTCCCAAAAAGAAATGAGGCGAATGATGTATATTGCTCGTAGTATTTTGTCTTTACGGAATGTGAATTATATTTTTGCTTATGAAGGAAGTAACATTTGTGGGGACCCTGGGAACGTATTTAGTGTACATACACGGATGTATCCATTAAAAGGATTTTGCAAATCTTGCAAAGAGTATTTAATGATGTGGCGACAGAAGCCCAAGTGAGAATTAGTTGAGGTAGTATTTTTGTTTTGTTATTTTAACCGCATGCAGGGGAATCGATAAATCTTCCTGTAAATGATTTCTTACTAATTATCTTAATAGACAAATTAGAAGGGTAGAGAGTTTAGGCATGTAATAAACTCTCCTCTTTTGGAAAAAAAATGTATTCTTTAAAGAGAAATAATGCTCTTTGATTGTGGTGTGTTTTCTAATGTCTCGACTATATTTATACAATATTTATTTTTGCTTTCTTGTATAGATATTTACATCTATTTGATTTATCTATGTGTGGCATTTGTCTGGTGTATGTTGTTACCTTTTTTTATGTTTATTGCTTCCATTCTTTAAATGTAATACACTCTGGAAGTATTTACAAACGGCGGTTCAATACAAAAGAGTGCTATCGGTTCGTGTTATACCGTCCATTAATTGGGCTGATATGGGATTGCTAATAGGAATTATTCAGAGTTAGGTAATTAACCAGCAAAATGCCGTGGACTCGCGGCAGAAGTACAGCGGGCCTTTTGCTTAAGAATGAAGTATTAAATAAAAAGTCATAAACCAATGAATGAAAATAATTTAGAGTTAGTTAGGTAATTAACCAGACAAATGTCGCGGCCTGGTATAAGTACAGTGGGGCTTCTGCTTAATAATAAAGTATTAAATAAAAAGTCATAATCCAATAAATGAGAATAACTCAGAGTTAGTTAGTTAACCAAGCAAAAGGTCGGGGCCTCGTATAAGTACACCAGCCGTTTTGCTTAAGAATAAAATATTAAATAAAAAGTCGTAAACCAATAAAAGAGAATAATTCAGAAACAAAATCGACTTTTAACTCTCCGCCTACTCTCGCTCTTCCCTCGCTATTGAGAAAGCACAGTAAAAGTACCATAATAATAAAAAGGTAAGATAGATCTTGGGAGCGATATTAGAATTGGACGAGAGCCAAATGTATCCTCAATAAAAAAAATTTGAATCTAACCACTTACTATGAACTAGTGCGGTTTTTGCGCAGGTCGGAAGCCGGTTTTCAGGCACTACACAGGCTCCCATAGTTTGCATGAGAACACTAATGACAATGCACTACGAGTCATCGAACTGGCAGCAATGAAAAACTTGGTCGTTGCAAGTACCAGGTTTCCGCGTAAAGATATCCACAAAGCCACCTGGGTATCACCTGATGGAGCAACTCGCAACCAAATGAACCACATGTCGTTAGATCGCCGTCACTCCTCGAGCCTGTTGACGGTACGAACCGAGGTGCCAACGTCGACTCGGATCACTATCTTGTTGATGCAGTTTTCCGAGCGCGGCTTGACTTATGGAGACGTATTGCATCCGCGAATCATGTTCGAATCAACACGCCTGCCTTACACAATGAGAATACCAGTAACACCTTTGGTCATGCGTTAAGACTCGCCCTCGGAGAGCTCGGCGGAGGGAGAGTAAGCCCTGGGCCAGAATGCCGAGCGTAGAAGAGAAGTGGACACGCGTTAAGAATACTGTCATCAGTACTGCGAACTCCATCTGAGGGAGTAGTCGTAGAGATCGGAGCGACTGGTTTGATGATGAATGCAAACTAGCGACTGAACGTAAGAATGCTGCATACCAGCTGTCTCATAGGACGCGGGTACGCGAGGAAAAATACAAAGAGCTCAGATAATCTGTAAAAAGACCACAGACAAAACAAAAGTGGCTGGGAAAAAGGCCTTGTCTGTGAAATAGAGGAAAGTAGAGACCGATGTCCGCACCAGGCGCGGAAGTTCTCCAAAATAATCCGCTGTATGACCCGGTACACACCACGGTGCACTTACTGCAAGGATAAAGAGGATAATCTGATCACCGATACTGAAGGCATTCTGGAGCGATGGGAAGTGCACTTCATAGAATTCCTAAATGCTCAGCTCACAGAAGAATTGGAAGCTCCACCAATGCAAGATCAAGACCAAATGCTGCCGCAATCAAGCATTGAGGAAACATTAAAAGCCATTAGACAGCTCAAATCAAATAAAGTCCCTGGAGCTGATGGCATACCAGATGAGCTGATCAAACAAGGAGGGACAGTGGTACATCACGAAATTCATGAGATCGTTGTGCACGTATGGGAGCAAGAGGAGATGCCGGAAGATTGGCGTCGTGGAATAATTTGCCCCAAACATAAGAAGGGAGATAGCACACTGTGCAGCAACTATAGGGGTATAACATTGCTTAGTATCGCTTATAAGGCACTCTCCACTATCCTACAAGGTCGGATAGCCCCATACGCTAAAGCCATCATTGGTCAATATCAGTGTGGCTTCACCCCAGGCAAATCAGCGATTCACCCTTAGGCAGGGGATGGAAAAATGTCTGAAATTTAAGATTCCATTATATCATCTATTTATAGACTTTAAGGCCGCCTACGACTATACAGTGCCATGAGAGAGTTCGGCATTCCAAACAAATTGATACGACTTTTTAGGTTGACTATGAACAACGGAACTAGTCAAGTAAAAATAGCGGGATTGCTGTCCAAACTAATGAACATCTATAATGGACTCCGACAAGGGGACGGTCTGGTCTGCCTCCTCTTCAACCTGGCGTTGGAGAAAGCAATCCGTGACTCTGGCGTTACAACAAGAGGGACTATTGTCACCAAGTCTAGCCAGATACTTGCCTACGCAGATGACATCGACATCATCGGCAAAACCGAATCAGCTGTACAGGAATCCTTCACCCAGATCGAGCAGGCGGCACAAAAACTGGGACTGTACATTAATGAGAGGAAAACTAAGTAGATGGTGTCAACTTCTGCGAACAGAAGACCTAACGTTGGTCACACTATCAAGGTAGTGGAGCACGAATTTGAAGTAGTGCAATCCTTTAACTTCCTTGGGTCAATAGTATCAGCCGATGACAATATGGAAGAAGAAATACGCGAACGGCTGATCAAATCCAAAAAAGTCTACTATGGTCTATCATCATCATCATCATCATCATCATCGGCACTACAACCGGGAACCGGTCTTGGCCTTATTTAGCAAGTCCTGAGGCTTGTTAAATTTTCCATAATGATTTATTTTGTCTGGGCAAGGTCATTAGTCTTGCGCCAGGGGCTCCCCGACGGGGAATCGAACCCCGGTCTCCCGGGTGACAGGCGGGTATACTAACCACTATACTATCGAGGAGCCCACTATGGTCTATCAAAGTTCTTTAAATCCCGAAATTTATCCATAACAATCAAGCACTACTGTACAAGACCATGGTCTTGCAGTACTCATGTATGGACCCGAGACCTGGTTGCTCAATAAAAGGCACTCTGAACTCTTAGCCGCATTCGAGAGGAAGGTCTTAAGGAGAATTGTTGACCCGTATGTGAGGGAGGACGATTCCGGAGACGCTACACCCATGAGTTGTACGCAATCTACTTTGAACTTAATGTTGTAAGAAAAATCAAGCTCGGTAGACTCCGGTGGGTGGGACACCTAGCTCGAATGAGCGAAGAGGAGCCCGCCCGGAAAGTCCTTTGTGGCAGGATGTATGGAAGAAGACAGCGCGGCAGACCTTATCTGCGATGGAAGGATGGCGTAGACCAGGACGCCCAGAGTCTGCGAGTGCCAAACTGTATGACATCGGCTCGAAATCGGGACCGGTGGAGAGATTTGTTAAATAGGCCAAGACCAGATCCCGGCTGTGGTGCCGATGATGATGTTAATATGGCTGTAACGAATGATTCTTCTGAGGCTTCATGTAGTCATCAATGGGCACACCATATGTGTTGCTTTCACCATCTTTACTTTCTTGACCCATGTTACTGGCAGTATTCTAAACAGAACTAATTGAGTATGCTTCATTTTTGTGCCCATAAAGTCGAGCGTGTCTATCAGGTATTTGACAGCTTTCTTTTATCTAGTTTCTGATGTAGAAATTTGAACATTCCACATGATTTCATGTTATTATGACCACCTCCTTTTGTGAAGGGCTTCTTGTAGTTCAGGAGATTGTAGCCAATTTAGACAGTCACATCGCCGCAATAGTGGTCGCTTCTACCCCGTATATAAGCTTCGCCACGATGATAAACGCAATGATTATCGATGGATCCAATAATTTCCACTCCCTGTGATAGTGTAATTTGTAAAATTCTGTCATTAATAGTATTCCACAGGAGTGAACCAAATTTTGAGGAACTCCTGCCGGAATGCCGTTAAATTATGCTCCTTTGTCCGTGTCGTATGTCAGTGTTAAGCCAGCAATTGTTCCGCTTAGCATTTCAGATTATACGTAATAAATTGCTATAGAAGAAATCGGCCGTAATCTATTGTAAGGAGCTATAGCTTAAATTACGGTCATCGGAATTACCCATTGAAATGAATAAGTTCCCGAGCCACAAAGAGGGGTGCACATTTTCCGTCTCATAAATCATTTGAATCACAAATGATTATCAAATTGTGTTCACCCACTCCTACGAATATATTGATGTTTGTCAAATAGTTTATGTGATGCTTTCAGTGACAAACTTAACTAAACCTTTCAACATTCGTCCTTTTAAGAGCGTTAAGAGTTTAAAGAACGACACCACACTGGGTTTGATTCATAGCCGCTAGCCTTAGTAGTGACCTCGTTTTCCATCTTCTACATTTCAGTGGGGCTATTTGGCGCCGTCAAATGTGCGCCCGTCCTTATGAGAAAAGTTTAAAACCAATCAAAAACCAATTTCCACCCCAATTTAATGTGCCGTGTTGAAAGACCGCCGAAGACTATGAAGATAAGTGGGACGACATATAAACTATCGATGCTAAGCAGATTACATCTCATATGTTCCTTAAAAGTGATTTGCCGAGGGTATTGTCCTGTCGCACAGGAATGTCTTATTTTAAGATGTAGTAAGCAATGTCCGAGACAGAGACTTCAGCACTCCAACGTTTCGTCTTCCGACGTGGGTGTCAAGTAATGATAATTCCCTATGAATTTAAATTTTATGGTTTCAGGGGGGCAATTTACCCAACTGACAAAAGATTTGAAAGTCCAACGACCGGCTGTCTGTGAGGAGAGAAATGCTTTTATGCGACATGAAATTATTTTATGGCCTTAGACAAAGACTGTGTGGAGTCAGAAGACAGTTTTGCATGTCAAATGGGTTTGCAAAATAAGATATTTCAACAGAACTCCTTTGGACTAATTCAAATGAATGCGACTGTTGGGGGAAATGAGATCTGAGTATACCAACCAACGTGATGCGCAAAATAAAGATGGCATGAGCTTTATAAGAATGGTATTAACTGAAAACATAAAATTATATTACCTTTGCGTCACTTACGGGCCATGTCTCCATAAATATTACTTTGTGTTGAGGCAAGTATTTCCCAAGGCTCTCATAGCAGTCTTTAAATACAATACACCTTATTCCCTGACTTAATCAGTTGACAAGAAGAAACTTCAACGGCATTTCATAGGAGTTTTGCACAATTGTTGTAGCTACAGGTTTAGTTTATCATGAATGAGTGAACGTCCCCTCATCACTATTATGCAACATATGTCAATTGAACCCATGCACCATTAAGCGCAAATTTACCTGACCTACGAACTATACTACATTGTCAAACTTACATGAACGCTGTAAGAGAGTATTCCTGAGCTGTTACAAAATTTGTAACTTAAATAGGTGTTAGCCCTGGTTAAGTTTTAAAAGATCTTTATGCAGATTTATCTGGCGAGTCTATTCTACTAAACGTATGGGTTGAATAATTAAATATTTCCCTAAAAAATGTGATATTAATTTTCATTATAGTTTTGGTCTTACGTAAAAGAAAACTATAATGTTGCAGTACATCCAATATTTTTTCCTTGAAGGGTTTACTAATAATATTGGGTTTATTAATAACATTGAAAAATCATCAGTATGAAATCGCTGCGATTGGCAGGGTAGACAAACAACTTAGAAGTCCACGTTGATCTTAAATGCTGGAATATTGTAATGACAGTTGAGACCCTAATTTCTGCATTACTCTAAATCTCTAAAGTTAACTTTAACCTGTTAACCAGAGAAGTCCCGTTTTATTACGCAACATAGGTACGGCCTTGTGAGTAGGGCGTTAGAATGTACTCACAGCTAGGCCGGCATGTCGTAAGAGTCGACTAAGGACCGACTGGGAGGTGGTGTCCCAACGCCCTGTCGCCCAGTGAAATATCACCCCATCAACCCAAAGGCTCCGTGAAATGGTCGGGAGAACACCCTGGCCACCTTTCGAAGCTTGGCTGATGGACCGGTTGGAGAAAAGGTTGGTTTAGATGGTAAGTCGGCCCCAAGATGAGATATCACGCTGTACATTCCGCAATATCGTCGAGAGAAATTTCGACTATGTTTCGGCTATATGGCTGATGGCCCGGACTGACATGAAGATAAGTCATGATGGTGCCTTTTGAGATAAAGAATTCGAAGGTAAACTAGTTCCCCATTCGGATTTCTTGCGGTGAGGGGGAAATGTCAGGGCGAACATCATGCAAATATTTTGAATAATAACCGAACTTTAAGAAATTCGTCATCGTGTAATCATGTTCGTTCTCGAAACTCTGTCGAAGTTAGACTGACAACGGCGTTTTGTAACACCAGGGGCATCGGTTTCACCAATACGAATGTAAACACCTTCCACCAATATCTACAAACAGCGAAGCCTGTTAGCCTTGCACTAACTGACACCCAAGTCAATTCGTCAACTGATTCGGCATATCTCGTTGTCCAGAATACGACTTGCATTTGAGATTCTATTTTAAGGCTGGAGTCTGCGTTTTCACCCTGTCCTATCTGCCTTACCAGAGGAACCCAATAACATAGACATCATATGGTTGAAGGTCGTGCTGAGGAACTCTGTTAAATTTCTTTACCGCTCCTTGAGTGACGATCGACCGGTGACACTTTTCGAACATCTTTCACGTACCGTCGACTGGATACAGATCAACCACAGATGGTCCACCTTGGAGATTTTAATGTACACAACTCCGGCTGGTTGGTATATTCTAACAGAACCGAGGCTGGGAGGCCAGCGGTGATATTTGCTGTTAGCCGAATTTGACTGAACTTGTGGAGGCCCCTACGCGAGTGCCGGATACCCGAGGGGATAATGCGAACACCCTGGATCTGTTTTTGACATTCGAGTCGAACCTTTAAACCGAAAGTTGCTGCGCCACTGGGAAACTCAGATCACTGCTTGGTACGGGTCCGCAACCACTTGCATTTCAAACGAAAAACCGGCCTAGGCCGCTTCGCCATGTATGGAAGTATGGGGCTCCTAACTGAGACGATTTGCGAGATTTCTTCGCATCCTTTCCATGGTCGGAGGTGTGCTTCGGAGACGCCGATGTTAACGCTTGCGCAAAGTCGGTAACAGAGATCATCCTTCTCGGGATGATGCGCTCCAATCCTACCGATGTTAACAGAACGGATTTTGTTAGAATCAGAAACGCGTGCAAGCAGGCGATTGGTACCGCGAAGAAAGCTCACAACGGCAGAGTGACCAAGAAACTCCTTCGGTGCCCGACTGGTTTGCGCTCCTTCTAGCAAAAGCTGTTAGCAGTAACTTCGCTTCCTCCTCTTTCACTCCGTTGGTGACAGACACCGGGACGTTAGTCACAAATTCAAAGGATAAAGCTAAATATAAATAGACCCCCTAAACAATGACGCTCCAAACCGACCGATGTTAACAGAACGCCGATAGCATTACTGTCTATGTTATCTAATGTGATGAAAAAGGTCATCAATGGTGACTTAATTAAGTATTTGGAGTGCAAAGGACTTCTGAACGATCGTTAATACGTATTCCGTCGCAGGCGTTCCACGGGAGACCTTTTAACCTTATAAACGACATATGGGCATTTTCGAGGTGAGTCGAGGACGGTCGTATTGAATATCTCCAAGACTTTTGACCGCTTCTGGCGCGGAACTTTTCTGAGCAAGCTTTGTTCATATGGATTTTCCCAGCAGCTTCGCAATTGGACGAAGAGCTTCCTCGAAAATCGATCGATCCGGATTGTTGTAGACGACGAGTCTTCGAATCTGAATCCTATTAATTCCTTTAATTCTTCCAACCTTGTTTTCGCTTCACATCAATGATTTGTTGTAGTCAACTTAACCGAGTGTTCAGTTTAGCGGATGACAGCACGCTTATTTCCTCTTTTTCGAGTGATTGGCACATTAGTGCATCAACATCGCTTCAGCTGAGCTGATTTTGACCCTTAATGTATGGACATCTCCCATTCAGGGGCATGGTGAATAAAGAGCGGTCGCTTTGGGTATCTCCAAGCCTTTGTACCACATCTGGCATGGGACATTGCTGAGCAAGCTTCGTTGATACGGACTTTCCCAGCAGCTCAGTAGTATAGGAAAAGCAGCTTCCTCGAGAATCGATCGATCCGGGTTGTTGCGGACGGCGAGTCTTCGGATCTGTACCCTGTTAATTCCGGGGTGTCTCAAGGTTCTATTTTGGCCCAATCTTGTTTTTGGTTCACATAAATAATTTGTTGGAATCAACGGATAACAGTGTTTGTAGTTTTGCGGCTGACAGTACGTCCGTTCCTTTTTTTTCGGCTGATTGACCGATAAGTGCGTCGTACGACCTGAGATGTAGCCAGATCGGCTCTCTGAATCGGGATCTGGATAAGGCCCTGCAGTGGGGAAAGGCCAATCTCGTTGACTTGAATGCAACGAGGACACAGTATACAACATTCACAAAGAAACGTGCATCATCGGTTCCACAGCTGATGATGAATGGCCAGGTGCTCGAATCTTGGAAAAATATGAAATTGCTCGCCGTCATGGTCCGCCGGAATGTATCATGGCATGAACATGTGTCGAACGTCACCAGGTCCCCCTCAGGAAAATTGAGTTAACTTTTTACAGCCAACATGTATTTTACTCTAGCCCAACTTCTTCTCCTGTATAAATCCTAAATTAGACCCGCACTCGAATATTGCTCTCATGTTCGGAGCTCCGATTCTAAGCATACCCTCAACCAACTTGAGAGCTTACAGAGACGGGCGATCAGCCTGATCGGGGATACGGCGCTGCCGGTATACGCAGTGTTGGCAGTCTCATTACTTTTCTAAGTTACCTGGCATAACGTCAAACTGATTATGAACAAAAATTAATACGCAGTACAGTGGATTTATCGACTTATAATTTTTGTGGAGATCAGTGCAGTTCATACTAGTATTTTACAACAAATTAGCCCAACCTCAGTGGCTAGAAAATAACAAGACAACTTATATGTCACAATAACTATGCATCCACCAAAGTCGTATAACTTCTTTTTTTTTACACCAACGCGCGCACAAATGGGGTTTTTGAAGTACCCTTCATTGTCAGAGCACAGTACGAGCGAATGGAGAGGAAGGAGATATGGAAAGGAGGTGTCGATGTATATTCGTAGTGAATGCCTGGAAATTTCAACGACGAGGAAACACATGATCAGGTAGAACATTCCACATTCGTGTGGTTCGGTTAAAGAATGGCTCTCTATGTTTATTTGTGCGCCTGAAGTCCACTTTCAACGTGAACTGATGCGCATTCACAGATTGACGAGTATCGCGGGAAATTGTCTGAAGGGGCGGAACACATTCCTCAAGTTCAGTTGAGCAACGACCGTGGTAATATCTATAAAAAAGAGATAGGAATGATACGTTGCGCCTGTGTTCTAACGACGGAATTAATCGACTTACGGCTGAGTCCCCAAGAAGTGTCACTGCTCTTTTCTGCATCCTGTCGAGCACGTGCAGTGCAGTTTTGGATGCGCCTGACCAAATATGGGAGTTGAACTCCATTTTGGGACGAATATACGCCTTGTAAATAGTGGCCAGATTACATGGAATGATGTATCTTTTGCATCTCTTAAGGAACCCGATACATTTGGCTGCAATTTTCGCAGCTTCAAATATGTGGTCATTTCTATTAAGAGTCGAATTAATTAGAGTGCCGAGGATTCATAGTTCCTTGGCTTCGTCGATGCAACTGCCGTTGATAGACAGTGTATTTACTGTGGGGTTCACCTTTCACGAGAAGCGACAGCACTGAGTTTTTAGGGCAATAAATTCTACTCGGTTAGATAATCCCCATTGATATATCTTGTTGAGGTCTGAATTCAATGTATGAAGCATAAGTTGCTGGTTGGTAATGACGTTCGAAGAGTTTGGACGGGAGTGTTCATATGAGTATGAGAAACTCAACGTGCTATCATCGGAAAACGAGTGAATTGGGTTGTGAGTAATTGACAAGAGATCATTTATAAAGATGAGGAAGAGAGTGGGTGAGAGTACCGAAACCTGGGGAACAGCTACATTAATTTGCTTGGGGGCAGATTTGACACCATCAAGAACCACTTGGATTAAGCGGCCAGAAATATAGTCTCTTATCCATTGAATCAGGGAAATGTCCGCTCCATAGGAATATAATTTTGATAAAATGGCTGGATGCCAAGCTCTGTCGAGGGCTTTTGAAATATCTAATGCGACCACCTTGCTTTTACCGAGGTAGTGGGTCGAATGGCTTCGCTTTTTGGTAAGGTACGCCATCAGATCGCTTGTGGACCTGTTGCTACGAAAGACCTTGGAGAGAATAGAAGTTACTGCTATGGGTCGCTAAGAAGAAAGGGATGATTTGTCACCCTTTTTGAGAATTGGCTGAATGTTCGCTGACTTTCATCTATTTGGGAAATGCCCAGTAGAATAAGATAAATGGAAGAGCTTCCGCAGTGGTTTAGAGAGTGAAGAGGAACATCTCTTCAAGAGGATTGGGAGAATGCCATCCGGACTAGCGGATTTGTTTGCGTTTAGCTCTTTGAGTGCAACAGTACGCGTTCGGAAGTGAATCTGGTTCATGGTGTGCTGCTTATGTTCACGTTGAGATGGAACTGATGTGGTATCAGGCAGCGTTGAGTTGGCAAAAGTGCAGCAAGTAGATTCGACTTCTTTATTGCAGTGGTGACTGGTCTGACATCGACTATAAGCGATGGAATGGATGAGGAGGCCGAGTTTTGAATGTTTTTCACGAATGCCCAGAAGTTTCTACTACCTGTGGGAGAATGTAGTATTTTTCGTTTCACTTTCTGGTCATGCAAGAACTTTACGCGTTGAATGGATATACGCATTGCGGTCATATCTAGGTCTCTTAAATCTTTTTCGGTTTTCCTCAGTATTGTTTGATTTATACAACCGGAAGCTCAACTCTTTAGCCTTAATGGGTTCTCTGCACCCGGAATTTTATTCAAAGTGTTACGGCTCCAACGCCGTGCTTCCTCTTTCGAATGAAGAGCGTGGAGGTTATTATATTTATTAAATTAAGGGGTTATTAAAATAATTAAAGCTTTCTTTATTAATAATTATTATTTGTTTTATTTTTATTTTATCGAACTCAGCCATCTCAAGCTGAGCTTTCTTCTTTCTACTTTTTTCATATAAATTTACTTGTTTATATAGAACATTTTGTTCTAACTGACTGTGTCGTATAAACTGAACAAAACAATCTAGAAGTCTCTGTGACTTAGAATTTTGAATAAACTTTCAACGAAAATCAAAGTGTCCATGTTTTGAAATGAAAAATGTGCTTGTTATAAAAAGGGGCATATTTATGAAATGTGCTGTAAGTGACTGGATATAGAATATTGTGTCTGTTTATTTATGAATTGTATTAACTGAGAATGTAAGATATGTGAGGATGTAGGTTTAAGGGTTGTGTTTGAAAGGACATGAGTTAGTGTTAAAGCGAATAAGGGTCGTATTCTGGAATACAACAAAAGTATTGTCCATTGCTAGACACTACTTTTTCTCTATCTTTATGGTAGCATCCGGATACCACATCGGAAGAACTCTTCATCTGTTGAACATTTCCACAAATCGGCCCTCGGTGGACAATAGGGAAATACAATTACTTACAGAAAGGGAAGTTAACAATGAGTTGTGAAAATAAGAAAAAGGTTAACACATGTTTTGGTGTCCATCAACTTTATTAGCGAACGTCTAAGGTTCCTTTTGTGATCTGACAAACACTCCGTTGCATTTTACACGATCATTTGATTGTTCTCCCTTTGCCGCTGCTCCTGTTCCAAGCGCTGAGCGAATTTCTTTACCTATTCCTTCGGCTACGTGTCTGCTACGCAATGGCCGCGCGATATGAGGCGGGATTTGTTCGGTCTAACGGTATGAATACCTTGTTTTCGTGTCTTCTTTTGGGGGGCCGGTCGTTCGTTTTAGTTTCGGCGGGGATTTAAAACTTCAATGTATGAAGCATAAGTTGCTGGTTGGTAATGACGTTCGAAGAGTTTGGACGGGAGTGTTCATATGAGTATGAGAAACTCAACGTGCTATCATCGGAAAACGAGTGAATTGGGTCACTTCCCGTCTTGCAGCGATTTGCGGATTAATAACTAACGCGGGCTCCCCATCGACTCGACTTGGGCAGGAAAGATAACACCCGACTATGTGCACTCTATGGTGGTTGTAACTCGACTGACTAATTATTGGAAGGAAAAGGTACATCGCGTCGTGGCAGTGGAGTCATAGCTAAAATAAACTCACTGCCACTTACGAGGAATTTCGAGAAGGGTGGCTATGCTTGCATAGGAATTCAGTTCCAGCGAATCTTCGCCGTATAAGCTGAGTTGGATTCGTTGGTTGTGTATACCGGGAAATTGGCATAGCCAAGTATGATCAAGGGTCTTGATCGTTGTGATTGATTCGTGGAAATTAGCTGTCGCTTGGTTGCAGACGAGAAGTATGATTTAAGGCGGAAATTAACCGAAATGGTTTTCGGGAGAAATTGGAATTGCTTGGTCGCAAGGAAGGGATATGGTTTAGATAAAGAATTGACCGAAGCAATTTTGAGAAAATGTATGCGGGGATGATTTAGAATATATTCTGTTGAATTGTATTCTATTGTGGGTTTTGGAGTGTGTTTGGAATGTGTGCTATTGCGGATTTTGCATGGGGGGTTGGGTTAAAGTGACGTGCTGTTAGCGGTCAAGGTTGGTTGGAATTGTGGGTTGGTTCTCCATGTGGTGTAGAGAACCCCCACAATCTGACGGCCGATTAGCTATTTGTGCGAATGCTGAAATTATAGGATTTAAAAACAAGTACGTAAAGCAAATTTTACTTAAAAAAAAATTTCCCCTATGAGAACGCCCTGGTTGAATGTTAAGTTTTTAGTTGGCATAAGTCAGTCTTAGTCAATTCGGCAAGGTCAGACTTTTAGCTTTATGTTTTCACGTCATTGAAACTGTGAAACATAAAGCCGAGTTTTTCATGAAGGAGCTGCCAGAACATGAGTTCCAGGTCTGTTTATATCAATGGACAACGCGTATGGTATGTAGGGATATATGAATGGTTTATATTGAAGGAGATAATAACGACGTTTCAATAAATTTAAACTAACATTATTTTATAGTATTAGGCTGGTTATTTTATAGTCACATCTCGTATTATAATACCCCACCACGCGTTGCTCACTAATTGAATTGTGTATTTAGGATGCTCAGGGCTAGGTCAAAAAAGGATACCATACAATTAAACAACATTTAAACAGAGATTTTGTAATTAAGTAAAGTCTTTTCAGTAAATGCTTACAAGAAAGGAATACCCAAACCACAATAAGGTTAATCAATAACTCAACCGTAAGTCGATCAGTTCCGTCGTTAGAACACAGGCGCAACGTATCATGGCTATCTGTTTTCTATAGGTATTACCAGGGTCGTTGACCAACTGAACTTGCTGAATGTACGGTTGGGCGTTCTTCATAAAAATTTTTTAATTTGATTTAATTTTTTAATTTAGTGAGGGCAGAACTCTCATCTATTTAGTTTAGTACAAGCAATAGAACTTGGCAGATAACTTAAAACTAAAGAATATGGTTAAAAAGAAAAAGGAGAGAGGGGGGTATGTTTGGCGAGTTGGTTACTGGGTTTATCCATCTATTATTACTCTTTTATTTATTTAGCTTGGTACGGATTGTAGGAGTGTAGACGAATGTGTTCCGCCCCTTCAGACATTTTCCCGCGATACCCCTCAATCTGTGAATGCGCATCAGTTCACGTTAAAATTGGACTTCCGGCGCACAAATAAGCATAGAGAATCATTCTTTAGCTGAACCACACGAATGTGGAATGTTCTCCCTGATCATGTGCCATCCTTTTTTTTTTTTTTTTTTTTTTTTAAACATTTTTTTATTTTTCTTTTTATATTATTAATTTCTAAATTAAAGGCTAGACAAAAAATGCTTAAATTCTAGCTTAATTATCTTATATAATAACTTACTGGTCCTTCGCAGACGCTCTAAGCTAAACATTATTTAACATTTGTATAATTTGCCTTTCGGCGACAGAACTTTGTGGCAGTACTGATAATTAGTTGAAATACAAAGAAAAATTTGAAAAACTTTGTCAATTTTTTTTTGTTTTTTTTTTCTTAAAATTTAACTTACTTAACTTACCTACTTTTTTTTTTTTTTTTTAATGTAAATGCACTTAACCTAACTTAACTTAACTCTTATACTACCCTAATTCTAGAAAAGCTAAGTCTATGTAAGCTAGCTGATGATACTATAATTCTATACCGACTTTGGTATCCAGGTCTTTATATGCCATTCAACCACCAGAACTGTTGACGCTGTCTAATACTATCGTCCCGGTCTCTGTGGAAGATAGCCCTACTGAAGCGCAGGAGCTCTTCTTCGGTGCGCGTTACTTCCCGGTCGTAGCACAATCGCCCGTCTACAGATGATCTACTTACATGATAGATCAGCGGAATTCCGGATCTATCCTGTATAAGCCCTTTCATATCCAAGTCAAGGAACGCCTCTGGTGGAACAAAGCCGTTGCGACGTACGCTCTCATAGTACAAGGTGTTTGGTTAATAGGCCCCGAAAATTAGGTCATTGGAGGAGCTTATTGCTCTCGCAATATGTCCTCTGATTAATTTAATCATAAAATAATCCACCCTATTTATGTACGCTTCATTATATAAAGTCTCATTTGAGTAATACTTTTTATAGTCCGATTCCGGTGTCCGATATAATCTGAGACAACTTCTGAGACACTTTCTTTCGAACACCCGAATCTTTTCCATCAAATTTGGACCTATGTTGAACCATACTGGGCAACCATATATGAGCATTGGCGTGATTAGCGTCATGTAGCATATGACTTTTACCTTGCTGTCAAGTTGGCTACTGTGAAATACCCTCCTTGTCATAGCAAAAGTTTTCCTCGCTTTGAGCAAAGCAGCCTCTACATGTCTGTTGAAATACAGATATTGGTCTAGCCAGATGCCCAGGTATTTAACTAAACTCTTCGTTTCCAGTTTATCTCCATGCGGTCCCACGATAACTAGCTTTCGCCAGTTTTTCCTTGTGTCGTACGTGGCTTTATATAATGGAGTTCTAAATAGGATGGCTTCACATTTCTGGAAGTTGATCTTAAGTTTCCAGTCATTGCAATAGCGCTGCACTTTGTTGAAGTCTCGCTGTATTAACCTATTTATGATCGCAACTTTCGGAGCTGTTCTGTAAATTATGAGATCGTCTGCGTACGCAATAGCCTGCGGAAGTGCTTCTAATAAGTCGCTAATGTAAATGTTAAAAAGAATCGGAGAGAGTACCGCGCCCTGTTGCAAGCCATTCTTGATATCATACGTTTTATTAGAGGTCACATTACCACTTTTGACCACGAACCTCCTGTCCTTTAACATATCGTAAAGTACATAGAGTAAAGGCTTATGTATGCCATGTCTGACCAGTTTGTAATACAACCCTTCGATCGAGACGGTATCAAAGGCTTTCTCCAAGTCGATCAGACAGGCCCCTGTGCATTGGTTCCTACATTTATTCCATTGTATGTCGGAGACCAGTTTAGCTGCGGCATGTTTGGTTTCATGACCCGCCTTAAAGCCAAACTGGTTATTTGGAATAATGCTGTTGTCGTCTACCCATTTTACCAGAGCTTTGTTAATGGTTTTTTCAAATACTTTACTGATGCTTGGGAGTAAACTTATCGAACGCATGTTCATTGGGTTTGTGTAGTCTTTGCCCTTTTTTGGGATGGGCTGAATGATAGCCGTTTTCCAACGCGCGGGATAATATGCATTATTCAACGCGTTGTTAAACAGGACCGTGTATATATCTATTGCCATTGGGGGCAGGTTCTTGAGTACGATGTTAGGTACTCCATCTATTCCCACTGACTTTTTGCTTCTTAATGAGTCGAAGATACTCTGGATTCCTTCCCTAGCAATTAAAAGGCTATTAGCCCCACCATTGGCATTAATGTCAATTGACAGATTATCGTCACTGAATTCCGTAAAACCCGGATTCTCCGATTGCCAATGTGAAATTTCATTCCGGAGGTGCAGGTGATTCAGTCGAATTCTGTCCTCCAGGTCGTGATTTCGGTGAATGCTTTCATTCACCTTGTACATTTCCTGAAAGACAGCTCCCACAGCGTTCGCCTTCTCCAAAGGATCTTCGATCACGAAGAGCTCACTATTGAAGATAGCGTTCTCTGTATCTATGCCAGTGTTGGTTAGCAGCTGCTTGTTTACCTCAGTACGTGGAATTTGGAGACACTGAATCTCATTTTGATTATTTCTCCTGAATATTTTATTTATTTGTGGGAACATATTCGGGTTATTAGTTTTTATAGCTCGAATTCTGTTGTTCCAATACAAATTTGTTGCTAATCTATAATTAGCTTTAAGTAATTGTTGGAGATTTTTTAATCAGGATTTCAGTGATATTATCTCCTGGTCTTGTCTGTCTGTAAACTGTCTGTGTAATTGTTTTAATTTCGATAGCAGTCTGCTCTTTTGCCTGTGGAGTGCGTTTATTGTTGCGTTTCTGTACATGTTAGTGTGATCTGTAACTGTTGTTTTGGGAATTGTTTTGTCCATTGTTCGTTTTACGGTTTCGTCAATTTGTTGAATGTATTTGTCGATTTCGACATTAGTCAGCTTTCTGTTTACTGGCAGATTAAAGTCATTCGAACGAAGTTCTCTTGTTAATGATCTGGTGAACCGCGGCCATCGCATTGCCCCGTAGTTATAGGGTTGCGGGATCACGCACAGTGGTCACTATCGTATTCAATTGTCCGTAAACAGTTTGTGTTTCGTCTATTGGTGTTAAGTAATCTCAGCCGTGAGTCGATTAGTAAGATATCTAAGAACGATCTACCTCTAGGGAACGATGGATATTCGGTAGCTAGCAGGTCAGTTCTATATTCAATATGAAACTGATCTAACCAGCCAGCCAACTGATTTCCTCTGGCATTAGATATATAATTTCCCCAATTTCTATGCTTGGCGTTCATATCTCCCCCTAGAATAAAGTAATTTTTGTCCAGCTGCAATTGTAAGCATCGGAAGAGAGTCTCGAGCTCTGCTATAAATAGATTATATTGGTGCTCCTCAGGTGCGTAGACCGCAATCGCATACAAGCGCCTACAAAGGGTATGCGTACGATACAGGCTTCCAGCAGCCGGAACCTGCGCACTTCTCCACTATATATAACTTTATGAGGGATTTCTTTTCTAATAACGATTCTCTTTTAGCATTTGTTTTGTTTGTTTGTTGTTGTTGCACTTTGTTTTAATTGTCACACACGTCACGTCACTGTTTTTCTATTTCGTGGCTTCGTTCTTGTTTATGAATTGGATTCATTATATGAATACAGTTTTGATTTGTGCAATTTTATGCTAATTTGATATGCATCTTCTGTGTCGGGTATTTGTATTGACGTCGTCGGCGGAGTGGGTTTCGTTTAATATGCAAACAAGCCGTACATAAATTAGAGAGTTACTATTTACACAATATCTCTTAGGGTCAATGAATTTTTATTCAGCTTTTAATTTAGTACTTATTTAGTTCAGAGATACACGCATTGGAGGGACGTAAATAGACTTTATTAGTAGCCATGGATACACGATCGCGTCTCACTTCCCCTGATCATGTGCTTCTTGGTCGTTGTGATGTCCAGGTATTTAAGGCCAATGTACATCGATACCTCCTTTCTTTATCCATTTCCTCTCCATCCGCTCGCACTGTGCTCTGGCATTTAAGGGTATTTCAATATCCCCTTTTGTGCGCGCGTAAGTGTAAAAAAAAAAAAAAAAAAAAAAAAAAAAAAAAAAAAAAAACAAAATTGTTTATAAGTTTATATATATTTGTACTTCCGACTTACTCAAGGAATCTATTGAATGTTTCTAATGTCATTGGATGAATTTTTTGGATTAATTTCATATTAATATTTTAAAACAATTGCAGGAGTATACAATTTTAATTAATCTTGATTTCTTCTTCTTTTCCAGGTAAGTTTCACTTTTGCTCGTAAGATGGTAGATAGTAAGTACAAGTTAAAACATCTAATATAATTAATGTAGTAGTGTGTGCTCTGCCACTAATGCAAACGTGCAATGCATTATGAGGCCTGCTCATTGGACTTGCTGTTTGTTTTCTCTAACTTAATTAGGTAACCAGATATACGGCTCATTATTTCATGTCTTATCCCTTATTACGTTTCCTCTGTAACAACATGCGGAAGTGGCATCAGCCGTCTACACACTATCACCATTCGATAATGCCACAAAAATAACAATTCCGGTTGTTGGTAGTTCATTCTGCAGATAGCATAGGGTACGCGTTAAGACGCAATCAATTTGTCTATCCGTGCAAGGCACATGCACCAGCTTTATCATATCAGGGGCGGGCAGTGTCACGTTCCCTGGTATTGCTATTCATTAGTTTAATACTCCACTAACCACTAGTAACGCCATCAGTAATACAAAGTGATTTGTGCTGCTGCTACTTTTGCTGCTAAATTCGCATCTTGGCTTGGTGAAAATATTATTAAAGCGGTCGCGAATAGTTTATAGCAGATACCTTCACTGCGCTCATAATACCAATGTGGTATACGTACGAAAGGCATACCTCCAGGTTTCTCTAGAAATCTAAGCCACTGTCGATTTTCGTTTTATGGTGCACTCGCTATTGTGTTTCATTCGGTGGTATTGTCTTGTAGTGTTTGGTGCCTGCGAAATTGTATCTAAGTTAAGTGTCAGCATAGAATTGTGTTAAATACAATAATTAAGTGGAAAAGTATACTTTCAAATGAATAAAAGACCTCGTTTAACAATTGCAGATTCTTGACAAGGTAAGAAGTTTCGCCTTCTCATTTGTCGCAGTCACATTGCAGTGATAATTTGCTTAGCTTTAGTTTCTTCTATAATACATAATAGAAACAACAGGCATAAGAACTCTGTACGTTTGTTTCTGGCTGGAAGTTATTAAGTTGCAGATACTTTTTAGTGATCTAGTTCTAGTTTCGAGTTGAGAGGTGGGAGATAACGCTTTGTGTTAAGGAGCGCTCAGATTGTGGACTGCATTATATTTCCTTTGAAAGAAGATATTGTGTAAGAATAATAACCCGAATGCAGGTTTTCCCAAACGTCTTTTTTATATAAGCTAGCACCTTAGGTAATTATTCAAGTCACGAGTTATTGAAAGCATATATAGTTGAATTTTTAATTGCATTGTAATTACAAACCGTAAATGTAGAAAAATCGTGTTGAGCTATTATCATGTCATCCACTTTCGCCTCGATTAAAGTCGACACATTTATAAAATTAGATCATACACGTGCGATTGACCACCACATTTGGCCACATATAACATATTAAAGCAAATTCAGCAGAACTAGGATTGAACAAACTTGAAAATTGCTTGCTTGTCTCGGCGCAGCAATATGTAGAGCGTTTTATCAACTTTTCATCTATATTATTTATATAGGAGGTTACTTGTTTTTTTCTTTTTAATACAAGAGAAACTTGTCTCTAAGTTACATATAGTCGGTGCTTTTTAATGAGATTTCATTGATAACAAGTGGTTGAAATGTTGATGTGGTGCAGCATATCTTCCAGTGATATCTGACATTGTTTTTTTTTTTGCATGCAATGCACGCACACAAATATGTTTGAAGTACTCTTAAACACCAGACCACAGTACGTGCCTTAAGCTGATCTGTTGAAATATAGCGATAATCTTCATACCGTATTTCACAAAAACATGTTATTCCAACACTTCTCAAAATATGAATTTCGTCAGGCTTTTGGAAGACTAGTTAATAGTCATACATACAAGAAGAGATTGAACAATTATCCCTTCATTACTAGTGCTCCATTGGTTATTAAATAGCAATTCGTTTCTGGGTGGTATCGAGACGGTCAAGAATTTGCAGAACTTCTAAACATCTGTACAGTATTCGAACGGGACCAAATTAGTGATTGGTAGAGAAGAAATTGGGCCGAACAACAAGGTCTTTTATGTCTGACCAGATAACTTAGTATTTTTGATGTGGACTTCGTGGTAACCAGAAGTCTCTTCTTACAGACGTCAACATTTCCATATTCTTCGAGTTAAAATCAACGAGATTGACTCTTTCTTTTTGTCAAACACTTTCCATACCCAGTTCTCGGTTTGATTGCATCTCAATTGATACAACGTTGATGCGTAAGCTGAGCCATCGTTCGAAATTGAAGAAATCAGTGTACTATCATACTTAGTAAGTAAATAAATATCGCGTTAAGTGGTGATGATGATCCACTTGTTAAGTATAATGATGATGACCTTGTCATACCAGTTGTGATGCTGTCGTGTTGTGGCCCTCATGATCACAAGAGAAGAAAAATGCACGTGTTTTACTTTTTGAAGTACACCGGCGAATAACCCCATGCTTCCTCGGAGTCTAGAGGGAAGATAGTATGATGCGAATTTACCCAATAAATATATATGGCGAATTCCGTCTTCAGTACGTCGTTATTTATTGTGAATGTTCTTTGTATGCTTAGTTGGATGTTCTTCACTCAACTGATTTAGAGTTCATGGTTGAAACTTCCCGGTCATTTGACTTCTTGTATTTCGATCGGAAAAAAAGTTGACAGTCATTAGAGGGCAATTGAAAAGGGAAAAAGGTAGAAGTGTTTCTCAATAAGCACGATATGTTTTTAATATTAAATAGTTGGATTGCCAATCGTTGGCGCAAGGCTAATAACCTTGCCCTGACAAAAAAATTATTATGGACAATTTAACAAGTCTCGGATATGGACCGGATACTGGTGGAGAGACTTGCTAAATAAGGCCACGACCGGTTCCCGGCTGTAGTGCCGATGGTGATGATGATGGATTCCCAATAGAGGCAATATGTTTTAAACGTCATGGAAGCCATATTTAAAATAAGAGAAATGTATTTAGTATCGTTTTGACAGTTTATGGCAAAATATACCCTGTATTTTGTATTTCTTTTAATGAAAAAAATAAATATCGTCCTTGTTAGGAAATCCAGGCTCATCATCATCGGCACTACAACAAATCTCTCCACCGGTCCCGATTTCGAGCCGATGTCATCCAGTTTGGCACTCCCAGGTTCTGGGCATCCTGTTCTAGGCCAGCCCCCCATCGCAGACAAGGTCTACCGCGCTGTCTCCTTCCATACATCATGCCACAAAGGACTCTCCGGGCAGGCTCCTCTTCGCTTATTCGAACTAGGTGTCCCGCCCACCGGAGTCTACCGAGCTTGATTTTTCTTACAACATTAGCTTCAAGGTAGATTGCGTACAACTCATGGTTGTAGCATTTCCGGAATCGTCCTCCCTCACATACGGAGCCAACACTTCTCCTTAATACCTTCCTCTCAAACGTGGCTAAGAGTTCAGAGTGGCTTTTATTGAGCACCCAGGTCTCGGATCCATAAATGAGTACTGGTAAGACCATGGTCTTGTACAGTAGTAGCTTGGATGTTCTGGATAAATTTCGGGATTTAAAAAGCATTGATAGATCATAGTAGGCTTTGTTGGATTTGATCAGCCGTTCGCGTATTTCTTCTTCCATATTGTTATCGGCTGATACTATTGACCCAAGATAGTTAAAGGAAAATCATGGTTTCAGTTATGCGGGTTTTCCACATTGTAAATTGCACATGTAACAATTGAGGTGAAAATCTCACGGATCATAATTGCTCTATTTTCTTGGTATCAGGTGTACCGGTATGAAGTGAGCGTATTTTTTAAAAGGTAAAAAAGGTTTTTTTGGGAAAGTTAAAAAACATTTTATTCGAAGTATTTTTTCTTTCTACACATTTCGACCACCTTTCTCCCAATTTGTTGATACCACGCCAATAAAACCGGTCGTCTTTTAAGGCAAACCATTCGGAGACCCGATTTTCGACTTCTTCGTAGGAATTGAAATGCTGCTCAGCCAATGCGTGTCCCATCGATGAAAACAAATGGTAGTCGGAAGGAGCCAAGTCTGGTGAATGCGGCGGGTGGGGTAACACTTCCCAGCCGAAGGTTTGTATTGTTTCTTTGACAGGTTTTGCTGTATAACTCGGAGCATTATCATCCAACAAAATTACCTTTCCGTGTCTTGTGGCCCATTCTGATCGTTTTTCGATCAATACATGGTTCAAATTGATCATTTGTTGTCGGTAGCGTTGCGCATCAACAGTTTCGTCAGGTTTTAGAAGTTCACGATACAGCACCCCCTTCTGGTCCCTCCAAACACAGAGCATTGTCGTTTTTCTGTACCGATCGGGCTTTGCAGTCGATGTTGACGCTTCTCCTGGATGTACCCATGATATTTTGCGTGTAGGATTTTTAAAATAAATCCATTTTTCATCACCAGTCACAATTCGATGCAATGTTGACATCCTTTCGTGTCGTAGAAGCAACGTTTCACATGTGGTGTTTCGCTTTTCCATCTGCCTGTCATTCAACTCATGTGGCACCCAGTTTCCACACGTTTGGATCTTTCCCATAGCTTTTAAATGGTCGGAAATTGTTTTTTGTGCAACATTTAACATTTGTGCCATTTGTTTTTGACTTAAAGTGTCATCTTGATCCAATATTGCTTGCAATTCGGCGTCTTCAAACTTTTTTGGTGGTCTTCAAGGTTCTTCGTTTTACTCATCAAAATCATTATCTCCGAACCGCTTAAACCATCTTTTGCATGTTGCTTCCAATAGAGCATGATCACCATAAGCCTGGACAAGCATTCGATGCGACTCTGCAGCACTTTTCTTCAAATGAAAACAAAAATCGAATGCTTTCCGCGAATCATCATTTTTTGGTACAAATTTCGATTACAAATGATGTTGTTTGTACAATGACTTGATGCATACTAAATATGTTTGACAGATGTCATAGCAACCAAATAAAAAAAATGTATGGGCTCGTTCACAACAAAAGTTCCTTATCGATACATTTGTATCTTGACGCTCACTTCAGATCGGTACACCTGGTATTTCACTATTTAAGAATTGGAAACCAAGTCGCAAGGTTAATATAAAAATAGAATATAGAAAATAGAATAGCAGTGTCGCAGTCATTGGTTGCACATATCTATGGCATCCTTCCGTGCCTTCATTTATAATGGGAATCAACTTCTTAGGTAACGAAGAAAGTTCGTTACGTTTTATGTAACGGACGTTACTTTTCACGCCATAGATATTCTATCCACCGATAAGGGTACATGTCTTAGAGCTTTTCTGAAAGCTTATGTATCGGCAAGTTGGGTCGGCCACAGTAGGTTGATAGTGACAGTTCAGAAATTCGTAGTATAGCTGTCTTCAACGCAATTATTGGGAATTGCTGACTAACCGAGTTCAAATTGGGTGCCAAAGGTGTCGAAGTAGCAAGACAAATGTGTGAAACGTTCAGTGAGATGGCTAAATAGGTCCCCCACGAACTGAAAATAAGCTCTTATTTGCTCACCGGGAACGAGGATTGCCAAATTTTGGTCCGAATTTTTATGTGACGAATTGATTTTTTTTTTTCTTTTATGTTTAAATAATATATATAGATCTCTATGAAAGGGAGAACCTATAGTGCCGAGATACCACTAAATAACTGTTGCAATTCTTCTAGTTCTTCTTGAACGTTGCAGGTTGTAACGCCCCGGAAACACTCGCGCGAAGAGGGAGTTCCCCAGCTTTTCTGTTCTAGAACGGAATGAGTTCTGATACCGGGATGTTCGCGCCGTCGGGAGATGAACCGCAAATTGGTACGATCCGTCGGATTGTCTTGTGGAGCGCATATAAACCGAATTGAGCGGAACAATACCACGAATCTCTAAAGAACAGTACCCGTGATAATATCTGTAAAACAGACAGAGGTCGGTTACGCGGCTTCGATGTGATAGCGACTGTAGTCTCGACATCAGCGCCGAGTCCCCGATCAGGCGGATCGCTCGTCTCTGTATGGCCTCAAGTAGGTCGAGGGTATGTTTAGAAGCCGAGCTCCAAACATGAGAGCAATATTCGAGCGCGGGCTAAGTTCGGCCGGAGTAAAATATTTCTTGGCTCAAAAAGATAACTCAGTTTTCCTTTTCTTTGTCAATGTTGTATATTGTGTCTACGCTGCATTGACGTCGACGAGATTGGCCCTTCCTCACCGCAGGACCTTATCTAGATCTTGATTAAGAGAGTAAATTGTCTACATCTCAGCTGGTGCGACGTAGATGCACCAATCGGCCGAACACTCGAAAAGGAGGAAACAAGCGAAGTATTATCAGCAAAACTGAGCACTATGTTATCCGTTGTCTCCAACAAATCATTTATGTGAAGCAAAAATAGAACATTGAGCCACCCAGGAATTAACAGGATACTGTTAAGCAGAAACACGGTTGGTGGAATTAAGGAATTAATAGGATTCAGATCCGAACACTCGCCGCCCACAACCCCTCGGATCGATAGATTTTCAAGAAAGCTCTCCGTCCAGTCGCAAAGCTGCTGGGAAAGTCCATATGAACGAAGTTTGCTCAGCAATGCTCCGTGCCAAACGCGGTCAAAAGCCTTGGAGATATCTAATGCGACCGCCCTTGACTCACCATGATCTCTCAATCGCAGATGTCCATATATCGGTTATAAGTGTCAAAAGGTCTCCCGTGGACCGCCCGCCACGGAATCCGTATTGACGATCATTCAGAATTCCGTTGCACACCAAATACTTAACCAACTCTGTATTGATGACTTTTTCCATTACTTTAGATAAAATAGACAGCAATGCTATCGGACGGTAATTTTGTGGGAGACACTTTTTTCCCGTCTTTGGGATTGTCTGAACTCGAGCGTTTTTCCAGCAGGCAGGAAAGGTCCTCTGTGCATAAGATACGCGGAGGAGTCTGCCCAGGACCGGCGATAGTTTTGGAACACTGTTCTTAAGGACTATTGCTGGTATTCCGTCCGGGCTTGTTGCCTTCCTACAGTCCAGTTCACATAGAGTGCTTTGAATAGTGCTTGGACGAAATCTCACATCCCGCATGGAAGACCGTACCGGCGCGATCACAGGTGGCTCCAAAAGATCGGGATCTATGTCTGAATTCGCGGAAAATAAATTCCCGATGACATCAGCTTTATATTTTGAATTTGTGACTAACGTCCCGCTGTCTGTCACCAACGGAGTGAACGAGGAGGAAACGAAGGTACTGACAGCTTTTGCCATTGACCAGAAGGAGCGCGAACCAGTTGGGCACCGAAGGAGTTTATTGGTCACTCTGTCGTTGTGAGCTCTTTTCGCGGTATCAATCGCCTGGTTGCACGCGTTTCTGATTCTAACAAAATTCATTCTGTTAACATTGGTGGGATTGGAGCGCCATTGTTTAAGGCTCTATTTCTGCCGCTGTAATCTGCTCGCATTTTTTATCAAACCAAGGTTTATCATATGCACTTCGTTTGATGGAATGTGGAATGTAGATCTCCATCCCGAGAACAATAATCTCTGTTATCGATTCCTCGCAAGCGTTAACATCGAAGTCTCCGAAGCACACTTCCGACCATGGAAAGGATGCGAAGAAATCTCGCAAATCGTCCCAGTTAGCAGCCCCATACTTCCATACATGGCGAAGCTGCCTAGGCCGGTTTTTCGTTTGAAACGCAAGTGCTTGCGCGACAGATACCAAGCAGTGATCTGAGTTTCCCAATGGCGCAGATACCTCTACGGTATAAATACTCGGCTCGGATATCAAAAACATATCCAGGGTGTTCGCACAATCGCCTCGGGCATCCGGCACTCGCGTTGGCACCTCCACGAGTTGAGTCAAGTTGTGGCTAACTGCAAACATCTCCGCCAGCCCCCCGGCCTCGTCGGTTCTGTTAGAATATACCAACCAACCGAAATTGTGCACATTAAAATCGCCAAGGACAACAATTTCAGAAGCTGGGTGGTTGATCTGTATCCAGTCGATGGTATGTGAAGGATGCTCGAAAAATGTCGCCGGTCGATCGTCATTCGGGGATCGGTAAGGACAACAAAGAAATTTAACAGAATTTCTCAGCACGACCCTCAACCATATGATGTCCTTATTATTGGGCTCCAACGCCTCCACCCTCTGGCAAGCCAGTTTGGACCGCGCGAAGACGCAGACTCCGCCCTTAAAACGAAATCTCGAATGTAAGTCGTATCCTGAGCAACGAATATAAGTCGAATCAGTTGACGATTCGACCTGGGTCTCAGTTAGGGCAAGGATATCAGGTTTCGTTGTTTGCAAATATTGGTGGACGGCGTTTACATTGGTATTGGTGAAACTGATGCCCCTGGTGTTACAAAATGCCGTCACCAGTCGAGCGTGGGCAGAGCCTCGAGAGCGAGCCCGATTATGTGATGATGAATTTCTTAAAGTTCGGTTATTTATCATAATATTGTAGCGAGCTTAGGGTTCGCTGGATTAATTATTTTAAAATAAATAAGAGCCGTTATATCGATTCTGAATTAATGTGACATTTTATTAGTCCGTAATAACAATCGTTACTTTTTACCGTACACTTAACGTTTTCTTTATTATCGCGTATTTTACCGCTTACTTATTACTACCACACTTATCGCTTGCTTCACGTTCTACTTCCTACTCATCAGCAATCGCTTGTTTCACTTCCTACTTCATACTCATCACTATGCTCTGTGTGCGACGTATTTATACTGTTTCGGCGTTTCGTTTCCGTCCGTTCCACTGCCTTGAATGTTCTACTGTTCCTAGTCTCCAGTTTTCCATTACTTTATAGAATATTCTAGTACTCTGTTTCGGACTCTCTAGAATATTCTAGTACTGATTGTCATATGCGTCACAATATATACATGATGTTCCCCCTGACATAGTCCCCCCCGGAGATCCGAATGGGATGCTAGTTTATCTCAGGAATTCTTTATATCAGAAGGTACCATCATGACTTATCTCCGGGTCAGTCAGGACCATCAGCCACACATCCGAAACACCGTCGAAGGTTTCACTCGACGATATCGCGGTACCCGTGACGGGGTGGTATCTCACCTTGGGACCGACTACCACCTAAACCAACCTTTTCTCAAACCGGTCCATCAGCCAAGCTCTGAGAGATGCCCAGAGATTTCTCCCGAGCATTTCACGGAGCCTATAGCTTGGCTCCTCGATAGTATAGTGGTTAGTATACCCGCCTGTCACGCGGGAGACCGGGGTTCGATTCCTCGTCGGGGACCCTCTGGCGCAAGACTAATGACCTTGCCCGGAAAAAACAAATCATGGAAAATTTAACAAGCCACAGGACTTGCTAAATAAAGGCCAAGACCGGTTCCCGGTTGAAGTGCCGATGATGATGATGATAGCTTGATGGAGTGGTATTTCACCGGGCGGCAGGGTGTTGGGACCCCACCTGCCACTGGGCCTTTAGTCGCCTCTTACGACAAGCCGGCCTAGCTGTGAGTATATTCTAATGCCCCATCCACAGGGTACTCTTGGGGCATTGGTAGAACTTCCGCGCTTGGTGCGGACCTCGCTGTCTACTTTTCTCAATTTCACAGGCGAGTGGACTCGGAATAGGGTCGCGAGAAGGGGGGTGGTGGTTGTTTATAGATGTAAGGAGGAAGGGCTGGGTGAGACAGATGTATTGATAGGGTCTATTGTAAAGATGAGGTCAAGTTTTTTTTTTTTTCAGGCACTTTTCTTTTGTCTGTGGAGTCTTTTTTCAGATCTTCTGAGCCCTTTGTATTTGTTCTCGCGTACCCGCGTCTTATGCGGATGATGCATTGCCCGGTATGCAGCATTCTTACATTTAGTCGCTAATTTGCACTCATCATCAAACCAGTCGGTCCGATCTCTATGACTACTGCCTAAGGCTGAGTTGGTAGTACTAATGACAGTATTCTTAAGGCGTGTGCATACGCCCGGCATACTGGCCCCAGGACTTACTTTCCTCCGTTGAGCTCTTCGAGGGCGAGATCTACCCCATAACCAAAGGTGATACTGGTATTCTCATTGTGTAAGGCATTCGTGTTGATTCGAACCTGATCCGCGAATGCAGTACGTCCGTAAGGCAATCCGCGCTCGGAAAACTGTGATAGTGATCCAAGTCGTCGTTGGCACCTCGGTACGTTCTTACCGTCATCAGGCTCGATGAGTGGCGGCGATCTATCAACACGTGGTCAATTTGGATACGGGTGGCTCCATCAGGTGATACCCATGTGGCTTTGTGGATATCTTTACGCGCAAACCTGGTACTCGCAACGACCCAGTTTTTTTATGCTGCCAGTTCGATGACTCGTAGTCCATTGTCATTAGTTTTCTCATGCAAACTATGGGAACCTTCGTAGTGCCTAAAAACCGGCTCCCGACCTATTTTTGCATTCAAATCACCAAGAACGATTTTCACATCGTATCTTGGGCAGGCATTGAGGGCCCATTCGACGTTCTCCTAGAATTTTTCCTTTTTGTCGTCAGGGGACTCCTCTGTAGGTCCGTGAACGTTTATGAGGCTTATGTTCTTAAACTTGCCTCGTAGGCAAAGAGTGCTTAGTCTTTCGTTTATTGCATTAAAGCCGACAATGGCAGGCTTCAGTTTTTGGCTGACTAGAAAGTGTACTCCGAGTACATGGTGTTTTCCATGACAGCTATAATAAATGTCATACTTGTTTCTTTGAATAACACCATTCCCCGTCCATCTTATGTCTTGTAATGCTATTATGTCAGCCTTATATTCGGACAGGGCAACGGCTAGCTGCTGTATAGTGAGCGGAGGTTACATGAGAAAATTTTCAAATCGTTTAGCCATTTTCGTTTCAGTGGTCGTCGTCGTGTACCCGATCTATATCCGAGGCTTGTTAAATTTTCCAGAAAATTTTGTTTGTCCAGGCAAGTTTATTACCCTTGCGTCAACCTTTCTGAGGATGTCGCTGCATGCATTGGTTCACTACTTGGCGGGTGCCAAAGTAGTTATCTAGGGGTGTCACATGAAGAGTGCATGTCAACTTGGATTGAACAGGGACAAGTATCGTCCTGGCCTTCGCCGGGTTGAAAGCAATCAGTGACTTTTCCCTGTATGTTCGCTCCCATCCCACCAATATAACACATGTCAATCAACTGTGAATTATAAACGAGGAACTCAAGTTGTAACTCTGATACATCTTGTGGCGATTTTAAAAGACACGCGATGGTGGTATCCAGAGCACCAAAACAAAATCACAAGATTAAACATGATGAATACATTCTATGTGCATTGGAATTGCCACTATCAGCTGTGAATTTTAATTGATTTTAATTCATAGCTGTTTTGTATAAATTGTTGGCCATGAATGGGAATTCTCAATTACCTTAGTGTGCTCGTGACGGGTGCACTATAGATATGTGTATATTTCATTTTTATATATTCGTAAAATTTGAAGTCCAGGCACAAGCCAAAATTATATTACCGCTCGGAGTAGATTTAATGATCTCCGGACAGAACTTTGTCGCCCGGAGACAATTTTTTTATTTAATAGAAAGAATATACATGTCCTCGCATCTCATAGAGCTGTGTCGATGCATTAGAGTCGCCTTTTCCAAGAGAAGTATTTACATAAAAAAATATGATCAAATCTAATTTTAATTAAAGTGCAACTTTCCGGAGGGCAACCAAATCCGAATCGACCACTTTTATGAGACTGAATACGGAAGTAGATTACTAAATAATATGCAAATGTGTCATGTCATCATGTTGTTAATCGTGCCAGTTTTTTGTAAACTGACCTACAGCCAAGGACAGAATTTCAATAAGAATTGGATCGTAGTTGCTAAAGTCAATGCATTAGATATTTGCATTGAAAGTATCTACACAAATTAAGAATTTCGCCGATTTTAACCGATCAAAAGGAAATCTGAAAACTAACAGGAATTGAACGTTTTTGCAACTCTTCACTAATTGCCACTTTTTCGTCACACTTCACTCGAAATTAGACATCATTAGTCATCCCATTGTGTTTTTATTTCATAAGCACCTTTACATGTTAGCACAACAGCGCGCAACCGAGACTTCTTGGTAAGACACAACGCTTTTTGCGTAATCGTTTTTAGAAGACACTACCAATACAAGCCGACGCTAAAGGTGTTCAGATAAGATTTATGCAAGAGCAGTCAGTGAATGTTTAAGAGAGAGAAAATTTCACTTTAATGCCACGGAGATAAGCGATTGGAGTTCAGACTAAATGGAATACAAACCGCGGTCTCGAGTAATTCCGTGACCACGCCATTAATTACTCACGCTACCTGCAGTGAACAAAGGTGAGTTGCTTCATTGGCTTGCTACAATGCTCCATTCCAAGCATTGGCCATATATACTGTGTCCAGTCCTGGTCAAATGTCGCTGTTTGTTATTTTATTTACACAGCTTTGCGAGAGTGTAGATATATTTAATTAAGTGTAGAGATGCTGTACGTCTTATCAGAATTCTGCTTCACCTTCAGTTTACGATTACAATCCGTTTATAAAGGATTTCATTGTTGATCTACTTCAGTGTACGGGCTGGGTAATCAGAAAGTGCCTTTTTCTTTGGTGAGCTTTTTCACCTAAGAGACATTAAGGTGAAAGCTAGTTTGTTCTCAATTTGGGTTTCACAACATGGTGTCAAATTTTATTATACCATTAGAAATTTAGAATAAAGACATTAGCTCAAATGTTCTTCTTGCTGTTGTAGACATTAATTATATTATTTTGACGTAACGGCAATGTAAAAGATGATGTTTTAAAACCATTTGTGCACCTGAGATCGACAAGGTCTGACAAATGAGATAGTTCTTTCTTAATAAACTTGAATTGTTTATACTACAATACGACAAATATAGAAAGTTTAGTATTTTTTCACACTACACTACTAAACAAAAAACGGTAGTGGATAGGAATGCTTTATCTTTCGAGTCATCTTATCTTTCGAGATATTTCGGCTGCTCATAAATATTGATGGTGGAAATGTTAATGCCACTGAGTAAATTGAAAGAGAAATGGGACTCATCCTTTAGAGGAGGTATAGTTGTCTTTTCTTATCGTAAGACTGTTATCATGACATTTAAAAGCAACATCTGAGTGGCATTTATGTGTGTGAGGTCTAACAACCTTACTAATTATATAATACCCGCATGTTAAGATGCACTTCAAAAACTTCTCGACATAAGATGAAAAAAGGAGTGCATCCCTCTCAGCCTCAGTTGTTAGTTTTTCATATCGGGGTCGAATATCCTCAATCATGCGAGAGAGACTAAGTAGTTTCTCCAGCATTGAGGGTTGCCCCTTTGGAGGCTTTTGTGCCGCCGCTTGGATTTGTGGCATTGTGTTGGCCTGTATGGCGGATCGCTTAGGAACTTGAAAACAATTTGGGGGGGGGGGGGGGGGGGGGGGGTGGGGTTTTCATATTCTTTGTTTGGTTCCCTTTAACCTTATCAGCGAATGTAAATCCATTTTGGATGAAATTTTGTGTGGCCTGTTTTCCGAAGTTTGACTTGGCTACTTGTTTAGCTCGAGTCTCCTTGGTTCTGTGGACTATCTCTTTATATTTGGGACAGTTCCTGTGGCTGGCCGGATGTCCTTTATTACCGCAGTTGCAGCAAATTGGCAACGTAATTTCATCCTGCACATTTGTTGTGGTATCGTATTTTGCTCACGGGAGTTCGCACTTGCCAATATCGCGGATTTTCCACAACGGACGCAACGGCGGGCCATGTTGCAGTTCCGGGAGACATGGCCGAAACGTTGGCAACGTCGGCATTGAGGTATTTCATTGTTATGAAATACTTCGAACACAACTTGTTGATGGAGAGTTGGAAGCGACTTTGTCCGTATTATGTAGTCTATGTCGGTTCCTGGGGCAAGGTGAAGCTGCCATATGTTTACTTTGCTGTATTTTTGCGGTCTGATGTTCACAAACCGTTGTGGGGGAGAGAATTTTTTAACGTCAGTGAATTTGACGTGGGGGAATGTTGCTTCAAGGGCAGTTACGATGTCGTCCTTTTCCCAGCAGGCAGCGACCCGTTTTAAGAGGATGATCCTCGACTTTTCGTCGGCCGGGGTGAATGTGTAATAGTTCACCTCCTTGGCCTTCAGGGTATCGTTAACCTTGGAGAACGTAGGTTACGATTTTATTGAGACTTGGACTCAAGGCCTTTGCCTTAAAGTTGGATATTCCTTGTCGGTTCATATCACCGACGAACTCCTTTAGGTTGAGGTCTTGTGCAAAGACCCCAGGTTGCTGCTTCTTTTTTAAAGCAGGTACGTCTGCCCCGACCGATATTTGGTTGGCCTTTTGAGTTGGAGTGGTCTTGGGTTTCGGGGTTGTTGAGGATGGTACCTTCGATGTGCACGATTTTCCCAGCGGAATGACTTTTTGTGCAGTGGGGTGTACGGAGAGCTTTGCCACGATTTCATTAGCCGTAGCTGGGGATATTATTGGCGTACAGCCGGTGGCAACACGTTTACTGGAGGGCGCTCCTTCGCAGTTCAGCTTGGGTCGAGGTGTTTTCCGCTTTTCCGCGCGGAGAGAGGTGGGCGTGGAGCGGCAAGTATTAAGAGTAGGGACATGGAGACCATTCTCGTCGGCAGAGACATCAAAGTCACTGTCGAGGCTTATCATTTCAGGTTCGACCTATGAATGACGGGTTTCCAGGTTTTTGTGGGGGGGTGGTGTAGTTTTCAATGCTGTGTTCTCCCTCTCGAGAGCAGCGATCCTGGCTACCGCGGTCGCGAGTTCGCTTCTCAATCTCTCAAGAAGAGTCATCAAATCCCGATTGGGTTGATGCCTCAAGCTCTGAGGAGAAGAGAGGTCCATTTTACGAGGGATAAATGAAAGAAAAGTGATGGACACCGGAGATCACAAAGCGCGAGACACAGCCCGATAGGACTAGCTGAATAAAACAACGGAAAGACGATAGGAAAAAGAAAACAGCCCGACGGAACCTAAATTCAACACAAGTCCGAAAAATAAAAAGTTGCTATATAAATTATAAAAGTTATGTTAGAGGAAGAAAGATATTTCGACAACATAAATAGGAAAAATGAGATTTCAGTGAGAAGAAAAGCAAAGGAAATTTAAATGAAAGGAAAAGAATATGAAATGTAATGAAATTGAAATTAAGATGAAATTTAAATGTAAATCAAGGAAAAGTAGAATATAATTTAAATTATAACAAATACTCCCTGTCTCCTTGGGTTTTATCCTGATTGTTTTTTTTTTTTTTTTTTTTTTTTTGTTACTGAGCACAAACACTACTGAATATCGTTATTCACTGACTGATGACTCACTAATATCTTATCGCACACACATCCGGTATATATACTACGTGAACGCCGATGCTATGTGTCGCCGCTACCGCTGCGGCTTCGCCGCCCTGGTCAATATGCAGCAAACTACGCTTATCTCTAAAGTTCTTATCGCACACACATCCCTTACAAGTTACGAAGTGCAGGGTAATACTATAGCCTGCACTTCGTTCGTTCCTATATAAATGAACGAAAATTTGAAAATTTTTCATATGCAAACCAATAGAACTGTACGACGGGTGTGCTTTACTCTACACAATTACACTGAAGATGCCTGCACCAGCATTATGGAACGTTTGGAACCAAGAGTTACGTACGCTATCATTGGCCGGGAGATATGTACACTGTCTGGAAGGCCTCATCTACAAGGGTACGCGAACTTCAAGCGACCTCACAGATTCAACAACATTAAAGGATTTATTGGAAATACAGCTCATCTCGAACCAGCTAAAGGAACTGATCAGCAGAACTACGACTATTGTTCTAAAAGCGGCAATTATTGGGAGTGCGGAATTGAACGAGGTCAGGGTCACAGATCAGATCTGCAATGCGTTGTCGACCTTGTTGAGGCTGGAACCGCAGACCTTCATACGATCGCCACAAGGCACGACGGGTGTGCTTTACTGAAGATGCCTGGACCAGCATTAAGGAACGTTTGGAACCAAGAGTTACGTACGCTATCATTGACCGGGAGATATGTACACTGTCTGGAAGGCCTCATCTACAAGGGTACGCGAACTTCAAGCGACCTTACAGATTCAACAACATTAAATGACTTACTGGAAATACAGCTTATCTCGAACCAGCTAATGGAACTGATCAGCAGAACTACGACTATTGTTCTAAAAGCGGCAATTATTGGGAGTGCGGAATTAAACGAGCTCAGGGTCACAGATCAGATCTGCAATGCGTTGTCGACCTTGTTGAGGCTGGAACCGCAGACCTTCATACGGTCGCCACAAGGTGTCCGACAGCATTTATTAAATATGGACGAAGAATTACTAACTATATACACACTATACGACCAATACAACCAAGAAATTTTAAAACCGTGGTATTCTACTATTGGGGACCTCCTGGATCTGCTAAGTCAAGACGCGCAGCTGACGAGGCAACAAGACCTGATCATCGAGTCTATTATAAGCCTCATGCATTAACTCGTCATTGTGATGTCCAGGCATTCAAGACCAATATACATCTACACCTCCTTTCCTTATCCGCTTTCCCTCTATCCGCTCGCACTGTGCTCTGACATTTAAAGGTATTACAAAATTTTCCTTTTGTGCGCGCGTTAGTGTAAAAAAAATAAAAATAAAGGATGAATACATGTTTGAAACTGCGAAAAGTGCCACCAAATGCGTGGGATTACTTAAGAGTTGCAAAAGATACTTGTAGGGGTACGAGATCGCGACGCCACACGGGCGAGAGTTCTACCTCGTCCCCAATATTCACTTAATGAAAGTTCCGCCGTAATTAGTTCACCGAGGGGAAACATCACACACCGGAGAAATAAAAAAACACGTCGCCAATACACGCGGAGAAATTAAACACAGTATTCCTTTGGTTTAGTTTTATATTTATTTAATTGGGAAACACTATTGTTGGGTAAATGGTTGAATTCGCGGATTATCGTTTTCGTTTAATTTTTTTATTAGATATTAAGATCGTACTATGGGACGTCAATAAAAAAAAACAATCTTCGCCACGACACGGGGTATATTATTGATGTGTACGCGCCTCCATGCCCACCGGGGAGCGGGAGTTAGCATGACCATGGCGGCCAGCGGATGAATTTCGACTCAGCGATAATCATCTCGTGCAGCGATGATTCGCATTTTTGGGGTGTTTATTATGTCGTGGTAGATATCCTCTCCAATAAGAATATCGTTTTTACCTACCACCAGAGAAACGTAAAGTCTCTCTTGGTGGTATGTGTGAGATCGTTCGGATCTGTTTGGTTCAAGGGCAATGGGTAAACGAAGCAGACAGGCGGATAAGACAAAAGAGAGAAATGACCAAATGCGCCGTTGGTAATGCAGGTCATTGTTTACGCGATGCCTCGCCGCTATTATCGACGTTGGGAAAAAAAAATGCTAAAAGCAAATTGGATGTTTATGGCATCTCTGGCTGCAGTAGAAACCGGGTAAATGTTTATATTAGGAAATGCTGCAGAATTTGGTTTCAGCGTCTATTGCGCTAATTATATGCAGCTGCTTGGGTTGTTTATGGATGAAAAAAAAAAAGGTCGCCAGCCAATGTGTATGAAAAGGTATATGACGCGTCTGGGAAAATAGACGGCGCAATATTTATGGTCCCTGTCATGACGGTTACATTGAATGCAATCCGAATCATTTTGTTTACAGGAATTTGTCTGGTACCGAATTGGTTTAGAATACCAGATAAGCAAAGAAAGAAATCTAACGGAAAATTGTATGCGAAGGGGTGCATGGAAAGGTAAGTTTTCTTTATAGGGATTTTAAGATTATAGATAGTGATCTGTATAACGCGTGAAGCATTTACAGGTACTAATACTGTTGCATTAGCGAACTTAAGGAAGTTGGGTAGTAGTTAAGGGGGTTTTTTCAGGTAAGTGGACCGTGGGGTTTGGCGAAACTGCTACATACTTCACTCCATCCAACCTGGCCACTATTTACAAGGCGTATATCCGTCTCAAAATGGAATTCAACTCCCATATTTGGTCAGGCGTATCCGAAACTGCACTCCATGTGCTCGATGGGATACAAAAACGAGCAGTGAAACTTATTGGGGACTCAAGATTCTTCGGAGATTCGTCGTATTGTTTCACGCAAGTCAATTTATATGCGCTCCACAAGACAATCAGATGGATCGCACCCGTTTGTGGTTCATCTCCCGACAGCGCGAACATCCCTGCATCAGAACTCGTTCCGTTACAGAGCGGGGAAGCTGTGGAACTCCCTTCTCACGCGACTGTTCCCGGAGCGTTACAAACTGCAACTGTTCAAAAAGAACTGCAACGGTTATTTGGTGGTATCCCAGGGCGGCCACTCGGCGCTATAGGTTCGCCTCCCCCGAGAGAAGTCTAAAAAAAAAAAAGAATGTGAGCCCACTTCGTAACAAATATATGTCTTGTAAGTTCTGGTCGGGTAGGATAGGCAGTATTATTTCATGCTTACTTTCTATTCTTTAGTTTAGAAAACCTAAATATTACGCCACACTTTTAACAGCCGAATGTCACTCCTCTTTAATTACAGTTACAGAGCGGGGAAGCTGTGGAACTCCCTTCTCACGCGAGTGTTCCCGGAACGTTACAACCTGCAACTGTTCAAAAAGAACTGCAACAGTTATTTGATGGCATCTTGGGGCGCCCAGTCGCGCTATAGGTTCGCCTCTTTCGAGAGAAGTCTACTAAAAAAAAAAAAAAAAAAACCGCAAGTCGATCAATTCCGTCGTTAGAACACAGGCGCAACGTATCATTCCTATCTCTTTTCTATAGGTATTACCACGGCCGTTGCTCAACTGGACGTGCTGAATGTGTTCCGCCCCTTCAGACATTTTCCCGCGATACCCGTCAATCTGTGAATGCGCATCAATTCACATTGAAAGTCAACTTCAGACGCACAAATAAACATAGAGAGTCATTCTTCAACCGAACCACACAAATGTAGAATGCTCTACCTGATCATGTGTTTTCTTGTCGTTGTAATGTCCAGGTATTTAAGAGCAATGTACATCGATACCTCCTTTCCTTATCCACTTCCTCTCCGTCCGCTCGCACTGTGCTCTGACATATAAGGGTACTCCAAAACCCCCTTTGAGCGTGCGTTAGTGTAAAAACAAAATTAGTGATGCCGATGCCCTTAGTGACACAAACTGCCGTTACTAATTGAATGTCGAGAGTTTTTCACGGGCAGTCTAGGTTATACTTATAATTGTTATTTACAGTATTGTTTTCTATAAAAACCTTTGCATGATGTACCCCTGTCATAGTCCCCCGCGCCCTGGAGATTCGAAATTCTTTATGTTAGAAGGTACCATCATGTCTTCTTTCAACTTCATTCCAGGTCATCAGGTAAACGTCCGGATCATAGTCGAAAAAGTCACCAGACAATATCGCCGAATGTACTCAATTGGAAGCGATTTACCACCTAAACCACCTTTTTAATTTATCACTTCATCAACCCAACTCCGAAAGATGGCTAAGGATTTCCCCTGATAATTTCATGGAGCCTAAAGCGTTTGCGACGATAGTGAAGAACGTGTGATTCGTACTGACGCTAGGGCGGTTAGAATCACTAAAAATTGAACCAATGCTTAACACATCAGGCCACTGCCGCATGTACGAATTCGATTTCTAAACTCAAGTACACTCAACTGATGTGGAATTGTTGTGTTATCGCTATCCTTTCGGCGTTCTTCACTATTTGCTTGTATATTCTGTGTGTATCTATTAGAAACGCCACAAGCCCATTCCTTGATGGAATGGTATTTCACCGGGCGATGTGACATTGGATCCTCATCTACCACTCGCATTTTACGACAAGCCGATCTAGCTGTTAGTATATTCTAACGCCCTACTCACAGAGCACTTTTGGGGCATCCAACATCATCATCACCATCATCGGCACTACAACCAGGATCCGGTTTTGTCCTTATTTAACAAGTCTGATGCTTGTTAAACGTTCCAAAATATTTTGTTTTTCCGGGCAAGGTTTTTATTAGGGGACACCCAACAAAAGGTTTATAAATCAAGGTGAGCACTTGCCTTATACGTCCCGTATGATATTTTTGAGTGCTCCCATCTAAGCGTCTTCAGCCTTCACTGTCGTTGTTATCACTGGGTGATAAACGTCGCTCCCAAATTCTGCCTGAAACTGTGGTATACGCAAATAGAAAAATGTTTTCTCTCTCGTTTTTTCAACGATAAATTCCGGATAACCTACTACCTAGAATGTACATTTTGGTGAATTGGGTTACCAAAACATGTTTGCCATTAAAAGTGGATTAGCTATTGAGAGCTGCGTACTGGTCCAGTAAACCCTCAAAGGTTTTACTTCACTAAGCTAAATTAAGTACACCTCAAATATAGTATTGCATTGACTTGTTAAGGCTGTACTATTCATGTTCAATAAAGGATGTCATTAAAAAAAATTATTGGATGAGTTACACCCTCAAATTGTTAATTATTTTTTGCTTCTATGTCAGGTTGTCATGTACTAAAATGAAGTCACACCACAAGTGAGAACTATAGGTAACACTCCGTTAGCTGTGGAAGTAATATGATATATACATGTACTTTGCAGGAGCCACCCTGTATCGTAACAGACAACCCACAGAGCTTAATCAAGAGAACCACAATTTGATTGTGTTCAAATAAAACCTACGAGTAATATCAGTGTACTTATCACCTACATGTGTGCCCCTTGGGTATATAATAATAAAATATGAAAACTCCGTAGAGAACTGGAACCACCTTGTTGAGGCCATGTAATCTATAAATAATGCCTGAAATATCTTCCAGTGGCTAATTATCTTCTCTGTTAATTGATTGCTAAGCTTCCTATTCTCCTGGTTGAATGTTCACGTCACTTCTTGCTAATCAGTTGGGGATTGTCGTTCATCAATTTATTTAATTGCCACTTAGCGTGTCGGATAATCCATATCTCGGATGACTACAATATCTGTCCGTATTGCTGTCGCCGTAATTAAACCTACACACATCAGTTCATAATTTCATCATATCGCAATGAACCCATCTGTGCTGGCGCCGATCTATCCTCGCATCCTTGTTTTTTCGCTCTTGTATTCGGAGGTAGCTAAGTAATTAAACTGGTAATTGAATTTCCTCGAATGGAAACACTTGGCATGGGGTCACCTACGCACAATGATGTGAATGGATCATTCATCTTGAATCGTTCAAATAGAAATTGTGTAAATTGATGGAGAAGGCCCTTTTTAAGTGCGCAACGCCCGCATGAGGCTGACTCTTCCAAAGACGTGCTGGAAAAATATTGTGTATCAACGCAATTTGGAAAATTTCCATCTTAAGTCGCCGCTCTAACCAGTCTATTCTGGATCCCGCGGATTTTCATATTACGCCAACCGTCACTGTGCCTCTTCGACACCCTCGGTATTTGCATGGCTGAGTTTGTCCATGTGCGCGGTGAACGTTGGACAATTGATGTTAAGGTCTGCTTTCTTCAAAAATATGGTTATAGAGTTTTTGATTTTATTTTTCCTAATTCTACTTTTTGCATTTAACACGCGGCTATTCGAGTCCATCATACCGTGAAGTTCTGTCTTGCTTCGGTAAACCCTTGGCATATGCTGAATTGTGTATGCCGCCTTACAGCCAACGCTAGGGTAGCCTGGCTACGGATCGAAGCAGAAGTTATGCCCAACGGTTGGAACAATTTCATGTACCGGTAAATTAGAGAATTAACTTTCAGTTCTTACCACTCTGAGTGTGGAATAAGAATACTGTTTAAGGAGTGGGTTTTTCTTTTTCTGCCGTAGGTTCAGGATGACGGGGCCTCTAAGCGTTTGCGCCAAAAATGATTTTCATGCGTCAATCGCACTCAAGATTTACTTGTTACGCATTTATTGCCTACGTGACTAACATCTCTTAGTAACGCTTGCATCCTTGTTAGCGCCTATCAAACATTTATGTCGCACCATTTCTTAGAGGTAATAAAACAGGAAAATTGCTGAAGGATCGCGTGTCCCATAAATTTTATTTAATCTTCGCCTTAGATATGCTATCTTATGATGCTACGTCATAGTAAAAGTCGCGCAGTGATGAATGTTGGTAAAGAACAATTAAGTGAAATCATTTCCAAGGACACATTTGCTGTTGGGAAAACTAAAATGTTTTGTAGCTTAAAAATAACTTTGAATAAAACGGATACCTAGAAAAGAATGAAATCGCTTTTTTAGGAGCTCTAATCCTTCCCAGGTTCAGCACTTAGTTTACATGTAAGCTTTGGTGGAACGATAGTAGTAGTAAAGTAATGCTTGCGCTCGTTCTCTTATTTAATAACTTACAGGGCTTGTCTTTCTCTTTCATAAATTATACCAACTTTTTCCAAGGAAAGAAAACTTTTTACATCGCTTCCACAAGAAAATATAAAGTCACCCGGAGACGCCTTAAAAATGGTTTCTCCTGGTCTTTTAGAATACCATTCATAGTCATGATCATAACCAATCAATGACGAGACTACACTTGTACGATAGTTAGAACAACAACGAAGTTCATAGCGTAAACTTGGTTTTATTACTTAACTAGTTTCTCGGTCTTTTTTCGGAAGACAAAGAGAGGTCGGCGAAGCAATACATAATTTTCAGAGTCATCATCATCATCGGCACTACAACCGAGATCCGGTCTTGGACTTATTTAACAAGTCTCTCCACCGGTCCCGATTTCGAGCCGATGTCATCCGGTTTGCACTCCCAAGTTCTGTGCGTCCTGGTCTACGGCATCGTTCCATCGCAGGTAAGATCTGCCGCGCTGTCGTCTTCTATACATCCTGCCAAAGAGGACTTTCCGAGCAGGCTCCTCTTCGCTCATTCGATCTAGGTGTCCCGCCCACCGGAGTCTACCGAGCTTGATTTTTCTTACAACATTAGCTTCAAGGTAGACAGCGTACGACTCACGGTTGTAGGTTCTCCGGAATCGCCCCCCATAACATACGGGGCCAACAATTCTCCTTAAGACCTACCTCTCGAACGTGGCCAAGAGTTCAGAGTGCCTTTTATTGAGCACCCAGGTCTCGGATTCATATACACACTTTTTTTGTTTTATCTCCATATTTATTCACAATTCAATTACAGATTGTACTTAAGACTGAATGTTAAGTTCTTTTTTACAAATATTATTCCTACCTTAACTTACTCTTCGCTCTAATTTAACCCATATATCACTACTGCTAAGACCATGGTCTTGTACATCTTGAATGTTCTGGATAAATTTCGGGAGAATCTTGTTAGACCATAGTAGGCTTTGTTGGATTTGATCAGCCGTCTGCGTATTTCTTCTCCCACATTGTTATCAGCTGATACTATCGACCCAAGGTAGTTAAAGGATTCCACAATTTCAAATTCGTGCTCCACTACCGGACAATGGAGGAAACTCCACGACCACGAATTAGAAGAGCTATACCGCAAACCTACAATAGTGAGAGTAATCACGTCGCAAAGATTAAGATGGCCCAGACATGTGGCGCGAATGGGCAACGATAGGACTGTGGCGGTTCCGCCAAATTCCACGGTTCCTGAAAAACCCCCATCCATACAACCCAGTCTGCATAAGCTTTCGCTAATGCAATCGCATTAGCATCTAAAATGCTTCACGCATTTAAGAGATCAAATCTATGATCTTTAAGTCCCTGTAAAGAAAACTTACCTTTCATGCATTCTCTTAGCATACCAATTCTCTGTAACATTTCTTTCTTACCTTATCAGGAATCTCAAACCAAGAACCTGAAAACAAGATGATTTGGTTTACATATAATGAAACCATCATGACAGAGATCATAAATATTGCGCCGCGCCATGTGAACAACAATGTTCTCTACATACACATTGGCCGGCGACTTACACCCTTGGGACCAAAGCAAATACGCATTTCGCGTCTCTTGCATCAATTAAATCCTACAGCATATTTAAATGCAAATAGGAACTCAATACCTACCCTTACTAGCGATGCCATTAACACATTTCCCCTTTGTGTAAATAGAAAAACCATTAGCGCCTCTTCCTAATGGCGATACATATACCTACGCATCCGCACCACAGCATAGACACAGGTCATAAATCTCTTTTATCCTACATAGTTCTGGATCCGTTTCCCAGTAACCTTCCCATATAAACAAAGATCTGACGATCCCTTTCCCTTCCTTTGTGTATCAGGTTCTGAATCATGGCTTTGATCTATGAAAGGAACCGACGTACACACACACTTATGTATTGTAAAGACCTCCTCTATGAGATCGTTTTGGTTACTCCAAAGAGAGACTTTACGTCTCTCTTGGTATAGGAGAACGCACCCCTAAATTAAGAGAGCCTGTTTCACTGACGAAATTTCCCTTGATCAACGATTGAATATCGTTGAGTCCTTTACCATACTTCGACCACGCTCGTCAGATAACTCCCGCTGTCTGTAGCGCTGCAGACACGCGAAAACAATATGTCGAGTCGAGTGTGCTTCCGGGAGTCTTCACCAATATCAAGTTTATATTAATAATAATTTAATAGTGAGTAAAGTAACTGTATGTTAAAATAATGAACTCTAAATTGCTGTTGATCGGTGCACTCTTTGCACTGGTCCCCATCGTCGTGGCTGATGCCCCCATGCAAGTACAATAAAATTAAACATACGTTCATAAAATAAAAAAACGTTAGATAAAACCAATAACAATAGAAAACCGAGTGTTTTATTTGTACGACGTGCAGTGTTTTCTGTGAACAGTTTTCTGACAGTGTTTAGCGGGACATTGTCGAAACTTTTAGTGACAGTCGGATGGGGATAGGAGTGAACCGTGTGCCCATGTATTGCATAATACTTCTAATCTCCACAGGACCGCGCGTAGAAATCTTAACGACAGACCAACGGGAAAGAGACCGGCACGACGGCCACGACGGAGATGGGAAGACAATGTAAGGTTTGACCTTGAGGAGATCGGATCGGCTGGTCAAGCGTAGAAGGAGAGTGCACAGGACAGGGACAGATGGCGGAATCGAGTAGGCGAGGTCATGAACTTCCGGGTCCCTACAGATAGTAAAAAAATATTGCTAATATATACAGTAGTAAAAAAATATAGCTCCACTACCCTGATAGTTTGACCAACGTTAGGTCTTCTCTTCGCAGAAGTTGCCACCATGTACATTGTTTTTCCCTCATTAACGTGCAGTCCCGATTTTTGTGCCGCCTGTGGGATCTGGCTGAAGGAGTCCTGTACAGCCGATTCGGATCTACCGATGATGTCGATGTCATCTGCGTAGACAAATATCTGGCTGGACTTGGTGACAATAGTCCCTCTAGCTGTAACGCCAGAGACGCGGATTGCTTTCTCCAACGTCAGGTTGAAGAGGAAGCAGGCCAGACTGTCCTCTTGTCGAAGTTCATTAAAGATGTTCATTGGTTTGGACAGCAATCCCGCTATTTTTACTTGAGTAGTTACGTTGGTCATGGTCAATCTATGGTTTGGAATGCCGAACTCTCTCATGGCATTATATAGTTCTACCCTGGCTATGCTGTTGTACGCGGCCTTAAAGTCTATAAATAGATGATATAATGGAATCTTAAATTCCAGAAATTTTTCCATCGCCTGACTATCGCTGATTTGCCTGGGATGAAACCACACTGGTATTGAGCAATCATGGCTGTAGCGTATGGAGCTATCCGATCGTGTATGATAGAGGAGAGTATCTTATAGGCGGTACTCACCAATGTTATACCTCTATAGTTGCTGCACAGTGTATATATATTCGTTCTTATGTATGGGGCAAATTATTCCAAGACTACAATCTTCCGGCATCTCCTCTTGCTCCCATACCCGCACCACGATCTCATGAATTGCGTGTTGTAACGCTGTCCCTCCTTGTTTGATCAGCTCAGCTGGTATGCCATCAACTCCGGGGGGTTTAGTTGATTTGAGCTGTCTTATGGCTTCTAATGTTTCCTTAATGCATGATGGGGGCAGCATTTGCTCTTGGTCTTGCATTGGCGGAACCTTCAGTTTTTCTGTGAGCTGACCATTTAGCAATTCATGCACTTCCCAGAATGCCTTCCGGATTGGTGGTCAGATACCCTCTTTATCCTTGCAGTGAGTTCAACGTGGTGTGTACTGCATCATACTGCGAATTATTAGGTAGAGCTTCCGCGCCTGGTGCACGTGTAGTGCAGTTTTGGATGCGCCTGACCAAATATGGGAATTGAACTCCATTGTTGGACGAATATACGCCTTGTAAATAGTGGCCAGGTTGGATGAAGTGAAGTATCTTTTGCATCTCTTAAGGAACTTCATACATTTGGCTGCACCTTTCGCAGCTTCAAATATGTGGTCATTCCAGTTAAGAGTTGAATTAATTCGAGTGCCAAGGATTGATAGTTCCCTGGCTTCGTCGATGCAAGTGCCGTTCATAGACAGTATATTTACTTTTAGGCTCGCCTTTGACGACAAGAGGCAGCACTGGGTTTTTAAGGCATTGAATTCTACTCAGTTAGATAATCCCCACTGATATATATTGTTGAGGTCTGAATTCAGTGTATAAAGCATAAGTTGCTGCTTGGTAATGACGTTCGAAGAGTTTGGACGGGAGTGTTCGTATGGGTATGAGAAACTCAACGTGCTATCATCAGCAAACGAGTGAATTGGGTTGTACGTAATTGACAAGAGATCATTTAAAAAGATCAAGAAGAGAGTGGGTGAGAGTACCGAACCCTGGGGAACATCTGCATTCATTTTGACACCATCAAGAACCACTTGAGTTGAACGGCCAGAAAGATAGTCTCTTATCCATTGGATCAGGGAATTGTCCACTCCACATGAATGCAATTTTGAAAAAAAGGCTGGATGCCAAACACTGTCGAGGGCTTTTGAAATATCCAATGCGACTACCTTGCTTTCACCGAGGCACTGTATAGAATGTCTCTACTTTTCAGTAAGGTACGCCATCAGATCTCCTGTGGACCTGTTGGTACGACAGCCATAGTGGCGGTCATTGAGGAGGTCATTTGATTCCAGATATTTCGAAAGTTGACGGTTGATAAGTGATTCCATTATCTTGCAGAGAAGTTATTGCTATGGCTCGATAAGAAGAAAGCTATGATTTGTCACCCTCTTTGAGAACTGGCTGAATGGTCGCTGTCTTCCATCTATTTGGGAAACGGCCAGTAGAATAAGATAAATGGAAAAGTTTCCGCAGTGGTTTAGCGAGTGAAGAAGAACATCTCTTCAAGAGGATTGGGAGAATGCCATCCGGACCAGCGGATTTATGTGCGTTTAGCTCTTTGAGTGCGCGAGCAACAGTACGCGTTCGGAAGCGAATCTGGCACATGGTGTGCTGCTTATGCTCAAGTTGAGGTGGAACTGATGCGGTATCAGGCAGCGTTGAGTTGGCTGTAAAACGTGCAGTAAGTCGATTCGTCTTCTCTATTGTAGTGGTGACTGGTTTGTCATCGACTATAAGCAATGGAATGGGTGAAGAGACTGAGGTTTGAATGTTTTTCACGAATGCCCAGAAGTTTCTACTACATGTGAGAGAGTGTAGTATTGTTCGTCTCACTCTCTGGTCATGCAAGAACTTGGCGCGTTGAATATACGCATTGCTGTAATTTCTAGCTCTCTTAAATCATTTCCGATTTTCCTCAATATTGTTTGATTTATACAACCGGAAGCTCAACTCTTTAGTCTTAATGTCCTCTCTGCACTCGGAATCGAACTTCTTGCACTCTTGGGTTTGATACTCTTTAATCTGTGTGGAATAAAGGTTAGCATGCCAAGTAGAATCGTGTCTGTCAATGTGTCCAATATAGAGTCAACATCGTCATTGAGGAAAAATAACGACCAATTTAACCTCCCAAATAACAAAAATCGTTGCTAATCGCTTGATCTTAGGTCCAAGACTATAAGGTGAATGCATCAATCTTTTGGAGTTTCTGACGAATCATTAGATGTGATGGTTGTCATATCCTGATGAAACATATTACCTTTTCTGGCTCGCCAATTATGTTCGCGTGTGGTCTATCACTAGGTTCAAATGACACAATTATTAGCAGTAGAGGTCCGAACTTAATTTTTGGCCATATAAAAGTAGTTCATATCATGCGATTTCTTTCCACTCCCACCAAATCTACAGTAAAGCTGGCAATTAGTATTGGTTTAGTCATCGCTTGTGCTACTTCACTGCTCTGTGAAAACACTTGTTTTTGTATAGTATTGTCGAATGTGAACAATTTCTTCTCTCCAGCCATCATGTGCTTCTCTTTGGACAAAGTTTAGCATATGGGAGTTCGATTCATACAGAATTTTTGCATCAATCGCGACAATAAAACATCGAGCATATTTTTGAACCCAGTCTTATGTATGTGGTGTGAAACAATTTTATGGTCTATCCTTCATCTCCGGAAGAACTTTCGGATTCTTACAGCCTTCAATAAATAAATTCGGTGCCTCATCGATGTTACGGCTGCTAATTTGCTAGTGTACTTCGAACATTTCCATCAACGTTTACGGGTCTGCCTGTATGGGGTGGATCTTTAATATCAAAAATACCGGAACGTTGTCCATGAGGTGTTAATTGTGCTTACTTGGTATTGCCGACATAAACATTATTCAAAATCCCTGCCGGCTCCTCCAGACACCATGTCTTCCGTGACCTGTTCTCGATTATCTTTTTGCAAGACAGAGATCTTTCGGAACTAGCCGACTGTGTTATATAATTAACAGCTGTTAATTATCACCCGCCCTAAACTGCACTTAAAATTCTTGCCAGTCCATATCCCTTCCCTATACCAAAGCATCACATCAAAAATACAAAATCACATTCCCACCAAGTGATAGACAAATTTGAAAATAAAATAAATCCCTAGAAATACATGATCCCTATCCCAATAGATTAATATTTTGCTGGCCACAGGTCCAAAATATTATCTACACAAAACAACAACACTCTCCCAAAAAAGTTTCCCTTGTTGGATGTACCGTTGTAAAATAACCCTCTGTATGGATAAGGACAGTCGATAGTACTTATGACCATTGGATAGGGGCGCACATAACGGTATATTGAACGAATCAAGTTTTGACTCCATGTGGGTTAAACCAGTGGTCGGTTTACACGTCAGGTGTTGAAAAAAGAAAAAAAAACCCCGAATGACAAATGTCCACGGAGAGAGTTAACTCTTGATCATCATGGGAGTTGAAAATTAGATGTGGAGCGCGGGGGTTCGGTATCCGTTAAAAATAAGTTGCAAAAATAAAATAATAAAACCAAAAGTTTAAAGCAGTTGAAATTTGTCTGCTGAAAAGTAATAAGTTCGATTTAAAATACAATAGAAAATTAAAAGTTCGATTTAAAGTACAATAGAAAATTAATAGAAAAGTTCGATTTAAAGTACAATAGATAATCAAAAGTTCAATTTACAAGAAAAATTAATAGAACGTTTGGTGTCGAAAAGAAATAAGTTCGATTTAAAGTACAATAGAAAATTAAAAGAACGTTTGGTGCTGAAAAGAAATAAGTTTGATTAGGATTAAAGTAAAGACAATAAAAAACAAAACCAGGTGTTTTATTTGGAAATAAGCAACCGCCCACAACTCTCCTAACAAGACCAATCCGGGGTAAGTTTTGTGACTTAAACACTAACAACAATTGTTATATTAATAAACATAACAACTGGCAACCCACCTCAATGTCAAAATAATTGTTAAAATTGCATGAACTGTGGTTTTGTCAATGTTCAGCTCTTAAGAAAACTCTTTAACATTGAAATTACGTTATTCAAGAAATAATTGTTTGATTTTTTTTTGTGTTACCTCCAAGGGTAAACGTTGAAGAGACCGTCCGGAACTTCACACACTTGTTTGGGCCAGTTGGACCACTCGTAGGCCTGTGCTTTCGACATAGTCGAGTCCCCATAAGCCCTTTTTAAATTGTTATCGAATCGGCACAAGTACTTTCGTTTATAAGTTCAAACTAATTATTCATAGTAAACTAATTTATCCATAGTAAACTTCGCAGAGAAATTCGGAAATCGACAGCTGCTGTAAACAGACTAGTCCACAGAGCGTGCCCACATTTGGTTTTGTAATTAAGATAGATTTTGTTAACTTGACAAACAAAAAAAAAAACTAGCGCTTCCTTTTAAGCGGTTCATTTAACGCTAGATTGCCCAAAGAAATCATTTTGACTGCTTTTTAATTTCCATTAGAAAAACAATTATGTATATAATGACACAATTTCTTAAAATGTTGTGACTTTTTGTACAATATATGCGTTTATTAATAATTATATATACCTCCCCCCTCCTCCATTTCCGGTATATATATATATATATATATATATATATATATATATATATATATATATATATATATATATATATATATATATATATATATATATGTATATATATATATATATATATATATGTATATATATATATATATATATATATATATATATGTATATATATATATATATATATATATATATCATCGGCACTACAACCGGAATCCGGTCTTGGCCTTATTTAACAAATCTCTCCACCGGTCCCGATTTCGAGCCGATGTCATCCAGTTTAGCACTCCCAGGCTCTGGGCGTCCTGGTCTACGCCATCCCTCCATCGCAGACAAGGTCTGCTGCGCTGTCTCCTTCCATACATCCTGCCACAAAGGATATTCCGGGTTGATTTTTCTTACAATATGAGCTTCAAGGTAGATTGCGTACAACTCATGGTTGTAGCGTCTCCGGAATCGTCCTCCCTCACATGCGGGGCCAACAATTCTCCTTAAGACCTTTCTCTCGAACGCGGCCAAGCGTTCAGAGTGCCTTTTATTAAGCACCCAGGTCTCGGATCCATACATGAGTACTGGTAAGACCATGGTCTTGTAGAGTAGTAGCTTGGATGTTCTGGATAAATTTAGGGATTTAAAGAGCCTTGGTAGACCATAGTAGGCTTTGTTGGATTTAATCAGCCGTTCGCGTATTTCTTCTTCCATATTGTTATCGGCTGATACTATTGACCCAAGGTAGTTAAAGGATTGCACTGCTTCAAATTCGTGCTCCACTACCCTGATAGTTTGACCAACGTTAGGTCTTCTCTTCGCAGAAGATGCCACCATGTACTTGGTTTTTCCCTCATTAATGTGCAGTCCCAGTTTTTGTGCCGCCTGCTCGATAGTGAAGGATTCCTGTACCGCCGATTCGGTTCTACCGATGATGTCGACCTCATCTGCGTAGGCAAGTATCTGGCTGGACTTGGTGACAATAGTCCCTCTGGTTGTAACGCCAGAGTCACGGATTGCTTTCTCCAACGCCAGGTTGAAGAGTAGGCAGGCCAGACCGTCCCCTTGACGGAGTCCATTATAGATGTTTATTGGTTTGGACAGCAATCCCGCTACTTTTATTTGACTAGTTACGTTGGTCATGGTCAACCTACAAAGTCGTATCAATTTATTTGGAATGCCGAACTCTCTCATGGCATTATATAGTTCTATCCTGGCTATGCTGTCGTAGGCAGCATTAAAGTCTATAAATAGACGATATAATGGAATCTTAAATTGCAGATATTTTTCCATCGCCTGCCTAATGGTGAATATCTAATCAATCGTTGATTTGCTCATATGAAGCCACACGGATATTCACCAGTGATGACTTTAGCGTATGGGGCTATCTTGTACGATAGTGGAGAGTATCTTATAGGCGGTACCCAGCAATGTTATACCCCTATAGTTGCTGCACAGTGTGTTATCTCCTTTCTTATGTATCGGGCAAATTATTACACGGTGCCAATATTCTGGCATCTCCTCTTGCTCCCATACGTGCACCACGATCTCATGAATTGCGTGATGTAACGCTGTCCCTCCTTGTTTGTTCAGCTCAGCTGGTATGCCATCAGCTCCAGGGGCTTTATTCGATTTTAGCTGTCTAATGGCTTTTAATGTTTCCTCAATGCTTGATTGCGGCAGCATTTGGTCTTGGTCTTGCATTGGTGTAGCCTCCAATTCTTCTGTGAGCTGACCATTTAGCAATTCATTGAAGTGCACTTCCCATCGCTCCAGAATGCCTTCAGGATCGGTGATCAGATTACCCTCTTTATCCTTGCAGTAAGTGCAGCGTGGTGTGTACCGCGTCATACTGCGGATTATTTGGTAGAACTTCCGCGCCTGGTGCGGACCTCGCTCTCTACTTTTCTCTATTTCACATACAAGGTTTTTTTCCCAAACACTTTTCTTTTGTCTGTGGAGTAATTTTTCAGATCTTCTGAGCTCTTTGTATTTCTCCTGACGTACCCGCGTCCTATGAGACTGCTGCATTGCCCGGTATGCAGCATTCTTACGTTTAGTCGCTAGTTTGCACTCATCATCAAACCAGTCGTTCCGATCTCTACGACTACTGCCTAAGATGGAGTTGGCAGTACTAATGACAGTATTCTTAAGGCGTGTCTATTTCTCTTCTACGCCCGGCATTCTGGTCCCAGGACTTACTCTCCCCTCGTCGAGCTCTTCGAGGGCGAGTCTTAACGCATGACCAAAGGTGTTGCTGGTGTTCTCATTGTGTAAGGCAGCCGTGTTGATTCGAACCTGATCCGCGGATGCAATACGTCTCCGTAACGGGGGTGTCATAGGGGAAAATAACGCTACAGGCCGTATCTGAGAGAATGGTTAAAGTTGACATTGTTAAGCATCCGCGAAAGAGGTTCGCTGAATCCATGGTAATCCCCGCCTTTTCAACATGGCCAAAGGTGTTACTAGTATTTTCATTGCGTAAGGCAGCCGGGTGGATTCGAACCTGATCCGCGGATGCAATACGTCTCCGTAAGGCAATCCGCGCTTGGAAAACTGTACGAACAAGACAGTGATCCGAGTCGACGTTGGCGCTTTGGTACGTTCGTACCGTCATCAGGCTCGAAGAGTGGCGGCGATCTATCAGCACGTCAATCTATCAATTTGGTTGCGAGTGACTCCATCAGGTGATACCCAGGTGGCTTTGTGGATATCTTTACGCGGAAACCTGGTACTCGCAACGACCAAGTTTTTCGATGCTGCCAATTCGATGACTCGTAGTCCATTGTCATTAGTGTTCTCATGCAAACTATAGGAACCTGCGTAGTGCCTGAAAACCGGCTCCCGACCTAATTTCGCATTCAAATACCCAAGAACGATTTTCACATCGTATCTTGGGCAGGCATTCAGGGCCCGTTCGACGTTCTCATAGTATTCTTCTTTTTCGTCGTCGGGGGACTCCTCTGTAGGTCCGTGAACGTTTATGAGGCTTATGTTTTTAAATTTGCCTTGCATATATATATATATATATATATATATATATATATATATATATATATATATATATATATATATATATATATATATATATATACATATATATATATATATATATATATATATATATATATATATATATATATATATATATTGCGTTTGCAACGATAATGAAGAGTGTGTGATTCTAACTGACGCTATGACGGTTAGAATCACTAAATATTGAACCAATGCTCAACACGTCAGGTCACTGCCGCGTGTACGAATTCTATTTCTAAACTCAAGTACGCTCAGCTGATGTGGAATTGCTATGTTTTTGCTTGGTATACGGCTGATACTTTTAGCTTATTAGATTTTCTTTTGGTGTTCTTCACTATCTGCGTGTGTATTGTGTTGTTATAATTATTTATACAATTTAATTTAAATATATATGTAAATAATATCGTGGGTGTTGAAAGTATGGATGCCGACGTACGGCGAGTATTCACTTTGTCTCCAACGATGTTGTTGCGTGAAATGATCGCCAGGTAATCCATGAGATATCCAGTAGGCCACAAGAGTGGTTTAAATAAAAATTCGCTGTAGGTTTTTGTTTTTGATATGTCTCTTTACTTGTCTTGGTGTGGGTGAACAATTGAATTTTTTGAATATTTGACCATTGTTTATATGATCTATTTCATGTAACAAACGATTGATGTTTAATTTAAAACTTAGTAACAACTTCACTGGTATTGTATGTAATAGAAACAATACATTATTACACGGACAATAAGGATATATTTACTATAAGGCGACAATAAGAATATATTATTACGCGGACCATAAGACAGCACACGATTTTAACACTTGATGCTTCCTCACTCGACTTGCTCCAGGGTTGAATAAGGACTCCGTTTAAAACTTACAAAAATGACTCGATGATGAGCACCAGTATGCACAGGCTACGGTAGTTGAGTAACGACTGTCTCGCGAGGTACGAAGATTGCGGCGAGTGAATTTAGCCTCGAGCGACGTGACCTAACGCAATTGGGGTTGAGATGTGACTGTGGAATTAGGGGTCAAATTCTGTATTTAATTTTACATACAGGACAACCAAAAGAGACCACGCCTCTGCTCTCTCAGCGCCACGCTCGCCGAAGTGTGGTAACTTCGGTTAATTGGTAATTGACGAACGTGGAGAATGAGAGAACAGAAACAGAAACGCTTTGGTTGTGTGTGTTGGTATCAACTGCTGTTTCTGAGCATGGCCTGGTGACCCAGTGTCACGGCTGTGGTGTACTCAGCGAGCATTGAACCGTATTGAAACAGAATTATGAAGGAGAGGAAAATGTAGCTGGTGCTATTCACCTGTAAAATGAGATCGTTGATCCCAAGCGAATGGGTGATCTGGGGGAAGTCATAAGTGACGTTTAATCGGCTAGGGAAATATTAACGTGTGAACCAAATTCGAAGAATTTGGAATTTCCCCAGCCGATGCATGATTATGTAACCGCGTCGATTGGTCTGGTCTTGGTTGTTGCTAACCAAAATGACTTTGAAATTTCCGGTGGAAATCGCATGGGTTAATGCAATAGTGTTGCCGTATGGCAAGGAAACACTGAATGCAATTGTGCATTAACCGAATAGATCAATGACTTCCGGCCAGTCTTCTTTTAGGGATTTATCTATTGCAGGTGAAATATCCGACGGTAGGAATTGGGATTGGGTTGACGCGCTGTTAGCGGTCGGGTTTAGGTTAGGATTGTGGGCTGGTTCTCCATGTGATATAGAGAAACCCCACAATATAAGTATTTATTTCATTTAATGTAATCGGAAGTAACAGAATTATTTTTATAGACCGTTGAGCAGTCGCTGTGTATTGTTGGATGTGTCAGCGGTCAAGTTGCAGGGTGCGTTGAGTGTGGTGCTGCCCTGTTCAGTTTCCGTTGGTTTGATTGTTGTTTTGATCTTATTGGGTCATTGTTCGAACGACTGATTCCTCTAGATCTGCAATCTCGGCAACGATATTTCGGATGGCCTTTTGTTTGACTTGAATAACTTTTTTAAAATTCTTGTTGTACTTAGACTTACACTTCGTTATGTTTTGGTTGTTTAACGTCGAATGTGTCAAATATATTTTTATTTGCCGTTGACGTTTAATTTTTTATCCGGCGCCAACGCTGTTTCATTATTATTTTCTCTACCAAGTAGTTTATGCAAATTAGCTACTTGGCGAGTTGTTTTCCTTTCACAGGTAGAGAGGGGAAACTTACGAAAGCGGATCAGTGGATGTTAGGCGGGACCTGGTCGCAAGATAGGTCCGTAACAGTGTATGTATCTGTTGGAAACGCCACAATGTTGCACACCAACTTGAAAAACACGGTTTTGAGAAAAACGCGTTTAAAGCTTCGTGTCAGCTGTATTCTAACGGTCATTTCAGTGTCTTATGCTATCTCTCTCTAAAGTAACAGTTTTATGGTATAACACCATCTATACGTATTTTATAAAAGTATGACTCTTGTATTAAATAAAAATTATCGACCATATACGATACTCCAAAGCGCTGCGAAAAGCGAAGCAGCTTTTTCGAACATTTGGAGCCTTTAAAGTTGTTGCGGAAATCAGCTTTAAAAAAAATAGAAAAAAATATTTCCCACATTAAATTCCTTTTGGATATAATTTTTTATGTGTATGCGTAATTTAAGCTAAAAAAATGGGAAAAAAATCTCGATAGATATAATCCTACTAGTAGAGATTCACGCGTAATTATGTGATCCAGTTATAGATTAGTATTTCATCAGTAAACGCTTTTTACGGCAAGTAACCCAATTGTGGGTATATTCCAACACTATGCGGCACGGGTTCAAAGATCAGGATGGTAAAAAAATGGACTCTAAAAGAGGACCCAAAATTGCATTCAATAACTATAGTTAGAAATGATTTGAGAAACAATCTGATGTGCACACATATTTACTTTAGAAAGGACGTTCTTTAATCTTCGTGGGTTGTAATTTTAAGTTTTCCCACCACAAAGTATACACCGACGTCATACGGTAAAAACCAAACATTAGAATAATAATTGGGGCATGTCGCCTATTCTATTACTTCATTTTCATTTGGTAGATGTATCTGCTCATAAGGTAATTACAATCTTAGTATTCAAATGGTATTGTCCCAGTCATTATCATCATCATCATCGGCACTACAACCAGGATCCGGTCTTGGCCATATTTATCAAGTCTATATCCGGTATCCGGTCCTTATCCCAGACTTGTTAAATTGTCCATAATAATTTGTTTTTCCGGGCAAGGTTATTAGCCTTGCGCCACCCAGTCATTATACTCTTTGCTAATTTTGCCATGTTTGCTTATTTAAAGCTGTGTCAAAAGCATTAAAATCATTTGTAATCAAGTAAGTCGTTTTCAGAAGTATCTAAGTATATCTTCAAAGCACCTGCCAACTGTGAATACATTTTAGGCAGCCGCAGGTTGTTTTCCGCCACTACGCAATTACTCTTACTCAGACAACAAACACGTGACGGCATTCCTTTCTTACGAGAGCTTTCTAACATATTTCATTCTCTCAATACCGAGATGATGTCAATATATCCGTAAAATCCTTGATGTTGGAGACTTGTTGCTTATAAAATAAAGTTCCCATTTCGACACCGAGCATTCTGACAAACACAAATATTAGCACATATACGCCTTGTTTGTATTCCACACCAATATAGAATTCTCTCCTCGTATCAGAAAAGCAAAGACAGCAAATGTACTTCCAGAATGGATTTATCTAATGATTCAAAAGCAGTTGTGTTAACAATATGCTTGGCAACATTCCAATGCTGCTCCTTGGGTTGTAACACGAGTATCTCATGAGTATACGTGACAACAATGCTCCGTAGTTCCAACAAATTCGTCCTGCGTAGTCATGTACCGGGCACAAACGGCTTTGTTAGCCGGCGGTGATTATTAACTTCGCTGACAGACAAGTTTTTCAATTGTTAACAATTCAATTCTATGGCTAGATTCTTTGTCTACCTGGGGCAGTGCTTTGCATTCGCAACTGCTTGCGGTTATGGATACAGCCACCTGGACATGACGCGCAAAATGATGTACCGACCCGTTACTTTAACACTTCCACTGTTGAGTCATCCATTCGATTGGGGCTTATCGCAATATGTCAGCGCTGCCTATTGTTTTACGATTGTATATAAACATAATTTCATTTCTGATTTCTTGGTTAATGAGAAATTGTCGAGAATCGAATTTAGTAGTTAATTTGCATTTAGCGACAGGAAAATAGTAGCTTTCACTGTCGTCCATTGGTTAGTCTGCTTTTTAGTACCATGGCATAATTGGTGCTTTCACTTTCTAGACTTTCAAGAGTCCAAGCTTGGCAGTGAAGGTCAATAGTAAATCTTTGTGGGGAGTAGACAAGCTATTTGAATAAAGTGAATGTGTGGTTCCATGTTTGAGACGTGATAGTCAGTGAAATGCTTCGTGGATTTAGGAGAAATTATGATCAGAAAATTGTTGGATAAAATTTGTTTTACGAGGTCAGTCCAAGAATTAATCGGCCTGACAAAGAAAACACAAAATACATGCAAAAACTTTATTTATTTCTTCACATAGTCTCCTTTTAGCTTGATTCACTTTTCCCAGCGATGTTCAACAGCTTCAATACCTTGTTTATAGTAAGAAACGTCGATCTCCTCAAAATAGTCATCTACTGCAGACATCACCTCTTCATCGCTGGAAAATCTCTTACCACCGAGCTATTTCTTCCGACGGATTGCACCAATTTGCAGTTCCTTTACAGAGCGGCGAAGCTGTGGAACTACCTCCCCTCGCGAGTGTTTCCGGAACGTTACAACGTGCAACTATTCAAGAAGAACTCCAACGGTTATTTGGCGGCATCTCAGGACGCCATTCCGGCGCTATAGGTTCGCCTCTCCCGACAGAAGCGCTTAAAGAAAAAGGCTTGGAAAGAGAAAATAACCCAAGGGATCTAAATCTGGCGAATATCGTACATGAGGAAGTAATTCAGATCTCAAATCATTGATTTTGGCTACTGCAATAATGGATGTTGCTCATCCTGAGAAAGGTTGGCGCAAGGCTAATAACCTTGCTCGGAAAAACAAATTATTATGGACAATTTAACAAGTTCCGGACAAGGACCGGATACCGGTGGAGAGACTTGCTAAATAAGGCCAAGACCGGGTCCCGGTGGTAGTACCGATAATGATGAGTATGAATAATGGATGTCTGAACAGACACGTTGTCGTGATAGAACAACACCTTACTTTTCCCCAAATACGGTATGTTCCCCATAATTTCATCACTGAAATGCTGCAATAAGTTCGCATAATACTCGCCGTTGATGGTTTTTCCTTTTTCAAGAAAATCAATAAAAATTGTACCAGGCGCATCTCAAGAAACTGACCTCCATAAACTTGCTTGCAGATGGAACCGTGTTTGCCTTTTTGGAGCCGATTCTCCCCCTTCAGTCCCATTTTTTGTGCCGTCTGCTCGATCTGGGTGAAGGAGTCCTGTACAGCCGAATCGGATCTGTAGCGGTTCCGGCAAACCCTACGGTCCACTTACCTGAAAAAACCCCCATAATTACTACCGAACTTCCTTAAGTTCGCTAATGCAACAGTATTAGTACCTGTAAATGCTTCACGCATTATATAGATCACCATCTATAATCTTAAAATCCCTATAAAGAAAACTTACCTTTTCATGCATCCCTTCGCATACAATTTTCCGTAAGATTTCTTTCTTTGCTTATCTGGTATCCTAAACCAATTCGGTACAAGACAAATTCCTGAAAAGAAAAACCCTCGGTTCACATCTCATGTAACCATTCCAGCCAGGGATGGTTATCATTGCGTCGCCTATTCCCACCTTCATTCATGTATACGATAAAATTCTTTATGTATACATTGGCTGGCGACGTTTTTCTTCCAGCAATAAAATTCCCTGACTCGCACAATGTGCTACCCAAAGCAAATACGCATTCCGCGTCCCTTGGCATCAATTGAAATCCAAGCATAAACAATGCAAATAGGTATTCAATACGTACCCTTACGAGCGATGCCATACACCATTTCCCAGTAATCTAGCTAAAACTAATTAGCATGTGGCGGTTCTACAAACCACACAATCCACTATTGGTCGAGATGTCGTCGTTCCGCCAAGGAACACACCCACCTATAGGCAAATTACACTTGTCCATAGACACGTGTCCTTAAAAGTCCTCCACCATACCTGAAACGAAGGTAACATACATCTTGGAGGCAACTACCCCACGTGTCCACAGACACGTGGGTCACAAGTCCGATCAATCGTCCTACGCCTGCACGGCGATCGAAGGACACAACAAACCGACAAACATTGCCTCTCCAAAGACATTTAACGCATCGTCCTAAATTCCTAAAAATAATTATATACATCATACAGGCATCGTAAATTCGAAAACCTGATCGGCGCCCCTATTAGCCAGCGTTACCTGCAAACGTGCAAATATAATCCTTGCCGCCAGCTAAGATACGGGACACAATTGCCATTGTATACCGAAATCCCTTATAGCACCATTGTCCCAATTGCGTCACAGGCTATTAAGCAGCTACACGATGATCCTACGATGCCCCTTTGTTCTTTGCTCTTTTCTCAATTCCCTTTTGACAGGACCTTCGCTGCAGGAGAAAACAATAGATCTATTAGCACACGTGCTAATAGATCAACCACATTCGAGATTCAGGATCCGCGAACACAACCGTCGCGATAGTCAGTCATCAAGTAGCATTCACGGAGGTCAGATCCTCCTTTCCTACGAAAGACGTTTCGCGAGTCTAACACAGAGAACTCAACGAGGAGGGTTGATCGGCGCGACGCGGAGAAACAAGAAAAGAACTGATCGACCAGAAGTTTCGATTTTTAAATACGCGAATTAACCCGAGTATCTTTGTTGCTTCCTAACGTTAGCGTTCGTTACAGTTAATTTTAATTCGCCATACTTTTCTCGGCGCAAAAATGTAAAATAGAAAAGTAAAGAAAAAGACAAAGACGAAGGAATAAAAACCGTGACACACATTGTGAACCCTTGGCAAACTATTAGTGTAAACTAAAGATATAAAATGAATAAACGCCACCGAAAACAATTAACAGTGTTTTATTTTTATGCTTTATTCTCTCCGTGATTTCTTTTGTGAACAGTGTTCGGCGGAACACTTCACCATCATCATTACAACATTTCACGTGATCCCAAAATCCGCCAAAAGCACATTTCCACATCGCATGGTGGTCTCTTTATTTAGCTGCTACGCACATGCATCCGACGATTTCGGTTTTGTTTGCTTTACCGAAATCGTATCCTAGGAATGCATTTTATGTCTTCCTTTGTTCTAGGCACACATACCACCATGATCACGATGACCGAGTGAGCTCTGAACGAGCAAGATATTGTTGAGTCGTCTTCCATCCTCTGACCGCAATGGTCACGCGATCTCCCGTTCCTCGTTTCGCGCAGCGGAGGAGCGTATATATACAGGAGTCATGTTTTCATCATCAATTAAGTCGAGCGTGGTTTCTCGATTTTTTTTCTACAATTAATTGAACGGTCGGAATTATAGTGCGAAGTGTTTAGATAGTATGTGGTTGTTAACGTTTGAACAACGACCATGCGAAGGCTTAAATTAATATTCGTAACGCTCCAGATGACATCTAATACACGTGTACCTTTGCTTAATTACAAAAGATAACCATCAACAAATTAAATAAAGAGAACGTTTCGCCGACCAAAAAACCATTCAGTGTTTAATATTCCATGCTGCAGTTCCTGGGGGTGTTATCGTTTAGCCTACGCGTTTGTGGACAATTTTCGGTGCTCGCATTTGTGGCGGAACTTTCGATTAGTGATGGGGAGTGAAGTGAACCGTGTGCCCGTGTCCGGCATAATACTTCACCTACCCCACAGATCTACCCATGATGTCGATGTCATCTGCGTAGACAAGTATCTGGCTGGACTTGGTGGCAATAGTCCCTCTTGTTGTAACGCCAGAGTCACGGATTGCTTTCTCCAACGCCAGGTTGAAGAGGAGGCAGGCCAGACCGTCCCCTTGTCGGAGTCCATTATAGATGTTCATTGGTTTGGACAGCAATCCCGCTACTTTTACTTGACTAGTTACGTTGGTCATCGTCAACCTACAAAGTCGTATCAATTTATTTGGAATGCCGAACTCTCTCATGGCATTATATAGTTCTAGCCTGGCTATGCTGTCGTAGGCGGTCTTGAAGTCTATAAACAGATGATATAGTGGAATCTTAAATTCCAGACATTTTTCCATCGCCTGCCTAAGGGTGAATATCTGATCAATTGCTGATTTGCCTGGGATGAAGCCACACTGATATTGACCAATGATGACTTTAGCGTATGGGGCTATCTTGTAGGATAGTGGAGAGTAACCGCCTATAAGATACTCTCCACTATGTTATACCCCTATAGTTGCTGCACAGTGTGTTATCTCCTTTCTTATGTATCGGGCAAATTATTACACGGTGCCAATATTCTGGCATCTCCTCTTGCTCCCATACGTGCACCACGATCTCATGAATTGCGTGATGTAACGCTGTCCCTCCTTGTTTGTTCAGCTCAGCTGGTATGCCATCAGCTCCAGGGGCTTTATTCGATTTTAGCTGTCTAATGGCTTTTAATGTTTCCTCAATGCTTGATTGCGGCAGCATTTGGTCTTGGTCTTGCATTGGTGTAGCCTCCAATTCTTCTGTGAGCTGACCATTTAGCAATTCATTGAAGTGCACTTCCCATCGCTCCAGAATGCCTTCAGGATCGGTGATCAGATTACCCTCTTTATCCTTGCAGTAAGTGCAGCGTGGTGTGTACCGCGTCATAAGGATTATTTGGTAGAACTTCCGCGCCTGGTGCGGACCCCGCTCTCTACTTTTGTCTATTTCACAGACTAGATTTTTTTCCCAGGCACTTTTCTTTTGTCTGTGAAGTATTTTTTCAGATCTTCTGAGGTCTTTATATTTCTCCTCCCGACTCGCAATAAATAAAATAAAAGCTGACTTTCGAAGATGCCCCCATCCCAATGTTAATTAAATTGAATATCGCCAACGATTGTGTGGTGTAAGACACAAAGCTCCACATTTATCATATGAATAATTAACTTTAACATGATCAGAATAAATCCCGTGACTTTACTAATCAACATCGTACCTTCTAATATGACTACTTAAACCTGACAAACACTAAGCATGTTCATGTGCGCTTATTAAATGTTTTTCAATTGACAAGCCTGTCAGTGGGCTTTAACCGTGTAGTAATAAAGTAACATAATTAACATAGCTCACGAATACGAGCACATACTTGAATTAGAATGTGGAACTTTAGAGCCAAAACTTCAAGTCACTTAAAGGATACCCAGTCAGGTCACCTTCAAGTGCTAACTATGTACTGTCGGATAGTAAACAACGTAAATTAACTGCACTACATCGAGCAAATGCTTTTGGGTCACGCACATCGCACATCACCAAGAAACCCTTGACTTAACCAAAGGAAGTGTTTGCTAGAGTTGTTTGATACATCTACTCACGTGCCAACGAGAATAATATATCAGGGAAAATGAAATATGTGCCTAATTATTCACAGATGTTGTTCTAGTTAACACGCAAATAAAAAACACCATAAAAAGCAAATAAAAAAAATACCTAACCAGGTGTGGGGCTGTGGACAAGGATATTCCTTTGGGCAAATCCTACTTAGCTGCGAGAGCAATGAAATTTGTTTCAATAAAGTTTACAAATTAATTGTTGATTTTATTACACAACATTTGCAACTCTAGGGAATAGCGAGGTGCTTGTCGTAGTATTATCTTTTTTTTGGTAATTTATTTGAATTGACAGCACAGACTCAAATCAATGTCCAAGATATAAATGTTCAGTTTGCTCCTAACCAAAATGGGGCGGGTGGTTTTGGGAATTAGAATTATTACATTCTGTTGTTATTTCCTTGATACTCATTAAGTAGCGGCTTTCTGCTGCTTCCAGAATGAACGCAGCCCATGCTGTTTAACGCTAAATTAAATTCGAATCATGTGATTTGCTTTGTATTCTTTGACAGCGGTTCATGGGTGTTACGGAAAATTTTGTGTGAACCCGAGAACCTGCTATGATATATCACATTACTCGTAATTAATTCGTAGAATGGTAGCTTCATCGAAATTATACAAATTACTTCCCGTAGTCTTATTGTAGGCCATGGGAGACTGTTTTTTTAATTACCACAACCAAGGTATATAAAAAGGGCCTGGAAAAGCCGCCAACCTGATTTCAGATTTGGTTTCTTCTTATACGAGGGTTGCCTTTTATATTTCGGGATTAGAGAACAAAAACAAATATTGATCATCGAAATTCACTTTATTGTTTTTCAAAATATTCCCCATGAAGATCTATACACTTTTGCATGCGTTTGAACCAATTGTCGAAGCACTTTTGCCACTCTCATTGAGGTATCTCCAACACATGCATTCTGAATGCAGCAAGCGCTTCTTCAGGTGTCGAAAAACGTTGACCTCTCAGTTTGTTTTTTACGTACGGGAATAAAAAGAAGTCATTCGGTGCCAAGTCAGGACTATACGGCGGATGACCCATCAAATCGATGTTTTGGGTGCTCAAAAATGCAGTTGTCGCAGCCGATGTGTGAGAGCCATTGTCGTGGTGAAGAGTGATCCGTCTTCGGCGGTTGGTTTTCCTGATTTCTTGGAAGACAACTGGCAAACAAATGGTTGTGTACCACTCAGAATTGACTGTTCTGCGTTGTTCTAGTGGTACGGTTGCGACATGTCCAGTTTTCCCGATAAAACAGGCGACCATTTGCTTAGAAGTGCTTCGTGCGCGAACAACTTTTGTTGGATTTGGCTCATCTTGAAACACCCAGACAGTCGACTGCTGTTTACTTTCGGGCTCATACGCGTAAATCCACGATTCATCACCTGTCACGATGTCATAGACGTGTTTCGAAGCACCGCGACAGTATTTTTTGAGCATTTCTTTCGACCAATTGACACGAGCCTTTTTTTGGGCGATTGACAAATTGTGTGGGATCCAACGCGAGCAAATTTTTTTGACAGTCAAATGTTTATGCTCCTCAATAGTATACTGGTTAGTATACCCGCCTGTCACGCGGGAGACCGGTGTTCGATTCCCCGTCGGGGAGCCTCTGGCGCAAGACTAATGATCTTGCCCGGAAAAAACAAATCATTATGGAAAATTTAACAAGCCTCAGGACTTGCTAAATAAGGCCAAGACCGGTTCCAGGTTGTAGTGCCGATGATGATGATGAAATGTTTATGCAATATTGAATGTATGCTGGTCCCACTAACGCCTAAGGTTGTCTCAATCTCACGATAGGTCACATGACGATCTTCCAATATCAGTTCGCGCACAGCATCAATGGTTTTCGGAACAACAACTGATTTTGGACGACCTTCACGAAATTCATCTTGGAGTGAACTACGACCACGATTGAATTCACCATACCATCGATAAACACTGGTCCTTGATGGAGCTTCATCGCCAAAAATTGAATTAAGTTCATCCATGCACTGTTGCTGAGTTAATCCACGCCGAAAGGCCGAGATGAATCTTTTAAGTTACTGTAAACAACACAAATAGCGCTCCTATGTCAAAACATTCTGAGTGCGTATAACCTCAAAAATGTCCAACTTTACGACAGAGCTGTCAATTGCCGGATTGCAACACTAGGGTTGCCAAATCCCGAAACATAAGAGGCAACCCTCGTATACACACAAAAATTCCTTGACAGATTTTTGATTGCTGATTTCAGTTATTAATTATAAGATATAAAACATCGAAGTTAATAAAAAAGATTCGGTATTTATTTGATAAATAAAAAATGCAAGCTAAGCGATAGAATTTTTGAATGGTGTTTATGATCCAGGTACTGTCATAGTCAATTACGCTCGATTAATAAAGAATCCTGAAAATTATAGAAGTAGACTGGCATGTAAGTCATCATAGTAGCCGAACTAAAGATCGAGTACAAACTAAAGTTAAACCATTTACATTGGGCTGGAATAACAAAAAGCACGATGGATCGAATCTCGCAGTGGGAAACCTTGGCCAAATGGACCCCAATCGACATATTTCTTACACAAATGACGATTGAGGATGATAAATAGTCCACATACAACACTATTGTGCGAAATCGATTGTGCTCAAAGCTCGATGAAGCGACTCAAGTAGTGGCCAACCCAAAACTTACGGCCAGTAAGAAGTTGGTTAGATTGGATTGAAATAGTCTACTATGGGCTATACTATGAAATAGTCTCTACTGTCTATAGTTGAACAATTTAAAGCTAGCAATTAGAAGTGGATTAGGCAATGGGGTAGACAACGTTAGACCACAAACCTCTATAATGAATCTTGGAGAGTCTCCGGGAGCTTGGTTAGGAAGTTGGGATATATTTATCTTATAGCCCGTGCCTACCATCAAGCGGTTATTACTTTTTTGTTATTACAAACGTTCTTGGTGATAAGAAATTTGAATCAAGAGAAGATTGCGTAAATCTCTACGAATTTTTCGTTAATATGGATCAAGCTTTCTATGATAGAGACATATGGTGAAGTTACATTTAAAATGGTAATAGATTATAGAACAAAATTGTGCACCCAAATCAGATCATCTCACCGCCTTAATGTTCTATTTGGTTGACTCTTGCTAATGTTTCAGTTCGGCATATTTTCTGAGCGGTAAGTTTGGTTCCAATGCCCAGCCCCCCGGTGAAGTACCAGGTCAGCTATATCCTTTGTGAAGTGGTTGGCAAACATCCCTACCCATCGTTGGAGATAACTGGTGGACCGGGTCGAAAAAAAAATTGTATCTCGGGGTGCCAAATCAACATCATCCCGATAAGGAAAAAAGTAAAACAAAGTCATGAAATAAAAAAAAATGGATTTCTTTTTCCCCGAATTGGTGTGTTGTATTGCGTGATGAAACACAATATCAATTTTGCTCTATTTGCTTTTTCCCTTTCTTTTTCAACTTTTTGTAGTAAGAGGAACGAGTACCGTACAATGAGTTGTTAGCAATAGATTGTTTGAAGGAGTTGGCATAAAAGTTGAAATGGTGAATGGAATGGTTGACGATTTGATAACAATCGGGTTTTCGTTTGTAGTCAACGAATTGGAAGAACAATTGATGGTCGTTTCTAACCCAAAGTATTAGGCTGGGTACAGAACCCTGAGGAACACCTGCCTTAATTTGATCGAAAGCAGGTTTGTCATTTTCATTTTTTTTTTTGAATTGATGCTATCGGGAACCACTTGGATCAAACGGCCAGAAAAATAGTTTCTTATCCCTCGGATTAGTGAAGTGCCCACTCCATAGGAAAGTAATTTTAACAAAAGGGCTGGACGCCAAACTCTGAAGGCTTTTAAAATATCCGATAACTTGAAATAACGACAACTCCGAAAAGCGATAACTTTGCTTTCGCCGAAATAGTTGGTGGAATGGTTCCACTTTTCGGTAAGATACGTCGTTAAATCTCCTATGAACTTGTTGCTGCGAAAGCCATATTGGCGGTCATTTGATTTATAAATAATATTTCGAAAGTTAACGGTTGATAAGTGATTCTTTCACCTTCGGGAGAATAGAATTAGTACTATGGATCGACTAGAAGAAAGGGGCGGTTTGTTGCTCTTTTGGAGAGTTGGCAGAATGCTCACTGACTTCCATCTATTTGGGAAAATGTGGAATGGGACAGATGGTAGAGTTTCCGCAGTGGTTTAATTAACTTTAATTTTAATCTGGTGAGAACAGAACCCTCGTATATTGGGCTTAGTGAGGGAACACGGCTTCTTGATAGTATAGTGGTTAGTATACCCGCCTGTCACGCGGGAGACCGGGGTTCGATTCCTCGTCGGGGACCCTCTGGCGCAAGACTAATGACCTTGCCCGGAAAAAAAAACAAATCATTATGGAAAATTTAACAAACCTCAGGACTTGCTAAATAAGGCCAAGACCGGCTCCCGGTTGTAGTGCCGATGATGATGATGATGAGGGAACAATAAACAAAAGGGAAATATAACAATAACAAAAATGAAAACTAACTTAAAACTGTGGTACAAACAAATGAAATAAGTGGAAGGTGGGGGACGGGATGTGGGTTGTCAGCGTCAGTGGGTGCGTGAGAGCGGGGGAAGATATCTACCCTAACGAGGTAGTGGTAGATGGATAACAGCATAGAGGTGGTGGGGGTTATTGTGAGGTGTGGCGGGGGGCCCACAATCGGGGGTGTCATAGGGGAAAATAATGCTACAGGCCGTACCTGAGAGAATGGTTAAAGTTGACATTGTTAAGCATCCGCGAAAGAGGTTCGCTGAATCCATGGTAATCCCCGCCTTTTCAACACCCCCCCACCCACTGGACCTCTTATGGTGTCAACGAAACCCTTTCGCGGATGCTGAGAAATGTCAACTCCAATTCCGCCTTGTTTGACTACGACCTCTCTACCCATACTCTCAATCACCACCTCCTAAACCATTCTCACCACTAATCGTAATCGGCGCTCCCACACTCTACTATAATCTGCCCCCACCTCTCGCCCCTTCTAGTAGGCTTTGTTGGATTTGATTAGCTGTTCGCGTATTTCTTCTTCAGTATTGTTATCGGCTGATACTATTGACCCAAGATAGTTAAAGGATTGCACCACTTCAAATTCGTGCTCCACTATCCTGATAGTTTGACCAACGTTAGGTCTTCTCTTCGTAGAAGTTGCCACCATGTACTTAGTTTTCCCCTCGTTAATGTGCAGTCCCAGTTTGTGTGGTGCCTGCTCGATCTGGGTGAAGGAATCCTGTACCACCGAATCGGATCTACCGATGATGTCGATGTCATCTGCGTGGGCAAGTATCTGGTTGGTTTGGTGACAATAGTCCCTCTTGTTGTAACGCCAGAGTCAGAAAGCAATCGCTTTCTCCAACGCCAGGTTGAAGAGGAGGCAGGCCAGATCGTCCCCTTGTCGGGGTCCATTAAAGATGTTTATTGGTTTGGACAGCAATCCCGCTATTTTTACTTGACTAGTTACGTTGGTTGGCTCCTCGATAGTATAGTGGTTAGTATACCCGCCTGTCACGCGGGAGACCGGGGTTCGATTCCCCGTCGGAGAGCCTCTGGCGCAAGACTAATGACCTTGCAGGGAAAAAACAAATCATTATGGAAAATTTAACAAGCCTCAGGACTTGCTAAATAAGGCCAAGACTGGTTCCCAGTTGTAGTGCCGATGATGATGATGGGTTACGTTGGTCATGGTCAACCTACAAAGTCGTATCAATTTATTTGGAATGCCGAACTCTCACATGGCATTATATAGTTCTACTCTGGCTATGCTGTTGTATGCGGCCCTAGAGTCTATAAATAGACGATATAATGGGATATTAATCTTAAATTCCAGACATTTTTCCATCGCCTGCCTGAGGGTGAATATCTGATCAATCGCTGATTTGCCTGGGAAGAAGCCACACTGATATTGACCAATGATGACTTTTGCGTATGGGGCTATCCGATCTTGTAGGATAGTGGAGAGTATCTTATAGGCGGTACTCAGCAATGTTGTACGCCTATAGTTGCTGCACAGTGTGATATATTCGTTCCTATGTAGGGGGCAAATTATTACACGGTGCCAATCTTCCGGCATCTCCACTTGCTCCCATACCTACACTACGATCTCATGAAGTGCATGATGTAAAGCTGCCCCTCCTTGTTTGATCAGCTCAGCTGGTATGCCATCAGCTCCGAGGGCTTTATTTGATTTGAGCTGTCTCATGGCTTTTACTGTTTCCTCAATGCTTGGTGGTGGCAGCTTAGAGATGCATGAAAGGTAAGAATTCTTTAGAGGGACTTTAGATTATAAATTGCTCTATTTAATGCGTGAAGCATTTAAGGTGCTAATGTGATTGCATTAGCGAACTTAAGGAAGTTGGGTAGCAGTTATGGGGGCTGTTCAGGTAAGTGGGCCGTGGGGTTTGGCGGAACCGCCACGGGTCCATCGAAATGGTGCCACTTTTCACCAGGATAACCTTAGGCCACATATCGATCAATTCGGATGTGTTCTGTCAACAACTGGACAGAGTATATACAGCGATCAACGAAAAGCGGCAGGACAACGTTAGACCATATATTGTTGGTCACTTGCCAAAAATTATTGGAGCTTGGTTGTGTGATGTGACATCCACCATATAGCCCTGATCTTGTTCCATCAGATTACCATTTATTTCGATCTTTGCAATACTGCTCTTCGGATGGTAAAACTGCGAAAACCCACTTGATTCATTTTTTTTGCCGATAAAAATCAAGCTCTACGAACGTGGAATTATGAAGATGCCAGAAAGATGGGAGAAGGTCATCGAAAAAAATATAAAACAGATCATCGATTAAGGTTTATTAGTTGTATTTAAAAAAATCTGTTTTATTTATCTCAAAAAATCGGCAATTACTTAGTTGGCAACGTTATAGTGTTAATACGAGGGTTGCCTTTTATATTTCGGGATTAGAGAACAAAAACAAATATTGATCATCGAAAATCATTTTATTGTTTTTCAAAATATTCCCCATGAAGATCTATACACTTTTGCATGCGTTTGAACCAATTGTCGAAGCACTTTTGCCACTCTGATTGAGGTATCTCCAACACATGCATTCTGAATGCAGCAACCGCTTCTTCAGGTGTCGAAAAACGTTGACCTCTCAGTTTGTTTTTTACGTACGGGAATAAAAAGAAGTCATTCGGTGCCAAGTCAGGACTATACGGCGGATGACCCATCAAATCGATGTTTTGGGTGCTCAAAAATGCAGTTGTCGCAGCCGATGTGTGAGAGCTCGCATTGACGTGGTGAAGAGTGATCCGTCTTCGGCGGTTGGTTTTCCTGATTTCTTGGAAGACAACTGGCAAACAATTGGTTGTGTACCACTCAGAATTGACTGTTCTGCGTTGCTCTAGTGGTACGGTTGCGGCATGTCCAGTTTTTCCGAAAAAACAGGCGACCATTTGCTTGGAAGTGCTTCGTGCGCGAACAACTTTTGTTGGATTTGGCTCATCTTGAAACACCCAGACAGTCGACTGCTGTTTACTTTCGAGCTCATACGCGTAAATCCACGATTCATCAGCTGTCACGATGTCATAGACGTGTTTCGAAGCACCGCGACCGTATTTTTTGAGCATTTCTTTCGACCAATTGACACGAGCCTTTTTTTGGGCGATTGACAAATTGTGTGTGATCCAACGCGAACAAATTTTTTTGACAGTCAAATGTTTATGCAATATTGAATGTATGCTGGTCCCACTAACGCCTAAGGTTGTCTCAATCTCACGATAGGTCACATGACGATCTTCCAATATCAGTTCGCGCACAGCATCAATGGTTTTCGGAACAACAACTGATTTTGGACGACCTTCACGAAATTCATCTTGGAGTGAACTACGACCACGATTGAATTCACCATACCATCGATAAACACTGGTCCTTGGTGGAGCTTCATCGCCAAAAATTGAATTAAGTTCATCCATGCACTGTTGCTGACTTAATCCACGCCGAAAGTTGTAAAAAATAATCGCTCGAAAATGTTGACGATTTAATTCCATTTTTGGGCCGAGATGAATCTTTTAAGTTACTGTAAACAACACAAATAGCGTTCGTATGTCAAAACGTTCTGAGTGCGTATAACCTCAAAAATGTCCAACTTTACGACAGAGCTGTCAATTGCCGGATTGCAACACTAGGGTTGCCAAATCCCGAAACATAAGAGGCAACCCTCGTAGTATAGCAAGTTATTCTGCAAGCTTACAAGTAAATTAGGTTTTCTCAAGTTCTGCTAGTTAGTCACCCTATTCAGCAGTAATAACATTCGCGTTTTCGGCCCCGTCTACCGCTTAATAAAATCCTAAAGCAGTTTTTAATGTATTTCCAACGTTAGCTGGCGGCCTTGAGTATATTGATCCACTTCAATGCAAGCAATAATCAAGACTAAATCACTAGCCTTTCGCGTTCTCATTTGCTAGTACCTGATTGAAGAATATTAATGCTGGATGTTATTTCATGTAAGTAATTACATGGATTTCATGTCCACGATTTCCTTAAAACGACCTGTTGGCAACTATAACACCTGCCTGTGTAGATAAAGTAACAATGTCTATTCAAGTAGATTGTGTGTTATTATTTTACTTAGATAATTTTCGAATTTCGACAGTTACATTTTATATAGTTTTGCTTGGTTTTTAAGATTGTAACAAGCCTATGCATTCATGCGTTCAGCTAACGACTCTTTACCCGTGTGACGGTTGGGTTATAAATTTACTATTTTATCCTGTAAAATTATACCAATACGCCAAGCACGAAATTTCGGTAGATTTTGAACTAGATTGGCTGGATTCATCCCCTATAATGATGTTCAAATTTTTCCAACAGTTACTGAACAGACTATAGTGATTTACATATGTGTTAGAAAGACTAAGTCCAAGGCCATCATGCTTATGTTTATGCTTAAGTTAAGTTGTTTTCATTATTCTGCTCACGAAGGATTTCAAATTCCTGGACCGCACTAGCAAGCCTATTGAGGGATTAAATAGTTTCTGTCAACGCGTCAGTATTCACCATGTTCGCCAATATTGATTTCTAATGTACAGTTGGCCTATCGCCAGTACAAGTGTTCTTGGCACACGACCGGGAATTACGAGTTTACGTTACCTGGGTCATCAGTATTCTACATATATATCAAAGAGACTTCACGGCAACTACTTAACTTAACCCCAGTTATACACAAGCGGATAACATCTGCAGTGACGACAGCATGAGGACATTTTTGCCTTCTATACACGCATGGTGTGTCATCATGTGATTGCTCCATTAAATTAGTACCATCGAAACCACGATGACGAAAACGTAATAAAATACGTGTAGGAAGAGGTAAAAAGGGTTCTCCTTTTGAGGGGGTCTACCTTTTCGCTGTGGTATACAACATCCGGTGTAAATAATTGATTCGTGTCGTCGCCGTAGACGGAAGGTGGCGAGTTTACAGTGTCTACTGCCGTCTAACAGATGTGGAAACGAAAGCATAATAGTATAATTGGAGAAATTTTTGTGGCTCAAACTTTTGTTCCAATTCCACCTGCCTGTCATTATGGCTTTCCCCAAATTTGTGCGTCAAAAGGCAATCACATTGGTTCGGATGGTAATTTTTGAATTGACCAAAACTACTTTATTATTCATTATTTTGTGTAGGATAAACTTTGCACATGTAGTCCTGGTGGTATTAAAATTTCTAGACTTGCTGAGAAGGCTTTGAAGAAGTTATCATGTTTTTGAATCCTGTATTGCTTTACTCAGAGCTCTATTACGTCTTCTATATTATCATCTCTTCATTCTTCACCAGTTAGTACAATTTTCGTTGTAGCACGTGTAAAAAAAACTCTAGAAATCCTTTTGGTACCCTTAAATGTCAATACACAGACATAAAAGGACAAAATTCGTAAGATGATGAAAATTGAAAAAGGCCGAGGCGAAACAAGATTTATTCAATGTGCTTATACAAAAGGGAGATATTGTAAGGTACCCATAAATGTCAAAGCACATCGAGAGGGGACGAAAAAAGGGATGATGAGATGAGGTATTGAAGTACACTGGTCAATGTTATGGTAGCTGAAGCCAGATCGCTCCTCTTGTAGTTTGAACAAAGAACAATTCTCCCTATTCGTCTATCCTCTCTTCAATTTATCTTTATTGTGGACCAGGGCACATTCTCTGATTCCGGACAAACAGGTGTAAAGGAGAAAAGCAGCTTTGTCTAAATATTTATATGTCATAAAACGTACTATTTGTGTATGAATACGACTCGGACTTTGATTATAACATTTAAAATCTTCATATTTCCAAATCCATTCCTTCGCCTTCAAGGTAACTTGTTAAAGTCGATCTCTGCAATGGCTTTCAAAGCCCACACTCATTCGGCTATTATCTCCTCAGTCGTGCCGAAACCGTGTCGCCGGAATCAATCGACATTTGAGTCTCTTTCAAACGCAGGTCGTTTTTCACAATCCTGCTTTCGGATGTAACTGAAATGCCAGTTTTTTATTGTCAACCAACGATCGATTTGAACGCCAAACAAATTTGTGCAGCAGTTGCAGCAGTCATCTAGGATGTAGTTAATTTTCCACGGGTTTTAGAATCTCTGCGAACATTTTATATCAAACATATGCTTGCGTTTTCGACGTAGTTTAATCACCTAAGGTGTTCTGAAGCAACATTTGGTACGCAGACAAAACGTAAAATGCAACATTGCTATCAAGTTTGAAATAAAAATTGAAATTAAATGTACTCGCGCAATTTAAATTAACATTCCTAAGTAATAGTACTATATGTTGAGGAATATCTGGTTTTCAATTCTCCCAATAAAAGTGCTATTGATATATATTGATGATTTAGCAAAGTTAGTTCCATTTTTTCTTTGTGCTGTTTAATGTATCTTTATCTAAAAAATGTTCTGTACCAGATGTTGTTCTAGAGGTTGCACCGACTTGTGCAAATGAATGAAAGTAATTTAACCTACACAAATAGAGACATTAAATCATTTGATTTTCGCCTGAGTCCTAAAAATGTGGGAATTTAATGATCATCATCAATATCGGTACTACAACCGGGGTCCGGTCTTGGTCTTATTTAACAAATCTCTCCACCGGTCCCGATTTCGAGCCGATGTCATCCAGTTTGGCATTCCCAATCTCTGGGCGTCCTGGTCTACGCCATCCCTCTGGTTTTCCATACATCCTGCCACAAATCATTTTCCGGGCAGGCTCCTCTTCACTCATTCGAGCTAGGCGTCCCGTCCACCGTAGTCTACCGAGCTTGATTTGTTCTTACACATTAGCTTCAAGGTAGATCGCGTACAACTCATGGTTGTAGCGTCACCGGAGTCGTCCTCCCTCACATACGGCGCCAACAATTCTCCTTAAGACCTTCCCCTCGAGCATGGCTAAGAGTTCAGAGTGCCTTTTATTGAGCACCCAGGTCTCGGATCCTTACATGAGTACTAGTAAGACCATGGTCTGTCTTGTACAGTAGTAGCTTGGATGTTCTGAATAAATTTCGGGATGTAAAGAGCCTTGAGAGACCATAGTAGGCTTTGTTGGATATGATCAGCCGTTCGCGTAGTTCTTCTTCCATGTTATTATTTATTATCGGCTGATACTATTGACCCAAGGTAGTTAAAGGATTTCACTACTTCAAATTCGTGCTCCACTACCCTGACAGTTTGACCAACGTTTGGTCTTCTCTTCGCAGACGTTGCCACCATGTACCTAGTTTTCCCCTCATTAATGTGCAGTCCCAGTTTTTCTGGCGCCTGCTCGATCTGGATGAAGGAGTCCTGTACAGCCGAATCGATCAACCGATGATGTCGATGTCATCTGCATAGGCAAGTATCTGACTGGACTTGGTGATAATAGTCCCTCTAGTTGTAACGCCAGAGTCACGGATTGCTTTCTCCAACGGCAGATTGAAGAGGAGGCAGGCCACACCATCCCCTTGTCGGAGTCCATTAAAGATGTTTATTGGTTTGGACAGCAATCCCCTTATTTTTACTTGACTAGTTATGTTGGTCATGGTCAGCCTATGGTTTGGAATGCTGAACTCTCTCATAGCATTATATAGTTCTACCCTGTCTATGCTGTTGTAGACGGCCTTAAAGTCTATAAATAGATGACATAACGTAATCTTAAATCAAAGACATTTTTCCATTGTCTGTCTAAGGGTGAATATCTGATCAATCGCTGATTTGCCTGGGATGAAGCCTCACTGATAGTGACCAATAATGGCCTTAGCATATGGGGCTATCCGATCTTGTAGGATAGTGGGGAGTATCTCATAGGCGGTACTCAGCAATGTTGTACGCCTATAGTTGCTGCACGATGTGATATCTTCCTTCTTATGTATGGGCTAATAACCTTGCCCGTAAATATATATTATTATGGAAAATTTAACAAGCCTCGAGACTTGCTAAATAAGGCCAAGACCGGATCCCGGATGTAGTACCGATGATGATGATGATGATGAATGGGGCAAATTATTCCACGACGCCAATCTTCCGGCATCTCCTCTTGCTCCTATACGTGCACCACGATATCATGAATTGCGTGATGTAACGCTGCCCGTCCCTGTTTGAGCAGCTCATCTGGTATGCCATCGGCTCCGGGGCCTTTTTTGATTTGAGCTATCTTATAGCTTTTAATGTTTCCTCAATGCTTAGTGGCAGCAGCATTTGATCTTGATCTTGCGTTGGTGGAGCCACGAATTCTTCTGTGAGTTGACCATTTAGCAATTCATTGATGTGCACTTCCCATCGCTCCAGAATGCCTTCAGGATCGGTGATCAGATTAGACTCTTTATCTTTGCAGTAAGTGCAGCGTGGCGTGTACTGCGTCATACTGCGGATTATTTGGTAGAACTTCCGCGCATGGTGCGGACCTCGCTCTTTACTTTTGTCTATTTCACAGACTAGACTTTTTTCCCAGGCACTTTTCTTTTGTCTGTGTAGTCTTTTTTTAGATCTTCTGAGCTCTTTGTATTTCTCCTCCCGTACCCGCATCCTATGAGACTGCTGCATTGCCCGGTATGCAGAATTCTTATGTTCAGTCGTGAGTTTCAAACCAGTCGTTCCGATCTCTACGACTACTGCTTAAGATGACGTTGGCAGTACTAATGACAGTATTCTTAGGACGTGTCCATTTCTCTCCTACGCCCGGCATCCTGCCCCCAGGCCTTACCCTTCGTCCGTCGAGCTCTTCGAGGGCGAGTCCTAGCGCATGGCCAAATGTGTTACTGGTATTATCATTGCGTATGGCAGCCGTGTTGATTCGAACCTGATCCGCGGATGCAATACGTCTCCGTAAGGCAATCTGCGCTTGGAAAACTGTACCAACAAGATAGTGATCCGAGTCGACGTTGCTATCTCGGTACGTTCGTACCGCCATCAGGCTCGAGGAGTGGCGGCGATCTATCAATACGAGGTCAATTTGGTTGCAAGCGGCTCCATTAGGTGATACCCAGGCGGCTTTGTGAAGATCTTTACGCGGAAACCTGGTACTCGCAATGAGCAAGTTTTTTGATGCTGCCAGTTCGATGACTCGTAGTCCATTGCCATTAGTGTTCTCATGCAAACTTTGGGAACCTGTGTAGTGCCTGAAAACCGGCTCTCGACCCATTTTCGTATTCAAATCACTAAGAACGATTTTCGCATCGTATCGTGGGCAGGCGTTGTGGGCCCGTTCGACGTACTCGTAGAATTCTTCCTTTCCGTCGTCAGGGGGCTTCTCTTTAGGTACGTGAATGTTTATGAGGCTTATGTTCTTAAACTTGCCTCGCACGCGAAGAGTGCACAGTATTTGGTTTATTGCATTAAAGCCGGTAATGGCAGACTTCAGTTTTTGGCTGACTAGAAAGCCTACCCCGAGCACATGGTGTTTTGCGTGACAGCTGTAATAAATGGCATACTCGTTATTTTCAATAATACCACACCCCGTCCATCTTATTTCTTGTAATATTGTTGGAGCCCTGTATAGTGAGCGGACGTTCCATGAGAAAAATCTCAAATCGTTTACCGATTTTCGTTTCCGTGGTCGTCGTCATGTATACGGTACATATCCGAGGCTTGTTAAATTTTCCAGAAAATTTTATTTTTCCAGGCACGTTTATTACCTTTGCGCCAACCTTTCTCAGGATGTCGCTGCATGTATTGGTTCACTACTTGGCGTGTGCCAACGTAGCTATCCAGGGGTGTCACGTGGAGACTGCATGTCAACTTGGATTGAACAGGGACAAGTATTGTCCTGGCTTTCGTCGGGTTGAAAGCAATCAGTGACTTTGCCCTGTGTTATTTTTTGTCTTATTTATTATTTATAGGTCAAGTTTTTCCCAGAGCTTAAAATCTCGGGGTCTTGAAAGTGTCTGTAGTTGGTGCGGAAGTTAGAATTAAAAAAGTAACTGTCGAAATAAGGGGAATCAAAGTGCGAAAACACGATGAAGTTTATCTGAAGGATTGCCGATTGTTCTATACGGATGCGAAACGTGGGCTCTCACAAAACGGGAAGAAAACAAATTTCGCGTATTCGAGTTCTAAGGGGTATCTTTGGCGGTAAATATGACGAGGAAGCAGGACAATGGAAGAGACTCCATAACCACGAATGCGAAGAGCTATACCGCAAACCTACAATAGTGAGAGTAACCAAGTCGCGAAGATTGAGATGGGCCGGACATGTGGCGCGAATGGGCAACGACAGAACCGTGCGTACACTTCTTGACGGTAGACCAAAGGGAAAGAGACAAGCAGGATGGCCGCGACGGAAATGGGAGGACAATGTTAGGTTTAACCATGAGGAGATCCGATCAGATGCTCAAGCGTGGCAGGAGAGTGCACAGGACAGGGAACGGTGGCGCAGTCGAGTCGGTGGGGTCATTAACTTCCGGGCTCCTACAGGTCAATAAATAGTAATAGTCGTAATAGGCGTAAGGATGTCCATGAAGAGTAATGCTATCAAAGACAAACACATATAGACGAAAACATTATTCATATATATATTCAATTCACAGTTAGTTGATACAAAATGTGCAACAAATATCGTAATGATGACTTACCTCCTTTTACCTTACCTTATGTTCTTATATTCTCCATCAATTGTGATTGAGTTCATACTTTCGCAATTTGATTCCGTTGAATTTGGCGGTCACTTTTTAAATACCAATCTCCGCACGAACTGTAGAAACTTAAAAAAACGGAATTAGACCCCCTAACCGCACCCCCTATATATTTAGTTGTTCCACTTCCCTCAGCAATCTGCCACCCACAAGTCCCGCCGAACACTGAACGAAGATCACTGAATCTCTTTTTCAATAAGTAACATAATAAAATGGGTGTTCGCGGATGGAGTACCACAAATGTAAAGTTGCCAACCTTACAAGGTAAATGCGTCTTTATAAATAGGACGATAATACAGTAGTTTTTATAGACTTGGTACTTAGTTGTACTTCGTACTCTACAGTGATTTGATAAAATATGGATTAACCATTGGTGGGGATTATACATTATGTTAGCACGGAATGGATTTCGCCACAAGTCTACAAAATTGAAATCATCTCCAGGCGGAGTGCATAAAATTATTTTGTCGCTCGGGAACATTTTTTAATAATCAGGGTGGAGCAAAAAAATTCTTGTCACCGGGAAAAAATGATTTGATATATCAAATAGATATATGTATATTGCACTACTTCCACACCATTCATTAAATAAATATTCAAAATGAATCAATAAATGACTAAATAATTATTAGTAAGGTATTTGAGTAGTGCAATAGATGCATAAAGATAGAAAGTATCAGAATTTTCCAGTCAAAACCTTTCCATCATATTCACACGCATGTGAAGACCTCTGTGTACTTAAGATTACAGATTTCTTGATGCTATTTATATATTATGTAGAAACGCAATAAAAAATACATATCTAACTTACAATGGTCACTGTGGACCTTATTTGACTTTATCAATTATTAGTCACTCGAAATAATCCGGCCTCCACTCCGTCGCCGCAATCACTTGAAATGTGTGATTGGTTCTCAATCTCCACTCGATGGGGCGCCTTGATGGGAGATTATTGATAACTCAGCAATTTGGCTCCGGTCATCGCCCTATGATTGTTGTATCATACATCATCCAGCGCCTCGTTTATTGAGTGTGCATAATCTGCTCCTTGTAGTTATATCACAGAATCTTGGACCTTGCTTACTGATGCAAAAGCGGCAATGAGGAACGCAAATAGGTATCTCAGTTTGTTTGTTCAGAATATCTATGCCAGGCAGGAAGAAAACTTATAACTTCGGTTAACAAATGGTCGGGGAATATAAAATACATTTAATTCACACCCACTAGGTGATTCCCTCATATCAATGAACAGTTAAATAAAAACTATAGCTCAAGCCACTAAGCAAAGAGGACGGTGAAAGTCTGTTCTTTGGAAAGTAGTAGAATAGTTGTATTCCGTTTTTTTTGTTTACGGACGCTTGAATTGTGCTTTTTGTATTTTCAGCAAAGAAAGGGGTGAAAGGGGCACTTGGACATATAGTATCAAGACAAGGCTTAATGAAGCTCTAGTGAAAAACAGTCATAGTATTATAATATAACAACACACAATGTGGTTTCTCTTCTTTATTACTACGAAACATTTTGGGCTTTTAATTCATATGTCTACTCCATGTAACATCCCGAAAACAAACCCTTCTTACGAAGCCACGATCTGTGGCTATGAAAATCCGTTCATAATAAGATTAATCGTTTACCCTAGAGATTAGTCAATCTTCATTGTGTGACCCTTTACATCGGAGTGAACTACAGTGGATCCTTTGTCGTCACATATCTTATGTAGATGATTATTGTTATTTATGGGCATTAACACCTACCCTACCACCGAACTGATGCTTATTAAACCCAAAATGATAAAGAATCTCCCAGCCAGTACGTTACATTCACTTTCCCTTTCATAAAGCACGGAAAGCAGTGTCCCATTATAAATATGCTATTCCCAGTAAAACCGATTTCTCCCAGTTAGAGCTTTCTACAATCCATACGCCGGTACCAAACACGTGGCCCTTCCGCATCATAAATTCCATTTAGATGTACCCTGTGCGGGTATCATAACAGGCGAGTTGCCATAAAATAGTCAGACCCCATTTTCTCATAGGTCTTGTATATACGGGTATACCCTCTGTCTGTATTTGGTCCTGTAAGTTACCTTTTTGGTCGTCCAATGAAGCTGCAAGGATACGCAAAAAGGGGAATTTGTCGAAGTAAAGAAAAAGGACCTAATTTTTCTCTTCACTCATATTTGTTTAGTACGAGAATATATTACATTTCGAAATTGGAAAACATAGTAAGACGTGCGGCTTTTTTGGGGCGGCTGTAAACACACAGCTGAAGAACCTAAGGAATTGCCATTTCAAATGCGATTCCATTGCCGGCGGGTATTTTTAAATATTTTTCTGTTTAAAAAACAAACATATTGTTAAAGTGGACGAATAAAAGAAAACAACAGAAACGAGAGTAGGCTGCAAGTGCAAATATTTTCACACAAAGATTCGCTTTTTTCTTGCTTGGTCCCCCATTCGCGAGTTGTGGGGTTTTATTTATGCGTGCAAACCAGAGATATCGCCGCTGTGACGTTGTTCCACTTAACTCGTATTTGCTGTAGGAAATAAAAAATAAAAATACACATAAAAATAAGAGCTTGACTAGTATACGGATGGCGTTGATATGTACATAAATGAATCGCTTTTCTGGCGGTTTTTCAGAGACCTTGCCGCATAATAACAAAACGTAAAATGACTAATGAGACGTTCGGCGAAACAATTTTGTTGTTTAATAAACGTGAGTCATAGTGTGAGTCGCCACGGAAGGTTTTAAATTAGTTGGTAAATATGAGAATGTCTCCAAACGGTGAAAGGTGATTGATTTTAACGTTGTTTACATTGCTGACTTTCGAGAGTAATTTTTGGTCTTAAATACAAATGTACAAATTTAATTAGGTCTTAGTAATTCATGTCATTCCTGAAAATACATTCATTATCATAATATGAAACTAAACATGTCATAAAAGCAAAGTTATGACATCGATTATTTGCCAAATACATTCGTGTCAAAGCTTCTTCGGTCATTTGGCAGCATTCACCACTACATATTAAACGAAATTCAATTAACTAAATGAATTTGGAATATTAAACAATCCCCATAAGGGAGAAATCTCATTGAATATTCGTGGCTAATCTTAATGTAGTACTATCTGTTACATCAGCTGTATAAGTAGGTGAGTTTCAGGACATCTCCAATTTAATAGCATATTCCATAAACACTGACCAAGCTAGAGGAAGTCCATAATCACTTCCAGAGATTTGCATTTTCCCATTTATCACCCATGAATTTCATTTATCTTCTTGATCCACATTTCTAACATTCTTCATCAATATTTGTTAGGCGAATATATCAACATTTTCTATCTCAGACACACCCTCACCAACAATTAGTTCACCCATCCGTGTGACTCTGAAACGAAACCTCGGGCAACATTGCACCCAAATGTAAATCAGTATCCCACGAAGAACAGCATGAGATCATTTGAATAATCATAATATCTCTTTGCCGTTGAGTTCAAACGAAAAGAAACACCAAAATGAATAACATAGAGACTCTGCTGACGCCATCAGATATCTTGAGGTGAAGGCAAGTTGGTATCCATCCCGACACTAACTGGGATTGGCCAAACAATTTGAGCAACACATTACTTCCTATGAACGGCATCATTGAGGCGCAAATGCAATTGAGAAATTGGCCATCGACTGGGAACGTGTGTTTTTTTCTAACAGCTGCACGACTGTAGGTGTGCGATTGAGACTTTGTACACTCTGCAGTGCTTTGTGTCGATCACAGGTATCCCGCTGCAACTCGCTACAAATCATTCAAAGTTTACACTAGTTGTGCAACTACGAATGATGTAATCAAATCATAACCATTTTATCAGGTAGATTTTTAGGAATTAATTTTTACTAGATTTCTCGTGACAAATATTTGTTGCATTTGTTAATCGCACGAGCTCAATAGCCTTCACGTGTATTTATCGGTTATAGGATGTCACCCTCACGATCCTTCGTGAGGATGGAGCAAATGATTAAAAGAGAAAAACAAATTTTCTTATTAACATCGATTTATTCCACGGAAGTCCTTGTCGCCTTGAAATCTCTTACAAGTAAAGTACATTAATATTATATCTTATCTTTAAAACTAAGCTAGCCTAGATAGCTAAAACAAAAATATATACAAAAAAGGAAATCTCCGAAAATGCGAAACGTCATCCGGGTACTCAATGTGGGCAGACGAACGAACCCATGGTTGATCACCAAAATGCTGATCCTGCAGCTCCAGCATCGTCGCATGTCCGCAGCAACGTTACGCGTGAATTGCAACGTCAGCCGAATCGATGAACTCGGGTCATGCAACACAGTGTTACAATGTGGTAACAAAAATGTGTTACATTACTGTAATTAGAATGTTTAAAATATTATATATATTTTTTTTTAATATACGGGGGTGATCAAATATAAAGAGTAATTTTAATTTTTTATTGCGTAGCAACATGTTGCGAGCTAAATAATCTTGTGCGTGGTTGCCTTTTGGTTTATGAAGAGTAGGGGAACCGGCTTGGCTAGCGGCCGCGCTCCACTTTGTAGGCGGTACAGCCATGAGCCTGCAAGAGGTACACTAGTGGCAAGTATAAATAGGACAGGTCTCAGGTGGCACCCTAGAGGCAGCATTGAAGGGTTTGTATAGATATTTCTGAATCTTATACCAGGCAATCGGCGAAGTTCCCAAATCTAGTCAAAGATTACTCCTGACGGAATCGTGGATCCTATATCCGCGTACAAATCTGACCTGAAATTTACAATTTAACTTGCGTGGGATTTACGAATTTCAATTCGTTTTTATTTCTAACTTGGCAGCATTGTGTGCGTCTCAAATTTCTTCACATTATCTTCATATTACATTGAACGAAAAATTCCACCAACTCTCTCTTCCCACTGACAGGAACCTAACGACGGTTGAGATAAATAACGCTGCAGCTCGACTTCACGAGATTCTAGTTGAAACTTCGGAGACCCATCTCCCGAAGTACAAACTTGAAAAGATCTATCAGATTCCCCATGACGACTTCACTCTTCGTCTCATTCGGGAGCGTAAAAAGCTCTGCAGAATGAGATATCGTCGCCGCTTCACGCAAAAGGAGCCATTATTGCGATCCATTATTCACAATATTGGTACACTGATAAAACAAAGACTAATGACCTTGCCCGAAAAAAAAACAAATCATTATTGAAAATTTAACAAGCCTCAGGACTTGCTAAATAAGGCCAAGACCGGTTCTCGGTTGTAGTGCCGATGATGATGATGATGATGATGATGATGATGATGATGATGATGATGATGATGATGATGATGATGATGATGATGATGATGATGATGATGATGATGATGATGATGATGATGATGATGATGATGATGATGATGATGATGATGATGATGATGATGATGATGATGATGCTGATAAAACAAAGAATCCAAAACAATCGCACCCGACAATTGGAAGACAAACTGAAGGGTATTCAGATGGACCAGAACATTTATAAAAATGTTAAAAAGATATGTGCCACTCCTCGTATCACTGGCCCAATCATGCATAATGGTGTTGTTGTCAAAAATGATGCCAATAAAGCAAACATCATCGGAGAGACTTTTGAAAATAATCACAAGCTCACTCTCGGGGATGGCGACCCGGACACTAATGCGATAATTAGTTCAGAGGTTCACAATAAATTAGACAACTTTTACGAGCCAATAGTTGTCTTTAACTCAGCTAACAGTGCATACTACGACGACACACGTGATAATAGTCACGGCTTCGTCACACCAAATACCCTACAAAACATAGTGAAATCTCGAAATCTCAAGAAGTCGCCCGGTATCGATAACATGTCATACCACTCGTTGCGAAGGCTTTCTGCTTTATTCTTTATAAAGCTCTCCATTTTCCTCAACCATGCCTACAACATGGGGTACTTTGCGTAAGCTTGGAAGCATGCTGTTGTCTGCCCAATAGCAAAAGCTGGGAAACCAAATTATCACCCCTCAAGCTTTCGTCCTATTTCGCTCCTCACCTGCATCAGCAAAATATATGAACAGTTCATATACGAGAAGCTAAATAAATTTATCAGTGTCAGGAACCTAATACCTGACTTCCAATTTGGATTTAGAAGAACGCACAGCACCACCATGGCTCTCAACATATTTCAAAACCACGTTTTCGTGCGCCTCTTTAATAAGGAACCCACCATTACTGTGAGCCTGGACATCGAAAAGGCTTTTGACACAACCTGGATCGAAGGTATCGTTTTTAAATTACTGAATACTGGCTTCAGTAAAACGCTGTGTAGTATCATCTACCAGTTCGTTCTAAACAGAACCTTCCAAGTTCGAGTGAATGGAAAGCTTTCCCGAACTTTCAACGCCGCTGCAGGCGTACCACAGGGCTCTATTCTAGGCCCCATCTTATCTAATATCTACACCTCAGATATTCCTCGCCCTGTGGACGGTAGAGTAAACCAGATATGTTATGCGGATGACATCCTAGTGTACACGTCATCTAAAAGCCCAAAACTTGCAACAAACCGACTCAACCGTCATCTAGACGAACTGTATCAGCACTACAGTCGATGGAAAATTCGACTTAACCCATCCAAAGCAGTAGCTATAATTCTGAGTAGTAAACACTCCCAACGTACTTCTCGATATTCACAGAATATCCAAATACAAATAGGAGGTACTATAGCGTTTGAAGTAATAGTGAAGAAGATCGTGTGATTCGAACTGACGCTATGACAGCTCGAATCACGAAAAAAATTTTACCTAAGCGTTACACATCAGGCTACTGACCGTGCTTAGAATTTGATTTCCAAACTCGACTATATTCCACTGATGTGAACTATTTTTATTTATCGCTTGGTTTACGGTTCTGATGTATTTTTCTTATTCGATTTTTCGTTCGGTGTTCTTCACTATTTTTGCTTGTGAATTGTGTGTGTATCTGTTAGAATCGCTACACCACTCCCACCGCAGTAACTTCGTTACGATCAGATTCGTATGCGGACGACGGACGAACGAGAGAAACGAGAAAACATCGGAGGCTGTGCTCTATGCGGAAGTCGTGACCGTGTGTGAAGTTCTGCTTTACTATGGGAAGCGTATGCTGTGTGTACAGATCACGTCGTAGTCACCAATTATAGCGTTTGAAATAATAGTGAAGAAGATCGTGTGATTCGAACTGACGCTATGACAGCTCGAATCACGAAAAAAAAATTGAACCTAAGCCTTACACATCAGGCTACTGACCGTGTTTTGAATTTGATTTGATGTGAATTATTCTTATTTATCGCTTGGTATACGGTTCTGATGTATTTTTCTTATTCGATTTTTGTTCGGTGTTCTTCACTATTTTTGCTTGTAAATTGTGTGTGTATCTGTTAGAATCGCTACAGTACTACGATTAGACCTCAGGACAGGATGAAATATCTTGGGGTCATCTATACCCCAAAAATGAATTTCATCAAACATGTGACCCACATTCTTCAAAGGGGCCTCGGGTGGTCTAAGCAACTGCACAACATCTCGAAGTGGAGCAACAAAGTTGACACCAAAGTTAAGCTTCTCTGCTATGAGCAGCTAGTCCGATCTGGAATCTATCACACGCCTTTCCCATATGGCCCTGTATACCTTCGGCCTAAATGGAAAGACTTCGAGTTTTCGAAAGAAAACTCCTCAGAAGATGCACCAACCACTCTAGAAGGCCTGACGGCCGCCATTACCCAAACTCTCACCTATACGAAGGTGCCTCCATTATCCCGATCGACGAGTACTTGTTACAATTAGCGTACAAGTACCTCGAAAGCATTCAGAACAGCGAGAATCTACTTGTACGGGCGTCTTGTGTTCTTGACCCTTCTCTCGTTCGATCTCTTCGGATCAGACCACCACAATTTCTTCTTTAGTACAAAACTGAAGAAAGCACCCTTCCCAACAACATTCTCCTTTATAATAGAGGATTCCTGGACCCATCCCATAGGGCCTACTGCTGACACACTACAAACACGCACGCACAGTACAAGACAGCACAAACACACACACACACACACACCGACCAAAGCGCAGATTATCAGACGCCAAAGACATGATCTGCGTTTACTACGGCACTCAAGACCCACCGGTCTTGTACGATTTCTTTCCCACCACCCCCCCATCCAGTAGTTAGAGAACGCTTGAACTAACCCTGTCCACATAATCCTTAGATACCTCTTTCCCCTTTCTTTTTGGGATATCTTGAGACCGAGCCAACATCCTCACGGATGCGGGTGATTCTGGATGACCAGAAGCCAGAGACAAGATGAAGGACACATCTGTCCTTGTCTCCCTAAAGTCGGCCTCTCGCCACCACATTTTTTTTTTAATTGAGTCACTTCTTAATAGATAAGCGAAAAGAAAGGTGCTTTATTATCTCTTGGTGTACTGTTTTACGTCCCTGTGCATTATCCTACTTCGCCAGGTTTATATGCTTGTCGAATTCATCTATAGATCCGAAATAGCTTCTACCAAACATTATTTTTAATTGAATTAATAGTATCTATTAGTTGAATATATCTTTGAAGAAAAAATATTTTAATGTACTTTTTTAATACGGTGGTGCAGTGTTGCTGTGTACTTTTCAAGGGTATTGACATGGTCGGGTTCAAGCAGAGAGCCATGTAAGGCGCCTATGCAGATGTTTGTTTGTTTGTTTGCAGACGCATTTATTCACAAAGTCTTTTTTATATTTTACAATTTTAGTCTAAATGCTAAACCTATCTTAATAATTTTACTACATAATGTAATTTACTGGCTCTTCACAAGCACTCTAAATTATACAATATTATATGCTTAATTTATGCCTTTCAGCTTACATTTTCTTTTATTTATTCTTAATATAATACACATACATTATAAAAAAAATAAACTATTATCTTAGAGGTCTACCTCTTCTTCTTTTCGAGGCATTATGACAAAAAAAAAAATAAAGATTTTTTTTTTTTTGAGGATGCAAAAATTTTAAAAACAAAACAATAAGTGCTTAATGAAAACAAAAAAGATAAAATAACAGAAGTTAACGGGAAGGAGGGCAAAGGAAAAGGAAGGGAGGAAGCTGCGCCAGAGCTGAATATTATATCTGAGGACGTGAAGTCCTTTCTTCGTTTTGGAGCTGTGGCGAACGTACAAATTCCCCACAGGAAAAAGTCCAGACCAACTTGAGGTAACGCACTTACCTGGACAACATCACGTCCACAGACGCGATCCCAAGCCCAGCGGGGGCCGCCAGTAACCCAACGTTGAGTCGACACCAGAAGGCAAGGAACTTAACGTCCCCAAAGCCTCTAATACCGAGCTAAACGCTCCATACCTAAAACCTACGACCTGAAACAAGGAGAAACATCCATGCATCCTTCGACGTGTGCAATCGCAAGCTAAGTGAATGCCAGCACCACAAGTCGGCAACCCTGAACATCTGCACGAGATGCAGGGAATTACAATTAAAACAATTAACCGACCAACGGACGTGGTGCGGTTGATCTAAACATTAGATCACCCAAATATTCACCGCAAACAAAGGAGCGCATTCCTTAGCCTCGTAAACACCCAGATGGCGCGAAAAACCAAGCACCATGTAACTCCAAACAATACTTTGTTTGGAGTTTTACGAAGGCCAGCTGCAATAAATAAATACGGCACAGCATTGCGCCGTTGCCACTGTCCGCCAAGCAGAAATGCATCAGCGGAATGTTTGTTTTTCACACCATGTGAAAAACTCTCTTGGATTTCAAATCCAATAGATACCAGCGGACTAGACGTCCAGGCGATCGTCAACACCAGATGGTCGACCTAACCAAGCAGCGTGGGAATAGAATCCACCGTCAACCACGACGGTGAAGCTTCCACATGTATGCGTGAGAATTTTCTCCTTACAGGAAATTGTGTCTGCACAACTGCAGATACAAAACACACAGATACTAGAAAAAGAGTATCCGATAGGGCAAGAGAGATTTGAATCGTCAAGGAGGGGACACAGAGATTTTGATTGTCGAACCGCGAGGATCTCTCACGAAGAGATAACCGAATGAGGTAGGGAATCTAATTGTTCGAGAACGTCGAGTCGTACGTGTGCTTAATCGCAAAATAAGTAACTTGTGTATTCACCACGATCAGTGCAAAAATAAGTTTTTTTGAATTAATAAAAAGTCACCGTATAAATAAAAAAAAACAGTTTTTCGTGTTTTATTTGAGCCGTTTCCGCTCGGTGTGTTCTTCCTGGTGTGCGTACAGTGTTCGGCGGAACACTTACGACCGAAAACTATGACATAAACCGCCAAAGAGCCACCACCAGTTGGGGTTGGTTCGGTCTTTTATTGATTTATCTCTTTCACTGATCACCATACTGAATCGAAGTCGGTCTGGCCTATTAGAGATATCGCTATTGTGGACAATTCGTTTATCCCTAGCACCACGGAAAGCGTGGTATATAATAGGTATTCCACCCTCATCTTGGATTAGACCTTTTCCGTCCAAGAAGAGGAACGCCTCTGGGGGAATGAACCCGTTCTGGAGGGTACTCTCCAGATACATGTCGTTCGGATAATATGCTCCCGCGATAAGATTATTTACACTGCACATTGCCCTTGCAATGTGGCCACGAATAATTTTTATAATGAAGTTGTCTATCCTAGTTAGTCCTGATTTATCATACAGGGTTTTATTAGGGTAAAATTTCAGGTATCGTGACTCTGGTGTTCTATTAAGTCCGAGGCAGGAACGTAAACACTGTCTCTCGAACACGTGAATATTTTCCATGTGGAATGGGGATGTATTGTACCATATTGGACAGCCATAGACCAACACTGGTCGGATGAATGCCGAATATGAAATTATTTTAACTTTTGGATTGAGAATGCTGCTTCGGAATAGACTTTTTGTGGCAACAAATGCGTTTCTTGCTGCAGAGAGAGTGACTGCTATATGCTTGTCAAAGTATAAATACTGATCAAGCCAAATACCGAGATATCTGACTACAGTTTTCACTTGTAGTGGGAGATTATTATTCCCTACGATAGAAAAGTTTTTCCAATTGTACTTTGTATCCTGAGAGGCCCTGGAGAGAGGTGTTCTGAAAAGGATAGTTTCGGTTTTGTGGAAATTAATTTTTAGTTTCCAGTCATTACAAAAACGTTTTATTTTATTGAAGTCGTCCTGGAGAAGTCTATTGATGACATCTATTTTCTCTCCTGTTCTGTATACCACAATGTCGTCTGCGTATGCAATGGCATTGTTAAGCTTACCCACTAAATCACTGGTGTAAATAATAAACAGAATGGGAGAATTCACCGCCCCTTGTTGTAAACCGTTTGTAATTTTGAAGGTCTTGCTTGAGAATATATCTCCGCATTTTACCACAAATTGCTTGTCCGTTATCATTTCGTAAATGTTGTACAATAGATAATGAGGCATTCTCAGGTTTTCTAACTTATGAAGAAGTTCTTCAAACCACACGGTGTTGAAAGCCTTTTCAAAGTCAACTAAGCAGGCACCTGTGCATTGGCGCTTTGTCTTGTTCCATTGTATGTCGGAAACAAGCTTTGACGCGGCATGCACCGTACTATGTCCCGCTTTAAAGCCAAACTGGTTGTTGGGGATGATTTCATTTTCATCACACCAGTTCATCAGTGCTTTGTTTATGATCTTCTCGAAAACCTTGCTGATATTTGGCAGCAAGCTAATCGCGCGAAGGTTGGTTGGATTGGTCCTGTCTTTGCCCTTTTTAGGGATGGGGTGGACTATTGCAGTTTTCCAGTGGGTTGGATAGTATGCCTTATTTAAGGCGTTGTTGAATAGCGTAGTGTAGATTTTTACTGCTTCAGGAGGCAAATGTTTTAAAACTACATTTGGGATGCTATCTATCCCAGAAGACTTTTTGCTTTTGCTTGACTTAAGGATGTGTGGAGGAAGTATGGTGTGCAGGCGTACTGCACTGGTTCACTTCCTGTCCCATCATCACTGTCACGAAGATTCATAGATCTCATCGGAAACAGCAAAACTCCGTCACGCACCGATCGCGCAAAGTCAAGAAACACCGGACAAGTCATCAGTAATGGTGAGAAATAAACACAAACACCGGACACCAACTTGTGCAAAACTGCACGACAAACCGTCCACAAGGAGGAAAAGTTAAACGCACTAGGGAAAGGAGATAAAACACTCGGAAGCTGCGGCACAAAAATAATGAAACAAACACTGGTGTAGTTATTATTTAGACATCCGGTTTTTATTTTCCGAATGTAAACGTTAATATTAAATTTACATGCACTCACGTTAATATTAAATTTATATGCACTCTCGTTGATATTAAATTTATATGCACTCTCGACTCACGACTGGAGACAACGACTCGAACGATTATAATCGATTATCGCTTCCCTGTGCGCACCAGGGAAGCGATAGGAAACACGACCTGGTCCGGTCGAAGGATGGAATTTGACTCCGCGATCGTCATCTCATGCAGAGATGATTTCGCTAAGGAAGAAAAAGGAAGAGAGAGAAAAACTTTTCTCTTAAGGGTGTAACTAGTGGCGCAGTGGTATATGTGCGCGATCGAACAGATTCAATGTTGTTGCATGTGTTCGAAAACAGGCAGGCGGCAAGGACAATAGGGAAAAATGACCACATGCGCCGCTGGTAATGCGGGTCATTGTTTACACGATGCCTCGTCGCTATTTTCGACGTTAGGAGAAAAAGGTGCTAAAAGCAAATTGGATGTTTATGGCATCTCTGGCTGCAATAGAAGCCGGGTTTATATTTGCATTAGGAAATGCTGGAGAATTTGGTTTCAGCGTCTATTGCGCTAATTATATGCAGCTGCTTGGGTTGTTTGTTGGTAAGACAAACAAAAAAGGTTGCCAGGCAATGTGTATGAAAAGGTATATGACGCGGCTGGGAAAATAGACGGCGCGATATTTATGGTCCCTGTCATGACGGTTACATTGAATGCAATCCGAATTATTTTGTTTACTGGAATTTGTCTGGTACCGAATTGGTTCAGAATACCAAATAAGCAAACAAAGAAATCTTACGGAAAATTGTATGCGAAGGGATGCATGAAGGTAAGTTTTCTTTGTAGGGATTTTAGGGTTAAAATAAATGGGTCTGTTTGATGCGTGAAGCATTTAAGATGCTAATGCGAATTGCATTAGCGAAAGCTGGTGCAGACCCGGGTTGTGGTTATGGGGGTTTTTTCAGGAAGGCGAGCCGTGGGATCTGGCGGAACCGCCACAGATGTTCGTAAGTTCATCCTTACTCACAAACATATTCATATTCTGATTACTCCTGGGGGAGTCCGCTCTGTTATTTTCACTGAATGTGGTAAAACTACGGTTTTGGTTCCTCCAGGTACTAAGTTGATTTCTCAGTGAACTGTAGGTCTGAAATGCGTTGTTTTCGAGGATCGTATTGGAGTGAGTGGATTCGTTCACTCTGTATACTGCTTCGAAACATGCACCAATTAAGTTCACTTTGTCTTGCGGGTCTTCGACTAATATTACTTCTTCGTTGGAGTTGATATGCTCCAGATTGAGTCCTGAGTTCAGCATTGCTTGACAATTCTCAGGACTCCGTGGGACTCGCAAATATGGAATGTCATTGTGATCTTTCTTTCGAAAAGTTTTATTGATTTGTGAGAACATATTCGATCCGCTAGCTTGAATGGCTTGAATTTTGTACTTCCACTCTTCATTTATACTTGAACGGTAATTATCACGGATCAATTTTTGGAGATTTTTGATTAGGGACTTAAGTGTTCTTATTTCCTGACTATTTGGGTCGCTGAACTGTCTATAAAGTCTTTTCAGCTTTGAGAGCATAATGCTCTTTTGCTTATACAAAGCGTCAATTGCTGATGTCCTGTACTTATTAGTATAACCGTCGGTATGGGGAACTTTAGGTATAGAACGATTCATTGCATTGGTAATAATATCGTCCAATGTTGTTAAGTAATGATCGATTTCGTCGTTATGGAGGTTTCTAATAGTCGGTGGGTCTATGGCACTGTTACGAAGTTCTTTTTTTATTAATCGATCAAAGCGTGACCAGTGAGCTTTTCGAAAATTGAAAGAGTGGATCTGGTCGAACTGCTCTAGTGAATATTGTTCATTTGGGACTTCAATTATGGCTCCAAATCCGTAGTGATCGCTATCGTAATCGATTGTACGAAGACAGTTTCACGTAGTTAGATCTGTGCCTGGCAAGTTTATTCGATCGTCTATCATAAGTAAATCCAGAAATGAATTTCCTTTAGGATAAGACGGTGTACTTGTGGCGTACAATTCTAATCTGCGCTCGATAGCATTCATTTTCCACCAATCATATAAAGTATTGCCCCTTGTGTTCGTGGTTAAGTTACCCCAAGCACTATGCTTGGCGTTGAAATCACCCGCTATTAGGAAATATTTGTTTTCCGAATCTAATTTCAGGTGTCGAAATAGCATATCAATTTCATTGATAAATTGCTTACACTGGGTAGCTTGAGGGGCATAAATGGAGACCACATACAGGTGCTTTTGACTTCTCAACGGAATATCTATTATGCAGGCTTCCAGCGCCTGAAATTTGTGTACTTCTGTACTATAAATTACCTTATGATAAAGACCTTTTTTAATTAAAACTGCAACCCCACCCCCTTGAGTAGAATGTGGCCTGTCACGTCTGATTATCTTATAGTTGTTGTAGACAATTTTGTGCCTTTGGTTTAGCTTAGTTTCACTAGCCAAAAGTACATCAGGGGATTCGACTTCAAGCATGTTGCCTAGATTATCTCTTCTGTCTATGTGTATTAGTGAATTTACGTTCACTGAAATAATTTTTAGTTTTAGTTCAGTTAGAGGGTTGAAGATTTTGATGGAAGGAGTTATTTGAAAACACAGCCGAACAGAGCATATCTATTCGGGCCATTTGTGCCGTCAGTATTTTTTGAAAATTAGCAAATTGTGTTTGCATGACCGATATCATATTTAATATCTCAGGTTGCGCATCTACTGCCGGTATTCGCCCATTGGTATGTGAGGATTCCACGGGGACTCGTTGCATATAATTGCCCGTGATTTGTGCATATGTTACACGCGGGGCAACGAAATTATTATAAGAACTAGTTTTAATTTTTTTCTCTTCTGCCACTTGCTTTTGTTTTGATTCCCATTTTAACTTCATATGTTGAAATTTGGGACAACCCCTAAAATTTGCCGTGTGTCCTGTATTTTTACATAGTACACATGACAGTGTTTCCCTATCCGGAAGCTGTTCCTTTCCCAGCGGACATTCGCCCATGTTATGGGCAGCGAGGCATTTTACGCATCTGAATTTCATATTGCAGTTTGATGCAACGTGTCCAAGTCGTTGACAGCGCATACATTGCAGTACGCGCTCAGATTTTCTAATTTTTTCCCAACTTATAATTTGGTGGCTTAGACATTTTATATGTCTAAGCGCATCAACTTTACTATTAGGACTTAGAGATACAATGTAGAAAGGCAATTTGCGGTTGCACTTTCTAGAATTCGCAGTTGAAAACGGTTTTACACCTGTAAATTTTAAACTAGCTGTTTCAACCGTTTTTAATTCCTCGAGTATCTCCTCTGGGGAGAACGAAGGATCAACTCCTGTTAAGAGTATGGAAATTGATTTTTCTGATTTTGGGGTGTACGTGTAGTACTCGGTTTTTGCCCTTCCCAAAGCAGACTTTACTTTATTGTAACCTTCTAGGTCTTCGCACAAAATTCTAGTTTTTTCAGCACTAATTCTCTTTGTTTTAAAATCTTTACAAGTCAACTCACCCAACTTCATTAAATCTTTCGCTCTATGTAACTGATGACAATTGGAGGTATTTTTTCCTTTTTTTGGTTGCTGTTGTTGATCGTCCTTGGCTGTCTTTGTCTGCTGCAGTTGTTTCTGATGCTGTTGTTGATCGTCCATTGTTTCGCTTATTTGTAGCGAATGTTGATGCTGCCGCTGGTGATTTGTTTTTTGCTCTCTTTTTGCTTCGGTTTCATTCCGTCTTTTGTTTCGCTCTTCCAGGGCTGCTCGTACTTGTTTGGAAAGTTCTTCGCGTTTTTTGATGAGATCAGCAATTAAGCTGTTTAGCTCATCGTCTCCTTCGGGAATGTTTGACTCCAGTATCTCCAATTCCTTAAATTTGTTCCCTGCTCCTGAGTAACAACTATCCTTGGCAGGTGTATTTTCTTCTGTGACGGTTTTTTCGTCATATTTGATTTTTGTCGTTCCATTGACAGGTTTGAGCGGACTTTATTTGCCACTGGGGTGTCATCTATAATTGACACTTCGTTCTTCCTTTTGGTAATTTTTTTGATTGTTTTTGAATTAGCGACTACACATGAGTGTGCCATTTTTAATTCGTCGCTCTTCGTCTTGCCCATTTGGGTTTCGAAACACACACACTCGTTTTTTTTTTTTCTTTTTTCGCCGTGCAACGCCGGCCGAACTGCGAAAAACACAGTTTATTCACGAATTCACACACACACGCGCCCGATATTCTTTGTTTTAAAACTGCTCACCGTCTTACGATGTTTGTCGCTTGACGAACGACGAGCGACTGTGCCTATGCAGATGATGATGGTGTGCGGTAGAAAAAGGGTGTTACACCTGCTTCATTTGGTGTGCGTTGAGATAAGAAAAACCAGCCGCTCGATCCTGATGGTTTGTTATTTTCCTCCCTTAAATATCTGAATTGAAGAATAACGACATTTTGTGTGCGATAAGCAACTGGGCAGCTATTGACAACCAGCTCTTTTGTTTGGATGCATGGGGCGTGTGTTGCATCATAAGAGATAAGGCAATTCTAAGCAACGAACCCGAATTGAAAACGTTTTGTTTTATGCGGTGTGTTGGTGTTGCCTGGATGTATTTTCGACAGCCACGCAGAAAGCACTTCAGAGCAAAAACATGTGCTGTGTCTGATAAGAAATAATATACCGATGTTTCGTCGAGCACAATACGATGGTATGACTGGCCCGGCGTGTTTTCATCCTAAAGCAAGGGAACGTTTTTTATTCCAACACACACCAAGCGAAGCAGAATGAAACAAAAAAAAAAAATGCCTTTTCTTGCATTCTTTTGGTGTGCGTTGAGATAAAACAAAACCAATTTTGGGACTTTCTTTTTAGTGTTGTTCACCATGTGGTCGGATTCGGATGATGAAATTGTGCCAGTCCTGTATTCAATTATTCAAGTTTGCGAGCACAGTGATGCAAATAACAGAGAGTGGTGGGTGCACCCATACAATCAAAAACGCGATGCAGAGGATGTTATCAAAAACCTTATTGCAGAACTCAGAAATTCTCCTACAAAATTTAAAAATTCCACGAGAATGGAAACAGAAACTTTTGATTATTTGCTTTCATTAATTGAAAATGCAATTGCAAAACAAGATACAAATTATCGTAAAAGCATAGCACCTGGTGAACGATTATTTATAACTCTGCGGTAAGTAAAAACAAAGAAAAATGTTTGTGTGTTCATATATTTGAAACTTCAGAAAATTTCAGGTTTTTGGCAACTGGGGAAACATTCAAGTCTCTTTCATATCATTTCCGCTGCGGTGCGTCCACCATTGAAAAAATTGTGATGGAAACTTGCAAAGTTATTTGGGAAACACTAGCACCCATTTACTTGCCAAAACCAGACGTTCAGAAGTGGAATTCTATAGCTGATGCATTTGGTAAGATGTGGAACTTTCCGAATTGCTTCGGAGCTCTAGGTGGAAAACACATGAGAATGCAATGTCCTCCAAAAGCAGGATCAGTTTATGATAACTATAAGAAGTTTCATTCCATACACCTTCAAGCTGTAGTGGATGCGCATGGTCAATTCATTTGTGTTGATGTTGGCGACTTTGGAAGAAATTGCGATAGGGGTGTATTCAGGGATTCACATTTTGGAAAGCGGATAATTAATAATGAATTGGACTTACCGCATAAGCAAAAACTATGCATTGAAAGCGATGAATATTTCCATTGTGTTTTTGTGGCTGATGAAGGCTATCCACTTCTTACGAATGTAATGAAACCTTTCGCACGGAAGAATTTGACAAACGAAACAAGAATATACAATTATCGTTTAACTAGAGCTCGACGAGTTGTTGATTGCGCATTTGGCATGCTTACCAAAAAATTTCGTATTTTTGATACTGTAATTTTACTGCCGCCCAATAAAGTGCAGATAATAATATTAGCTGCCTGCGCTTTGCATAATATGATTCGGGTACGCGAACGTTTGCTACAGGAAATATATGTTGAGCGAGAAACTATGGAAAACATTCAAGGAGAAACGAGTGAAAATCTTCAAAATACAAGACCCTCAAATGCTGCACGTAATGTACGCAATCAATTTGTTACGCATTTTAACTCCGCTGCTGGCTCGGTTCCTTGGCAATGGAAGTATGCAAAGTAATTTTTTTAATATGCTTTTTAGATACACATTTTAGATACACATATGTAAACATTTATAATAAATAAAACACAATAAACTTACCTTGACAACCCATTTCATTATTATTATTAATTAAAAAAAGGGTAGGCTCGGGTCGCTCGTGCCTTTTCGAAAGGTGGAGGAGCTATTTACTTATTTACTTCTCGTAAATTGGTTTTATTTTATTCTAATTAATTCAATAACATTAAATCCGCAACTTTGTTTTTTTGCTTTTGCTTTATCAAATTATTTTGCGGTAATGAGCGAAGAGGATCCTGCCCGGAAAGTCCTTTCTGGCAGGATGTATGGAAGCGCGGCAGACCTCGTCTACGATGGAGTGATGGCGTAGACCAGGACGCCCAGAGCTTGGGAGAGCCAAACTGGATGCCATCGGCTCGAAATCGGGTTCGGTGGAGAGACTTGCTAAACAAGGCCAAGAGCGAATGCGGTTGTAGTGCCGATGATGATGATATTTGTTGGGAAGGATGCTTTCTTCAGTTTTGTGCTGAATTGATTGATTGATTGATTGAATGCGGAACCACCATTTTTATTTAACTTAATGCAACCTTGAATTGACTTAACATAAAACCTTACAGACTATATTAAAATCTAGAGTAGTGGTTAAGACATTATTCAATTATTCAATCGAACAAAAGGAGAAGAACCAGGAAGTTGAAGATCACTGGGCGATAGGGGAGGTAGGAGGCCAGGAAACAACGAGTGTATGTGGGGGTGGTAAACGCGGCCTTTGGGCGACAGTGGGGGGCATGTGTACGGACTAATACAGGATGCCGGGATTCGCGAGTGGGGGGGGGGGGGGGGGGGGGGTGGAAAGGTGTAGCGGAGAACTACTTGAAGGCGGGAGAGGAGAGGATTGCAGGGTAGAGGGGTTATTGAAGGGAGGGGGCGGGTTCTTCTGAGACGTCGTTTAAGAGCGGGAGTGGAGATGTTGAAATCGAAGGAGGTGGGGAAAGATTTGGCCTGTCGTGGCATACTCGAGATGGGTTCGTTAGCGCTAGTTAGTGATGAACGAACACGTAAAACAGTCGAGGGTTACGTACGTTACGGGGGTTTGTATGAAATGTTAAAGTGGAGAGCAAGCTTGGGCAATTGATTGAGCCAGACAGAAGGCGATGGACAAAGATGATGCCGGCATGGATTCTGTGCTCTTCAAGTGTTTAGATTGATTAGAGGGAGCCGGCTTGTGTATGGTGGTAGAGTAAGCGGATTTTTCCAGTTTAGTCCGCGGAGGGCAAAGCGCGAGAAACGACATTGAACATCCTCAATCCTGCGAATGTTAGACATTTGATACGGTTACACAAAGGTTATGTAGAGTGATCGGGTGACATAGAGGTTATGGAATTCCTTCGACCAGCGTTTGACAAACCCAAGGGCGGCGTTAGCCTTGAGGAAGAAATTGTGGTGGTCGGATCCGAAGAGGTCGAAAGAGAGAAGGGTCAAGAACACAAGACTCCTTTTTAACTCCCCAACTGCTGCTGCTTATATTCCCTTTGTGTCCCTATTCTCATGTTTACACAAAGGAACAAAGAGAACAATCGGTATAAATAGCCGATCCTCCGGCCGCCCACCTTGATCTGCCATTTCAACTGCCTCGTATTGAGCAACCCGAAGTAGGACCAACTTCGTGACAGGTCGCTTAAGTGTACCCCCTGAACCATCACAGTTGCCACCCGGACCTTGTCATCCATGCCAGGGTGTAGTTCGACAACCTTTCCCATGGCCCACTAAGTTGGAGATAGTTGCTCGTCCTTCCGATGGAGAGATTTCCTAAATAAGGTCAAGACTGGATCCCGATTGTAGTGCCGATGATGATGATGATAAGTTGCACATCCTTCATAAGCACCACGACCAGGTTTCTTAGGTGTGGTTTCGGATGATACCAGTTGTTGGGAGCCTGCAACGTATGAAGGTATTCCTTCTTCCACTGGGACCAAGGCGATCGTTGTAATATCTGCAAGTACTTCCATCAGGATCGCCAGGTGATCGCTTATCTCCCAATCGACTTCCAGAGCGCTCATTGCTGGTCCTCCAGTTACAAAATGGCTGGAGGTTAACACTTCGGCGTCGCCAGGCTCCGTTGGTAGGACAAACAGCGGTCGGGAATTCACCAAGCCTCGATCTGGACCAATACGGTAGTAAACTCCCCAAAAGTCAGCAAAGCATTCCCAATAACTCGCTTAAGATGATGCTTCACGCAGTAGATTTTTGTCTCCCACAAGCCACCAAGACGGGGGTCTGCCGGGAGAATGAATTTCCAAGTGATCCCGTCGGTGGCCAACTCCGTCATGATCCGGACCCGGGTAGTTCTCTGGTTTATATGCTCATAAACTTCTCGCAGTTCTCGATATCATCATCATCATCATCGGCACCACAACCGGGAACCGGTCTTGGCCTTATTTAGCAAGTCTCGAGGCTTGTTACATTTTCCATAATAATTTATTTTTACGGGCAAGGTTATTAGCCTTGCGCCAAGCATTTCTCGACATGCTCCAACGAAATTGGTGCCGTGATCACCCCATAGGGTGTGACAAAAATCTCCACGGGCGAAGAATCTCCTCAATGCAGCCAGGAAAGCCTCGGTAGACAAGCATGCGAAGAGACAGATATAGTATTTGACTCGTCTTGTGCCGCGTTCTTTCTATGTCTAAAGAGTGATACGACCTCCGTAATCAACGCCGGCGTTACTAAATGGATTAAACCGACTCACCGGCAATTCCGCCACCTGTTGAGATAGCACCCATGCCTTATGACGAAGGCAAACCGTGCATTCAGCGATGACCCCCCGGACAAACCTTCGACTTCCTTTGATCCAGTACCGAGAGTTCATTGCGGTGAGCAATAACCGGCTTCCAGCGTGCATCAGCTTCAAGTGCAAGTCCCTTACGATGATCTTTGCAAGGTGATGTCGTCGAAGTAAGATTGGTGGATGTCGGCGTTCGGATTCCATCTTTGCTGTCTCCAGTCTTCCACCCACCCTGAGGATACCTTGGTCATCGATGTATGGATCGAGTGCAACCAGTTCACTTCGTTTTGACAATTTTTTCCCAGCTCGAATGGCCGTCAGGTCCGTCCCGAACGATTCAGTCTGAGCCGCACGCAATACGATGCGTGCGGCCATCCTCATTCCTCTGCATCGAGAACGCCGACCACCTGGGCTGACCTGTTGTCCCCCTTGCAGGTACTCTTGTCGATGAACTGCTTCAGCTATTTTCTTGTTATGGACAGATCCTCTTGCTGGATTATAAAACACGATTTCTTTCGCTTCTCGAGATGTACTGATGTTACGGGTCCGCCTCTCGGACGTAATAAATGGGTGTTCGGGGCAACTTGCGATAACCAGAATCACCCACATCCGTGAGGATGTTGGGCTCGGTTTCAAAATATCTCAAAAATGGTGAGGCGGGGGGGGGGGGGGGGGGTATATACGGATAATGTGGACAGGGTTAGTTCAAATGTTCTCTAAGTATACAAGACCAGTTGGTAGTAAACATAGATTATGTCCTCGGCGTCGTGTGTGTGTATTTGTGCTATCTTGTCCTGCGCATGTGTGTTTGTAGTGTGTTAGCAGTAGACCCTATGGGGTGTGTCCAGGAATCCTCTATTATAGAGGGGAATGTTGTTGGGAAGGGTGCTTTCTTCAGTTTTGTACTGAAGAAGAAATTGTGGCGTTCAGATCCGAAGAGATCGAAGAAGACAAGGTTCAAGAACGCTAGACCTCCCGTACAAGTAGGTACTCGCTCTTTTTTTTTGTTAAGTCCCCAACTGCCGCTTCTGATATTCATTTTTGTGCTCCTGTGTCCCCGTTCGCTTGTTCATCAAAGGAACAAGGAGAATAATCGGTATAAATAGCCGATCCTCAGTCCGCCAGCCGGCAGTATCGACAACATGTACCACTCGTTGCGAACGCTATCTGCCTTATTCTTTATAAAGCTCTCCATTCTGTTCAACCATGACTGCAACATGAGGTACTTGCCCCAAGCTTGGAAGCATGCTATTGTTGTCCAATAGCAAAAGTTGGAAAACCAACATATCATCCCTCAAGCCTTCGTCCTATTTCGCTTCTCACTTGCATCAGCAAAATATATGAAAAATGCATATACGAGAAGCTAAATAACTTTATCAGTGTCAGGAATCTAATACCTGATTTCCCATTTTGATTTAGAAGACGCACAGCACCACTATGGCTCTCAACATATTTCAAAACCACGTTTGCGTGCGCTTCTTTAATAAGGAACCCATAATTGCGGCGAGCCTGGACATTGAAGGGCTTTTGACCCGACGTGGATCGCAGGTCTAGAGAATGATGGGTTCAGTAGAACGCTGTGTAGTACCATCTACCAGTTCGTTCTAAACAGAACCTTCCAAGTTCGAGTGAATAGAAAGACGACACAAACGTACATACACAGCGACCAACGCGCAGATTATCGGGCGCCGAAGACGTGGTCTGGGTTTACTATCGCACTCAAGACTGACTAATCTTGTACCGGTCTTCTTTCCCACCATCCCTCCATCCAAGTAGGTAGAGAACATTTGAACTAACCCTATCCACACTATCCTTAGATACCTCCTCCCCTTTTTTTCAGATATCTTAAGAATGAGCGCAACATTCTCAAGGATGTGGGTGATTCTGGTTATCGTAACATGACCAGAAGCAAGGGACAAGATGAAGAACACACCTTGTCTCGCTTAAGTCGGCCTCTCGCTACTTCATTTGTTTTTTTTTTTCGCCGGTCGGCAGTTGTGTTCTGCTCCGTCTCCAACCCTCCTATTGTTTAAATATATTAAAAAATCATCAATATGCCGATAGTTATATTATACAAGGATAGTCAATGAAGCAACATGCATTTTTTTCTGTTCTTTTTGAGCACTTTTAGGTACTTTTTAAAGCGTCGGATGACCCTACCATTTAGGTATGCCAACGACCTTACCCTTCAAGGGTTAATTTATTGGCATTTATTTAAAACTTCAGAATGACAATATATAGAAAACATTAAGACTTCAATTTAAAATAAAATAAAAAATTGGCATTTATTTAAAACTTCAGAGAGGTAAAATATATACAAAAAAAGACATACATATCTATATGTATATATATAAATATACATATATATATATATATATATATATATATATATATATATATATATATATATATATAATCCATTCAACATAAAATAAAGTGTTATTGCCTTCCCTAGTATTCAAAATCTGGATTTGAATCATGTTCTTGTTTACTAGGAATTAATGTTGCTCCTGCTACAGTTGATGGATTCAGTGCATCATTTTCCTCTTCTTCTTGCAATTCATTCATTTTGTGAACCATATGCAATCTGAATGATCTTTGCCTTTTGGTGGACAGCTTTTCGTAGTCAGCAAGTAAACTCTTGAAAAATAATGTATTTGCATTTTCTGTCGGTCGTTCTCTTGTTCTCGATTGTAAGAACTCAATCATTGGCCCAGCTACCATTTCCGATATTGCACTCCTACTCCTTTTAGATGGCACGTGGCTGTTTATGGGAGAGATACTTGCAGTGAGAGCAGATGGACAGTCGGGTTCCAATATTTCGTCAACAACCTCTTGAGCGTCTGGGTCATCTACGCTGCTTGTTGTATTACGATGCCGATTAATATAGTCTTTTAAAAAAGACATAGCATCAGCCAAATACCATTTTCTTTTTTCCTTAACACTCGATCGTGATGGTTTGTTATTTTCATCCCTCAAATATCTGCAGTAGGAATTGCGCAGAGTTGCCCATTTTTTTTTACATTGCGATACTGCCAAAACAATTTAAAATTAACTAAAATTAGCAAGTGGACATAAAGAAAATACAAGAAACTTACCTTTACAATCCATTTCACTTGCTATTTCTAACCACAATTTATCTGTTACTAATTTATTGGCATGATCCTTATCTTTATAATTAAAAATTGGGCTCCTTGCCTCAATTAAAAACAATAATTTCTCCGCGTCAATGTCCATCCCGACGAAAATTTCACGTAGAATAAAGCTGAAAACACGCCGGACCCGTCAAAACGCTTTATTGTGCTCGACGAAACATCGGTATATTATTTCTTATGAGAGAGAGTGTATTGAATAAAAAACGTTCTATTGCTTTAGGCAGAAAACACGCCAGACCAGTCAAACGGCCTTATTGTGCTCGACGAAACATCGGTATATTATTTCTTATGAGATAGCACACACCAAAGCAAACGAAACAAAGCACATGTTCTTGCTCTGAAGTGCTTTGAGAGTGGCTGTCGAAAATGCTTCCATTGCATACTGGCAACACACACACGGGCCCAGTAAAACAACACTTTTTCAAACCGCGGTCCTTGCTCACAATTGCCTTATCTCTTATGGCGGAACCCACACCGCATGCATCCAAACAAAAAAGCGAAAACGAACACAAAAACACGACTGGTTGTCGATAGCTAGCTAGTTGCTGTTCGCGCATAAAATTTCGTTTTTCTTGATTCAGATATTTAACGGATGCAAATAACAAACCATCAGGATGAAGCGCCTTGGCTTTCTTATCTCAACGCACACCACACACACAAATGAAGCAAGGAAACGAAATGTTTTTTGATTTCATTCTGCTTCGCTTGGTGTGTGTTGGAATAAAAAACGCTGTCCTGCCTTTTGAAACAAAAACGCTTTGACTGGTCCGGTTTGTTTTCAGCCTAAGTGAATCAGCAAAACAAAAACAAATATCAAAGCATAAGAATGGACTACCACAAGAGCAAATGTCATTCGCTGTAATTGCGTTTACCTGGACAACCTATAGCCAGGAGCTGAGGCGAGAGTTTATAAATTACCTCTTTAACTACCAACCCCGGATACGGAGACGTAAAATGAAAATTCGGCAGAGCTCGTATTTAACCCATTGTGCCATTCAATTTAAAACGTTTGCTAAATGGCCCTTTGGCATGCGAAGCACTTTAAAATTCACACGGAAATTTCGGTCCACCTGTTCTGCTTGCCGCCGGGGTCTTTCACTCGAGTGCCAGACAATTCCACGTAACGACATCCGACATTGAAAAAGAACGGTAGGCAGGTGCAAATGGAATTATTTCCGAGGCATTTAATTGAAAATTGCATATTGTTATTTAAATGCGAAGAACGACTTTTTCTGTTGGAGATGGACGTTCGACTTGACGGATATGAAAGGATTAACGAGGTTGGAATGTCTGACAAGCACACTACAGCCAGTAACCCAGTTAGGTAAACATCTACAAGGTAGCACTCCATTTCACGGTGCCGCAGTCGAGTGAGTAGTGCACCTAGTGCACATGAAAACGGTGGGGCTTCTTGCGCTCGAATGTAAAATTCATTTGCTATGATTCGAGATACGTGAGCCGTGAGCCGTGAGACGTGGGACGTGGGACGTGGCATCTGTTATGCCAGAGGTGGGGAGAAGTACTGGCTATGAGATAAAATTTATGTTGATTGAGCTTGACACAGTTTCCATGTGGAGCGTTTCTATGGCCCATGTTTACCATTTGTATACGACCTGCAAAACATTCGTGTCACATAGGAACGCACAGTACTGGCAGTGGGTGCTTTAGTCGCAGCCGACGTGCGCGCCTCTTTCTATGTCGACCTCGATGGATGCATGTGAAAACAGTGAGACTTGACGGTCGGTCGGCTAGAGTTGTGCAAAACAGCTTCATGAGACCTCAGGGATGAAGGCTTTCATATGCATTTGTGTGGTGTTACCTGAGAATTGAGTTCTGAAAGCACCGAGAAACGATACTGATAATGTGATGATGTGTTCTGGACTTTGTGTACTTGGCACGGATTGTTTTCCTCCATTGAATGGATTCATAACTTAAACGGATGGAAATGAAGAAATGGACAGGGGAAAATGACCTTGTCTCATGTTGAAGTGAGAAAGGGTGAAGGGAAAGGGTGTCGCTACCAAATGGCATTCACGCATAGTTCATGGAGTGGAACGACTACAAATGGCTTTAGATTATTACATTCCCCTCGAAAATTGGGACATCGAGTGGCATGTAATGGCATATGCTGAATTCGACTGCAGTGCACGTCATGAAGTACGTATGCAAAGTAACATACAGTGGTGCCTCACACAACGAACTTAATTCGTTCCAGGAGCAAGTTCGTTATGCGAAAAGTTCGTTATGTGAAACGCGTTTTCCCATAACAATACATGTTAAAAAAAATAATTCGTTCTGTAGCATAAAATATGGTAAGATGACATAAAAAAAAGATAAATTTTTTGTTATTATTTTTATTTAGATACATCTAAAAACATAATGAAAAAAACACACATTTTTTAATTTTAAGAAATAATCGAATCTTGCACATCTTCATCCATTTTCCGCTTTTTGGCCGATGGTGCAGTGAAAAACCTGTCCAAAGTCGTTTGTTTCTCTCTTTTCTTCAACATCTACCGGAAATAACGGACAAGAGTATCGGAGTACAGGTCGTTGATCCTGTTTGCTTCAGCGGAATCCGGATAGTGGGCATTGGTAAACTCCTGAACTGCTTTCCATTTGACCAGGATGTTCTTGATGTCAGCAGTTGGAATTGGTTGATTGTTTGATTGTTGCTCCTCGTTATCAGATGACGCTTCCCTTTGAGCATTGTCCTGTTGTTGGGCCAGAAGTGTTTGGAGCTCTTCAGTTGTCAGCTCTTCTTTGTGTTCCTCAATAAGCTCCTCTACATCCTCTTCCTCTACCTCTAATTCCAACCTTTGGGCCACTGTGATGATGTCCTTCACCACTTCTGTGTCATCAACTACTGCTTCTTCCTGAATCCACGAAGGCACAAGCATCTTCCAAGCAGAAATGAGGGTCCTTTGTGACACTTCTTCCCAGGCCTTCTGTATAAGTCGTATTGCCAAAAGGATATCAAATTTCTCCTTCCAAAACATTCGGATAGTCATATTGTCTCCACCAAACTCGCATTCTTCAAACACCTTATTAAAGAGGGCTCTAGTGTAGAGTTTTTTAAAGTTCGCAATAACTTGCTGATCCATTGGCTGGAGAATGGATGTGGTGTTTGGTGGCAAATACTGCACCTTGATAAAAGGATAATTTTCCTGCAATATTTCTTCTAGGTCTTTTGGGTGAGAAGGGGCATTGTCAAGTATCAGAAGGGCTTTGAGCGGCAGTTCTTTTTCCAACAAGAATTTCTTCACGGCAGGAGCAAAGGTTTCCAGAATCCATTCGTTGAAGATAACTTGGGTCACCCAGGCTTTTTGATTGGACTTCCAATGGACGGGCAATTTGGACTTAATAACGTTATTTTTCTTAAAAATTCTTGGATTTTCAGAGTGATAAACCAATAGAGGTTTGATCTTGAGGTCTCCGCTGGCATTAGACGAAATCATAAGGGTAAGTCTGTCCTTCATGGCTTTGTGTCCTGGCAATTTCTTCTCTTCTTTTGTAATGAAGGTTCTGCTCGGCATTCTTTTCCAGAAAAGACCCGTTTCATCGGCATTGAACACTTGTTGTGGGCAGTATCCTTCATCCATAATAAATTTTTGAAAATTAATAGAGAACTTTTCTGCTCCTTTTTTATCAGCACCGAAAGCCTCACCATGCATATTAACGCTGTGGATTTCATACCTTTTCTTAAATCTAGAAAACCACCCCCTGCTGGCTTTGAAATCTTCTTTATTATCTGGATTGCTGCTACTTCCAGGGATGTTTTTCTTTAGATCTTCATAAATTATCTTGGCCTTGTGACAGATAATATCTTGGGTTGTTACGTCACCTTTCACCTGCCTGTCCTTAATCCAAATCGCCAATAGCCTCTCCATTTCCTCGTGGATTGAAGATCTATGTTTTTCATTAAATAGTTTTGATACTCCTTTGGCTACTTTGGCTGATTTTATTGCATCCTTGTTTGTCAAAATGGTGAAAATGGTGGTCTTGTTGAGGCCAAACTCTTTGACGAGGTCACACTGTTTTACCCCACATTCACTCCTTCTAATTATTTCCTGTTTCATTTCAAGAGAATTCACCTTCCTGCTTTTTTTAGAACCCATCATATAAAAAAAATGTTGGGTTTATCTTAAAAGGACGACTGCCGTGATACGTGTGCGATTTAATTCGTAATGAAGAACGATTGCTGCGATACGTGCGTAAGTTAAGCGTACTACGCAGTGACTAACGAGTCTAACGACTGCCTGCGCGGGAGGATGCAATAAATCGGCAGTGATCGTGTGAAGTGGGCGACTTCGTTGTGTGAAGCGAAGTTCGTTGTATGAATCGTAAAATGAACGAAAAGGAAGTTCGTTGTGTGCAGCGAAGTTCGTTGTATGAATCGTGAAATGAACGAAAAGGAAGTTCGTTGTGTGCAGCGTTCGCTGTGCGAGGCGTTCGTTATGCGAGGCACCACTGTACATGGATTCGTATCGAGAATTTAGAATTTTTGGGTCTTTAATTGTTCGTGTTTTTTTTTTAAACAATTATTCTTAATGCTAGTTTATGGTTCGCTTACCTTCTGCTTTCTCTGATGCTTTTCCTTTTCCTTTCTGCAAAAGATCTGGATCAACCTCTTTATTGAAACTCAACACGAGCTATTGCTTGTCTTCTTTATATTCTATTTAATTTTAATTATTGTTTTTCTTTTATTAACTTTATTATCTATTGTTTCTAATTTAAATATTAAATATTGTTCTGATATATTTTGTTTAATTAATCCACACTGTTTTTCTTTTACTAACTATATTAAATATTGTTCTGATATATTTTGTTTAATTAATTCACACTGTTTTTCTTTTATTGACTATATTAACTATTATTTCTAATTTAAATATTAAATATTATTCTGATGTATTTTGTTTAATTAATTCACACTGTTTTTCTTTTAGTTTAGTTTAGTTTAGTTTAGTGAGGGCAGAACCCTCATACTTATATTCAGCTTAGTACAAGCGATAAACTTTAACAACTATCTTAAAACTATATATAAGAATATAAACTATGGTTAAAAAGAAAAAAAAAAAAGAAGGGGGAGGGGGATTATGTTTGGCCGGTTGGTTACTAGGTTTATCCAACAATTATCACTCATTCATTCATTTCGCTTAGTACAGAATGTAAGAGTGTAGACGGTAGAGGGGGCGAGGTCAGGGGGGGAAAGAGAGGAGATGAAGTTTGGGAGCAGTAGAGGTAAAGTTGAAATCGAAGGAGGTAGGGTAGAAGTTTGCCCGCCGCAGCATTCGCGAAATGGGTTCATTAGAGCCGTAGGAAGTGTGGTGGGTGAGCTGATAGAAGAGATGAGGGTTTCGCAGGTTACGGGTGTTAGTGTGAAGTGGAATGATGGAGAGCAAGCTTGGGCAGTTGATTTTGCCTGAACGGAGACGGTGGACGAAAAGGATATCGGCATGACTTCTGCGCTCCTCAAGTGTGTTGACGTTGATTAGATGGTGCCGGCTTGTGTATGGGGGGAGAATCCGAGGATTCGCCCAGTTCAGTCCGCGGGGGGTAAAATGCAAAAAACGACGTTGCACGCTTTCGATTCTGCGTACAAGGAACGAGTAGTGTGGAGACCAGACCTGACTGGCGTATTCAAGAAGGGGGCGGACGAAGGCTATGTAGAGAGAAAGGGAAACGTAAGGATTCGAGAATTCTTTAGACCAGCGTTTCACAAATCCAAGGACAGAGTTGGCCTTAAGAATAATATCATCAATATGCGGGATGAAGCTAAGTTCCCTGTCAAATAAGATCCCGGGGTCACGTATCGAGGGTGCAGATGATATCTGCTGGTTTAGCAGAAAGTAGGAACGTCGGGGAGGGTGCGGCAGGGGGCCTTTGCGGGAGAAGGTGATGGAGTGACATTTGACAACGTTGAGTTCAAGGCAGTTATTACGGCACCAAGTTGAGAAGCTGTCAAGGTCCGCTTGGAGAAGTGAGGAGTCGAGAGGAGAGATGATCGTTTTGTAGAGTTTGGCGTCGTCCGCATAGAGGGAGATGGATGAGTATTTAATAATGGAGTCAACATCATTGACGGTAAGGATAAATAGGAGGGGACCTAGATGGCTGCCTCGCGGAACCCTTGACGTAGGAAGAAAAGGATTGGACAGGGAGGATCTGAATTTCACACGGAAGGATCGATCTTTCAGATAAGAGGATAACCACTTGATCAATAGGGGTTCGAAACCTAGGGAGGACAGCTTAAAAAGGTTGAGATTATGGGAGATTTTGTCAAAGGCCTTGCTGAAATCGGTGGCGATTACATCGACTTCGTTGCCATTCTCTAAGGCACGGAGTGTATGGGATGAGAACTCAATCAGATTCGTTGTGGTCGACCTAACCGAAAGGAAACCATGCTGGTTGGATGAGATGATGGATTTACAACGGAAAGATAACGCGTTGTAAAGAATTCCTTCGAACAGTTTGGAGATATGAGACAGTTTGGCGATGAGACGGTAGTTGCTTATATCGTTTTTATGTCCCTTTTTATGTATGGGGGTGACATAGGAGGATTTCCAAATACTAGGGAAGATCCCATGTGAAAGGGATAGGTTGAATATCTTTTATATCGGGAGGGAAAGAGAAGTGGAACATTTCTTTAAAAATACAGCCGGGAGTCCATCCGGCCCAGGGCTGAACTCCTCTTTGAGTAAGTTTAATTTCTCCTCAACTACGTGACGCTGAATAATGTGAGGGGTGAAGGGACCGAAGGAGAATTCGGGCAAGTATTTGAAGTGAGACGGATTGGATTCGAAGGAGATGTCTGTGAAGGATTTATTGAAAAACGAAGCGACTAGATTGGCAGTAGTTAGGGGGTCGGTTGAAGTAGTCGTGCCATAAGGAAGGGAGTTAGGGTAGGCGTCGGATTTACGTTTGTAATTTATGAAGTGGAAAAAAAGATTTGGGGTCATTGATTAAATTAGATTGTGTTTTTGTGAGGTAGTTGGTATAGAGGGAGTTGTAGAGCTCGGAAAATTTATAAAAGGAACCGAGATAGTTGGAGTAGTTTTGAAAGGAACGCGTTTTGAGGAAATGTTCTACAAGTTAATTCTCTTGTTCCTAAGCGGCGATGAAACCGATGACCTGTAACGAGAATAGGGGACATATAAGGCGACGGCATAGTAGATCTTCTTATAGTGAGTGGCAGTAGTTTCTTCTACCCCCAAATGATCAAAGCGAAACGCTGTTTTGTTAAGATGCTCATTTAGAGGGCGGACGTTAGCTTTGTGGAAGTTGTGGAAAAAGCTGCCATGCGGTAGAGAAGGCTGGGTTTCATGATCGAGATATATGGATAAGAGCAGCGAGGGGGGGGGGGGGTAATTATCAATGGTGGAGAGGGCGTGTGGACTAGGGGCAACTGAGGACCTGTGTGGGTCCGTTGTGAACACGAGGTCCAGTTGTCTCCCCATATGATTTGGGACATTGCTTATTTGATGGAGGCATGAGTCGGCGGCCTCGAGTTAGGTTCTGTGGATGAGTGAGACGCGTCCAGGTGGGAGGGCGGAGGATTGAGAGCGTGTGGCCTGTGGATGTTGGAATACTTCGTGCCTGTTTTGAGGTCGAAGAGGGGGATGGAATTGGAGATAGATTATTAACTATTGTTTCTAATTTAAATATTAAATATTGTTCTGATATATTTTGTTTAATTAATTTACACTGTTTTTCTTTTATTAACTATACTTTTATTTTAAACTCTTTTTTATTTTACTAACCGACCTTCTTTAACCATGTCTGATTTACAACACTCTGATAATTAACTAATGTCAATTATATAACATTCGCAATCTAAATAATACATATATATATATATATATATATATATATATATATATATATATCATATGGATATCTTATGTCGAATAATTGAATATTTCTCGTAATAGATTTATACGACTTTCGGTTGCTTTACTTTAATGCTTTTGACATCATTCTGAAGTTTTTCAATTTTTAATATTTGATTTGCACAATCAAATACTTGTTATATAAAGATATAATATTCTTTGCACACTATTAAATATAAATAGCCACAAGGGATACTCACTGTGATGGCGTTCTTCAGCTGGGTTCCACCCGGGGTTAGCGATGAATCCCCTTCTGTTACTCTAGTGATGGTGATTGTGATGTCGATGGTTGAGCTAATTGTTGTAATATATATAAAATGGGGTACCCACTATTTCTCGGCTAGCGAGATAAGTATTTCGGCACAGGAGGGTACGAGATGTCTGAGACCTCTTTTATGCATGCATATATATGGAAAGTGGCCACTGTTTCTTAATCCACGACTCAAGCATTTTCACAGAGCCTGTACGATTGTCCTTCCCAAGCAATATCTCATAAACAGGTTAAGTTAGTGTATTTGGAAGTCTTTTGATGTTACATTCATCTTTATCATCAGCACTACAAACGGGATCCGGTCTTGGCCTTATTTAACAAATCTCTCCACCGGTCCAGATTTCGAGCCGATTTCATCCAGTTTGGCCCTCCCAGGCTCTGGTCTTCTTGGCCTACGCCATCATCTATCGCAGACAAGGTCTGCCGCGCTGTCTCCTTCCATACATCCTGCCACAAAGGACTTTTCGGGCATGCTCCTCTTCGCTCATTCGAGCTAGGTGTCCCGGCCACCGGAGTCTGCCGAGCTTGATTTTTGTTACAACATTAGCTTCAAGGTATATCGCGTACAACTCATGGTTGTAACGTTTCCGGGATCGTCCTCCCTCACATACGGGGCCAACAAGTCTCCTTAAGACCTTCCTCTCGAACGCGGCTAAGAGTTCAGAGTGCTATTTAGCCATTTAGAGCACCCAGGTCACGGATACATACATGAGTACTGGTAAGACCATGGTCTTGTACAGTAGTAGCTTGGATGTTCTGGATAAATTTCGGGATTTAAAGAGCCTTAATAGACCATAGTAGGCTTTGCTGGATTTGATCAGCCGTTCCCGTATTTCTTCTTCCATATTGTTATGGGCTAATACTATTGACCCAAAGTAGTTAAAGGATTGCACTACTTGAAATTTGTGCTCATCCACCCTGATAGTTTGACAAACGTTAGGTCTTCTCTTGTCAGAGGTTGCCACCATTGCCGTACGGTGCTATCCGATCTTGTAGGATAGAGGAGAGTATCTTATAGGCGGTACTCAGCAATGTTGTAGCCCTATAGTTGCTGCACAGTGTGATATCTCCTTTCTTATGTATTTTCCCCGACGCATTCACCTCACAAAAATTACGAAAAAAGATGTTGTGTATATACAAATTTGACAAAAAATGATCAGTTTATTGCTAAATAAATTCTGCTTAATAGTAATTTAATAAAAATTGAACTCAAATGCAGAAAATCGTCAACCGTAACAATACCTTGCTGATTCTCACCATACTACTGTAAAAACTGTCACCACTGTAAACCATCGTCAAAAAAATTCACGGCATCCTCTCCCGTTACCTCCTGTCTCTCCGACACCGTTGCCTCGGCGAACAAAATCGGCAACGATCAACTTCGAAACTGATCGAAGCCATCGTCGCCGAATAGAACTGGGTTTATACATCTGCTATGTTTATTTGTTGTACAATTTGCTATAATTGTTTGTACCAATTTGAATATGTATTTTAAGTATGTTTAAGTGAATATGTTTAATTTATTTTGTGAATAAATGAGAGGTGGTTTAAGGTTTATTTATTATATGTGTAAATCACAATGAACGTTGTGTTTTGTATTTATTTAATTTTAGTCTAATTGTATTTAAGTTTAGTTTAAAATTGTTTAACGTTTACATGTTTTGTATGTCTGTTAATTTTTTATATCTTTCTCGCCGATACAAGGGTGGCGGGGGGAAGTTAGCACGTAACATAGTGTTTTGTGGGCAACTTTGTAAATAACTTTAAAACGTTGTACGCAGAACGCGCACGCAGAAAGGATTTCGAGGTATTTTAAATGACAAAGAACAGTGCGGACGGTAGATGTGCGATATCTCGTTGCCGAGCGAGGAATGTCCTCGGTCGAGATCGTTGGTGTTCCGCCGAACGAGGAATGTCGTCGGGGAATAGCTAAAGATGAGCACGGTAGGATGAAGGTTGACGCAATGGCGTCCGGGTCAACGATGCATGAAACAAATAGTTTAGGGTCGAAAGGAACAGCAATACCTTTTTTATCAATCTTCCGGTTTGAAGGTGCCGCGATGAATGGATGTATTTGATGCACTTGCTTGTCCCTCCGTATGCAGTGATGATCACTTTGACTTTGTATTAAAACGAATTACACAGGATAATAAATAGAACGTTCCTTGTTTTAGTTCATTATATAAATTGAATGCATGAATGCTATCATATGAATCACAACTATTACAACAGTAACTTTTTTGTAGCATAAAGGCACATGTTGAATCCATTATTGATCATTGATTGACAGTTGATCGAGCACTGTCATCGAGTTGCTGGCAGGTGTGGTGAATATGTTTGTCGGGGACAGTACTAGACGATGAGCGTACTAGATTCTCCCCGAGCATATAATTATGAATCCGCAACAGTAGATAATAGATACGATAAGAAGAGATAACCAATTGGTTTTGAGTGCCAGATGATTACAATGACGAGAAACATGTGATCAGGGAGGTCGGCACAGTTTTGTGTGAACGGGACAAAGAATGATTCTCTATCCGTATGTTTCCTGTTGATTTCTAATTTGCTCTGGGTCGTATTCTCTAAATCATCGGTATTGTAAGAAAATACTTGAAAAGTAGGAATTCAATCACAAAGTTAAGTTGAGTTGTGTGCATGATAATCCGCACAAAAAAAGAGATGAGTTCCTCCTATGCTTTAATCTCGAGATTAAAGAACTGGTGAATTGTTTACATAATCGTAGTCTCTTTATAGCGAATTAATTCCGCTGGTGAAATCTGATAAGCGTTGGTGGGACCCTTCCTCCGTAAAAGAACGATTGGCGGCGTTGTTCCTACAACTGCCCTGACGATATGACGACACACGAAGTGGAAAACAAGCAGATGCCTTGGCCAATAGCACGACAATAGTAATGTTACGTTTAGATTAGAGTGTCTGAGTAGGACCAGTCGGTTATAATATAAGATAATCAAGCTAGAAGTTAAGCATTTTTTGACTAGCCTGTAATTTAGAATCTAAGAATATAAAAGGAAATGCAAAATGTTGCAAAAATGAAAATGACAAGCAGATGTCTTCTTTTTCCCCTATCGATCGTCGGTTGTGTATAGAATAACTGGGACGAGGGGGTTTCGATCTTCATAACATGAGATGTATCTGCGTTATGAAGAACTACCTGTGGGACATAATCTTGTCCGCTCAGTGTAGAAGAAGGGTATATAAGAATTAAACTCCAGATTACCATAGTAATATATCAGGTGTATGCATACTTTTTTTTTGGTTTAACTAAGAGATGGCGACAGCGCAAATAGAAAAACTAGTGAAAGACACCTTGAAATCGCTTGGATGGAACATCCTTCTGCACCCGCCGTACTCGCCAGACGCACCATCTGACTATCACCTCTTCATATCAATGGGGCACGCGCTCGAAGAGAGATGGCGCCAGCGAAAAGTATACGCAGCGTATTAATTTGACATATACGTCATTTTGTTCGTTTGAGATTTAACTACAAACACCCACAAGTTGAGTCCACCAAAAACTAGCATCTTTATTTTATCGTTCAGTAATTATGACGAGTTTTGTGCTTGAAAAAGAACATTTGCAGCGCGCGTTGCTTTTCTTATTTAATCAAAAGAAAAAGGCTGTTGAAAGTCATCGTTTGCTGGTAGAAACATATGGTGAACACGGTCCAGCAATTAGAACATGTGGGCCATGGTTTCGACAATTTAAAAGTGGTGATTTGAATGTGAAAGACAGTGAGCGCTCTGGTAGACCGCAAAAATGTGAAGACCACCAATTGCGGGAGTTATTGAATGATGACCCAACTCAAACTCAACGGCAATTAGCAGAAGCATTACATGTGTCACAAGAAACAATCAGCAGACCTTTACGAGCAATGGTGAAGATCAATACCAGGTGTATGCATACGTTTTTTTTCGGTTTAACTAAGAGATGGCGACAGCGCAAATAGAAAAACTAGTGAAAGACACCTTGAAATCGCTTGGATGGAACATCCTTCTGCACCCGCCGTACTCGCCAGACGCGCCATCTGACTATCACATCTTCATATCAATGGTGCACGCGCTCGCAGAGCAGTACTTCAGTGATTTCGAGGAAGTTGGAAAATGGCTCGACGAATGGTTTGCTGCGAAAGTCAAGCAGTTTTGCTGGCATGCTATTCATAAATTATATGAAAGATGGGCGAAATGTGTAGAAGCCGATGGCCAATATTTTGAATAAGAAAAATTAATTTCCCGAGAAAATTACGTATTTTTTGTTATCAAAGAAAAACGCATACATAGACCTAGTATCCTACGGAAACTGCGAGTCTATTCGATACGAAACAATTCAGTATAAATAAACTCATAATGCACTATCAAGGGTAGTTATCAAGGACGAAGTTGCTAAATAATTGGAAAGTTTGATTAATGACGACACAATAATAAGCCAGTGTTTAGGAATGTTCTGATTGATTTGTACTGATTGCTTCTGATTGATTTCTACGCCAAGAAACTAACGTCCAGCGAGCAGAGAAAAAGAACTCCAGCGGTTTCGCTGGTAAGTTCAGTGATATTACGTTGACAGTAGTGTTCGTCAACTTTTTTCCCATAATAAATCTTGCCCGAGTTATGGATGTTGGGTGTTTTACCACACTGAAACACCAGATTTATGAAAGTAAATTTCCAACAGTAGGACAAAAACACCACGCAAATGCTTAGATTGATTAGCTATTTCATTGACTTATTTTGAGTACAACTTTTTTGTTGTTTTTCTTTTTTATTCACTTTTTTACAATTCAATCAGCCGTAGTCGCGACAATTTGTAAGGGACTCCACTCTCCCAGCTCAACCAACAGACTAATCTCTTTGTCTGTTTTCACCCCTTGTTCTAAACTCGGGCTCAACGGCATTCAATCCCAGCGATGTGAAGTTCCCATGAAATAATTTCACCTTGCACTTTATGGTCATAGCTGAAGTTCAAGTTGTCCGATCAATTCAATTACGATCAGGAAAAGTCATTAATGAATGAAAAGATATCGCCTTGCATTTCAGTCCATATTATTGTGACGGAATGCAAGGAGGTCAATAATTTGAAAAGTATCACTTTTCATTTTCATTCACATGACTGTGAGAAACTGTAAAGTGTTCAACAGGATCACGAAACTTTACATTTCCATTCCCATGAGTTTGTTAGCTGATAATTGGGCAGTATTTTGTATTGGTGACGACAACATTGGCATGATTATCAATGTGATGCTCGTCCCATTACTTAACACACATGGGGTTCACGATAGTGATCGTGACCCTTTCCAACTAAGTTCAGTTTTATTTAAATTCAGAAGAGTATTTCTTTACATGACCTAGTGTAGTAGTAACTGTGTCCCTTCTAAAAAAAAATCAGTGCTATTTATATTCGCGGTAATGGTTATGAATTGGTTTTTCATAAAGTGATCTTGCGCGGCAGTGATCGTAAATATTTTTTTTATAACGTAATCCTGCGGGTGGGGTTTTCGGTAGTGGCTGTGTCCCTTCTCAAGAAAAATCACTGCTATTTATGTGTAGTAGCGGTAATGGTTACGAATTGGGTTTGCATAAAGTGATCTTGCACGGTAGTGATCGTGAGCCTTCCCAAGGATATTCAGTACTATTTCTTTTTACGGTAGGGATCGTGAATCTTTTCTACTAAGGTGTGCGGCTCAATCTTATTCAGCACCCACTCATCATATTGGGCAGTCAACTACAATATTTCCGATTTGTCTCTCTCTCAACTCTCTTGTTTTACTATTGAAAACTCTCTTGTTTTACTATTGAAATTTGAAGTCAATACTCTCTATCCTAGAACAACGTTTTGCCCATTAAGTTTTCCCACTACCAGAAAGTGTACCAATCCAGATCCACTCCGGATTAGCACGCACTCCCTCTTTCCTTCTCTGTTCGGGTCGACTTAGCTACACCGTTTGCATTTTTATTGCCCCGCCTGGAGACATGGCCAGGTGTTCACATTATATTTATTTTATTACCTCGCTGTTTAGAATGCTTGAAATTATACCGGTAGTAGTGTTGGTGTTGCTTATAGATTTAGATACCAACATAATGTGATATGACATTTTTTCTGGTAGTTACTTTTAATTTTTACGGCTTGTAGAACGACGAAAGCTTCAGCACATTACCCTCGTGGAATGAGTTACTGTCAATTGTGTTGGATCCACCGTTTAAATTTGTATTTGAAAACGACTGACAAGAACAGGACATTGTATGTTTTTCTGATTGTCTTCGTATATAACCTAATTTTCTTTATGATGACACCCTCTCTTAAAAGGTGAAAGCTAAAGATAAAATTTAAAACCGAAAAGAAACGTTGAAACTGATCGGAGCCGCTCTCTATATCTCCAATGGATATCCAATACTATTGTCCCGAATATTGACCAATCCTTCGTGAATAAATGTTTTACTGTAGTAGCGTTAGCAGGCGATGTACAATAGGTGATACAATATTCTCATGAAACAAAACGGTTGGTTACCAATCAATGCCACGCGATTATAAAATTCTTTTCTCCACGTTTGATGTCATAAAAATCCTCCCTCACTCTACATAAAGGCCAACGAGCAAGAAAGCATTGTGCTTTGTTTATGGCTATTTTTATTGTCTGGTGTGCTCTGCATTCTTATGTTAATGTAGTCATACAATATTAACGACTGCGGAATATGCGGACACCATGACAATTGTCATGTTACATTACAAATGATAAGTCAAAGTAAATGCCTTTGTCAGTTGTACATCTCCGCAGACAGAAAGCCAGTCACAATATATCATAAAACTGTTATCCTTTGTAGTACTCCTATACATATATCATAATAGATGTAAAGGACCTTTTTGTTTTCCATAAGCTGTAAACAGAAATATAACAGACAAACCAATGCGTAAGATGCCTTTTCATAATAGCTCAACACGGAATGAGCCGAAAACAATGATCTGTCTCATATTAGGAGAACAATGAAACTAACCAGTTAATTGGTTTATTATTAATTGATAAACTATTTTTGAGAAAATGTTAATGTGTTGCAATTTAAACATGACAATGAATAAAATCCGCTTTCCCTGTGCAGGCTAATAGCCTCCTCGCGGATGAGAAGTTAATTGGCAACCTAGTGAAAAGTGTAAAGCGGGGATAATTAAAAGAATTACGAAGTTTTTATATAATAGTTCGCTGGAGCTTGAAAGACAGTTAATACTCGAAAAGCATGTCAGCACGAGTGAACATATTAAAAGAAACCGTGGGTGCAGAAATAGATTGCGACCAATTATGCAATGAAAATTTGTTGTCTTGTTTTGTTAAACAATAATACATGATGCACACACAAAAGGGATAAATTGTATCCTTTTAGAATCCAGAGTTACAGTGTATGTAGGGAAGGGACGAAGGCATAATGTGGTTAAAAAAATATAAAGGAAAAAGTGAGTGCCAAAACGCCGAGGTTTTGTATGCCCGAAAGCCTTCGCGTAAGGAAAATAGGCATACAATTTTGCAGACGTAAAACCACATGACGACAACAAGCAATTCAAACCTCTTTTTCAATACCCCTAAGTAAAGGTGAAAGTGAGAATCTTGAATACTTTTCCAAAGACAAATTGTCGCAAAAATTAGCCAGTTGTGGAGATTCCACACCCAACGCATTACAAAAAATAAGAAAATATGACAAAGAAATCATCAGAATCCTATATCAGGCCATTAACGTAACAATCCAATGCGAAATAGTGAATTGAAACATCCTCCTGTACACGCGGCCGTATTCGGTTGCGTTTGTATTATGGATCTGTGGGGGTTCTCTATACCACATGGAGAACCAACCCACAACGCCAACCAATCTTGACCACTAACAGCACGTCACCTCAACCCAACTCTCCATTTAAAACCTGCAATACACTCATTCGCAACCACGCAAAACCTGCAAGCGCATCCATCCCAATATGCAACAGCATCCGTCCCCAATCCGCAATTGCATACATCCCCCAATTTACCAGGAATCCATTTCCCAAGCTGAAATAAATGCATATTCCAATTTGCAACGGAATATTAACCATCTCTCTCAATTACATCACCCCACATACATTTTCCCAAAATTGCTTCGGTCAATTCTTTACTTGAGTTATATTCCTTCCTTGCGACCAAGCAATCTTAATTTCCCCGAAATTCATATGCTGTAATAATACGCATATTGAAACCTACAACGGAACATTAACCATCACCACCAACCATACCGAGCCGCATACATTTCCCCGAAATTACTTCGGTTAATATCTTATCTAAATGATATCCCTTGCTCGCACCCAAGCAATTCCAATTTCTCCCGAAAACCACTTCAGTTCATTTCCTCCATAAACTACACTTCTCGCTTGCAACCAAGCTTGTCGGCAACAAGCGTGTCCACTCCTAGTATCGACCCAGGCCCACCACGACCCAGGAACTCGTCACTCGGGAGAGTTCCAATACCTCACCACCGCACCTCCCGAAGCGAGAAGACCTTCAAGCGTCTAGCCCTCCTTCCAGCACCACATCAAACTCCTTCCTCCCTACCAATTATTTCGTAACTACGTCGCGGGGGGGGGGGGGGGGGGGGTTGTCTCTATACGACATGGAGAACCAACCCACAATTCCATACCTTATTTCGACCGCTTTCAGCGCGTCATTTCTACCCATTCCCCTTATAAGCTATTCCACCTGTAAATTATGTTGAACGGGTGCATAGCCAAACTCATTATCCTATGCAGATAATGCATAATTGAGTTTAGCTACCTTTTTGCCATACGGCAACCCCATTTCGCTAACCCATGAGATTTCCACCGGAAATCGCATCATGTCGGTTAGCAACGGCATAGTCTGATCAAACGACGTTGCTTAATCATGCGACCGCTGGGGAAATTATCAAAGCATTTAAGATAGTTCCCATGATCAGATTTCCCTAGCCAAGTCGGCGTCCTTTTCACTTTCTCCAGACACTCCATTCGCTGGGGATAAATGCTCTCTTTTCGCAGGTGAATAGCACCAGCTTAATTTTCCTCTCCTTCACAGTTCTGTCTTCGTACAGTTCAATGTACTCTGAGATCACCATATTCACCGAATTAGGTCAATGGGTTGCTCTCAGAACTGCATTGATTCATGCACACACAACCAAACCACCTCGAGATCATAGACTTTGTGTGTCTGTTCTCTCATTTTCCCATGTTCGTCGATTATCGAATTAACCGATGTAATTCACCACACATCGATGGGCGTGGTAATCAGAGAGCAGAAGTGTGTTCTCTATTGGTTGTCTGGTGCAAAAATTAAATTATCCATGTTCATCCCTCATTCAAGTCAGTCGTTATTCAACTACCGCAGCGTGTGCCCGATGTTGCACACGCTCGCGCGCGAAGCAAAAGGAAAGACGTGTCTGTCGGCAATATGAGTATCAACAACCATTCCCATTAAAGAGTTAAAATGAGTTCGATTTTAAATTAAATCCATTCCAATTCCGTTCGGTCAGCAAGTTTTTATTGTTCGATTTTATAATGAACACAATTTTAACTCGAGGAAATGCCACCGTGGCGTACTCACTTAGTGTGTTGGCGTGCCTTACATTCTGCTGCTTCATCTCAACCGTATTCTTGGATTATCGCACGCACGTACGGATTAACCTCACCAAACCAGAAGTGTTATCAGACGAAGTTGTGTCCCGTTAATCAATTTAATAATATTTAATAATAAGTTACCAGTTAAGTAAAAAAGAAAAAACAATACCAATCAAAAAGAGGATTAACATCAAATCAACATTCAGTGCGTTTATTTATTCCATCTTCTCGGGTGAACAATTATTGCAGCAGAACTCGATGGGGATACGAACGAACAGCCTGCCATACGCTGGCACATCAACTCGTACCCCACAAAGTAATCACAAAACTGTCTGAACAGTTTCTTTTAGTACGAAACCTTATCCTTCTAACGCCATCTAGCATAACATCTATTGGAAAAATAATGCATTTCTTTCTTATGCACCTGTTGTATTCCAGAATACTACCCGTATTCGCTTTAACACTAACTCATGTCCTTTCAAACACAACCCTTAAAACTACATCCTCACATATTTTACATTCTCAGTTAATACAGCACATTTCATAAATAAACAGACACTATATTCTATATCCAGTCACTTACAGCACATTTCATAAATATGCCCCTTTTCATAACAAGCACATTTTTCATTTCAAAACATGGCCACTTTGATTTTCGTTCAAAGTTTATTCAAAATTCTAAGTCACAGAGACTTCTAGATTGTTTTGTTCAGTTTATACGCCACAGTCAGTTAGAACAAAATGTTCTATATAAACAAGTAAATTTATATGAAAAAAGTAGAAAGAAGAGAGCTCAGCTTGAGATAGCTGAGTTCAATAAAAAATAAATAAAACAAATAATTATTTTAAAAGAAAACTTTAATTATTAATAACCCCTTAATTTAATAACCTCCTCGCTCTTCCCTCGAAAGAGGAAGCACGGCGTTGGAGCCGTAACACACCTAATATAAAGTGTGTACTTTAGCAGGTTATTTCATAAATAAATAAATGTATAAGAAAATTCAGGAGAAATCGCAAAGTACACGTGAGATGAACTGATAAAATCGAGCCCTGTAATTAAATGAGAAATCGCCCTCAAACTTCAAGTCAGGATCGGGGACAGTTGTGTCAACTTAACGACAAAAAGATTTTCGACAATCCCTTTAAGCGAGCTTTTTAAATGATCAAATCTCAGTACTTTTTTGACAGAATATAAACTCAAACTAATACACAAAACATATGCGACAAGTTTTCTCTATGAATATAAAAAACAAGTGATAATATAGTAACCCATCATTGCTCGTAGTATTCCCGCTCGTAGAATCAGGATAAGTGAAAACTTCGGTATCGTTGCAGAAATAATTTAATTTAGTAGTAGGTGCCCCAATCAAAATAAGACCATACCGATGTTTCTACGAGAAATTAAGAAAAACTTTTTTCAGAAAATCGTTATTGTTTTTTGCACCGAACTCAAAGCACAACTAGATGCAGATACCATGCCCTTGGGACGCCTCTAGTTGTGAGGTTCACATTTCACTTTTTACAGTGTCGAAAAGCCATAAGTTGCGGCGTCAATACTGAATTGGGTCGTATCCTAGAACCAAGGCATAAATATTTAAATTCCTTGTCAAATGCAGTCGACGAAGTCCATGTAGGACATCACAACCACAACGGCATAACCAAACTTCAAGGATTTATGACTTCATTCAACGTTTTAAAGGACATCGGATGATGAAAGTTTCAAAAGCATAATTGTAGGTATCCTTATATTCATGTAATGGTTTTCCAAAGAGGAAGTAACTGAAAAAGGAATAAATGCTCACAAGATCTGGTGCACACATTGTCATCTTTAAAAATTCCATAGAATGGTGTTAACTGCTCTTGGCAGTCAACCGCATTAGTGGAGCCATCAAGGGAACTGTGAAAAACTATAAAACGCGAGGATTCAGATGAAGGCGACTGTAGATAACATCGAAAATAGGGTCAATGCATGCAGTTATGCAGGAAATGAGGGGAAATTGGAAACCTTTGAGAGCTGGGAAGAACAGATGATGCTGTGTAATGAATGAGATTTCTACAGTCATTCTCCATGGAGTTGACCCCAGGGATATTGCATGTTGTGTGTAAAATGCATTGTCTTCTGTAAGTGATGTATGTGGTCGAAGTCTTCTAAAGGAAACTCAAACGGAGTTTTAAAGTAATTAATTAATGTTTTAAAAGCAGTCGATCTTTTATGTTTACTTCCATCAGCAACTGATTTGATTTGCAGTAAGGGCCATTATTTGTTTGCTGTCGAGGAAAATTATATCATGTTGTTATGTAAAGGGTGTTTCAAAAATAAGAAAAGATGTGAGAATTAAATAAAACAAAGTGCTTATTGCATTAGTTTGGTCCACGGCAGTTATGTAGGGAAAATAATAGTGGCCAAATATTCGCCACATTTACACTTAGCATTTCTCTTTCTAATTGGGGCACTTTTTACAAAAAAGTACTTTTGTAATTTTGTTTTCAATTAGTAATTAATTTTATTTATAATTACAATATACAATAATTAATGTTTGCCACGACTTCGGCAGCGCATCTCCAAAACGATGGTCCACATTTTTCATAAAATCGCAATATAAGTGCCAGTTTTATCTCATCATTGAACTGTGGAATTGTACTTAGTTTATTGGCATGGCCTTGATATTGCGATAATCCCAAAGGATAAAATCCAAAGGCGTCAAATCCTATAGACCCAATTGACTTCCCTCTGCTGAGGAATTATCTGACCAGAAAACTTCTCGTTCAAAAAAACCTAGGTGGCATGTATGGCGCGAGTTAATAATAGGTTCATTTACTGGATAGTAAAACAAGGTTATATTCCAAAGACTTATAGTCCTTTATTGGATAATATAACTTAACCTATCTATCCTAGATTATAAACTACCCTGTTAACTTTTTTTTTTTTTATATAACGCTGTCTTTATTGACCATTATAAGTTTAGTTACATAAGTTTACAGCTAACTTAACTAAGTTGTGACAATTTTACTTACAATGTCTAGAACATTTTTTCAAGTAGTATTTAATTTGAGGTCTTACGTCTAAAGAGATTTATTCCAGATGCAATTTATTAGTAGGACTCCTGGAAAGGTCATGAAAACCAGGACGGATTACCTATGTTTAGAATAAATATTCTTAAAATTACTTACCACTACTTAAATCTAGCTTATATCTAAGGTAGTTAAATAAATTCACATTTAGCCATGTAGAACAATTTAGCATAGTCTTAAGCTTAAGTCGAGATTTCATACTTTACATAACCTAAGGAGGGAAGGGAGCGGCAGAGGGAGGACTCTCCACCGACTGCTCGTTAAAGGAAAGAACCCGGGAAAAGGGTTGAATGTTTGAGTATTTGAAGTGGTTAAGATCTGTTACCCTGTTATGGTAGATGATTTCGTTCGCATCATTTACTAATCTTTTTGCGTAGTAGAGAGCCTTTAAATGGAGTGCATGAAGATAGGGATTTGATGCATTGTGACTGTGGAGGCTAAGGGATTTGATGAGAGGGTCTGGATTGGCTGCTGGGTTTTCAAAGAATCTTATTGATAACTCGAGGAACCTTCTATCCAGTCTCTCTAGGCTGACGGAATGGTATAGCGTGAGGCTGCTGATATATTTGTAGGAGTCTCGCTGTCTGAATAGCCCTGTGATTAATCTGAAACACTTCCTTTCGAATATGCGAAGTTTTTCCATTTGCGAGGGGGAGATATGAAACCAAATAGGGCAAGCATAGGTAACTGTGGGCCTTATAATTTGTTTGTATAACAGAAGTTTGACATGATGAGAGAGCCCCTCAGGTTTCCACATTACCTGTCGACAAAGGTTCAGCTGGATCCCAGCTTTGCGGATGACATTATTTATGTGGGTCGTGAAAGAGAGATTGTTCTCAAAAGTAACTCCCAAATATTTTAGTGATTTGGATGGTTTAATGAGGGCATACCCTGTTAACTGAATTTCATTCATATTTATACCTAAGTCTAAGTTCGACACATCTCGATACTTCCACGGTTGCTTGTGCGGCTTATCTTTGATGTTCTCATGGTTCGTGTGTGTGCGGCTTATCTTTGATGTTCCCATGGTTCGTTCTTGTGCGGCTTATCGCAATGTTCCCATGGTTATCTGCAAGTGTAAATATTTCCTTATCTTGGGGTTTGTGTGAATCGTTAACTCGCGCGACCATCCTGTTGAAACCACATATTGTCGATATTGATGGGATCCAATTTCTCTAAGAAAAATTTGATTACACTCTCACTGTATCATTTACTCTTATCATCTTTGTTACATCCAGCGCCATGCTTCCTCGGATGAGGGAAGAGCGTGGAGGTTTTATTTTTTCTTTATTTAATTCACTCCGATTGAAAGTATGAGAGAAAAACTATTCCGTCTCTTATTATTTAATTATTTATTATTACGCTCAAACCAAAACTTCCAACGAACTACTTTTATAAACTGTTAACTCAAAACTCTACTGTGTTCAAACTAAAACTGAACTATTCAAACGCAATCTCCAAACTGAACTCTACTGATTTTACAATTAAAATTTTTCTCTTCTTATGCTACTTATTGTTCTAATTGGTTGGAAATTATAATGTGAACAAAACAAATTTACTCAAAGTATTCCTTTTAGTCTCTGTGACTTTTAAATTGAATAAACTTTGAACGAAAATCAAAGTGCTATGTTTTGAATGAAAAAAAGGTGCATGTTATGAAAAGGGGCATGTTATGAAATGTGCTGTAACAGGCTTGATATAGAATATTGTGAAAGTTTATTAATGTTATGTATTAAGTGAGAATAAGATATGAACAGAGGAAGTTTTAAAGGTGTGTTAGAAAAGTAATGAGATTCAGTGTTAAAAATCTAATAATTATAATTAATTAATTATAATTAATAATAAAAAATAATAAAAGTATTCTGGAATACAACATCTTAAAGAAAAAGGTCCCATGAATCCTCCAACAAAAAATAAAAAATTCACCCCAAGCGGTAATCTTCCGTGGATGCATAGGGTTTTCTTCCTTGGATTTTCGTCATCCGAAATTCGACAATTCTGTTTATTCATGTACCTACTAAAATGAAAGTAAGCTTAATCACTAAAGACGATTTTTTTTGGTGAAAAATGTTAACCAATCTGCCTTTGTTCGTGCGTCCAATTGGCGAAGACATCATCATCATCATCAACATCGGCACTACAACCGGGATCCGGTCTTGACCTTATTTAGCAAGTCTCTCCACCGGTATCCGATCCTTATCCGAGACTTGTTAAATTGTCCATAATAATTTGTTTTTCCGGGCGAGGTTATTAGCCTTGCCCAATTGGCGAAGACACGACGCTAAAATGGTTAATAGGCCTCAGTTCTGTTTTATTTGATTTTTGTACATGCTTACAAAGACAACTCCTTGTTCCAAATTTGTTTAAGTGCGATCGTGGAACCGTTCAATTCCTGTGCGCGATGACTAGTTTAGTGAGCCAGCCACCCCATTTATTGGCTTAATGCAAGCAACATAAGTCCCTACAACTAAAGTATATATATATATATCTTACAAACTAAAGAGCGTAAGAACTAACTTAACTAAGCTTAACCTAAGGTAACCAGAACAAATTAAGAAGGCAGGATTAGGGGCGGGGGGCGGGGCAGGTTATAGTAAAGTGTAGAAGCGCCGGTTAAAATTGGCAGTGAGAAAGGTTTGGGAGGCGTATCCTGAGAGGATGAGTAGAGAGGTCGAAGTCGAACAAGTGAAATTGGAGTTGGCATTTCTCACCAACAACGCGCAAGGGGTTCGATTAGATCATAATTAGAATATACTCACAGTTGGGCCGGTTGGTCGTTAGACGCGACTAAAGGCCGAGTGGTAGGTGGAGTCTCAACCCCCTGTCGCCCAGTGAAATACCACCACATCAAGCTACAGGCTCCGTGAAATGGTCGGGAGAATTCCCTGGACATATTTCGGAGATTGGTTGATGGACCGGTTCGGCAAAAGGTTGGTTTAGGTGGTAGTCGGTCCCAAGGTGAGAGACCACCCGGTCACGTTGTACATTCCCCGATATCGTCGGGAGAAATCTTCGACTCTGTTTCGGATGTATGGGTAATGGCCCGAATTGACACGGAGATAAGTCATGATGGTACTGTGGCGACTCTAACAGATACACACACAATTCACAAGCAAAATAGGGAAGAGCACCGAACGAAAAATCGAATAAGAAAATACATCAAAACCGTATACCACGCGATAACATAACAATTCACATCAGTGGAGTATAGTCGGGTTTTGAAATCGAATTCAAAACACGGTCAGTAGCCTGATGGGTAACGCTTAGGTTCAATTTTTTTCGTGATTCAAACTGTCATAGCGTCAGTTCGAATCACACGACCCTCTTCACTATTATTTCAAACGCTATAGTACCTTCTGAGATAAAGAATTCCAGAGGTAAACTAGTTTCCCATTTCAGTCATCCGGGGCACTATGTCAGGGGGAACATCATGCAAATATTCTGATAAATAACCGAACTTTAAGAAATTCTTCATGCATAATCGGGCTCGTTCTCGAGGCCCTGTCGATGTTCGGCTGACAACGGCATTTTGTAACATTAGGGGAACCGGTTTCACTAATACGAATGTAAACGCCGTCCAGCAATATTTACAAACAGCGAAATCTGATATGCTTGCCCTAACTGAGACCCTGTTCGATTCGTCAATTGATTCGACATATCTTCGTTGCTCAGGATACGACTTACATTCGAGATTCCGTTTTAGAGCGTCGTTATGCAGTCCAATCTGGCCTTCCACAGGATGGAGGCGTTAGAACGGAATAACATGGACATCATGTAGTTGAGGGTTGTGCTGAGGAATTCTGTTAAATTTCTTTGTTGTCTTTACCGCTCCCCGAATGCCGATCGACCGGCGACATTTTTCAAACTTCTTTCACGTATCGTCGACTGGGTACAGATCAACCACCCGGCTTCAGAAATTGTCGTCATTGGCGATGTTAATGTTCACAATTCCAGCTGGTTGGTGCATTCTAACAGAACCGACGAGGCTGGGAGTCTGGAGGAGATCTTCTCTGTTAGCTGGAATTTGACTCAACTCGTGGAGGAACCTACGCGAATGCCGGATGCCCGAGGTGATTAAGCGAACACTCAGGGTTTGTTTTTGACATTCAAGCCGAGCATTTATACCGTGGAGGTTACTTTCATTTCAAGCGAGAAACCCACCTAAGCACATTCGCCACATATGGAGGTATGGGGTTCCCAACTGGGAGGACGATTTGCAAGATTTCTTTGAATCGTTTCCGTGGTCGGAGGTGTGCTTTGGAGACCCAGATGTCTTCACCATGCGCGGAGTCGGTCACAGAGATTTTTCTTCTTCGGATGGAGATCTACATTCCGCATTCCGTCAAACGAAATTCATCTGATAAGCCTTGGTTTGATCAAATATACGAGCAGATTACAGCGGCAAAAAATAGAGCCTTTCTGCAATGGCGCTTCAATCCCAGCGAAGTTAACAGAACGAATTTTGTTAGAATCAAAAACGCGTACAACCGCGAAGAAGACCTAGAACGATTGAGTGCCCAACTGGTTTGCGTCCCTTCTGGTCAATGGCAAGGGTTGTCAGCAGTAACTTCGCTTTCTCCTCTTTTCCTACGTTAGTACGGGCAGCGGGACGTTAGTTACAAATTCAAAAGATAAATCTAATGTGTTACCGAACTTATTTTCCGGGAATTCAAACATCGATGCTGGTCTTTTGGAGCAGCGTGTGATGGCGCCAGTACGGCCTTCGATGCGAGATGTGAGGTGCCGCTCGCGTACTATTCAACGGATTCTACGTGGCCTGGTCCGTGGGATGGCAACCAGCTTGGTCGGAATACTAACAATAGTCCTTAAGAACTGTGCTCCAAAGTTATCGCTGGTTCTTGGCAGACTCTTTCGCTTATTTTATGCACAGTATATCTTTCTCACCTGCTGAAAAATCGCTCGAGTTCAGCCATTCCCTAAGACGGGAAAAAGGCGTCCTTCAAAATTACCGGCCGATAGCATTACTGCCTTTGTTATTTAAGGTGATAGAAAAGGTCATCAATGCCGAGTTAATTAACTATTTTGAGTGCAACGGACTTCTGAATGATCATCAATACGAATTCCATAGCAGGTGGTCCATGGGAGACCTTTTAACTTTATAATCGACATATGGACATCTACGATTGGGAGGCATGGTGAGTCAAAGGCGGTCGCATTGGATATCTCCAACGCGTCTGACACGGGGCATTGCTGAACAAACTTCGTTCATACGTACTTTTCCAGCAACATCGCGACTGGATGAAAAGTTTCCTGGAGAATCGATCGTTCCGGGTTGTTGTGGGTGGCGAGTGTTCAGATCTGTATCACGTTAATTCTGGAGTCCCACAAGGTTCTAGCTTACCTCCAACCTTGTTTTTGGTTCACATGAATGATTTGGAGTCAATGGATAACAACGTGTTCAGTTTTGCGGATGATAGTACGCTTGTTTCCTCTCTTTCGAATGACCGAGCTATTATTGCATCAACGTCGCACAGACTGAGATGTAGCCAGATCGACACTCTGAATCGGAATTTGGATACGGCTCGGGAGTGGGGAAAGTCCAATGTCGTCGACTTCAATGCAACGACGACACAGTATACAACATTCACAAAGAGAAGTGGATCATCGGTTCCACAGCTGATTATGAATGGCCACACCCTCGGGTCTATGGAAAGCTTGAAATTGGTCGGCGTTACGGTCTGTGGGAATGTATCGTGGCATGAACACACGTCGAACATCGCCAGTCCGCCTCAGAAAAAATGAGCTATCTTATTAGAGCTAAAAAATATTTTACTCCGGCCCAAATGTTTCTCCTATATAAATCCCAAATTAGATCCGCGCTCGAATATTGCTCTTATGTTTGGAGCTCTGCTATTAAACATACCCTCAACCTACTTGAGACCATGCAGAGACGAGCGATCTGCCTGGTCGGAGACACGGCGCTGATGTCGGGAGTACAGTCGCTATTACATCGAAGGCGCGTAGCCGACCTGTGGGGTTTGTAAGTAATAATGCCTGACCGTGCACTTGGTTCACTTCCTTCCCACTCTCTCACCGATTGTTCCGTCGTAAATTGTTCACCCGAGAAGAATAACGAATAAATAAAAACGCACAGGATATTGATTGATTTAAGTTTATTTTTTTGGTTTTCACTTTTAACAGAAGATTTGACTTATAAATAGTTTCTATTTGATACTCGCTTCACAGAGTATTTAGGTGTATTAAGAATTAATCAACAAGGAGGACTCGTTCGACTCGCACAGATACGAATTGACTCCCCAGTTTACTTCACTGGTTACTAGACTTTACCCGCTACGGAAATTACTCCACTCTTTACGCTCGACGCTGTGTACTTTCCAATGCATGATATTCGAAAATTGCGGCGTGACCGACCGCGGTGATGATTGATTTCTCCCGCGAGTGATAGTAATCGACTTTTTCACCACGAGACAAAAAAAAAAAAAAAACTCGCACTCCCATAAACGTGTGTGCAGTGGTGGAATATCGACTTACTTTAAAATCGGCGAAATTAAATTCGATTCCGAGCGGCGCGACCTGCCGCGATAGTGGTTGAGTAATGGCTAATGTGAATTAGTGATGAAACTTTGATTTTGCACGACGATCAGCCAATGGTATTCGCGCTCTCCTGTGCATTCCTCAATTCTCTCCGCTTATCGAGGTGAATAAATACTTGTGTATTCGTTCGACGGTCGATGGACATAGAAAGGATGAAGAAATCAAAAGGAAAAGCACAATAACCCAGGGTTGATCTGGCTTTGGGGTGCGTGTACCAATGCAACTCTGAGGCTGACCCACTGACCTAGTTCGGTGACTGTAGTGATCTCAGAGTGCATTGAACTATGGGAAGATAAAAATAGGAAGGAGAGAAAAATGGTTTGTAGCTATTCACCTGTAAAAAGACATCATTGATCCCCAGCGAATGGAGTGGAAAGTGAATAGGACGCCGCTGATGCTTGGGAAATAATCAGCGTGTGAACCAGACTCGAAGACGCTGAAATAACTCCAGCGGTTTTGCAATGATGCGAAAACTTTGTCTGGTTAGACTTGATTGTTGCTATCCAACATGAAATGCGATTTCCGGAGGAAATCTCATGGGTTAGCGAAACGGAGTTGCCGTATGACAAAAAGGTAGCTAAACTCAATTATGCATTGACTGCATAGAATAATGATTTTAGCTATGCGTCCTTGGGGAAAACATGGTTTTCAGGTGGAATAGCTTGTTGAGGGAATAACGGTTGAAATGACTGTTGAATGAATGCTTTCGAAATAAAGTTTGAATTGTGGGTTGGTTCTCCATGTGGTATAGAGAACCCCCACAGACCTCTGTCTGTTTTACAGATATTATCACGTAATGTTCTTCGTAATTCGGTTTATGCGCTCCACAAGACAATCCGACAGATTGCACCAATTTGCGGTTTATTTCCTGCAGGCGTGAACATCCCTGCATCAGAACTACTACCTCATTAAACTATGTGCTTTGTGAAATGGTTGGAAGAAATCCTTGAGCATCTTTCAGAGCTAGGCTGATGGACCCGGTTGATAAAAAAATGCATCTCAGGGCCCTGACTCAGCCCTTTAGGTTCGATTTTCCTGGGAAAAGTAAAGTTAAAAAAACCGAAAAGAAGTAAAGCCGAAAAATTCGCTGTTAGCCGCAATTTGACTCAACTTGTGGAGTAAGTAACGCGAGCACTGGCTATCGGGAGTGATTCTACCACGCACACCCTCGATCTATTTTTGTCATCCAAACTAAACATTTATATCGTGGAGATGACTGCCCCATTGGGAAACTGAGATCACTGTTTGATATCAGTTGCGCAAACACTTACACTTTAAACGACTGACCAACCTAATCAAGCTAGCCAAGTATAGAGGTAGGGAACGAATTCTAAGAATTCGTCACATCCTTTTCATGCTCACTAGCCACAAACTCAAAAGATAAAGTCAACGTTTTCGCAAATTTATTTTCCGCGAATTCAACCCTCGATGCTGGGCTCTTGAAGCCACCCGTGATCCCGCCGTTACAATCTTCAATACCAGATTAGAAGTTCCGCTCATATGCTAATCACGTATTCTCCGTGGACTGGGCCCTAAAAAGCAACTGGCCGTAACGGAATCATCATCATCGGCACTACAACCGGGAACCGGTCTTGGCCTTATTTAGCGAGTCCTGAGGCTTGTTAAATTTTCCATAATGATTTGTTTTTTCCGGGCAAGGTCATTAGTCTTGCGCCAGAGGCTCCCCGACGGGGAATCGAACCCCGGTTTCCCATGTGACAGGCGGGTATACTAACCACTATACTATCGAGGAGCCCTTCGTAATGGAATACCAAATCCTTAAAAACGGTGGCTCAGATTTGTCGCCGGTTCTTGGCAAACTCTTTCGATTACCCTTTACCCAAAGAAAGGGAAAAATGTCTCCCAAGTATTACCGGACTATAGTCTTACTCTCTATATTATCCAAGGTGATGGAAAAGGTCATTAATGCTAAATTGAATGCAACGGACATCTAAATGATTTTGACATCTTAACATCTGCAATTGTTAAACATGATGAATCAAGCGCCTCCACATTGGGTATCTTTTGTCGTATGACATGGAGCGTTACTAAGTAAACTTTAATATTACGGACTCTCCAAACAACTTTCCGACTGAAGGAAGGGTTTCTTCGAAAATTGATCGATCCAGGTTGTTGTAGATGGCGGGTCTTCGAATCTGTATTCGATTGATTCTGGTGTGCCTTGAGGTTCTCTTTTGGCTCCAACCCTGGTTCATATTAATGATTTATTAGAATCAACCGGTAATAAAATAGTACACTTAATTCCTCAATTTCGAATGATCGGACGATCAACCCTTCAAAGGGGAAGGGCCAATGTCGTCGGCATCAAAGCAACGAAGATGGAATATAGATACAAGTGTGATATGCAGTTTTTAGAAGCAACTGCTCGAAGGTTAGGTCTTGAATTATGACTAGACTTGAGATGATTAATACTTTTATATAAGTTTGATGTCGATTGAAGTTACGGTAGATCCTTAATCCTAGTTTTCAGATTGTTTAAGATCCATATCTAATATCGAAACCCACCCCATTTGCCCTCATCGACGCTTTTGAATAAAACGATGTTGCGGACAATCAAGTGAATGCATTTTGTAATCAATCTTTTAGAGAAAAGTCAATCATCAAGATTAAACATAATTTGTATTCCATTCTTCAGCTGGATACATAATCACATTAGAAAGTGCAATATAAGGCGATTAAAGCGCTAGACTAGACAAATGCAATAAATGAACAAATACTCGAAATCATGGCGAACGTTATGTGCTCAAAATAAATCCTTTGACTGCAGACTTCCTGGAGATATACTCGTCAACAGGAACATAAAATTAGTCTAAGCAATAATCTAAATCGTGCATGAGAAATTGAATGGAAGTACACCCGTTCAGAAGCTGCTATGAATCTCTTAGTACCTCCAGTTTGAGAAGGCATAACATTTGCCGGAAAGGATTGAAGGGAATTAATATTATCAGGTCGAGAATGAGGTCGTCGTTGACTTCCATCCCAACGTACAGCACGAACAAGATAAAAAGGGGGATTAAGAAAAGGATATCCCTTTGGCCGCGATGTGCATGAAAATAAATGGAATGGAAATGGCATTTCCTTGGGAATAACGGTTTAATATGTAAACGAGGATGAATCCAATATGCAATTCATGGACATCCTCGAGGGTGATAAAGCAACAGCAAGAAAGCCCATGAAAATGGGGACACAAGGCATCTGCACCGAACTGAAAGCGCAACAAGGGTAAACGAAGTTGCTTGTGGGTGTGCCATTTGATTAATGCTGGTCGAGAGGCATCTGCGCTTATGGGAGTATCAGCTTAAGAACGGTATTAAGTTCATCAGCTTACAAACGTATAACTCTACTGATTTCTTCAAGGATACGGTGTTACAAACATTAATCGCTTTTCGACAACAAATACACAGACGAAAGAATGTGACCTACAATTAAAACCAAGGCAACCTAAGGAGAATGAAAGTATGAAATAAAAGAATTGCGAAAGTAAGAGAGGCAATGTTGGGCTCCAATGACATCGTTTCTGGAATGAAATATTGCACTGGGTTATCTCTGAAGGCAACTCATGAGGAATTCTTCTTGCAAAAAAAAAATACACGTGGCAATGTGATTACAAAATGTCTTATAGCGTCTGTTGTTAATTGTGAGGTCTAAGGAATTTGCTGCTTAAATGGGAAAGTAGGCTCGATGAGTAGTAGATTTATGGTAGTTATTCTTATGAGATTGGTGTCAGAGATTAAAAGATGTATTTTGGTGGTAATACCGAAGAGAGATTTGACATATTTGATTAATGTCGTAAATCGTATATAGGTTTGGCGAAATTCATTATTTTTAGATTTATTTCAAGAGCTTATTTAACTTGATTCGGATTCCGATTTGGGTTAAATATGGACCGTTTAGTTCTATAATTTGTTGCCGTTATTTAGATAATGCCTCCATCATAGAACCAAGATTGTTTTTAGCAAAACTGGCCTGAGCAGATTTCCATAATCTTTCCTTGATAAAAAACTTTTTTTTTTCATTGACGCGCGCACAAAAGGGGATTTTGGAGTACAGTGCGAGCGGGAGGAGAGGAAGTGGATAGGGAAAGGAGGTATCGATGTACAATGATGATGAGTAGTAGATTTATAGTATTGTGCCGTCTCTAACAGATACACACACAGCACACAAGCAAAATAGTGAAGAACACCGAACGAAAATCGAATAAGAAAATACATCAGAGCCGTATACCATAGCGATAACATAACAATTCACATCAGTGGAGTATAGTCGAGTTTTAAAATCGAATTCTAAAATCGGCCAGTAGCCTGATGGGTAACGCTTAGGTTCAATTTTTGGTGATTCTAACTGTCATAGCGTCAGTTCGAATCACATGTTCTTCTTCACTATTATTTCAAACGCTATAATATTACTAAAGAACTATCGCAATGACAAAAAAGATGGTAATCGCTTGGTGATAGGTCCAGTCCATCAAAACTTCCCAACCCAGGTGCCAGCGTTTCTATTAATAATGACAACACGCGTATGGTTTAGTTTTGTCCTAATCGATCACCATAGTTCTCTTGTTCGTCAATTTAACCCCTTCTTGTCAATCGTAGTAGAGGTCCAAACTTAGTCTTTCATCATTATCATCGGCACTACAACCGGGATCCGGTCTTGGTTTTATTGAACAAATCTCTCCAGCGGTCCCGCTTTCGAGCCGATGTCATCCAGTTTGGTACTGCCAAGACAGGGTCTGCCGCGCCGTCTCCGTCCATACATCCTGCCACAAAGAACTTTCCGGGCAGGCTCCTCTTCGCTCATTCGAGCTAGGTGTCCCGCCCACCAGAGTCTACCGAGCTTGAGTTTTCTTACAATATTAGCTAAAAGGTAGATCGCGTACAACTCATGGTTGTAATGTCTCCGGGACGTCCTCCCTCACATACGGAGCCAACAATTCTCCTTAAGACCTTCCTCTCGAACGCGGCTAAGAGTTCAGAGTGCTGTGGCGGTTCCGCCAAACCCCACTGTCTACTTACCCGAAGAACCCCCATAACTACAACCCAGCTTTCATAAGTTTCTGCTAATGCAACCGCATTAGCACCCGTAAATGCTTCACGCAACAAATTTACCAAATGTATTTAGCTAAAAGCTCCTGGAAGAGAATTCTTACCTTCAGTCATTTATTCGAATTCAAAATTCCCTATAAGAATTCTGTTCCAAACTGCATTAATCTCAAGCCCAATTTGGCACCTTCGGTTGCCAGGCAAATCTCAATCTTACATACGCATTTTCCCCAGTCGAATTCCTGAAAACAAAACAATTTGGTTTACATATATTTGGGATCATAAACATTGCGGGCTCCTCGATGGTATAGTGGTTAGTATACCCGCCTGCCACGCGGGAGACCGGGGTTCGATTCCCCGTCGGGGAGCCTCTGGCGCAAGACTAATGACCTTGCCCGGAAAAAACAAATCATTATGGAAAATTTAACAAGCCTCAGGACTTGCTAAATAAGGCCAAGACCGGCTCCCGGTTGTAGTGCCGATGATGAAAAAACATTGCGTCGCCTATTCCCGTAATTCCTTTACATACACATTGGCTGGCGACCTATACCCAAGGGACAAAAGCAAATATACGCATCTTGCGTCTTAAACCATAAATTAAATCCTACAGCATAGGCAAATACAAATAGGTATGGTATACTTACCCTTGGAAGCGATGCCATAAACACTAATTCCCTGTAAATATGCTATAACCAATTAGCACCATGTGCATGGTGCATTGCGGCTTTCATTGCAGCTGCAATGCACACCTTAGACAATGGTCTATACGATCTCTTTGTCCTACACATTTCTGGATCTGCTTCTCATGACTAGCGGCATGAACAAACAGAAACCCAATTAGCACCCAATGAGATTCGGCCTGTTTACTTAGACGAACTTAGCCATCTCATTGATGCACATTATTCCCTTTTCTTTGTTTTCAGATTCGTTCTCATGGCTTTGTCCCATGAAAGAACCAATGTACACACATACATGTGTATCTCAATGATCTCCTCTATGAAATCAGGTTACCTACCCCCCAAAGAGAGGCTTCACGTTTTTCTTGGGATGGAAAATGCATCCTTTAATTAAGAGGGCCACTTTCACTGGCCGAACTTCCTTAGCCAGCGAATTGGTCTCGCTGAGTCCTATTAAATTCACCGACCGAGCAGGTCGTGGCCGTCTCCCGCTCCCCGTATCGCCGGGAATGCGTAAATACCGTCGAGTCTGATACTTTGTGGAGTGCGCGCGCCCCGAGTGAAGTCTGAGTTGTAGCATCTATGTATACCAATTGGTTGTTTCCTTTTTGTTTCCTGGTGTCAGTTATCAAATAATGCTGAAGTTCGTTGTACATTAATGAGACGCTTTGTGAGTGTTTTACCTAGTAGATACATTGCTTATAATTAACTCTGTCCGGTGTCCTTATCGGTACCGGGTAACGTTTACTCGGAATTAAAGGCAAATAAGTAAGAAGATTTGTGACCCGTTGTTAAGAGGGACCCTTTATAAGTTTAGTCGACTACGCCTCACCAAACAAACCAAAAAATAATAAAGGATAAACATTTAAATTACAAAAAAAGATTCAGTGTTTTAATTTTCACTCGTGCGACCTGTGTTTCACTAAGGAAAATTTAGTTTGTTGTTGACAGATTGATGGGGATTGAAGTGAATCAGTGGCGTACGCCGGTGGACCATACTTCTTCCCCACAGGGCCATTTATTGAGTACCCAGGTCTCGGATCCATACATGACTACTGGTAAGACCATGGTCTTGTACCGGAGCAGCCTGGATGTTCTGGATAAATTTCGGGATTTAAAGAGCCTTGATAGACCACAGTAGGCTTTGTTGGGTTTGATCAGCCGTTCGCGTATTTCTTCTTCCACATTTTTATCGGCTAATACGATAAACCCAAGGTAGTTAAAGGATTGCACTACTTCAAATTCGTGCTCCACTACCCTGATAGTTTGAACCACGTTAGGTCTTCTCTTCGCAGAAGTTGCCACCGTGTGCTTAGTTTTCCACTCATTAATGTGCAGTCCCAGTTTTTGTGCCACCTGCTCGATCTGGGTGAAGGAGCCTTGTACAACCGAATCGGATCTACCGATGATGTAGATGTCATCTGGGTAGGCAACTATCTGGCAGGACTTTCTGACAATAGTCCCTCTAGTTGTAACGTCAGCGTAACGGATTGCTTTCTCCAATGCCAGGTTGAAGAGGAGCCAGGCCAGACCGTTCCCTTGTCGGAGTTCATTAAATATATTTATTGGTTTGGACAATATTTTCCGTGCTGCAGTTCCTGGGTGTTATCGTTCATCCTTTTCTGTTCGGGAACAATTCTGGGGAGGAGAATTCTTTTGGTGTTTAGAGAGCTTATGATGGAGGAAGAAGGGAACTGGGTGCAGTACGGCTGCACGCCATACTTCTTCCCCGCAGGCGCCTCCATAGTTAGTATACTCAGGTTCTCGATCTTTGTGTGAAGGCTTACTTCCATTCCAACCGTCAATATAGACACGACGTTCTGCCTGTTATACACAAAAATATAATTAAATTAAATGTAAGAAGAGTACTCACTGTTTTGCTGTGGTGGCTGTAGTTGTTTATCTGTCAGCAGCTATTCCGGTTGTTGGGGGCGTTGGATTCTTGAACCCCCAGTTGGGTGTTATACGGCACTCTTTGTAGTATCTATAGGTTCTATATGTTAACACGGTAAACATACGCGTGTCGTCGCTTTCCTGTTCAGTTTCTATATGTTAATTAACACGGTAAACGTACGCGACGGCGCGGTTTCTCTATATACTACGAAGTTTTAAATCTTTTATTTTTTTTTTTACTAATTACGACTGCGTTTCTTTAGATTGTAGCGACGACTGACTTTTTAATTTTTAATTTTCTACTTTTTTGTTCTTATTTGCAACGCCTATTTCTTTGTTTACATAGTATTTTTTTATTCGCCTACTTGTAATTATATTTTTACTTTGTTGTCATTTGTTATAGTTATTTTCAGTAGAGAGAGCGGATTTTGGGTCTCTAACATCTCTGGTTTCTTCTAATAGTTAATGTACATATTCCAGAATGAATACTCGTTTTTATTTTGTAGACGGTCTCTTGGTTTTAGGTTTTGGTTCTCATTTTCCTTAACAAAATCCTTGGCTTTGCAAACGTTTTTAACATGACACAGAAATCTCAGTAAAACTGTCATCATCGTCATCATCATCAGCATCATCATCATCATCATCATCATCATCATCATCATCGGCACTACAACCGGGATCCGGTCTTGGCCTTATTTAGAAAGCCTCGAGGCTTATTAAATTTTCCATAATCATTTGTTTTTCCGGACAAGGTTATTAGCCTTGCGCCAAAAACTGTCATCAGTAATCCACAAAGTACCACTGATCAGTTATCTGTCAAACAAACAACAAAAAGGGTTGCCAGATGCAGCTGTTGGGTTATTATTTTTTGAAAAAATTATTTTAGCTTACCCGGACTCGGGGAGACGGTGTCTCTCTGTTCCGCTGGTCTTCAATGGCAGGATTGGTCCTTCCGCTTCAGTGCGTTGCGTGCCTTTGGTATCTTCGATGGCTCGCTTCTTTCGCTTGGATTCCTTCGTAGTAAGTGACTTGGGATGGCCGCCTAGTAAGGCAGTGGTGCCAAATGCCTTGGCCGCGGGTATGGGGTGGACCCGCAGTTATTACCGGTGATGAGTGTTACCAGTAATTATTATTAGGTGATGAGGGTAACTCCGGTGGTGAGTGTGCCCGGGGGATAGTATAAATTAAAGACGTAATTTCATTTTGACTTTGTTTATTTAACTTTTATTCTACTATACTTGGTCGTACCTCGGATCCTCGGTATTTCGACTCATGATCTGACTATAGGTTCGGCCTCCTGGAAACTTACTAATCGTTTGACCATAGGTTCGGCCTACTGGAACCTTACTGATGGCGAAATAAAAAAATAAAAAAATGGGTGGCGAGAGGCCGACTTTAGGGAGCCAAGGACAAATGTGTCCATCATCTTGTCTCTGACTTCCGGTCACCTTGCGATAACGAGAATCACCCACATCCGTGAAGATGTTGGGCTCGGTCTCAAGATATCTGAAAAGAAAGAAGAAGGGCGTGTCTAAGGATAGTGTGGACAGGGTTGGTTTAATTGTTACTGATGGCGAAATAAAAATGTGCCGCCTTTTATACTCTGGTTCATCGAGATTTGTCAACAATTTATGTAAAAATTCCAAGAAGCACAAACAAGATTTTGTGTGCTTCAATTGGAATAGGATTCCTGGAAGTTGTTAGGAATTTATTTGAATAAATTCCCGGAAGGTGAAATCATGAAATGCATTTAGAGTTAAGCATTTGATGGTGTTAGGATTATTAGGAATTGAATCAATGTACGACAAATGGACTTTGGTTTAATTTTGTCGTGCATCTGATTCAATTGGGGAACATGATTTGGATTATGGGTAAGGGTAAGATAATTAGGAATTGAATCAATGTGTGACAAATTAACTTTTGGTTTTACTTGTCGCTCAATGATTCAGTATGGGAATAGGGTTAAGATTATAGGAAATATTGGGGATTTGGATGGGAGTAGTGACTTTGGATCACTACACAGCTAACTGCTTCAAAATGATGTCACTTGAATATTACGCAAAGAGATAAAATCCAAATATTTTCAACGCACCCTAATAAAATACAAATAAAAGTGGTTTGGTATTTTTGGATGCAAATAACTTTCATCATCATCATCATCATTATCATTATCATCACCATCATTGGCACTGTGGCAACTCTAACAGATACACACACAATTCACAAGCAAAATAGTGAAGGACACCGAACGAAAATCGAATAAGAAAATACATCAGAGCCGTATACCATAGCAATAACATAACAATTCACATCAGTGGAGTATAGTCGCGTTTAAAAATCAAATTCTAAAATCGGCCACTAGCCTGATGGGTAACGCTTAAGTTCAATTTTTGGTGATTCAAACTGTCATAGCGTCAGTTCGAATCACACGTTCTTCTTCACTATTATTTCAAACGCTATAGCACTACAACCGGGATCCGGTCTTGGCTTTATTGAACAAGTCTGAAATTTTCCATAATAATTTGTTTTTCCGGGCAAGGTTATTAGCCTTGCGCCAAAAACTGTCATCAGTAATCCACAAATTACCACTGATCAGTTATCTGTCAAACAAACAACAAAAAGGGTTGCCAGATGCAGCTAACTGCTTCAAAATTATGTCACTTGAATATTATGCAAAGAAAAAAAATCCAAATATTTTCAACGCACCCTAATAAAATACAAATAAAAGTGGTTTGGTATTTTTGGATCCAAATAACTTTTATAATCATCATCATCATCATCATCACCATCATCACCATCATCGGCACTACAACCGGGATCCGGTCTTGGCCTTATTGAACAAGTCTGAAATTTTCCATAATAATTTGTTTTTCCGGGCAAGGTTATTAACCTTGCGCCAATCAAATAACTTTACCTTTTTGTAATCAACAAGGTGAATGGTGTACACAGTTTCCCTTTGGGAAAATTCAATAGCGCTAAATTGACTTTAGAAGCAGTTTGTAAATTTCTTAACACGTCCGACGTGGTCTGATTTTTTTGGAAAAAAAAATGAAATTTATATCAAGGGATAATTGTAAAAATTGTTTTGTCGAGTTTTTCACCAATAGGGATAAGCAAGATATGAAGAAATTACGTTTAAAAGAACAACAAAATAGGAAACAAAAAACAGTGCATCTTTGACTCAGATTGGACAATCCATGTTGCCATAAATAAGGTCTTGCAATGTGTACTCGTAATTATAACAAGCATGCCAAAGAAAGACGACTTTGTGTATGTCTATCGTCACATTTTGTAAGAAAATATCTTAAAGATTCCCAAAGTCCTTTGCGGTTGACATAAAATGCAATATTCCATAAAACTCTTCATCTTTAATCAAGTTGTAATATTTATTTAAAACAAGCAAACCTAAAGATACTATATATGAAAATGTAAGGAAATCTGCAGACTGGGAAGGACGCAATCAGTATATAAATATAATGTCTCTACAATGTTCATTGAAACACCGATTGGGTTCAGCTGTACTGCTTGTGGATTTGTTTATAGAAGTCGATTAAAAAGATCCCCTTGTGAAATAAGTAAGTAGTTTCTCGCGAAACTGGGTTGAAAAGGTGTCAAAGCCGAGAAGAGGGTAGGAGGTGTACTTATAAGAGTACCTATTCCAAAGGAGGCTACAAACAAGAAACCTCAAAGAGAACGAAATGGTGACAAAACACCCCTTGAATAAAATGCACCAACATTTAAGCAGATGTGACAGAAGAAGCTCATGAATAATTCGTAACAGCGTCGGCGACGAAAGCGGGAGCCATGCTCAAATGGGCGCTAGGAGAATTTGGAATACATTTTCAATTGCTTTTATATTAAGGTGAGCGTGAGATATTTTAAGGACTGCTGTGAAATGTTTAAAAATATCTTTTGAGGCGCTCCTGGGATTGGGTAAGAACGACATGACAATTGTAAAGGTGATTTAGGGAGTAAATATCGTTGTTATAAATTTGAGCCGACTAAAGGAAGGTAGAAAAATCCATCCATGACGTATGTCCGTTACCCAGGTGAATATCTTGGTTCAATGAGGAGAATATGCTGTCAAGTAAATGATCAAAAAAAGCATAACTTTCAACTCACTTTATACGAAAGATGGGCAAAAAACAATGTCTATGAGCTTCTTAAGTGATTGGTTTTTCCAGACAATGTTATTAGCCTTGCGCCAAGCTCGGTGAAATACCACCCCATTAAGCTATAAGCTCCATGAAATGGTTGGAAGAAACCCTTGAGCATCTTTCGGGGCTTGTCTGTAGAAGTAAAATAAAAAAAGCGTCCATACGTTGCTATCAAGAGGTTGATATGGTTCGCTGATCAGTACTCCGTGAACTTACTCCTCCTTAGCCAGTTGTTTTAGGTTGTCCTAGGGCATCTCCCAATAGTGACTGGTTACTATAAATTTGCCTATAAGGGTAACGCTATAAATATGCCTACAAGAGTGACATGACAAACCTATAACTTCCTATGTTTTACGAATTACTTAAGAAAATTTTGAGAGAGCAGTTCTATGATGTTAAGGAACACTTTTCGGTAGGAAAATCGATGTTTTTAAGAAAGTCCCCTTATTGAGTGTCAAAATAGAATATAAACAAATTGCCTTGTGTTGTAGAAACCAAGAATAACATTTTAGGCCAGACTCGTAATTTCCGTCATTTGAGGAAGAATTGAACCCACGCACTGCGATTAAATTGGCGCACCATTACAGAGAAACCAGTAATGTTGCTGGAATAAATTAGAAGCCAATTTTTTGGAGGATAAGTCATTTTGAAGGTGTATTGTTTTGAAAACCTGCTGCGTTTTTACTTTATTTTCCACAGTATGAATATTTTAAAAACTAATAAAAAGTCTGTCTCGTAGGAACGCATTGACCCTGATCTTTAACAGCACTCCCTGCGAGCCGTGGTTTACCAAATTCCTTGCATACATTCAGTTCAAAATTCGGCTAGAGGTTGAAGAACTTACTTTTGTGTATTGCCGGAAATGAAATGCAGTGATTCGTTATCCACTGTCACTGCATGGCGCAGTATGTTCATTGAATATTCATTGACCGTAGTACTTTGTGTAGAGCGCCGTTCATTGTTCTTCTTTTCACTGATTCGTGAATTGCATTTTTATGTTGTTGAATTCTCAGTTAATAACGTGCTCACAGCGTCAACGTTTTCTTACTATCCTAACTCAATTGATTTGGTGTATTCCTATTATACAATTTTTGTTGTTATTTTCATTGCAGACGCGGCCTAACTCCTCCCCATCGTGTTAAATCTATTTCGATGGCAACATTTACAACGGAAGAAATTGAGTTTCTAAAGTCTCATGGCAACGACGCTTGTGCGAAGACCTGGTTAGGCCTATGGGATCCAAAACGAGCCGTACATCAAGATCAACGTGAATTGATGATCGACAAGTACGAGCGTAAACGATACTTCCTTGAACCAGCTAGTCCTCTTAAGTCCTTAACAAATGCTGCCAAGTTAACACCATCATCCAGTAATTCGTCGGCATCGCAGATGCTTAGTAACAGTAGCAGCAGTCTTAGCGGTAGTAATGGGAATATCCCTGCGGCAAATCAAAAAACTAACTCACTGGACAATGGTTTCCAGAACATAACGCTTACTCCGCCGTCGTCCCGATCAAGTGGAAATGGCAATGTTAGTAGTTACGGTCCATCGGCAATTAGCAGACCAAATCACCAGAACCCTCAGCAAAATGGTCATCACAATGGACACTATGACGCCTTTTCGAACGGCTTAAATGGCCTTAATGGCAATTCCAAAACTGGCTTTAATGGCTCAACAGCTAGCTCGGAAACAAGCAGCTGTAATAGTAATGGATTCACGCCAGAATCCGATTTCGTAGCAGATTTTAGTTCAGCGAACATCTTTGATGCAACATCAAGTCATTCGGTTACGTCGTCAGCCGGTTCTGGTACAGTACGGACGAATGGCTACGCCACGGTTCAGCCGTTTACTGCGGCTCAAGTAATGAATGGTAGCGCGACTCCTTTGGTGAATGGTACCGGCAGTGTCAAAGTACAGACAGTTGGGGGGAACGCTGGTCGATTTACAAACACTTCGAATGGCAACACAGAAAACTTTGCCGATTTCGATCACGCTCCGATTTTCAACGCAGCTGGTAAGTCTATAAAATCCTGACTTGTGTTTGTCTTTACGACATCCATCTAACGAGTTTTTGTCTGTTTGATTGTTTAATTCAGTGGTTCTTGTGGTTTTTACAACCACTTGAGGTAAATGTACATTGACGACCACAGTATTAATGTGGAGCGTTTATGTATTTTCCAAGAAAGGTTGTTTTACTCATAACGTGGAAGAAATGTAAAGAAAATACAATACCTATTTAGTTAAGCTTAAATACTGTACATGCCTTAAACGACTTGATGCAGAGAGTACAGTGAAGCAACATAATGGAGGTTTTGTAAAAGTCATAAAACTTCAGGCCTGAAGAAACTTCAGAGAATAATGATTTTACTTTAGTGATTCTTATGTTCTAGGTTAGTTAAAAGGGGCAAAAGATGTGGGTTTTATGGTGTTAACGTATATTACTTATTGAAATTCACTTTGTTGAAAAATGTGTCTTGCGCCGGAGCTTTTCGTCGATGTAATGTGTCGCTTTACACATCGTTCAGAACCGCTTTCGTATTTGTTTCGTAAACGGTCCTGATTTATGGTTTTGTTGAATGATAAAAATAACTTTAGATAAATGGTAGGCTCTGCCCCCCATGAGAACCCACCTAATCATATTGTAGGCTATGTCAAATGGTCGGCGAACGCCTTGACCACTTTTTACAGCTTAGCGGATAGAGCGGTGAGAAAAGCTGGTATAGCGGGTAGGTTGGTCTCAACTGTCGTTTCCTAGTGAGATACCAGCACATCATGCTATAAGACTGTATACAAATAGATGTAACAAGGAATTTGGTTATAGAACCTAAAATCTTTATTTATATCAATTTAATCGCCTTCAAAGTACCCATCTCCGCAACAAGACGCTTAGACCCCGTTTTTATTTTTTTCAATTTTCAAAACACTTGTAGAAATCACTATCTTTTTTGACTTTCGAAGCGCGCATGAGGATTCGGCTTTTATCTTCAGTATCGTGCCAAAACTGTGCCGTTAGAGTAGTCTTCAGTTGAGGGACAAACCAGAAATCACAGAGTTCTAAATAACGTGAATACGCTGGCTGTGGAACAATATTGGTCGCATTTTTGCGACACACACAAAAAAACCGACGGACTTTTTCAAACACAAAAATCAATGTTTTTATAGCCAATCGAGCCCTGACTCTTTTCAAGCGCAGAACATCTTTCGCTGATTCAGCTGAAATGCTAATAATATGAATCACGTCTCTTATTGTCAATCAACGATCCTTGAAGACCAAAGCTCCAATTTCTTTCTCGCCTTATACATCAGATTATGTTTGTGGTCCTTTCAGATCTGATTTAATTTCAATTCCTTTTCTCCACCCACTTGGAACATTTGGTACGAATTATATGTGTTGCGGATTCGCACTGGACACAACCAGCGAATTCGCAACTGAATGCTACCCTGGGCAACCAAATAACAAATGTCAGCACCAGCTGACATAATCATAATAATTAAATGCTGACCCTTGGCAACCAAACAACAAATGTCAGCAACCAGCTGACATAACTGGTTGTCAAGGAATCAATTAAAAATAAACTTCTTGAATTTGCTATTGACGAATACAGACCATAGATACGATATTAATCCTTGTACATCAGCGGAATCATCATAAATAAAAGTTTTTAACAACGTTTAACGTATTCCGAGTTGTTATTGTAATTAGCAGAGGTTCTTCTTGGGTTCCTGATAACATCTATTCCCCTGGCACAGAGTTAACATTGTAATTTTTCCAATATTTCAATTGGAAGTTTGTTTCAGCACAAAACTATACATCATGGCACACCAGGAGCAGTTCAGTGGTCCACATTTTTTTTTAGAGTATTAAGTGAGACGCGATCGTGTGTCCATGGCTACTAATAAAGTCTATTTACGTCCCTCCAATGCGTGTACCTCTGAACTAAATAAGTACTAAATTAAAAGCTGAATAAAAATTCATTGACCCTAAGAGATATTGTGTAAATAGTAACTCTCTAATTTATGTACGGCTTGTTTGCATATTAAACGAAACCCACTCCGCCGACGACATCAATACAAATACCCGACACAGAAGATGCATATCAAATTAGCATAATATTGCACAAATCAAAACTGTATTCAAATAATTTTTTTTTTTTTTTCTTTATTAGACTTCTCTCGGGAGAGGCGAACCTATAGCGTCGAGTGGGCGCCCCGAGATGCCATCAAATAACTGTTGCAGTTCTTTTTGAACAGTTGCAGGTTGTAACGCTCCGGGAACACTCGCGTGGGAAGGGAGTTCCACAGCTTCCCCGCTCTGTAACGGAACGAGTTCTGATACAGGGATGTTCGCGCCGTCGGGAGATGAACCACAAACGGGTGCGATCCGTCGGATTGTCTTGTGGAGCGCATATAAACTGAATTGCGTGGAACAATATCACGAATTTCCGAAGAACAGTACCCGTGATAATATCTGTAAAACAGACAGAGGTCGGCTACGCGCCTTCGATGTGATAGCGACTGTAGTCCCGACGTCAGCGCCGAGTCCCCGATCAGGCGGATCGCTCGTTTCTGTATGCTCTCAAGTAGGTCGAGGGTATGTTTAGGAGCCGAGCTCCAAACATGAGAGCAATATTCGAGCGCGGGTCTAATTTGGGATTTATACAGGAGAAGAAGTTGGGCCGGAGTATAATATTTCTTTGCTCTAAAAAGATAACTCAGTTTTCCTGAGGCTGATCTGGCGATACCCGATACGTGTTTATGCCATGATACATTCCCACAGACCGTGACGCCGAGCAATCTCAAACTTTCCCCAGCCTCGAGGGCCCGGCCATTCATCATCAGCTGTGGAACCGATGATCCGGTTTTCTTTGTGAATGTTGTATACTGGGTCTTCATTGCGTTGAAGTCGACAAGATTGGCCTTTCCCCACTGCAGGACTTTATCTAGATCCTGGTTCAGAGAGTCAATCTGTCTACATCTCAGCTGGTGCGACGTAGATGCACCAATCGGCCGATCACTCGAAAAGGAGGAAACAAGCGTACTATCATCCGCAAAACTGTACACTTTGTTATCCGTTGTTAATTAATTAATCCAATTCATAAACAAGAACGAAGCCACGAAATAGAAAAACAGTGATGTGACGTGTGACAATTAAAACAAAGTGCAACAACAAAAAACAAACAAAACAAATGCTAAAAGAGAAAAAAAAACGTGCTCACAAAATCACTTCAGTGAGGTGCAAAAACAACGTCAGACAATTAAATTATATTACCCCAGTCGTAATAGTGAAAATTAAAATACACAATATATTGCTAGTTAAGCAAAGAGTTTTCAAAGCATCATTTGGCGCGAGTGCAGGATTACTGACTATTAGCCGACGATACCCGAGTTCGAGTCGGCGTACGGAAGAAAACGACTTCGTGGTTCGTATTGCGGTCGCCTTTGTTTTTTTTAAATAAAAAGAAACTGGAAAGAACCAGCATGAACACGGAGGAAGACAAAAACGTGACAAACAAACGAAAAGGTACACCGAAAATCTCCATTGTGACGCGAAGTAAAACCGCGAAATTAACAATGGAGAAAAAAGGTCAGCAAATGGAGGAGGACAGAGAACGCCCCTCTCCCTACAATTTTAATATGTATGGGGCAAACAATTCGTTCGCTTCTCTTGCATCCTCAGAGTCTGAGGATGAAGAAGAGGAAATTACTGAATTGGAGGCGAAACTTGCGATGGCAAGAGCCCGTCTAGAAGAGAGACGCCGAAAGAAAAAAATAGCGGCACTCGAAAAAGAAAAAGACACCGAACAACAACAAAAGCCGAAGCCAAAAGTCGGCCAACAGCAACAGCAACATCAAGATCAACAGCAACAATCAACACAAAATCGACCACAGCAAGCAACACAACAGCGGCAAAGCAACAATAACGACCAAAAAATAAAGATGCCACCAATCAACACTATAGATATTGAGTGTAAGGAATTGGTAAGTCTTTGTAAGCTAGCGATAGGAAACAATTTTGTAATTAAAAGACTGGCTGGTACTAGGCATGCCATTCAAACCTATGCGGTGGCAGACCACGAAAAAATTAAAGAGGTCTTAAAAAGGGCCACCGCGGAATTCTACTCGTTCACGCCGAAGCAAACAAAGAGGGTAACGGTTCTATTAAAGGGTGTCGACCCTGAGGTGGAACCGCAGGCTCTGCTCGAGATGCTTCAAAAGTTGAGGCACGACGATCTCGAGTTTATCTCCGTAAAACCGTTCACCACAACCAAGGCAAGAAGGGAAAACCGCAAGCTACCCTTCTTTTTGGTTCAACTAACGCCCAGCAGCAGAATTGGTGGTCTAAGAAAGATTACAGTCTTGGACCATCAAAGTGTCACATGGGACAAGTTAAAAAAAGGCAGAGACATCCTGCAATGTGTCCGCTGCCAAAGGTTTGGTCACGCGGCGGCGAACTGTGAAATGCAGCACCGTTGCGTAAAATGCGGAAAAGACCATAAGGCAGAAGAATGCCCGCTGGGAAAAGAAAGGGTAAAAGACAAAGCCCTTCTAAAGTGCGCAGTGTGCCGGAATGAGGGACACCCCGCTAATTATCGAGGATGTCCTAAATTCCGTGAAATAATGGCAAGAAGTGTGACCCGGCAAAAAAACACAGAGCCAGCTCGTACTACAACAATGCCCGTAACATCGCAGCGGTCGTACGCATAAGTTGTGTCGGGTGGGAGACCATCAAACCAGGCTACAACATTGGTAGCCACAAATACTCCCACACAGACAAACAACATCGCAAGCAGACGTGGTCACGGTTCTGCTTAATCTGCAGAGACAGATGACACAGCTGCAAAATCAAATAAACGAGATCTACTCGTACTTGCCCAATCTAAACAAAAAGTCAATATAAACCCTCTAACCACAACATCAATAAAAGCTCTTGTGGTGAATGTAAATTCACTAATAAGAACTGAGAGAAGAGCCAATCTTTTCAACCTGTTGCAAGATGAACAGCCTGATGTACTTCTGGCGTGGAAAACAAAGTTAAACCAGAGACACAAGATATGGCATAAAAACTAAGAGACCGTCCTAACTCCACTCAAGCGTGGGGGGGGGGGGGGGGGGGGGGGTCGCAATCTTTATTAGAAAAGGAATCCCTCATAAATTTATATATAGTGGAGAAATGCGCAGGTTCCGGCTGCTAGAAGCCTGTATCGTACGCATACCCCTTCAGCAAGGAAGAGGCTTGTATGCGATTGCGGTCCATGCACCTGAGGAGCACAAACATAACCTATTTATAGCGGAGCTCGAGACACTCTTTCGATGCTTACATTTGCACCTGGACAAAAACTACTTTATTCAAGGGGGAGATATGAACGCCAAGCATAGAAATTGGGGAAATTATATATCTAATGCCAGAGGAAATCAGTTGGCTGGCTGGTTAGATCAGTATCATATTGAATATAGAACTGACCTGCTAGCTACCGAATATCCATCGTTCCCTAGAGGTAGATCGTCCTTAGATATCTTGCTAATTGACTCACGACTGAGACTACTTTACACCACAGACGAAACAGAAACTGTTTACGGACAATTGAATACGACAGTGACCACTGTGCATTCACGGCAGTAATGGAGCTTATCTCACAGATCTGGAGGAATTCGTGATCCCGCAACCCTACAACTACGGGGCAGTGCGATGGCAGTGCGATGGCCGCAGATCATTAACAAGAGAACTTCGTTCGAATGACTTTAATCTGCCAGTAAACAGAAACCTGACAAATGACGAAATCGACAAATACATCCAACAAATGGACGAAACCGTAAAACGAACAATGGACAAAACAATTCAGAAAACAACAGTTACAGATCACACTAACATGTACAGAAACGCAACAATAAACGCACTCCACAGGCAAAAGAGCAGACTGCTATCGAAATTAAAACAATTACACAGACAGTTTACAGTCAGACAAGACCAGGAGATAATATTACTGAAATCCCGATTAAAAAACCTCCAACAATTACTTAAAGCTAATTATAGATTAGCAACAAATTTGTATTGGAACAACAGAATTCGAGCTATAAAAACTAATAACCCGAATATGTTCCCACAAATAAATAAAATATTCAGGAGAAATAATCAAAATGAGATTCAGTGTCTCCAAATCCCACGTACTCAGGTAAACAAGCAGCTGCTAACCAACATTGGCATAGATGCAGAGAACGCTATCCTCAATAGTGAGCTCTACGTGATCGAAGATCCTTTGGAAAAGGTGAACGCTTTGGGAGCTGTCTTTCAGGAAATTTACAAGGTGAATGAAAGCATTCACCGAAATCACGACCTGGAGGACAGAGTTCTACTCAATCACCTGCACCTCCGGAATGAAATTTCACTTTGGCAATCGGAGAATCCGGGTTTTACCGAATTCAGTGAAGATAATCTGTCAATTCATTCCCTTTCCAACCGTCGTCGAGTTTACATCGTCGCGAATTGTGTTCCGTACGTGTAACATCAGTCCTACGTTACAAAATTATATTACATCCCCTTTGTGTAATAGTGCAGTGAAAAAAAAAAACAAAAAACAAAAAAACAAAAACAGACCAGACCCTTGTGCAGTGTGCTGTGTTTATAAAACAAAAGAGTAGTGTAAAACAATTGCAACGAAATGGCCTGCGGGCCAAATGTGAATAGTAACCGGTTTAGCGATCTTACGGAAGATACAAATACCGATATTCGACCAAACAAAATGAAAAGGACACTTATGAAAACAGAGGAATTTTTTCCTAGCTTACCAACAATGAACAATACAAGAGATCCTAAATTTCTAATTATATCATCCAAGGAGAATGGTAAGCCTATTTCATCTCTAAGCCCATTTTTAATTAAAAAAGTGATAGACGATGTTAGCAAAGAGTATGAACAAATCACGGTTCTACGAGACGGGCAATTATTAGTAAAAGCTAATTCTCAGAAAATCGCAGACCGTTTTCTCAAAATAACAAACTTTGGCAACGTGTGTCCCGTTTCGGTAAAATTACACGAAAAATTAAATGAATGCAAAGGCATAGTGTACGCCCCTTGTCTCATAAACATCTCGGAAGCGGAAATAATAGCCGAAATGGGTCAACAAAAAGTCACAGATGTGTACAAATTTACCAAAGTAGATGACTGTAAAGTGCGAAGACCCTCCGGACTTATGTTATTTACTTTCAACCTATTCCAACCACCGAAGTCGGTTGACATCGGTTTTTATAAAGCTAAGGTCAGCGAATATATCCCCAACCCCATGAGATGTCGCAACTGCCAACGACTCGGCCATACCACAAAACGCTGCACCAATACCACAATGTGCGAAAAGTGTAATCTGCCACCTCATAGCCCCGTAAATTGCAGTCGCACTATGTGCGCAAACTGCTCGCTCCCTCACTCGGCCGCGGATAAAACCTGTCCCTTGTATATCCAAGCGAAAGAAGTTTTAACAATAAAAACCTCAAACAAATGTTCAATGGGAGAAGCCAAACGAATTTATAAGGAAAAAAATATCCACAAACCTGATCAACTTTCAGGAAGCTTTGCAGATACACTAAAATCGAGCCAATTACAAGGACCCTCAACGGAACAAAACAAACAAAAAACTACACCCAAGGAATCCCTTCCAACCAGCTCCTCCTCATCTGCTACAATCAACAGTATTCAAATTGCATTGCCCCACAAGCCAAAAAAGTCAATAACACATAACCCAACCAAACCAATTTCGTCTATAACACCACTAATCCAACGAAAACCATCAATTCAATTAACGCCATCAACTCAACAAACATCATCAACTCAACTAACCAGATTCGAACCCTCACAACTACAAACAAGTTCGCCAACAAACAACCAAACTGAAACCATTCTACAAACCACGACAAGCTGCTCTGCTAATAGCCATTCGCAACGCACCCCTTCACCCAAATCAAAGGTAAAAAGTAAACCGTCTCTCACTAATATAAATATTAATAAAAATGTACACACCTTAGTAGATGATGATATTACAATGTAACTATAAAACTAACAACCAAGCCCCTGACTCTGCTGTTCCTGAGGTTGGACACTTGAACTCAATCCAGAGTTCAAGTGCCCAACATCCGGAACAGCGGAGTCTTGATCCTAACAACATACATCCCGCCCACCATACCTTCCAACACCTTAAAACATTTAAGAATATACAACCCCATCCCTCTGCAAAATCAAGATCTAAGCACACTAGCACGGCTGAACGCCCAAAACTCACTCCAAAACAAACCCCATTCACCATTCTACAATGGAACATGAACGGTTATACCAATAACTTTGACGAACTAAACATTCTAATTAAGGACCATAACCCACATATAATATCACTGCAAGAAACGCATTGCCCAGTCAACACCACACCATTCATCCCTAAATCCTATGTAGGCTACTTCTACAATTCACCTGCAAACACATCACACAAGCAAGGAGTAGGATTACTAATCAAGAAAGGTACTTCCCACAAAATCCTCCCCATCATTACAAATATCCAAGCTCTCGTTGTAGAAATACAACACCCTTTAAATTTTACCTACATTGCCTTATATCTCCCCCCAAATCAACCATTAAATAAAAATGATCTTCAGGCTATACTCAACCAAACAAATGAGCCCAGAATACTTGGAGGCGACATAAATGCTTGGAGTACACTCTGGGGTTCACCTTCCACAAACAAAAGAGGGGAAGTAATTGAAAACCTCCTCCTCACCTCCAATCTTATCCTACTGAATGACGGTTCCCCTACTCACCTTTCTACACACAATACCCTCACTCATATAGACATCACTTGTTGCTCCTCAGAATTGGTTCCGAAAACTTCATGGCAAGTTCTAAACGACCTCTACAATAGTGACCATTTCCCCGTTTTAAGCATAATAAATAATCAGCAACCGATAACCCATCACAACAGATCTCCAAAATACAAAACCGATTCCGCCAACTGGGCACTTTTTGAAAGAAAAGTTGACGAATTTCTTTCAAGCAATTCCCCCACACCTGACACGAATCACGAAGCGGCGCTAATCAGTAAAGCAATTAGATCCGCTGCCAATCTCTCAATACCCCAAACAAATATCACAACCAAATCAGAAACCAGGCAACATGTACCTTGGTGGAACTCCGACCTAACGCTTCTCAGAAAAAGCAAAATGTCAGCCCTCTCTGAATTTAAAAAAAGACCAACGCAGGTTAATTTTGTTGCATACAAAAAAGCGAATGCACAATTTCGTAGGAAGATGAAAGAAAGCAAAGCAAAAAGCTTTCTTCAATTCACTTCCTCAATCAATCCAACATCCTCCACAACCACAATATGGCATAAAATACGCAGCTTAAGTGGTAATCACAATCCGACAATTATCTCATCCCTTAATTCCGAAAATACTACAATCTCAGACACAGTGGAAATAAGCCAACTCTTCGCCAAAACCTGGTCGCAATTCTCAGACAACAATAATTTTCACCCCGAATTCAATCGCAAAAAAATTGAATCCGTTAACAATCCACTATCTTTGCAAACTCCTAACTCTGCAGCTCTACGCATAGAACAACCCATCTCATTTATCGAATTCGAGTCAGCACTTAGTATAACTAAGGGAAAAACTCCAGGGCGAGATCGAATATCTTACCCAATGTTAAAAAACCTTTCGCATTATGCAAAACAAAGAATTATAAAGTTATACAATAAAATACTTGAAACATCACACATTCCACAAATATGGAAAACCGCGGTCCTAATACCTATTCCCAAACCGAACAAAGATAAAGATACGGTGGATGGCTACCGCCCTATATCCTTAATTCCTTGTCCCGCAAAGGTATTAGAAAAAATCGTAGCCAAACGTCTACTCTGGCTTATGGAAACAAAGAAATTGACATCCATCAACCAAGTAGCTTTCAAATCCAACAGAGGTTGCACAGACGCCTTACTCCACATTGACCACTACACCTCAAAGGCTCTATCCGCCAAAAATCACGTTACAATACTCTCTCTTGATTTTGAGAAAGCATTCGACAGAATAGGCGCTCACACCGTACTTAATAAATTGTTAAAATGGAGAATTGGCAACAATATATATAGGTACGTTAAATCATTTCTAAGCAATAGAAAATTCCAATGTAAAGTCAACCACGTTTACTCCAATACATTTCCATTACACAACGGAATCCCTCAAGGATCCCCACTGTCAGTTGTACTATTTATGATCGCCTTTGACGACATAAGTACAATAATACACAAACAGAAACATCTAGATCATTGCATTTACGCCGATGATATATACATCTTAAGTAAATCCAGTGATCTAACTTTCTGCAAAAACATTTTAACTGAAACAGTGAAAGATATCTTAGAATGGTCAAATTCTTCAGGTGCCAAACTCTCAGTACATAAATGTAAATTATTTCATGTGTGTCGACGACGACTTTGTCCCCAAATACACCTCAACATAAACAACAAAACAATCCAAAATGTCCCCAACCTCAAAATCCTAGGAATAACATTTAACAATAAGTATACCTGGAAACAACATTGTTCAGAACTCAAAGTATCATTAGCAGCGAGGCTCAATATTATTAAATACTTAAGCAACATGAAAAGTAACGTACACATTAACACTCTATGTAAAATTACTAAAGCTCTAATTTTAAGTAAAATAGACTACGGGATCTATATCTATGGCAATAGTCCAAAAACGACTCTAAATATAATAAAGCCCATCTATCACCAAGCCGCTAGAAGAAGCACCTTTGCATTCAGAACGACACCAATAAAAAATATACTTGCTGAAGCTGGGCTCCCAACAATCGAGGACCGGATGGAAAGCATATCATTGAAACTAATAGCTAAATTAGCGTTTTCGCGAAATTCCATAATTGACAAAGACATCAAACTAACAATAGGATACAAAAACACCAACCGAATCCCATCTGCAATCAGTCGCATTTTAGATAAAGCCAAGCAATTGGAATTGGATATTAAACAAACTCTCAAATACTCCGCAACTTACCCGCCATGGCTTCTAAATAATAATAATATCATAACAACACTCTCAATATTTAAAAAACCAAACACAAACAAAGAAATATACGGTGCACTATTCTGGTCAGTCGCCTCAAAATATAAATCCAACGGATGGCGCTTTCTGTACACAGATGGATCCAAAACAACCAACTATACTTCCTTTGCGGTCACATCCGAAGAAGGTGCAGTAAAGAAAATCGGACTATTACCCGAATTTTGCTCCATTTTCACGGCGGAAGCCTTCGCGATTTTACAAGCCGTAACATTCGCCACCAACCACAGAGAAAAATATGTCATCTGCACCGACAGCCTGTCGGTACTCAACTCAATAAAAAACACCAACAACACTGATGATATTATTTCCAATATTCGGAATAATATCATTAAATACTGCAATAAAATAAAACTAATGTGGACTCCCAGTCACGTCGCCATCAGCGGTAACGAGAATGCAGACGCCGCAGCCAACTCAGCCAAAAGAGCTCCAGTCCATAAATTCAACATCTACACAAGAGCCGATCTACTGTCAATTATCAGCAATCAACAAAAACAAATAAACCAAACAAACTGGGATACTCACCACCATGCCTATAAAATGGTAAACCGTTTCAAAACTCACCCTTCTTACCCAACTAACTTGTCCAAATCCAAAATCACAAACTTTGTGAGGCTGCGATTAGGCCATACAGCTGCTACCCACCTCTACCTGCTCCACCGATCTACAGCCCCAATCTGCCCAAAATGCAACACAACACTTACAATCACTCACATATTGAAAGACTGTCCTCACCTTAAACCCTTGAAAGACAAACTATTTCGCAATACAGATATTTATACAATTCTAGCAGATCCCACTACCGACAACATAGAAATTGTAAATAAATTTGTAAATAGCATTAAGATTAAATTGTAAATTAGAAATACAGAGCCAATAGTCCCCGCTGCTAGGCTCATTAGGTTAAGTTATTGATATGTAATTTTACATTACTAATTGATAATAAATAAATAAATAAATAAATAAATCTGTCAATTGACATTAATGCCAATGGTGTAGTGGCTAATAGCCTTCTAATAACAAGGAAGGGAATCCAGAGTATCTTCGACTCATTAAAAAGCAAAAAGTCAGTGGGAATAGATGGAGTACCTAACATCGTACTCAAGAACCTGCCCCCAATGGCAATAGATATATACACGGTCCTGTTTAACAACACGTTGAATAATGCATATTATCCCGCGCGTTGGAAAAGGGCTATCATTCAGCCCATCCCAAAAAAGGGCAAAGACTACACAAACCCAATGAACATGCGTTCGATAAGTTTACTCCCAAGCATCAGTAAAGTATTTGAAAAAACCATTAACAAAGCTCTGGTAAAATGGGTAGACGACAACAGCATTATTCCAAATAACCAGTTTGGCTTTAAGGCGGGTCATGAAACCAAACATGCCGCAGCTAAACTGGTCTCCGACATACAATGGAGTAAATGTAGGAACCAATGCATAGGGGCCTGTCTGATCGACTTGGAGAAAGCCTTTGATACCGTCTGGATCGAAGGGTTGTATTACAAACTGGTCAGACATGGCATACATAAGCCTTTACTATATGTACTTTACGATATGTTAAAGGACAGGAGGTTCGTGGTCAAAAGTGGTAATGTGACCTCTAATAAAACGTATAATATCAAGAATGGCTTGCAACAGGGCGCGGTACTCTCTCCGATTCTTTTTAACATTTACATTAGCGACTTATTAGATGCACTTCCGCAGGCTATTGCGTACGCAGACGATCTCATAATTTACAGAACAGCTCCGAAAGTTGCGATCATAAATAGGTTAATGAAGCGAGACTTCAACAAAGTGCAGCGCTATTGCGATGACTGGAAACTTAAGATCAACTTCCAGAAATGTGAAGCCATCCTATTTAGAACTCCATTATATAAAGCCACGTACGACACAAGGAAAAACTGGCGAAAGCTAATTATCGTGGGACCGCATGGAGATAAACTGGAAACCAAGAGTTTAGTTAAATACCTGGGCATCTGGCTAGATCAATATCTGTATTTCAACAGATATGTAGAGGCTGCTTTGCTCAAAGCGAGGAAAACTTTTGCTATGACAAGGAGACTATTTCACAGTAGCCAACTTGACAGCAGGGTAAAAGTCATATGCTACATGACGCTAATCAGGCCAATGCTCATATATGGTTGCCCAGTATGGTTCAACATAGGTCCAAATTTGATGGAAAAGATTCGGGTGTTCGAAAGAAAGTGTCTCAGAAGTTGTCTCAGATTATATCGGACACCGGAATCGGACTATAAAAAGTATTATTCAAATGAGACTTTATATAATGAAGCGTACATAAATAGGGTGGATAATTTTATGATTAAATTAATCAGAGGACATATTGCGAGAGCAATAAGCTCGTCCAATGACCTAATTTTCGGGGCCTATTATCCAAACACATTGTACTATGAGAGCGTGCGTCGCAACGGCTTTGTTTCACCAGAGGCGTTCCTTGACTTGGATATGAAAGGGCTTATACAGGATAGATCCGGAATTCCGCTGATCTATCATGTAAGTAGATCATCTGCAGACGGGCGATTGTGCTACGACCGGGAAGTAACGCGCACCGAAGAAGAGCTCCTGCGGTTCAGTTGGGCTATCTCCCATAGAGACCGGGACGATAGTATTCCACAGCGTCAACAGTTCTGGTGGTTGAATGGCATATAAAGACCTGGGTACCAAAGTCGGTAAAGAATCATACTATCTTCAGCTAGCTTACATAGACTTAGCTTTTCTAGAATTAGAGTAGTATAAGATTCAAGTTAAGTTAGGTTAAGTGCTTTTACATAAAAAAAAAAAAAATAAAAAAAAAAAAATAAAAAAAATAAAAAAAGTAGGTAAGTTAAGTAAGTTAAATTTTAAGAAAAAAAAAACAAAAAAAAAAATTGACAAAGTTTTTCAAATTTTTCTTTGTATTTCAACTAATTATCAGTACTGCCACAAAGTTCTGTCGCCGAAAGGCAAATTATACAAATGTTAAGTAATGTTTAGCTTAGAGCGTCTGCGAAGGACCAGTAAGTTATTATATAAGATAATTAAGCTAGAATTTAAGCATTTTTTGTCTAGCCTTTAATTTAGAAACTAAGAATATAAAAAGAAAAATAAAAAATGTTGTAAAAATGAAAACGAAATGCAGTTCAGTGGTCATGACGTCATCCCCACGACCCACCAACAAGACCATTGTTAGGGGAACTTGCGTTCAACGCTTGTTGAACGTAAATGTTGGTCCTTCGAGCCGGATCCAGACTGTGGATCCAATCCACTGCTGCCATTTCGCAGACTACTAGAAGGTCGCGGGACATTAAAGTCCAGACGCGAAAACCCACCGTTGCCAGGTTCCAGTTTACATTTGGGAGGAAATTCGTCAAATTACAAGAAAATGCCGGCGTCATCGACCAACGCCAGATCGAAAACGGCAAAGGCCGCATTGGGTGAACGCTAAAGTCTGACCAGAGTGGAAGTACATCCTGAATGCCAAGACAACGCTTCCTGTCCAGCCGAGGATCAACACAATGGCCAGGATCGCTGTAATAAAGACCAACTCATGGCCGAACAACAAATAGCGCCCAGTTCGCCGCCCAGGAACGGATGTCGGGTGCATTTCTCAATCTGGAAAAGAGAGGTCCGCCTTCGTTGTTCGCGGTGGAAATGCGCCAGAATAACCTCCAGCTCGAATGGGAGGACATCAGAAGCCGGAATGCAGAGATAATCTGCCTGGCCAATCCAGACCAGATCAAGGGCTACCGATACTTTGTGGAAAGATTCTATGGGGCAACCGGAGAGACCTATATGGAAGAGGCCACCAAATTCGCCGAGGTACGTCACACCCTTACTGCAACACTATTGCATTAATCCATAAGATTTCCACCGGAAATCTCAATGTCATATTGGTTAACAACAACCAAGTCCGACTAAACGACGCGGTTGCATCATCGTGCAACGGCTGGGGTAATTACCGAATTCCTTAGTTTGGTTCCCACGGTCACATTTCCCTAGCCGATGTAGCGTCCCTTTGACTTCCCCCAGACACTCTATTCGCTTGGGATCAATGATCTCTTTAGTCGGGTGAATAGCTGCAACCAAATTCCATCCCATTTCATTTCGGCTTCTCAGAGTACATTGCACTCTGAAATCACCACGATATCCGATCTAGGCGACTTGGTCACTATTGATTTTGCTTCAATGCATGGGAAGTAAAATCACCCGCGGGATCATTTCGCTTTTCGTTTCTTTTCTCGCATTCTCTCTTGTCCGTCGACACATCGAATTAACTAAAAGGGTTTATTCACCTCGATGGGCGGGGAGAATGAGAGAGCACAGATGGAGTTGGATTTCGATTGGTTGACCGCATGGTTAAAGACAATTTTCATCCCTGATTGGGATCAGTCACAATTCAGCCACCAAACTGCGCACAAGCACATCGAGTCGATTTCCATCCACCATCGCGAGATCACGCACATGAGTCGTTATTCAACCGCCGAGGAGTACATACAAAACACAAAGTCAAGTGTAAAAGTCGCGTTAAGTCTGGTTGTCCACGTTTTAATATAGGGTTCCCCAATAGGGACTTAGCAACTTTGAATTTAATTTGTGAACGCACCCTTTCGCGGTGGCCATATGAACGAAGTCGAGTTCCATTCATAAATGTTTTGATTTCAAGCCGATAATAGAGTTTTTGAAATATCTCTAATGGTTTGCGTTTTATTTAAAAAAAAGAAGTTGTCAAGTCCCTATTGGAAAACCCGATATATCTATTTCTTTTATATGCATTTAAAATTGAGTTCAAGTTCAGTAAACGAACAGGCGGTCCATAGCATTGTTATATCCACATGTGTTTAATACAATTAATTAGTGAATTAAATGTGATGAGTAGAACTAATTAGTGAAACTAAATTGCTGTTTCTATGTAAGACGTTCCGGTCCCACCCAATGGTGTTCAACTAAATGCATGTGCGCCATAGATGTAAAGTGCAAAGATTTTTCCTGTATTACTACTCTCTTTTAAAATATAAAAATCACAAAGTACAAATAAAAGAACCTTAGCATTAAAATTACTCAGTGTCTTTTATTTATCTTTTTTTTAATGTTTGGATTTTTGGTAGACAATTTTTGTGCAGAATTCGTTGGTGGGTAATAGTGAACCTGTATCGTTCGTCGACGGCTCCTCGATAGTATAGTGGTTAGTATACCCGCCTGTCACGCGGGCGACCGGGGTTCGATTCCCCGTCGGGGAGCCTCTGGCCCAAGACTAATAACCTTGCCTGGAAAAAACAAATCATTATGGAAAATTTAACAACCCTCAGGACTTGCTAAATAAAGCCAAGACCGGTTCCCGGTTGTAGTGCCGATGATGATGATGATCGTTCGTCGACATCAAAACTTAAACATCCACAGGGTCACCCATGTCAGACAAGTTAGCGAGGAGTAACATACAAATATTTGCCACCCCTAATCCAGGGTGTTCCGCATCACCGTGCCCATTGGATGGTTTGCAGTCAGAGGATACCGACTGTATTATAACGGGGCATGTCGGACACCAGGTCGAATCAGACCAGTGAGTAGATCTTAGCATATCAAAATGGGACTCTGATATGGTGGGCTATTTGAAACCCCAAGACTAATGGGAACAAACAAAACTAAATGAAAACTATAAACACAACAAACATACAAAAAACCACGTAAGCGTAGGTGTGATGAGCCGACACTGCCATAAGAGAAGAATTCATCAAGAAAACACCGACTCGAAAGATAAGGGACTGGATTTCTGAATCGGATTTTGATCGTGAAACAGTGAAATGGGAAGTCCCAACCCAAGTCACACATTCTCCAGACGTTGTTTCCTCTGTCTATCATTTGTTTTGATCATTGCACACGGTCTGGCTGACCAGAATCTTTGTTCCTATGAAGAAGTTAAACATTAGATCAACTCGCGGATAGCCTCAAACGTTGACCACTTCTTTAGACATGAGATAGGTGTGCTGCCGGACAGATAGGAAAAAGCCATGGCCAATGATGGAATGATTCATAAATGTACGAGGGTTGCCTCTTATGTTTCGGGATTTGGCAACCCTAGTGTTGCAATCCGGCAATTGACTGCTCTGTCGTAAAGTTGGACATTTTTGAGGTTATACGCACTCAGAACGTTTTGACATACGAGCGCTATTTGTGTTGTTTACAGTAACTTAAAATATTCATCTCGGCCCAAAAATGGAATTAAATCGTCAACATTTTCGTGCGATTATTTTTTACAACTTTCGGCGTGGATTAACTCAGCAACAGTGCATGGATGAACTTAACTCAATTTTTGGCGATGAAGCTCCATCAAGGACCAGTGCTTATCGATGGTATGGTGAATTCAATCGTGGTCGTAGTTCACTCCAAGATGAATTTCGTGAAGGTCGTCCAAAATCAGTTGTTGTTCCGAAAACCATTGATGCTGTGCGCGAACTGATATTGGAAGATCGTCATGTGACCTATCGTGAGATTGAGACAACTTTAGGCGTTAGTGGGACCAGCATACATTCAATATTGCATAAACATTTGACTGCCAAAAAAATTTGTTCGCGTTGGATCCCACACTTTTTGTCAATCGCCCAAAAAAAGGCTCATGTCAATTGGTCGAAAGAAATGCTCAAAAAATACGGTCGCGGTGCTTCGAAACACGTCTATGACATCGTGACAGCTGATGAATCGTAGATTTACGCGTATGAGCCCGAAAGTAAACAGCAGTCGACTGTCTGGGTGTTTCAAGATGAGCCAAATCCAACAAAAGTTGTTCGCGCACGAAGCACTTCCAAGCAAATGGTCGCCTGTTTTTTCGGAAAAACTGGACATGTCGCAACCGTACCACTAGAACAACGCAGAACAGTCAATTCTGAGTGGTACACAACCATTTGTTTGCCAGTTGTCTTCCAAGAAATCAGGAAAACCAACCGCCGAAGACGGATCACTCTTCACCACGACAATGCGAGTTCTCACACATCGGCTGCGACAGCTGCATTTTTGAGCACCCAAAACATCGATTTGATGGGTCATCTGCCGTATAGTCCTGACTTGGCACCGAATGACTTCTTTTATTTCCGTACGTAAAAAACAAACTGAGAGGTCAACGTTTTTCGACACCTGAAGAAGCGGTTGCTGCATTCAGAATGCATGTGTTGGAGATACCTCAATCAGAGTGGCAAAAGTGCTTCGACAATTGGTTCAAACGCATGCAAAAGTGTATAGATCTTCATGGGGAATATTTTGAAAAACAATAAAGTGATTTTCGATGATCAATATTTGTTTTTGTTCTCTAATCCCGAAATATAAAAGGCAACCCTCGTACCAACAGCAAACGTAGCCTTTAGATTTTTATAATGGCGTTACCCCTCAATTTATCCTGCTCAGTAGTCTAATGTTTCTTACTTCCTGGACGACGCAAGAAGGTGTAGCCTTTTGTCATAAATTTCTCCGCAAAGAATATTCCAGGTTGATTGGCCTTTATTACTGCGAGTTAAGGGTTATCCTAAATCTTGTATGTTTATGTGTTTTGTGTAAAAAAAAAAACACTTTGTCATTTTGATCTGTTTAGTTCAGTTGATCCTATAGTAGTGCCAACAATTCCGGGATCTCCATAATAGCTTGTCCCTGATCCTGGTCCCATGATGGAGATTGAAAATTGATTAAAGTCTACGGATACAAAACTTAAACCTTGATAAAACAAAAATATTCAGCTAATAATTTTTAATGCGGAAATAGTTTAGTGATAAATTAAAAGCAATATTTGGATTTGTCTCACCTAAACAACCCTTTATCGTAATTAAAAATAACTTTACCAATCCCTCGAAGGCATTTAACAAAATTGTAATGTTCTTTATATTCATACATATGTTAAATTACATCTTTATAAACAATTGTTATTTGGTAGTTGATGACACACCATACATCTGAATTGATTGTTGTTAAATGTGTATTTCTTCTTGAATTATTGCAGAATTCAATAATAAATCTATAAAGGCTAATAATCAAAGACAAACCAATAATTATAGCAACAACAATAACAACAATAATAATAATACTAATAATAATTCAACAATATTTCGTCCTGCTAACCAACCACAAAACTGTACATATTCCAATTCTATGTACGATATTATCAATGAATTCAACTCAATATCACTTCTAAATAACGCTTCAGCTCCACTAGATGGCGAACACGATAACAATAGCTTTAGTAAGGATATTTTCAACAATTGTTCCAATATCAGTTCCATGCCTTACCCACATTACAATGGTAGCACGTTAAATAGTTATAGTAGCTCTAATAATGATTTTATCAAGCCTCTAAGTGGTCATCAAACCAATCAGCAGCACCAACAGAAATTTACACCGCTTGCAATGGCAGCACATGCGACAGCTATGGCCGTTCTCGGTCATAACAATAGTGGAGTCAATAACAATAATATATTCGGTGTAGCCAAGCAATGGGGTAATACATGGCAACAAGAAGATTCATCGTTGGCAGATTCTCAACAATGGCCAGGACTGGCGAGTGCCAATAATAATGTATCCTTGTCGTGCAATCATCCCTTGTCAATAAGTGTCAACAATAACCCTATAGATCCAGGGTTAGATATAAGCCATCCTTCAAGTCGAAACAGTTGGAGTAAGTTTTACTATAGCTGAATGGAGCATGCATATCCCTTGCCAGTGTATATCCTTTTATCCTCATCATTTAGTTGCTGTTTGATTTTGTTTATCTTTAACGGCGTTTTCTTTATGTTTCAATATTTAACGCCGGTTGGTTTTTGTTTTGTTTTCCTGTTTTTCCAATTGTGTGATATCATTTGAGATTGAATTATTGGTTTTCCTTTAGCTTAAGTAAAAAAAAAATGTTACGGAGTTTTTATTTTTATAGATTGATATCCAAAGTTTATTAAATTGTGCTGAAAGCAGAAACCTTTGGATGCGGCTTATGTACAGAGTGCTTTGCTAGTTGTAGTTAAAGTATGAAAAGATAATCTTTAAATTTTTAAATGTATCAAATGGCATTTCTAACTAGATTGGGGCAGCTTAGACAGATTATGGGGGCTTGCGATGGTAATGAAAAACGTGATTCAAACTGGTGCCAGTTCAAACAGACGCGATATATTGTACCCCACAAACGCAAAAATCCACAGTAAAGAATATAGCACCAAAATAAAAATCGAAAAATAAATCATCTGCAGCGTATATCAGAGCAACTAACATAATAATCATCAGCATCAGCATCGGCACTACAACCGGGATCCGGTCTTGGCCTTATTTAGCAAGTCTCCCCACCGGTATCCGGTCCTTATCCTTATTGTCCATAATAATTTATTTTTCCGGGCAAGGTTATTAGCCTTGCGCTGAAACATAGTAATCCCACAGCTTAAATGTATCTCATCTACAAGCGACAGTCGTCTAATGGGTTGAGGTTTTGGTACTAATTCTTGCAGTAATTCTAACCGTCATAACTTTTGTTCGAATCATATTATCTTCACAAAACGCTATAAAGTTTGGTTATGGAAAAGTTAGATCCCAATCACCGACGCATCTAGCTTACGCTATGAAAAGATTAGAACCAAAACACCAATACATTAGATCCCGGCCGCGAGGACACGAGGATGTCACACATGTTACATTAATGCTTTGGTAAACGTTGCTGGAAATTTTTTCGATTTTTTTGTAGTTATGTTCTTTACTGCAGTCGAGTGTGTGTAAATTATTGTAATCGCCAAAGGAAGCCTGGAAAAATTATGCATAATATAACTTAACTTTGTCGCAAACGTTGGGTCTGTGGAGTAGGCAATTCTCTGTATAAACGTCCACCACAAAAAAAAAAGTTATATACAATTTGCTCTCAATAAAAACTTCAAATGTGTGGCCTCTGACTTGCGAGGTCCTTAGTTCAGATTTCGCTAATGCTATTCGTCATGGTTTTCCATAAGCGGTTATATCTGTTTGAGAAACATTCCTAGAATCAAAATCTACAACGCCCAAGTACCGATCTAAATTCAAAATTTCTTAAAATCAATGTTTCCGGGCCAAATATGCATGAATTCCGCTTGGGATTTCGAAACTTTAAACTCGTTTTTCTCGAAATCGTGTTTTCAAAATCGGCTGGCGGTAAAACTCGAAAAGTTTTTACCCAATGACTTGAAATTTGAACTGTAGCTTTGATTATCTACTGAAGTAACATGATTTTAGCGATTGTTAACAGGAAAAAGTTATAAAGAATTTGGCTCGATTTTTTTCGTCAAAAAAAAACGATTTTTTTTGTTAAAACAATCGCCATTTCGCGAAAAAAAAACATCTAAAAATACAATCATGTGTACTTAAGTTGAGCAACTCACGTGAATAATAGAAAACATTTTTTTTATTCTAAGTTGAAGTAGACGAGACTTGTACTGCTGGTCGCGGAAGGTCCTTTCCCAGTGGTCTACGCTAACTATTGTGCAGTCCCCATTTTGTAAAAAAACGCCAATAAACAATTTTTTTTCCTAACTTCAAGAGTTGCTTAATCCAAAGATTTATTATTTGTATATCATTCATCCCAACAGTTACTGATTGCTTGCAACCCGGCGAAGGCCAGGACGATCCTTGTCACTGTTCAATCCAAGTTGATATGCAGTCTCCACGTGACACCCCTCGATAGCTAGTTTGACACTCGCCAAGTAGTGAACAATGCATGCAGCAACATCCTGAGAACGGTTGGCGCAAGGCTAATAACCATGCCCCTAAAAACGAATTATTATGGCAAATTTAACAAGCTTCGAATATGGACCGGATACACGACGACGACCACGGAAACGAAAATGGCTAAACGATTTAACAATTTTCTCATGGAACGTCCGCTCACTATACAGAGCTCGAGTTGCACAGCAGATAGCCGATGCCTTGTCCGAATATGATTCTTTATGATTTGAATGCAAAAATAGGTCGGGAGTCTGTTTTCAGGCACTACACAGGTTCCCATAGTTTGCATGAGAACACTAATGACAATGGACTACGAGTCATCGAACTGGCAGCATTGAAAAGCTTGGTCGCTGCAAGTACCAGGTTTCCGCGTAAACATATCCACAAAGCCACCTGGGTATCACCTGATGGAGCCACTCGCAACCAAATTCACTACGTGTTGATAGATCGCCGCCACTCCGCAAGCCTGATGACGGTACGAACGTACCGAGGTGCCAACGTCGACTCGGATCACTATCTTGTTGGTACAGTTTTTCGAGCGCGAATTGCCTTACGGAGACGTATTGCATCCGCGGATCAGGTTCGAATCAACACGGCTGCCTTGCCTTATGCAACGAGAACACCAGTAACACCTTTGTCCATGCGTTAAGACTCATCCTCGAAGAGCTCGACGGAGGGAGAGTAAGTCCTGGGGCCAGAATGCTGGGCATAGAACAGAAATGGACAGGCTTTAATAATACTGTCATTAATACTACCAACTCCATCTTAGGCAGTAGTCGTAGAGAGCGGAGCGACTGGTTTGATGATGAGTGCAAACTCACGACTGAACGTAAGAATGGTGCATACCGGGCAATGCAGCAGCCTCATAGGACGTGGGTACGCGAGCTCAAATCAAATAAAGCCCCTGGAGCTGATGGCATACCAGCTGAGCTGATTAAACAAGGAGGGACAGCGTTACATCACGCAATTCATGAGATCGTGGTTCATGTATAGGAGCAAGAGGAGATGTCGGAAGATTGGCGTCGTGGACCATACATAAGAACGAATATATCACAGTGTGCAGCAACCATAGGGGTATAACATTGCTGAGTACCGCCTATAAGATACTCTCCACTATCCTACAAGATCGGATAGCCCCAAATGGTAAAGTCATCATTGGTGACTATCAGTGTGGCTTAATCCCAGGCAAATCAGCGATTGATCAGATATTCACCCTTAGGCAGGCGATGGAAAAATGTCTGGAATTTAAGATTCCATTATATCATCTATTTATAGAATTCATAGCTGCCTGCGACAGCATAACCAGGGTAGAACGACATAATGCCATGAGAGAGTTCGGCATTCCAAAAAAATTGATACGACTTTGTAGGTTGACCATGACCAACGTAACTAGTCAGGTAAAAGTAGCAGGATTGCTGTCCAAACCAATAAACATATTTAATGGAATCCGACAATGGGACGGTCTGGCCTGCCTCCTCTTCCACCTGGCGTTGGAGAAAGCAATCCGTGACTCTGGCGTTACAACTAAAGCGACTATTATCAACAAGTCTAGCCAGATACTTGCCTACGCAGATGATATCGACATCATCGGTAGATCCGATTCGACTGTACAGGATTCCTTCACCCAGATCGAGCAGGCGCCACAAAAACTGGGACTGCACATTAATATGGGGAAAACTAAGTACATGGTGGCAACGTCTGCGAAGAGAAGACCTAACGTTGGTCAAACTATCAGGGTAGTGGAGCACGAATTTGAAGTAGTGCAATCCTTTAACTATCTTGGGTCAATAGTATCAGCCGATAACAATATGGAAGAAGAAATAGGCGAACGGCTGATCAAATCCAACAAAGCCTACTATGGTCTATCAAGCTTCTTTAAATCCCGAAATTTATCCAGAACATCCAAGCTACTACTGTACAAGACCATGGTCTTACCAGTACTCATGTATGGATCCGAGACCAGGGTGCTCAATAAAAGGCACTCTGAACTCTTAGCCGCGCTCGAAAGGAAGGTCTTAAGGAGAATTGTTGGCCCCGTATGTGAGGGGGGGCGATTCCGGATACGCTACAACCATGAGTTGTACGCAATCTACCTTGTAGCTAATGTTGTAACAAAAATCAAGCTCGGTAGACTCCGGTCGGAGGGACACCTAGCTCGAATGAGCGAAGAGGAGCCTGCCCGGAAAGTCCTTTGTGGCAGAATGTATGGGAGGAGAGAGCGCGGCAAACCTTATCTGCGATGGAGGGACGGCGTAGACCAGGACGTCCAGAGCCTGCGAGTGACAAACTGGATGACATCGGCTTGAAATCGGGACCGGTGGAGAGATTTGTTATATAAGGCCAAGGGCGGATCCCGGTTGTAGTGCCGATGGTGATGATGATGATTCATCTCTACTGTCTTTGGAAAAAAATCATACAAAAAGCCTTTCTTTGGCTTCAAGCAGATATAGCCCCTTCACATATTAAGGATTTGATTTTTTTCTTGGTGCGAAATGTCAATTCACACAAAAAGAAGAAAACATTTTTCTACTCGTACGTCTGACAAAACGAGTACATAAGTACCTTCCATAACTCACACCAATCTTGTTATCTCTATCAAGTCTTTCAAATATCGTCTTTTTTGTGTTTATTTCGAAAGCGAGAGTAACATTAAGGATTTAGATTCTTAAGAGATTGATTTGGGTAATCGCTTTATGAGCATACGAATTTTAGGGGTCGCTTTCTCCAATAATCAAGAATTTGGCGATCTATTATCCGAGTACAAGTATTTTATGTCCTGGAGGGCCACGCCCTTCAAAGAGTTTAACTCGAATCCAGAGTAACGCGAATGTTTTCGGGATTATTATTCTTTGACGCCGGACTTTAGCGACTTCCGTTTATCAAAGGAAAAGTAAGAAATACTTTTTAGTGGCCAGATTTTCGCCCAGTTAAGAGGAGATTTGCAAAATCAAACATCAAAAATCGACCTTTTTTGTTAGTCTTTTTATACAAGTAAATATTTTATTAAAAAACTAAATACAATACGAGGATGGACTGAAAAGTTTCCGACCTAACATAAATACCAGAAATTTTTTCTTAAAATGTATTTTTATTTTTCTACATAGTCTCCTTGTAACTCTACACACTTCTCCCAGCGATGCTTCCATCTCTCTAACCCGCCCAAATAGTACTCGGCGTTTTTTTCTGCAGACTAACTGTTCACGAAGGTAATGGCCTTCTCATTTGACGAAAATCTCTGTCCTCCGAGCGCAATTTTTAGATTAGGGAACAAAAAGAAGTCCCTTGGGGCTAGATCTGGTGAGTAAAGTGTGACCACCCAGTTCACCCCAGCAGTTCAAACCGCAATTGGAGCATTTTCGCCATGGCAACCGCTGAACTGTGAGACGGCGCCTTGTCTTGGTGAAACAGGATTTTCTTTTTCTGCAAACGTGGCCGTTTTTCCGCAATTTTTGCCTTTAGTTGGTCAAGTAATGATGCATAGTATGCTCCTGTAATGATAATCGACTAAGATAACCCCATGACTATCCCAAAAAATCACTTTCCCAGCCGAAAAAACAGTTTTTTTTGGAGCCGATTTCCCCTTGGGAGTCCGGTTTTGACTGTATTTTTGTTTCAGGCGTATAATGGTGTATCCAAGTTTCATCGGCAGTAATTAATCGGCGTCAAAACTAGGATTTATTGCGCCTAAACTGCCCCAAAATCTTCATTTGATATATGACAAACACGTTCTTTGGACATTTTCATAGCCTCTGCTATCTGTCTCACTCTAATTCGGCGGTCGTCTAGCACCATTTGGTAAACTATAGCGATGATATCGTCAGTTGGTGCAATTTTTGGACGTTCCGAACATTCACCGTCTCCCAAGCTCTCACAGCCACGTTTAAATTCAGCTACCCAAAAATTTACTGTGGTAAATGATGGTGCAGAGTCCCCATACACAGAGTCCAACTCATATTTGATTTGCGTAGGCGTATTGCCTTTCAAAAGCTCCTCAATAGTATACTGGTTAGTATACCCGCCTGTCACGCGGGAGACCGGGGTTCGATTCCCCGTCGGGGAGCCTCTGGCGCAAGACTTATGACCTTGCCCGGAAAAAACAAATCATTATGGAAAATTTAACAAGCCTCAGGACTTGCTAAATAAGTCCAAGACCGGTTCCAGGTTGTAGTGCCGATGATGATGATGATTGCCTTTTAAAAACAAAAATTTAATGACAGTTCCATACTCAATTTTGTCCATTTTCACAAAAACACACATCGACTCACTCAAACGACTGTAAAATAGAAACTACGCCTCCCAAAATAGTTGACATTTGGATGAGTAACTGTGAAACGATGTACAACTACATTCACTAGCTTTTATTGACGAGTGCTGCTATCTTCACAAAGAGGTCGGAAACTTTTCAGCTCACCCTCGTGTATATTATTTCTAGATGTTTTAAAATCACAAAACATTTTCTTTTATTCACAACTGTATAGAGTATGGCGTTGAAGTCGGCGGTGCGAGATTTTTTTTTTTCTTCTTCTTCTCTCGGGAGAGGCGAACCTATAGCGCCGAGCGGGCTCCCCGAGATGCCATCAAATAACTGTTGCAGTTCTTTTTTAACAGTTGCAAGTTGTAACGTTCCGGGAACACTCGCGTGGGAAGGGAGTTCCACAGTTTCCCCGCTCTGTAACGGAACGACTTCTGATGCAGGGATGTTCGCGCCGTCGGGAGATGAACCACAAACCGGTGTTTCCGCGCGTTCTGAAATCCCCAGTGAACTAAAATCAAGAATTTTTTGAAAATATACATATACAGTTATGCCACTAACTAGGATGCAAGAAAACCAAAATAAAAACCCAGCGAGAAATCGCATTTTGAAAATAAGTCGTCAAAAATCACAGTTTTTTCTCCTCTATAAACGCCATTTTGAAAATATATTTCGGAACCAAAAGATCCTAGTTACTGCCAAAATGGCGGTATCGAGGAATAATATGCATTTTGATTTATATCGATACCTCAAATACTTTTAGAGATACACGCCCAACCATGTCGAAAAATATAGGTTCAAGAAAAAAGCATCTATAGTTTAAAGCCTGTAAATAACGTCAATGAATTATAGTAAAGTGCGCGCACTAATATGCCCATAATTTTCTAATTTTTCGTATTTTTTTTATAAAATTTTCGGAGAATATTTCTAACACGTTAAAGAATATAATTGCCCTTCTTCACATGATTCAGGAATTCTTGTCGTTTTCTTCAGTTTCCTTCGGCCAGCATACATGAAATACAGTTCCGAATTACCTTTTCAGTCTTAACTATTAAATCAGGTATCCAGCAATCGTTCTGGACCAGCGTTTATTGATTTCAAAGTGGCTTCGTTCTTGGGCTATTCGTATCAACTGTAGCTGCATTGACTTCGGAATTACAACGCGCACCTCGTCACCAACATCTTGATACGAGTATAATAAACCACGTTGCAGGGTATAGCCATCGAGCTTTCCTTCTTCCAACCCCTTGACCTTGTCCTTCAGGTCATCGTCGTGCCGCTGAGCCGCACAGTAAGGCATTCATAGCTCTCATTAATTACCAAGCATCCGGGAAGTGGGTTTCGGATTTATGCGTCTCCGTGCTTCATACCCCGTCCCGGTCTATGCTCATCGAATACTGGAATTGTTCTAGCAGCAATGCTCATCGCGCTACTACGCAATGGTTCTTTTTGCTCATCATCATTGTAAATGCTTTGCAATTGGTTAGAATGTTTAAACACGGGTACCAGATATATATGGTTATTTCACCAACACACTGGACCTGTTTCTCACCTTCCACCCAAACAAATACACAATTGAAGTTTCTTCGCCCTTGGGTACTTCAGACCACTGTGTCGTGTCAGCTAAGTTTCCTCTAACCAACAGTAACGTTAATGAGAAAGTTCCCAAAAGAACAGTATGGTTCTACGAGATAGCCATCTGTGAAGGTCTGAACGACTTTTTTGGAAGGTCGTTATTTTTCCTCCATAACGATGTTGACTCTATAGCGGACACATTGACAGACACGATTGTACTTGACATGCGGACCTTTATTCCCCACAGAGTAAAGAGTATCAAACACAAGAGAAATATGTGGTTCGAGTTCGGGTGCAGAGAAGCCATTAAGGCTAAAGATTTGAGCTTCCGGTTGTATAAATCAAACAATACTGAGGAAAATCGGAAATGATTTAAGAGAGCTAGAAATTACAGCAATGCGTATATTCAACGCGCCTAGTTCTTGCATGACCAGAGAGTGAGACAAACAATATTACACTCTCTCACATGTAGTAGAAACTTCTGGGCATTCGTGAAAAACATTCAAACCTCAGTCTCTTCATCCTTTCCATCGCTTATAGTCGATGACAAACCAGTCACCACTGCAATAGAGAAGGCTAATCTACTTGCTGCACATTTTGCAGCCAACTCAACGCTGCCTGATACCACATCAGTTCCACCTCAACTTGAGCATAAACAGCACACCATGAGCCAGATTCGCTTCCGAACGTGTACTGTTGCTCGCGCATTCAAAAAGCTAAACACGCACAAATCCGCTGGTCCGGATGGCATTCCCCCAATCCTCTTGAAGAGATGTTCCTCCTCACTCATTAAACCACTGCGGAAACTCTTCCATTTGTCTTATTCTACTGGCCGTTTCCCAAATAGATGGAAGTCAGCGAACATTCAGTCAATTCTCAAAAAGGGTGACAAATCATCCCTTTCTTCTTATCGACCCATAACACTAACTTCTATTCTCTCCAAGGTAATCATCATCATCGGCACTACAACCAGGAGCCGGTCTTGGCCTTATTTAGCAAGTTAAATTTTCCATAATGATTTGCTTTTTTTTCGGGTAAGGTCATTAGTCTTGCGCCAGAGGCTCCCCGACGTGGAATCGAACCCCGGTCTCCCGCCTGACGGGCAGGTATACTAACCACTATACTATCGAGGAGCCCCTCTCCAAGGTAATGGGAAACTCTTATCAACCGTCAACTTTCGAAATATGTGGAATCAAATGACCTCCTCAATGACCCCCAATATGGCTTTCGTAGCAACAGGTCCACAGGAGATTTGATGGCGACAGAGTTTGGCATCCAGCCTGTGACGACTCTAACAGATACACACACAATTCACAAGCAAAAATAGTGAAGAACACCGAACGAAAAATCGAACAAGAAAATACATCAGAACCGTATACCAAGCGATAACAAAAAAATAATTCACATCAGTGGAGTATAGGCGAGTTTAGAAATCAAATTCTAAACACGGTCAGTAGCCTGATGGGTAACGCTTAGGTTCAATTTTTTTCGTGATTCAAACTGTAATAGCGTCAGTTCGAATCACACGATCTTCTTCACTATTATTTCAAACGCTATAATTGGTGACTACGGCGTGATCTGTACACGCAGCACACACTCCCCGTAGTAAACAGAACTTCACACACGCAGTCATGACTTCTGCATAGAGCACACTCGTTTGCTCCGACATTCTCTCGTTCGCTCGTCGTTTGCACCGAATCTGATCGTAACGAAGTTATTGGGAAGGGGGTGGTGTGGCGACTCTAGCAGATACACACACAATTCACAAGCAAAAATAGTGAAGAACACCGAACGAAAAATTGAACAAAAAAATACATCAGAGCCGTATACCAAGCGATAACAAAAAAATAATTCACAGCAGTGGAGTATAGTCGAGTTTAGAAATCAAATTCTAAACACGGTCAGTAGCCTGATGGGTAACACTTAGGTTCAATTCTTTTCGTGATTCAAACTGCCATAGCGTCAGTTCGAGTCACACGAACTTCTTCACTATTATTTCAAACGCTATAAGCCCTTTTGTCAAAATTGCATTCATATGTAGTGGATAATTCCCTGATCCAATGGATAAGAGACTATCTTTCTGGCCGTTCTATCCAAGTGGTTCTGATGGTGTCAACTCTGTCTGCCATCAAATGAATGCAGGTGTTCCCCAGGGTTCGGTACTCTCACCCACTCTCTTCCTCATCCTTATAAATGATCTCTTGTCAATTACTCACAACCCAATTCTCGTTTGTTGATAATAGCACGTTGAGTTTCTCATACTCATACGAACACTCCCGTCCAAACTCTTCGAACGTCACTACCAACCAGCAACTTATGCTTGATACATTGAATTCAGACCTCAACAAGATATATCAGTGGGGATTATCTGACCGAGTAGAATTCAATGCCCTAAAAACTCAGTGCTGCCTCTTGTCGTCAAAGATGAGCCCCAAAGTAAATATACTGTCTATGAACGGCACTTGCATCGACGAAGCCAAGGAATTATCAATCCTCGGCACTCGAATTAATTCGACTCTTAACTGGAATGACCACATATTTGACTGCACTACACGTGCTCGACAGGATGCAAAACCGAGCAGTGAAACTTATTGGGGGCCCAGCCGTAAGTCGATCAATTCCGTCGTTAAAACATAGGCGCAACGTATCATGCCTATCTCTTTTCTATAGGTATGACCACGGTCGTTGCTCAACTGAACTTGCTGAATGTGTTCCGACATTTTCTCGCGATACCCGTCAATTTGTGAATGCGCATCAGTTCACGTTGAAAGTGGGCTTTAGGCGCACAAATAAACATAGAGAGTCATTCTTTAGCCGAACCACACGAATGTGAAATGTTCTGCCTGATCATGTGTTTCCTGACGGTTGTGATGTCCAGGCATTCAAGACCAATATACATCGACACCTCCTTTTCTTATCCACTTCCTCTCCATTCGCTCGCACTGTGCTCTGACATTTAAGGGTGCTTTTGTGCGCGCGTTAGTGTAAAAAAAAAAGTATACCATACAGATATACTCGGAATCGCCAAAGTGCCCTGATAATTGCCAAAACTTCAAGCTCATAGCTCGAATACTTCTCTACCACCGGCGTTGTTTTACCGGTAGCGAAGTCAGTCCATAGTTTTCATCGCGTTGCAAGAGGATGGCTTCGTACCCATGCTTCGATGTGTCCATATGGAGTTTCGTCTCAGCTCCTATTCGACACAAATTAAGCACAGGTTTTTTGCTTATGAACCTTGTTGGAAGTGGGTGGCAACTCAATGATTAAGAACAACGGTTAATACACGAGGATATATATTATATATGTATTCGTCTTATTACAAATGTAAACGTCTGTCTTGTATGGATACTGACGCAACTCTGTCTCCCGCCATTGGGTTGGTGGTAACGAAGCGCGATAGTTCTACTTGTCGGTAAGGTCGACGTCTCTATTTGTCGGTAAGGTCGCTATCTCTACAATCTCCCCCTCGGAAAGATCTCCTCCCGAGCTTGGATCTTTTCGCATGGATAGCCCTTGAAGCATCTTGGACCGGTGAATCTCATGTTGATTCCTTCCGAGTGATTTTGTCAAAATGTCTGCCGTATTTTGATCCGTAGTCAAGTATTTCAGTTTAATTCTTCCATTTGCAACATTTTCCCTCACGTAGTGGTTTTTGATTGCAATATGCTTCGTTCGGCTCTTGCTGATGTAACTCTCTGCGTGTGCTATCGCAGATTGACTATCGCTCAGAATGATCCTCTGATCCCTGGCGAGTTCGTTCAGTCCAACTGAGTTCAGCAAATTTCTCATCCATGTGACTTCCCTTGCACAATCCGCTAAAGCCGTATATTCTGCCTCCATTGTGCTTAAAGCGACTGAAGTTTGTTTCGTGCTTCTCTAAAGTATTGGAGCTCCTCCCAATATTACCACGTATCCACTGATACTCTTCCTGTCCAATGTTGATGTGGCCCAATCTGCGTCACTGTACGCCATCAACTCCTTTCCTGTGGTTTTGTAAATCAATTCCAACTTTTTGGTTTCTTTCAAGTATCTCAGTACTCGCATCGCATCACTCCAATGTTGTTCGTTGTGTCGAGTACAAAACTGAGCCAATTTAGCTACGTGAAATGCTACGTCCGGTCGTGTTCGTTGAGAAATGTACAGAAGTCCTCCGATGAGTTCTCGGTACGGCCGATCGCTTTCACTTTCCTCATCCTGTTCCTCCAGGAATGTTGGTCTCACTTCCATAGGTGTTTGAAATCCGTTGGCGTTCTGTAGTCCAAACCGCTCTACTAATTTATCAATGTAGTTTTCCTGCGAAAGTGATATGCTTCCCTCTCGATTTTCGTGAAAATCTACTCCCAATAGGTTTGTCAATTCCCCCAAGTGTTTGACATCAAAGCATTTGTTTAACAAGTCTGCTACGTGTTTCCTGGTAGCCTCGTTTTCGACAATTGTCACCATATCGTCGACGTAAACTGTCAGCAATGCTCGTCCTTTGGTAGTCTTTAGTTCGTAAACGCACGGGTCTACCTTATTTCTGATGAATCCCTTTTCAGTCAGTGTTTCGTTCATGTGCTCGTTCCAGCACCTTCCACTTTGTTTCAATCCGTAGATTGATTTCTTCAACCAACACACTTTGTTTTCGTCACCCTTTTTGACGAAGCCCTCTGGTTGTAACATGTATACATCTCGTTCTAGCTTGCTGTGGAGATAAGCGCTCTTTACGTCGTATTGGTCAATAATCCAGCGCTTTTCAACTCCAGCTGCCATCAGCAAGCGTATTGTCTCGAAGTTTGATACGGGTGCGTATACTTCGTCGTAATCGATGCCTTTTCTTTGCGAACATCCTTTAGCCACGAGTCTCGCTTTCCACCTCAGTGCGTCACCCATTGTTTTCTTTGCGTAAACCCATCTGCACTTTATCGGTGTCACTCCGCTTGGCGGATCCACGAGTTTCCAAGAATTGTATTTTATCAGTGAGTCATATTCACCGTTCATCGCTTCCTGCCAGTGTGCTGATTCTGGAGATTCAATTGCTTCTAGATAAGACGGTTGATAGGTTCGCTTTATAGTCTGGGGTTTCTCTGTTCAGCTTTGTCCTTATCTGTTTCCGAAGTTCTCCCGGATCAAGTTCTAATGCTGGGCGTACGGTTTCCGCTCCGTCCGTTTCCTCTGCATTATCAGCAATCTCGATTTCTGAATAGTTTTGGTCTCTCATTCGTGGCCTCAAATTCATTTTGTGCGATACTCGTTCTTTTTCGTGTTCGGGACCTTTCCTTGGTCTTCCTCGCCTTGTTCGTGTCGCTCGCCCCTCGCCATCGATTTCGATCACGTTCGGTGTTGACGGTACTGGTTCATTATCGTCTTCGTCCAGCTGTATTACCTCCGTTGTAGATGATTCCGCGACTGTGTCCTCCTCATCTCCGTCGAGTTCTCCTTCACTCTCATTTTCCCTTGGCTCCTCGGTTTGGACTGTTTCTGGGCAATTTTCTTTTGTTCCCTCGTCCGGGTTAACTACTTTGGACTCGTCGTGGTAGTGTGCTTTCTTGAAGCCGCAGTCTCTCGATTCCTCGATCCGTTGTTCGTCTTCTAGCCACACGCGGTATCCACGTCCTCTCTTAGCGTAACCAATGAGTCTTCCTCTCTTCGTTCTGGGGCTGAGTTTGGATTTTCTCTTTGCTTGGGGTATGTGCACGAATACCTCACATCCAATCTCACGAAAGTAACTCACGTTCGGTTTCTTCCCAGTCCAAAGTTCGTAGGGCGTCCTCTGGTTGTCGTGAGAATTTGTAACTCTGTTTCTTATGTATACAGCTGTGTTCGCCAGTTCAGCCCATGCCGCCTTTGGCAATCCTGTGTCGTGTAGCGTTGCTCGTAATAGGTCAAGTATCGTCCTATTGGGCCTATCTGCTACTCCGTTTTGCTGTGGTGTATGTGTCATCGTTGTCTCATGGATGATACCCTTTTCCTGACAATATTGTATGCAAATGTTTGAACAAAACTCTAGACCATTGTCAGTTCTAAGTCGCTTTAACTTCTTGTTCGTCTGGTTTTCCTCTTCAGTTAACCATTTCTTGAATTTCACAAAGGCTTGGCTTTTGTATTGTAGGAAACTCACGTATGCGTATCTGCTTGCATCGTCTATGATGCTCATCATGTATCTGTTTCCTCCCCAACTTGCTTCATCCAGTGGTCCCATCAAATCTGCATGTACCAGGTCGAGTATGAGGTTTGTCTTGCCATTTTTGTCCCTTGCCAAATTGCGTTTCGGGAATGGTTGTCTGGTCGATTTGCCGGCTAAGCAATCATCGCATTGCGTCGGATTCTCATTGCTTACTTTCATACCGATCACCACTTCTTTCTTGGCCATCTCCAGGATTTTGTTTTTGCTCACATGCATCATTCTCCTGTGCCATTTGTCAAGTGCTAAGGTTTTCACGTTGACTTCCTTTGATATGGCATTCAACGATGCGCTTTTTCGTCCTGGTTCAGTCTCCACTGTGTACAGCCTTCCCTGTACTCGTGCCCTGAGCAGTGACTTGCCTTCTTTGCTCAGAATGGAACATCCGTCTTCGTCGAAGATGACTTTCTTCTCATTTTCGATTAGACTTTTCACTGACAGGACACCATAGTCCAGTCCCGGAGCTAAAATTGTGTTTCTAGCTTCGAACTCAGTGAACTCAGTAGGAGCATTCTTTATCCTTATGCTCGCAGTTCCTCGACCCAAAGTTGGCGTTGTACTCCCGTCTGCCATTGTGATTTCATCATTGTCACTCTTACTTACTTTTGAGAAATAATTCTCGTTCGGTGTCATGTGGTGCGTCGCGCCGGAGTCAATGATCCAGCTGTCTCGCCTTATCTCCATTGGGCCGCATGACGTTCTTAATACCACTATGTTCGAGTTTGCAGACTCGTTTTGCTTTTTCTTTTGTTCTGGACAGAATCTAGCAATATGTCCAGGTTTCTGGCACACATAACATACAGTTTTCGGGTTGGCTTTCTTCTTATCAAACGGTTCCTTATTCTTCTCATGCTTCTTTTTGCTAAAGGCCATTAATCATCATCATCATCATCATCGGCACTACAACCGGGAACCGGTCTTGGCCTTATTTAGCAAGTCCTGAGGCTTGTTAAATTTTCCATAATGATTTGTTTTTTCCGGGCAAGGTCATTAGTCTTGCGCCAGAGGCTCCCCGACGGGGAATCGAACCCCGGTCTCCCGCGTGGCAGGCGGGTATACTAACCACTATACTATCGAGGAGCCAAAGGCCATTAATACCGTTTCTTTATTTGCACCGCTTTCTCGGCGTCTTGCTTCCTCAGCAAGTAGCCTCATTTTTACAGTTGCACTCTTGAACTCATCTGCGGGAAGATTACACAAATTCGACGCTACGTTGTCGTAATCGGTGGATAAGCCGCACAGTATTATCATCGCGATGTCGCTGTCGTCTATGACATCTCCAACACTAGACAAATCGCCTATAGTTTTGTTGATCTGTCCCAAGTAATTCTCCATGTTTCCACTGTCGCTCATCTTGTGATTGTAGAGTTCTCTTCTCAGTTGCACTGTGCGAAACTTGCTGTCCCTCGGTGCGTAGAGGTTCTACAGTTCGTCCCAGACTTCCTTGGCCGATCCTCTGTTGTGAATGTGCATTTGCTGTTCGTCGCAAACCGCAAGCGCAATCTTGGCGTGAGCCCTGCTCTGTCTGGATACGTATTGCTTCTTTTGAATTTCGGTTGCATTGTCCGCTGGTGAGTCTTCTCCTGGTTCTATAACGGACCATAAATCAGCTTCCATCAGTGTCATCCGCATCTGATATGACCAGGTGGCGTAATTCGATCCATTTAATTTATCGATCGAAGACTTCTGATCCGTTCCCATCTTGTTCGTAATATTCTCCTCGATACCTTTTCGATTGTATTACGGAGCGCTGGAACCTTTCACTCACTATCACCAAACAACGATTCGTCTGTTGAATGCCACGCGTGTAACTGCTTTACTTGCGTATCTCTGGGCCCATAACCATTTTTGGAAGTGGGTGGCAAGTCAATGATTAAGAACAACGGTTAATACACGAGGATATATATTATATATGTATTTGTTTTATTACAAATGTAAACGTCTGTCTTGTATGGATAGTGCTATGCAATTGACGCAACTCTGTCTCCCGCCATTGGCTTGGTGGTAACGAACCGCGATAGTTCTACTTGTCGGTAAGGTCGACGTCTCTATTTGTCGGTAAGGTCGCTATCTCTACAAACGTCTTCAGTAGTTCGAAAGCTTATTTTTCGATGTCTACAAAATTAAATTTGGCATCTGCTCGGAAAAGGTTTGATAAAGGTCGCGTAATCCTTGAGTAATCAGGAATGAATTTCCTGAAGTATCCAGACAGTCCAGCCAGGCTTGCACTCGGATATTCTTAGCTTCAGTTTTTCGCTCCGTTGACCGAATGGTTCCATCTTTGATGATGTGGCCCAAGAATACAACACGTTCTGTCAGAAAGCAACATTTCGTCTAGTTGATACTCAGCCCATCTGTCTTATTAATGCCCTTGTAAAACTCGCACACACACACCACACATACTCTACTCTCGTGAAATCCTTCGTAGTGGGTGATTTGTCACATTTCCTTCAGCGGTTGCATTCCCACAGGGAGCAAAAGAAATTGAAAACGACTTTTGGGACACCCTGTACATTGTGTTTAATAATATTTGTTGATTCTTTTATTTATACCCAGAACGCTTGTCAAACATATTTTAATAACTGCTTTTTACCTTCGCAGCTTTGTTTGACTTCAATTTCGATTTCATGTAACAATTTAGTTAATAAAATTTTAATTTTTATTTTTAAAGGTTTTCCGATGACAAAGTCATCAACCAGCAACGGAGTTTTATCGAACACTACTTTCAATTCAAATTCATCTATAACCTCGTCACCCCCAGCAGATCGTTATGCAGCCCTAAAAGATCTAGATGAACAATTAAGAGAAAGTAAAGCAGCTGCTGCCGCAGCAACGGCTGTAGCTACCACGGTAGTTGATTCATTTGGAGGTGGAAATAGTAGGTTTACAATAAGTTTTACTTCTTTAAAAAATATGTTAATTGATCACTTTTTTTTAAAACAAAGATCCCTCCAATGCCAATCCATTTAAGGCTACAACCAATCAATCGCAGGCACAAATAGCAAATCCTTTTCAAGCAAATGGTGTTGCGACGGGCTACTTTGGAGGGCTGCCTCAGACCCAACAAATGAATGGACTCGCAAATGGTTTCAACACTGGTCTACCGGTGCAACAACAGGCCTTTTACAATTATGCCAATGGCTTTGGAGCATCAACGACGAACATGTATCCCTCCGGTCCAAATGGATGTGGCTTTAGTTTTGGCCCTGTACAGCAACCAATAGCAACTGGTGGTGGAGCGGCATTTAATAATCCATTTGCTGTATGTAAACAATAATAACACTGGTGTTCAAACTAATTTTATTTTATCTCATTTTAGGCAACCGGCAGTTTAAATTCAAATAATCCGTTCTTATGAAAATCCTTTACGTAAAGATAGTCTCCAAATTAATTGTTAAGTGTAGTTATGTTTGGGGAACGAACATCGACTAAATGGGAATTCAAAATTGTGCACTTAAAACGAATTCAATACAACATTGTAACTGTTTGCAAGCAACTCAAAATCCTTATATATATATATATATATGTATATATATATAATGATAGACCTAATGTTTTACTATGGAATGTTTTATTTTTTAACGTTTGCTTGGTTTCTGTACGATATGCGAAGTTTCGCAGCTTCACATGCAATGCATCGTTTCTTTGAAAATTTTATAAAAGCAAAAACATAAATATACAAGTAAATCAAATAACAAAACAGAAATAAATAAATAAATACTATTGTACAATATAAAAACGAAAGCATGTTAAATGAAATGTTTCAAATTGAAACAAATGTTAGCACGGTTAAAAACAAGCAAACCAAGATATGGACTTACCTGTTCGAATAGGCGATAGAAAATTAAATGAACGCTTACTAACTATTTATGTTACAGTGTGGTCGCAAAGTCCCAAAACTTCAACCAAAAATAACAGACTTGGCGTTAAATGTTTGAAGAACTTTATGTTTTTGCAACTGAGCAAACTAATCAAAGATTTCTAAATGTTATGCATCTGTTCCCGAAATTCACAAACCACCTCATGGAATGTCTTTTACTTCATCATTTTAATTGTTCTAATCCAAATTTATCAACTAATATAATTTTATTTTAATAATTTTATTTTGATTCCTTTATATATGTTTTTTTTATTGTTATCAAAATTCTTTTAATGTTTAATTTTTACATAATTATATGTGTTTTTTATTTAATAAGAAAATCTCGTACACCAATATTTGAAAGTGATGTTCGCCTTCATAAAGTTAAAGGATAAAATAATAATAATTCCTATTTTATTTTATACTTTGTGATAACATGATTTTAGCTTTTTTACTTTACGTTAACTACATTTATTTTCATTCTCTTCATTTTCATTTTATATTTTTGTTTTATATATCTCACGTCTCTTTGTATAAACACATGCATAAAGTCCAGCTAGTAATGTGAAATCATTGACATAAGTAACCAAATTAAATGTAAAGTTATAAACAACATTTTTTACATGATACATGCGTAAACTACAAAAATAAAAAGAAAGGATGAAAACTGAATATTATTGTTATAGTGGTTCATGCGCTTTATATTCATATATCTGAGGAGAAATGTATTTTTTAAAGAAATAGCAAAGGATATATTTATCTGATATTTGTATTTAAGAAGATGAAAAAGTTAAATGATAATGTTAACGATTCAAATGGAAATTATACTGTAAAGATTTATTGATATATTATATGTACGTATTCCAAAAGATTCTTGTTGTTTCTAGTGGCATTGGTGAGCAGGACTAATATTCCACTATTTTCCTTTAATGAAAAGCTTGTGACTAAAGTTGTGATTTCTTTTTTGATTTTATGTGCTGTGGCAAATCGAAATATATAAATCTGTGTGAAAATACGTAATATTAAAGAGGTTTTTGTTTTCTATGAGCTTGGTTGTTTTAACGTTTGTTTTTGTTGATACATTTTCCTACCAGTACCTGGCTGATTTTCAAACCGACAACTTGTCTCTCAGTTTTGCTCGTGCTATTTTTCTTAATTTACATCAACCGTCATATTCACAATAATTATCACAAGCTATTATCTTGTTATCTTGTTTTTTTTGCCTCGCTACCGCAAACACATAACTTGATCAAGTGTGAAAACTGTTAAGTTATGGCCCCTGGGCCACGCGTGTTAAACAAAATTAAACGTATACGCTTGCGTTACGATCCCGGTATTAGAGGCCAAACCCCTCCCGATAAACTTACAAAAGTTAATAAAGTGCTAAATAAATTCAATATGTGTTCAAACACTAACTTTTTCCAACCACTTCAAAGTCTAATGGAGGACTCACCTGAAATAGATTCTACCAACGTCGATCAGTGTGCAGAAGTAACGAAAGAAACCGTTCCACCAATTGTGGTTTTAAAATCAACCAGTGGTAAAGTACGAAATATTTTGAATAACATTAAAATAGACAATTACTTAATTAAAAACATATCATCATCATCATCGGCACTACAACCGGGATCCGGTCTTGGCCTATTTAACAAATCTCTCCACCGGTCCCGATTTCGAGCCGATGTCATACAGTTTGGCACTCCCAGGCTCTGGGCATCCTGGTCTACGCCATCCCTCCATCGCAGACAAGGTCTGCCGCGCTGTCTCCTTCCATACATCCTGCTACAAATGACTTTCCGGGCAGGCTCCTCTTCGTTCATTCGAGCTAGGTGTCCCGCCCACCGGAGTCTACCGAGCTTGATTTTTCCTACAACATTAGTTTCAAAGTAGATTGCGTACAACTCATGGTTGTAGCGTCACCGGAATCGTCCTCCCTCACATACGGGGCCAACAATTCTCTTTAAGACCTTTCTCTCGAACGCGGCTAAGAGTTCAGAGTGCCTTTTATTGAGCACCCAAGTCTCGGCTCCATACATGAGTACTGGTAAGACCATGGTCTTGTACAGTAGTAGCTTGGATGTTCTGGATAAATTTCGGGATTTAAAGAGCCTTGATAGACCATAGTAGGCTTTGTTGGATTTGATCAGCCGTTCGCGTATTTCTTCTTCCATATTGTTATCGGCTAATACTATTGACCCAAGGTAGTTAAAGGATTGCACTACTTCAAATTCGTGCTCCACTACCCTGATAGTTTGACCAACGTTAGGTCTTCTCTTCGCAGAAGTTGCCACCATGTACTTAGTTTTCCTCTCATTAATGTGCAGTCCCAGTTTTCGTGCCGTACGTATTCTGTAGTTTGTATTACAATAGCTTATGGTAGCTACCATGTTTGTACAGCGGTTGCGGAGGAACCGGGTGAAACCGAAGAGACAATCTACGGGCGTAAGCTTGGTACCTTCGTGTACATTGGTGTTGTACACGAATGTTGCCGTCCTCAGGTATTGATCCCATGACTGAGAATTTCCATCCACAATACTGCGTAGGTAATCTACGAATGGACGATGGGCTCGTTCCAGAGCTCCATTCGTTTGTGGATGGTACGCTGAGGTCTGAAGTTTCTTAATACGGAGCAGCTTGCATACGCCTTTAAACAATCTGCTTATGAAGTTGCTTCCCTGATCGGTGACCATACAACCATACCGAGCAACTATTTGATCAAATAAAACTGTGGTCAAGTGTGTAGCAATCTATATACTTAGACAAATTGTTTTGAAACGCGAGTATATATTGATTGCCTGTTGAAGTTCGATCAAGAAGACCTACTATATCTAAATATACTTTCACAAAAGGCCTCTTTTCGATGTCGATTTTTACCATGGGCATACGTAAGTTTGATGAAGATTTCATGGTTTGACATTGTTTGAATACCTTAATGTATTGCTTTATGTCGCGCATCATGTTCTTCCACCAGAAGTCTCTATGTATTTTATTATATGTTTTAATCGCTCCTTGGTGTCCACCCAAAGGATTTCCGCAGGGTTTGTTATCAAAATGGCTCCTCGATAGTATAGTGGTTAGTATACCCGCCTGTCACGCGGGAGACCGGGATCGATTCCCCGTCGGGGAGCCTCTGGCACAAGACTAATGACCTTGCCCAGAAAAGAACAAATCATTCTGGAAAATTTAGCACGCCTCAGGACTTGCTAAATAAGGCCAAGACCGATTCCCGGTTGTAGTGCCGATGATGATGATGTTATCTCAATACCTTTTCCCGTGCAGGAAGGAATGGGATACTCGTGCAGAGAAGACTTGTCGTCCTATTGAGTTCGTTCCCGTTCCCTTAGTTTCTTAACTTGGGCGCGTGTTACTACATTGCACTTGGGAGTGTGGGTGCCTCGTCACAATTTTGCGGGATACGACTCAAGGCATCCGTATTTGGTAATCGAACTCCGATAACCTGTGATGGAACCTTATCAAACGTCACGTGAACCTTATCAAACGTCACAACGGAAATTCTTAGTCGCCCACACAATGGTTAATAACTCCTTCTCTATGGTGGAGTAATTCCTCTCCGCCTTAATCAAGGTTCAGCTAGCTTAAGTGACCGGCTGGTCCTTACCTATTTCAGCTTCCTATAGCACGACACTCAGTGCTTCATTACACACATCCCTGGTCAGATTAAAGGATTTGATGAAATGCATAGATTAGTAGTGGCGGCTAGACCAACAATTCCTTTATTTTATCAAATGCTTGCTGGCATTTGTTTGACGACGTGAACTTAACGTCATTTCATAACAAGCGGTGGCATCTCGGGTCGCCCACTCGGCGCTATAGGTTCGTCTCTCCCGAGAGAAGTGTAATAAAAAATATAAAAAAAGTTCGCTAACTTTCCGATAATAGTTCGCCAGTCCTAGAAATCCCTACTTGGGAATGAGGAAATCTGACACTAGCGTTCCTTTTGTAGGAACTTGCATTTCACCGCTTGCAATTTGAGGTGGGGGTATCTGATTAATTCGAATACTCTCCGGAGTTTGTCATTATGGTGTTATAGGTTTTTCCCATATATGACAATGTCATCCAGATAAACAAAGCTTCCGATATCTTGCAACTTGGTTAGGACATGGTTCATGAGTCTCTGGAACGTAGCCGGTGCTCTCTTTAGAACAAATGTCATACGTTTGAATTCATAATGCCCGTAATTTATGCTGAAAGCTGTCTTATTCCGATCCTTTTGATCCACTAAAACTTGGTGGTAGCCGCTGGCAAAATCGAGGGTGGAAAAATAGCGTGAATGACCGAGGTGGTCTAAAATGTCCTCTATTCGAGGGAGAGGGTACGCATCACCAATGGTTTTGTCGTTCAGTATCCTGAAGTCGACTACAACTCTCCATCGGGTCGTTTTCTTGGGAACTACCGGGAGGGGTGAGTTCCACGGACTTTTGCTAGGTTGAATGATATCATTCTCAGCATATCCCCCACTTGATCGTTTATCACCTGTTTGCACCCAGCGGGCGGTACATACTTTGGTTTATAGGCACTTCCTGTACCAAAGGTGTGGGTATGGTATGTTTACTTGGTCGTGTAGGTGCCCCAGGGGCACAGGTTCACTACGACTTCCCAACTTAATTGTTATTAACCATAGGCGCATAAAATAAAACTCTGTAGTTCATCTTGCTCTTAGTTCACTAGTGTTTTTATTCACATGTTAACTAAGAAAAAATACAACACTACACATCGAAAACTGAAGGCTAGGCCTTATTTATCAATTGTGACTATCACTTAAATTTAGGTCCAAATGTGATCTTATATGACGCTTTATAACTACAGCATTTAGTAAAACATAACAGATCGTTCTGCTGCATTAAATGAAATTGTCCCTTAAGCTTAACGTCCGCATATAATTTTGAATAACGATTTAGTACTACAACACTTAGTAAAACATAAAAGATAGTTGGGCTGTTGTTGCGGTCCGCACTGGACACCACCAGCGAATTCGCAACTGAATGCTATCCGTGGCAACAGCATAACAAATGTCAGCAACTAGCTGACATAATCAATTATTATTCTGGTTGTCAAGCAAGCAACATAAACAAACGCTCTTAATCGGTAGCGGTGATGCGACACAGTTCGCCGAATTTATAATCAAAAGAAATCTCAATCATCAACTGAAATAAAGTATATACTTTTGCTACAATCCAATGTGTTTTCAATCTATGGCGAATAAACTTTGGGATTAGGAATAAAGGTAATCCTTTCAATTACACATTTTATAGTTAGTTAGCCAACGGAATCAACATTTATTGGGCACGCCAGGAGCAGTTCCGCGAACCTGACGTCCTTCCCCCGTCCCACCAACAGATCGAGTTGTTGGTGGGAGTTGCGTTCAACACTCGAACGCAAAGATAGGTCCTTCGAGCCGGATCCAGTCTGTGGATCCAATCCACTGCCGCCAGCTCACAGTGGCATTAATTCCGGATCCAGTCTGTGGATCCAATTCACTGCTGCCAGCTCACAGTGTCATTAATTCAGAGCAATTACTAGCAGAAATAAATAAAAGTAAAAAATAAAATAAAGTTCACCACAGCTTTGCTAAATCATAGTTTAACCAAAAGGGACGAAAGAGTTGCAGATACGTAAGTTACAGACAACGGAACACATCATTATGCTACTCACTCAGCCTTTGTTCGACCGTAGGAACTTTCGCACATTATAGTCGCATGGTACTGCAAGGAATCCATCTGTGGATCAGACGCAACCGCTGTGCATTAACGCCACCAAATCAGTGACGCAACAATGAGCTGCCCACATGGTAGCTACCATAATGCCGCCAGGTTCGTGGCGCAGTAAACAAAGCTGTTCCAACTACAGATACAGATACCGCTGCCCAGTTGCAGACCTAAGGACCGACCGCCGCCAAATTCGTGGCGCAACAAGAAGCTGCCCCCATTGCAGGTACAACTAACCACACCGCGCCCAGGTCGCGGCGCACACAAGAAGGATCCAGACGTAAGGATCAACCGCCCAGGTTCATAGGTAAGAAAGAGTTTTCAATTACCACTAAATTACCACCGCCAAATTCGTGGCGCAAACAGCTGCCCCCAGTAGTTACTTACCACAACACCGCGACCAGTTCGCGGCGCAACCGGATCCAGTCTGTGGATCCAATCCACTGCTGCCTGTTCGTAGCGTACTAACGAGCTGTCCCGAAGTGCAGCCAAATTGAGGCCGTTAGGTTTACAGCTGCCTTAACACTGCCAGGTTCACGGTGCAACCGGCGATGGCCTCCTTGTTGCGTGAAAGAAAATAGTGCTAATTCATCCACACGGAAAAGTTTTGGGAGACTTCCATTGTTCTTCGGGTCATCGTTTGGGAAGTTCTCTCCACTAAAATCATTGACCACCAGGGATCCATCTGTGGATCATTTCCCGCTGCCCAGGTCGCAGACCCATGGTCCCACCTAAGGACCGATCGCCGTCATTCGTGGCATAGTAGAGGATCCAGACGTACGGATCTATCGCGACCAAGTTCGCGGAGCCACTGCAAGGGATCCAGATTGTGGATCCATCCCACCGCCCACCTTGCAGCGCAACCGAAAGACCGCCGTCAGTCACGGCATATTACATGGTCCAGCCTAAGGACCGACCGACGCAAGGTCGCGGGACACACCAGAGTCCAGACGTAAAGACGCATTGTTGTCAAGTTCGTGAGAATAATTACGTCAACGCCCAGAAATCAGCGCAATGAAAGGGAAGTCGACGATGACAACGGCTGCATTGGCCGAAAACCTCATGGCGGCCCAGTTCGCCGCGTATGAAAAGATGATGGGAACTTTCAATAAGTTCAACAAGAGAAGGCCACCGACGCAAGAGCGCGACCTCCAGCTGAACTGGGATGAGATGCTGAATCGGCATGAACAGCTCATATGCCTGATCACTCCATGGACGGCCATCATCCAACGGTATTTTGAAGAGCGATTCATCGACCAGGCCGAGCAAACATACCTTTACAAGGCCACGGAGCTTGCTGGGGTAAAGCAGAAACAGAAACACATTAAAAACACCCAGGAACTGCAGCCGGAAAATTAAACACGCTGGGTTAACGTTCGAATGATTTTTTATTGGAATTATAGTTTACTTCTTTTTATTTAAAACTGTTTTTACTGTATTTAATTAGCTTATTTGGTAAACAGATTCTACTTTTACTGAACACATAATTACGCGAGTAAAAGAGACACGACCCGCAGGGGTGCAGACTCCGATGCACACCCAACGGGGGATGATAAGAATAAACGATGCGCGCGCGCTGAAGGGTGGAAGACGGCTCCACGGTATTCAATCGTTGACAAGGGAATTCGGCCAGTGAACGGGCTCTCTTAATTAAGGAGTGCGTTTTCCTATACCAAGAGAGACGTAAAGCCTCTCTTTGGAGTAACCAAACCGATCTCATTGAGGAGATCTTCACGATACGCAAGTGTGTGTGTACGTCGGTTCTTTCCATAGACCAAAGCCATGATGAAGAACCTGAAAACACAAAGAAAGGAAAAGGATCGTAAGATCTTTGTTTATGTGAAAAGGTTACTGGGAAACGGATTCAGAACTATGTAGGATAAAAGAGATTTATGACCTGTGAGTTCAACTGAGTAATCAAGTTACAACTCATTAAATGGTAGATGCATTTGGGATACGTTTTGGTGATTGGATTGTTTGTGTATCACCAGAATGCCTGTTGGTAGACAGCGTTCTTTAGTTTGGGCTTAGTGCATCGGTAAGGCATTTGTCTCAACGCAGATGGTGCTAATTACATGAATCTGCGTTGGGCCGTTTATCGCTGGCTAAGGGGTCGCCAGCCTATGTGTGTGTAAATAGTTTTTGTACACATATTGAGGCTGGGATTAGCCAACTCTATGGTAATATTCTCTGATATCCGGTCGTATGATATACGAACCGATGAATTTCTTTTCAGGGAATTTATGACAAGGAAAGTAAGAACTCTTACAGGGGATTTGTAAGCGAAGGAATGCTTGAAAAGGTAAGAATTCTTTTGCAGGTAGTTTTGAAGATTATAGATTTGATCTATATCATCTTTCATGAATACTTGGTACTATGACCGGCCTGCCCAGAAAGATTTCTATCTCCGAAGGGTCTGATGGTAGGCGTTTTATCGACGCTTTCCCTTTTCTGTTGTCTACTGGCTTTTGGAGTTTTGCCTCGATGTTGGAATAACTGGGGCCTGACAGTTTTTCGCAGCCATTCCCCCGTGTGGGTAGGGTTTTTGGGTGACTGCTAGCCGCGGTCTGGATCTCCTCGGATCCTCTTGCTGGCGATTCCCGTTCGGCTGGTTTATGCCAGAGCATCCCCTTCCTATCCTTTGTAAATTTAATGAAAATTCATACAGGATTAAAGATTGTTTTGGGGGAATTCCAAACATATTTCCCGGTCCATTAATTTTACAATTCTTAGACAGGAAGCCATTACCCAACGGGCCGTCTGCAGACAACCCCGACAAGGAGTCTACTAACTGGAAGGTACAGGGGATTTCTTGATGTAATTTGAACTTCGCCTACACTTTCCCTTGCCAAAAAGTGTTTGTAGGGTAGTTGCTTTCTGAGCACCCACTGTATACATTCGGTGGAGTGCCTTCAGTTTTAAAAGGCTGATCTCAGTGCCGGTATCTACAATTAGGCGTGTAGTGTTTCTACGAGCAATGTCCAAAGGGAGTTGAATAATGGGGACTTTGGTCGGCGAAAACCAAGGACAGCATTGGTTGAATTGCGAGTTTAATGCGGTCGGGTTAGTGTTTTCCGATCTGACCACTGGCAGTTTTCAGACCTTTCCCACTTTGCTTTTTGTTGACACACTGCCGCCGTGTGGGTGTGTCGGCTGCAAAATTTACACTGTTAATCACTCTTCTTCGGAAGATCGCTCTGTTTTGGTGTCTCCGTCGACTCAGTACTAGCAGAGCTAGAGTGGCTTCGGCCTATCTTGGGCAGACGGTGTTGTGGTCGGTATTTCCGGCGTTTGGAGCCCGAGGTCCCGACTCTGCTTTACATGCCTCAGAAGGCTCAGTACTGGCAGAGTTGGAATGGCTTTGGCCTGTATTGACTCGTGGGTGTTGTGGGCGGGACTTCCGGCCTTTGCCACCTTCGTCGCGTGTATCTCTGTGGCCCTTTGCTTACTCCCTCTTTCCTGCTAATCATAATTTACCGTACAGGTCTGCGAGTCTTGGCGTTGATGTTTGGACATGGCTACTTGGGTGGGTGTTAGAGTGAATGTTGGTTGGGAATTCATTGTTTTTTCCCACTTCATCTTGTACCCGCACCTTTCCCATGTGTGCCTTTACTTCCACAAAATACGCAGCAACATCGAATGACATAAACTCGATAGTTCCATGTCGCTGGTTGATTTGGAGCAGAGGGTTGATGCGGTCCTGGATGTGTTGTCTTCTGGTATTCCCTCTGCTGGTGTAGTGGCCTATTCTGCTGTGAAGGTCCGGGATTGTATTGTGGCGGTATATCGTGTGCGCAGCAATCATTAATGTTGTGTCCATACTGTCTACAATCCCGGCAGAAACGGGTGTTTCGCCTTTTAAGGCACTCGTCGACTAATTGTCCCTTTCTATTGCCAAAGTTGCAGATCATACGGGCAGCTAAAGGGTGGTAGAACTGGTTATCGCCACCCTGTTGTTATAAAGGACTGCAGGTCCTGTTCGTAGGAACTCGCCATGTGGTTGGGACTGGGTTACAGCCATCACAGTCTGGAGGTGCTGTGTATAGAACCCCGGTGCATACTGGGGTTGACTTGTTGAGGTCGGGGTAGGCTCGAACGACCTATCAAACATATCCCCAATAATTTGACTCCCCTTATTCACCGACAGGTATTGCCTGTGAAGCGAGTCCTGTGCAAGCTAACTCTGGTTTGTGGAAGGTATTTTGGTATCAAATAACCTTCCGTAAGGGTTGACTGTACTTCTTGTGAAACAAATGGTGGATTTGGAAGTAGAGTACCATGTGAACTAGAAGTCGAATGGGTATTTTGTGGCGTTAGTGTTGAGGACTGGCTAGGGTTGAACCCGTTAGATCGACTGAGTGATTTACCTCGCCGGAGCTTACCAAGATTAGGGAGTCGCGTTGTTGCATCATTTCCTTTTGGCACCGTACCATTTGGAGTAGCCTACTCAGAATATCATCGAGAGGTGAAATCCGTTCATCGTCACAACAAAGGAAAATATCGGTTTTGTTGTATAAACATTTAACACAATATACCGGCTTCCGGCTGTTAGCCCGTAGGTAGGCCTTCCTCAGGTAAGGGACGTTGGGCGGGGTCTTCTCTTTTGGGACGTCTTTAGGAACGTTGATGAGCCGATGGTGGTTTTGTAATAAGACGACCTTGTTTTTGCTTAAGGTTTACTTTATTTAATTTTGATTTACTTTGAATAGTTTACATTTGGTTAAAATAACCTTAATAATTGATGTACCCCTGTTGATGTACCCCTGTTGATGTACTGATTCTGATTAATGATTCTACTAACGGAACTCCTTATTTATATCAAAAAACCTAAATCAAAAACCACATACCTTCCCACGATCATAGTTGTCCTCCAGACAGCCACCTGACGCCAGTCCGAGATGAAGGCCAAGCCAACGACGATGAAAACCACAACGTTGCATTTTAGCAAAATGCTTCACCCCAAGGCCATGAGAAAATTTCGAAAGGTAAAATTACCTTGAAGATGATCGGGCGTTGGGTGGTCAATATTTCATCTAGGTGATGAGACTGTTAGGTGTGGGAATTGCAGAATCGCAATTTTAGGTATGGCAATGGGAAATACATGCATTTCAAGGTGATTGGGGATTTAGTTTGGCATAGGTGGAATATGGGAATTGCAAGGTTGCAATTCTAAGCATGGGAACTGAAAATGCGTTTAGCAACAGGTAGACATGTGATAAGGTTACACAGCTACATCGAAAGGATTCCATGGGTTGTAGCAAGAAATTATTCAATTCAATTTTTATTTGGTAGATAATTACATTTATGGTATATTTTACAACTAGTACTTAAGAGATTTAGGATAGCAATTCCTTTACAACTATAATCTTAAATCTATATAACGACAATAGCACAATTTTAATGAATAACAAATAATAAATTAAGGGAAAACTACAAGAAAAAACCCTTATTTGAATCTTAAGACTAATATTGCACGAGCTTCCGGTTATTTTATATAGTAATGACCTCGATATAATTTTCATAGACAGAGTACATATGTAGTGATTTAGGATAACGCAAGACGGGAAACGAGAACATTGTCAGAAAAAGAACAATTGACGAAGAAGTTTCGATTGATTTTGTCAATAAGGAACTCTACCGGTTTAACGTTAGCGTTTTCATGTAGTTCATGTGTCGAATAATGCCATGGCAAATTCAGCAACATTTTCAATATTTTATTTTGACACCTTTGCAATACAGGAGTATCGCTTGAAAAATGGTTTTAAATATTATAATTTTATTTTCGATGCTAAGCTTTGACTTTCTACACACTAATGGATACATAACTCTTACGACTTTGTTTATTTTGTCAATTGTGGTAGTGATGTGTTTTTGAAAGATGAGTTTTTTATCTAGAATAATACCTAGATATCTACAGTCTTCGGACCAATCAATATCAACTGCACACATACTGAGTTTAGTGCCATTTGGTAGGTAGCAGTGTTTCCTACATCTCGAAAACCAGACAGCTTGTGTTTTATTACCATTTATTTTTATTTTCCATTTCCTGTAATATACTGCTAGCTTGTCAAGAGCTGCTTGCAACCCGAAGAGAAAATGGCCGTATCATCGGCAAACATAGCTACCTGAATGTTTTCACCTAGACATGGTAAATCTGCGACAAACAATGTGAATAATATGGGACCATAGACTGAGCCTTGGGGTACACCATAGTGGATTTGGTGAGTAGAGGATATGTCGGTTCCTATACTCACAACATATTTTCTCGAACGAAGAAAGCTCTGGATAATTTTGATAAGCGGCGTTGGCAGCTTAAGCTTCAGTAGCTTATCAATCAAGGCATCGTGCCATACCGTATCAAACGCTTTTTCGATGTCTAGAAGAACCAGTCCCGTTGACTCCTTGTCGATGAATTTACCAGCTATGTGGTTTTAATGCGCAAGACTTGGTGGATTGTGCTGTGACCACTACGGAAACCGAACTGAAAGTTTGGTAAGATGTTATTGTCTTCCACAAAACGATCAATCCTTTCCTTAATGATTTTTTCTAAGAGCTTACTTAGACAGCTAAGTAGACTAATAGGTCTGTAGCTTTCGGGGCTGTTCTTCGGTTTGCCGGGTTTCGGGATAGGTATTACTTTTGCTGTTTTCCAACAGTCCGGAAAATAACAATTCTTAAGACAAGCGTTGAAAATGAACGTTAAATAGTTACTTGCAGCAGGTGGAAGTGCTTTGATTAATTTGTTGTTAATATTATCGAGACCTGCAGCCTTTTTTGATTTCGATTTTTTTATCAATTCTTTAACTTTGCTGATATTAGTTGCGTAAGTACTTTCAGCTGGTGTTTGAGAAAGTACATGGATAGTGTTAGCAACTTCAGCTTCAGTATACGCGTCGCTTAGATGCATAGATATGGAGTGATTCTTACTAAACGTGTTAGCAAGTAGGTTCGATTTCTCCACTGAAGAAATAAACAACTTGTCGTGAACTTTAACCGGAGGAATACTTGACCATCTCTTTTTCATAATTTTTGATATTTTCCAGAACGGTTTGCTTGCTTTGTCAAGAGAGGAAAGGTGTTTATTCCAACACTTGTTCCTATATGTTGAGATTTCGTTTTTAATGATATTATTTAAGACTTTAACATTAACTAGAAAACAATCGATTCTATAACGCAGCCATTTTCTTCTTTCAGAGTTTCGTAGCCTAATCAGATGTAAGATATTTTCAGGAAGCGGTGCCTTATCAACTGGAGCAGTGGAACATTTAGGTATCGCAAGATCGGCCGCTCTATTGATAACAGAAACAAAATTGTTGCATAGGATATCAATGTGCTCGCTGCAGGTTATCACCTAGAACCAAGCCCGTGTTTATATATGATTTATAACAATTCCAGTTGGCGGCGGAATAGTTGTGGTATAAACTGGTACGATTTACAACTACTGTATGATTCACTGTGAGGCTGATCGGAAGGTGGTCTGAACTTAACTCATTTAGAGTTAATGGTACTGTGCAGTAATTTGGAATATTAGTGATATATAGATCAAGAGTTGAGGGGTTCTTGTTAGCACTCGCTGGGATATAGGTGGGGAGAATTGGATAAAGTATGGAAAAACTTGGACTGGATTCAGCAACATCTAGTAAAATGTTACCCCAGCAGTTTGCCCTAAGACAATTCCACGACTGATGTCTGCAGTTTAGATCACCACCAATAATTACCTTGTTTCGAGTGTTGACTCTATACAATTTTTGTAGATCCCGCTTAAAGTAAGTAGATTTCTCAATGTTTCTATTTCCACCAGGGAAATAGACCGAAAAAAGACTCACCTTGGAGTTGTCACTTAATGTTACATCTATACTAATTTCCTCAATTAACTTAAGGTGCAATGAAGGACGCAAGGAATGTTCTATACATCTTTTCACAACAATGGCGACACCTCCACCACTAGCATGTACCCTGTCTAGGCGATAACATATGTAATTTTGATGTGAGAAAGAAATGTCTTGTTTGAGCCAGGTTTCTGAAACAAGTGCAATGTCAATATTAAAATTTATCAAGAAACTAAAAAAGGCATGGTTTTTGTTTTTGATGCTTCTCGCATTCCAAGTTATGATGTTAAGAGAGTTTCCTAACATGTTTTTTCCGAGTATATGTACTTAATAGCTAATGAAGTAATGACGTTAAATTGGTCAGCTTTAGTTTGACAAGCACTAAGCTTGGTTACAACTTCATTAAGAAGAGAGTTTATCTCGCTAAATGAGAACAGGTTATCATTAGTTAAAGTTTCTGACGGATTTTTCTTCGTGTGTGTCGTATCACTGTTGGAAGGTTGCTGGGTTTGATGGAGGCCAGAAGCCCAGGTGGATGAAGGAAGTAAAGCAAGAAATTATATTTGAAGCTACACTGAGAGAATTCTTTCGGTTTTACGTTAATTAAAGATGTTCCATATGCATGCAACACTATTGTTTTTTGCAGGATCTTGCGTGTAGCAAAATATTTATAGTATTTATTAGTCTATTGGCTACATGCGTGTATTAGATATGGCTCCTCGATAGTATAGTGGTTAGTATACCCGCCTGTCACGCCCTAGACAGGGGTTCGATTCCCTGTTGGGGAGCCTCTGGCGCAAGACTAATGACCTTGCCAAAAAAAAAAAAACAAATCATTATGGAAAAATTTAACAAGCCTCAGGACTTGCTAAATAAGGCCAAGACCGGTCCCCGGTTGTAGTGCCAATGATGACGATGATGTGTATTATATATATATATATATATATATATATATATATATATATATATATATATATAATTTAATTTATATTGAAGGTATTGGCAGTTTGCGTACAGCAAAGGGCAATATTCATGTTATGTGTAACAGTTTTCACCAGAAGGAAGTTTTCATGGGTGGATCATCGCTTGCTGAAGAGGACCCATGCGCAAGGAGAGACTTGTGTCAGTGATCGCGAACAAGTTTTGTTTGAAGAAAATAAATTGAAGGGAGAGCTTTAATCAATCGGAAATAATTAACAAAAACGATCTTCTGGAGATCTGCTGTTGTTGGAATTGTGCAGTCTGTCTGGGCCTCAGTGTATGCTGGCCACCCAACTTTGTATTCGTTTCATCGTACCCGGTAAGCGCTTTCACTTATTTACTCAGACTTCTTTATATCTCGTTTGGGCTCTTTTATGGTCCTTCGAGGCGGATCATTCGCGACTCGTTGGATTTTCGTTGTTATCGTTCTTCAAATCATCTATTACATGACATTGCCCATATTCAACAACCAGTAAAAAATTAAAATACAAAACTTCACGAAATTTTTTAATGATCACTTTAATTTTAAATTTGTATATATGGAAATTATTTTAAAAATCATAATTTATGTATAACCTACAAAAAGGTTTGTTTGAACTGAATTTTTGAAATTGATATATAATATATATAAACTAAAATTGTATATTAATGTTCGGGTTTTCATTACATATATAATTAATAGTAGATTTTACAACTCATGCTTTATATTTTAATCGCTTGGAAATCTTTACATTGTGAGCAAATTAATACATTACTATATATAATTATTATTATGTATTTTTCTTTTAAATTAAAAATATTTCAGCAGGTAAAATGTTGTTCAGTTTTTAAATTTTGTGTTTTTATATATGTATGTGTTATAGACGCATAATTATAAGAAAACACATAAGTATTATGATATTTTTCCTTTTCTATTTTCGTCATCTCATTTTATTTATTCCTAGAATTAATTATTTATATATTAAGTAAATCGTGCCAGATGAGAATTTTAAGATAAAAAAGCAAAACTTAAAATATTTACTTTCTTTTATTTATTTATATTTTTTGTTTTTTTCGTATAAAAAGCTGCGCTCCTAAAAATGTTTTATTCTAAATATGCTACATCCTCCTTATGCATATAAAAAGATCAGTTTTCATTTTTTTTAATTAACTTTGTTTCCGAAGGAAGAAAAAATCACAACTTTACATTTAGTAATTTTTTATTTAATTTTTATTTATGTAATATACATAAACATTCACGTTAAAATGTGTCTGTAATCAGCATTTAATTAATTAAAAAACTGCAAATGATATATACTTTAATAATAATGTTGAGTGTTAGATCTCATGAGGTTGAAACTAGAAATGAGTTTTTTAAACATTTAACTTTGGAAATTTTCAGTTGGAGTTTACGGTCTATTTAATATCTAATATATAATAGGTAAGATTCATATATGAATTATATACTTATCGTTACTGATTTTAAATTGTAATGCATTTATAATCAAGCAAATATTGTTTTTGAAGGACAGCTTATATGTTCAACTGAATGCTTTCTGCTTGTAATTCAAAAGCTATTAATGAAACACATTTCACCCACCTGTAATTTACACGGCGAATGAATGTTAACACTCTTTATCTGAACCCTTAATAAATTCACAAGTGTAGAATTAATGAAACCAATTTATAAAGCAGTTCTCGAGCTATGGTTTTAATGTATTTGATAAAATTCTTGCTCATATTTAGCCAGATACAATTTTACAACATATTTTCGCCTTTAAACAATAATCCTGATCCAAAGTGTAATCCAGTGATTATTTCTCGATTCGGTTCACAAGTAGGGACATCGTAAGAGGTCTTTACATGATAAATATCATACGAGAAGGGATTAGAAAGAATTGTTTTTTTTGTTTTGTTTGTTTTTGTAATAAAAAGTGGTTGGTGAATAACTTCTTTAATAAAATAAAAACTGTATTTAAAAATGTATTTTAATAAATTGATTTAAAATTTAAATTGAATGTAAAATGAAAAGCCGTCTATTGAGCTCTTAAAAGTTGAAGCCATTATTAAGCCTTTCCTGAAAGACCAGTGCGTCTATTTTCTATGTAGTCTTAGGTAATAGAAAGGGTATTTATTTTGAGATAATCAAGTAATTGGAATGTACCGAACTCCTGAACGATTGCCCACACGAATTCGGTTGCATATGATCCACGGAAGTCCTTTTGGATTTGGTGACAAATATTTAGATATCACCAATCAAGGGAGCCAAGAGGCCACATAGCACAACTATTTTTAAATTTCCCAACAAACTTGGGATTGGATCAAAAGTTCCCTCAAACATCGATTAATTCGGATTGGTGAAGACAGTATGTCCCTGTATCTCTTTTCCCCTAATTCCAGATTGCCACTAAGTTCTATGGTATACTGACGCCCATCCTATTCATTCTTTATTTACTCTTCATATTAATGACTTGCATCCACGGATAAAAGGATATTCAATTTCGCCGACAGTGTTCACTTGACGTTCGAATTGTAAAGACGTGTTATATCGCGTTCCTCGCCAAGTCACAAAAAAAAAAACCAAAAAAAAAAAAAAAAAAAAACAATAAGGAAAAACTAAATAGAAAACAAACGCGTGTTAAGTGTGTCAGTGACATCATAGATAAAGATGATGTGCATGAGGTCATTGATTCACCTAAACCAAAAAACGCTATCCGATTCTAAACTCGAATAACCCCCAGAACGGTAATACAATTAATTGCACATTTCGGCATAACCATTAAACCACAAAAAGTAATTAATTGCATATTCCGAAACGATTAGCAAATAATACAAAAGCAATTAACGGCATATTTCGGCACGATCAATAAATCGCAAAAAAAGTAATTGCACAAAATGAATTGGGTCAGTTCGCAATTGCGGATGTTGAACTGTGACGCAAATCGATGAAGAAATATCGGCTGGCGCCACAGTGCAAAGCAATTGCGAATTGAAGTTAAAATGCGGAAATTAGGTCATTGCTAAATGGAATTGCATTATCGTAATCGGGAGGTGTTGACCCCAAGGTAACAAGCGGGGGTAAAAGAAAAATAGCCAGGAGAAGTAATTAAGATAGCAAACGAAAAGGTTGTTTGTGGAAGCGGTTAGAAATAGGAGTGCGGAAGTGCAGTGGAGTTCGGGAAAGTCGTTAGAGATCGAAGTAATTAAGATAGCAAACGAAAAGGTTGTTTTTTTTTTGGAAGCGGTCGGAATAAGAAGTGAGAATGTGCAATTGAGTTCGGGAGAGTGGTTAGAGATCAAGGAAGATTGTGGTTAAGATTAAATGAACAGGGAAGTGGATGTGGAAAAGTGAACCCAGTTGAAAAGTCGTGATAGAAGTAGGGAAGAATAGTGATAAACGCCGCAGTGATAAAGTGCTGCAGAAAAAACAAAACAAACGTATCAAAGGCGATAAGTAACAGAAGTACTTGTAATAACAAAAAAAAAAAAAAACAAAATAAATTAATCAAAAACATTAAGTAATAGAAATAAATGTAAAGACAACAAAAAGAAGAACAAACAGTCAATGTAAGTAATTGTAATAAATTTTGTATAAAAGTGCCGAGTAACACAAATTGTAACTTCTGAGACGAACTCAATGTAACTATAGATTAAGTGATATAATATCGTACTGTATGAAATAGAGTGTAATGAACCAAGAAAAAAAGAAAGGAGTTTAATAAAGAGAGTAAATGAAAAAATAAATGGTGCAAATTTGTTTTTTTCTTTCTTTGCGGTGAAAATCCTACTGCGGACAAATAAACCCCAAAATCATAACTCGCTTACGCGGGTTCCTTATCAGTAGTTCTACGTGAATAGTGTAAAATACATAATAATAATAATAATAATAATGGACACTGTATCATACAATCAAAAAAATGCCCTGCTAAATAATACGAATAACGGCAACATTATGACGTATGAATAGCTAGCAGCAGCATATCAACAACAACCAGCTATATGCAAACAACAACAAGCGCTGATAAATGAAATGCTCCATAAAATCAACGCACTGAAAAACCAAATACCGGGGAAGGTGAATAAATCGTTAGAAACGACTACGATGGCGCTCGTAGCATCGAAAGCAATCAGAACAGCGAGAACCTACTTGTACGGGACTCTTGCGTTCTTGACTGTTCTCTCTCTCGATCTCTTCGGATCAAGCCCCCACAATTTCTTCTTCAGAACAACTGAAGAAAGCACCCTTCCCAACAACATTCCCCTCTATAATAGAGAATTCCTGGATCCATCCCATAGGGTATACTGTTAACAAACCACACACACACCGACGTACAGTACAAGGCGGCACAAACATACACACACCGACCAAAGCGCAGATCATCAGACGCCAAAGACGTGATCTGCGTTTACTACCGTACCCAAGACCTACCGGTCTTGTATGATTTCTTTCCCACCATCCCTCTATACAAGTAGTTAGAGAACACCTGAACTAACACTGTCCACACTATACTTGGATACCCCCCTTTTCCCTTTTCTTTTCAGATATCGCGAGACCGAGCCCAACATCCTCACGGATGTGGGTGATTCTGGTTTATCGCAAGATTTATTTTCAAAAAATATCTGCGACATGGATGCTGCATTTGTTCTCAGCTGAGAACTTTTGGAACACGTGCATCGCAATCCAGATGAGTTTCTGCGAAGATTAGTGACTGTAGATGAAACATAGATACATCACTACACTCCCGAGACGAAAGTCAGTCAAAACAGCGGATTGTTAAAGGCGAACGGGCTCCAAAGAAGGCAAAGACGGGGAAGTCAGCGGGAAAGGTTATGGCTACTTTGGGATGCGTGGTATTATCTTCATTGACTATTTGGAAAAGGGGCAGACGATAACTGGACAGTATTATTCGTTATTATTAGATCAGCTAAATGAGAAAATAGAAGAAAATCGCCCTCAATTTTCTAATGATTTATTGACCTGCCCTCATACAATCGCAAGTATGTGCCGCTATGCCTTAGCCAACAGAATATAATACAGACGAAGAAGAGCTGGTAAAGGAAACGTCTGCAGTTTAAAAGAAAAGAAAAGCTGATAACATTATGACATCAGCTCGTGACTCAACAAAGAATACAAACCTCAGCTGCCACCACCAATCAATGTGCGGTATATGTGGGATTTTAGTACATTCAGAAATGCCATTTTGTCTGTAGTGAGAGACAAAATTCAATTCAAAACATTATCCAATAACGACATAAAAGTAACATGCGAAACTGATAACGCATGCTGAGCAGTTAAAGATAAATTACAATCCCTGAAGACAGATGTAAGAACTCAAGATTTAGAATACCATATCTACCAACTAAAAAGTGAGAAACTATTCAGATTCGTATTCAGAGGACTTCTAGCTTCAATGTCCATAGATATGATTACAAATGAGTTATGCTCACCAAATCTTAAAGTAGTAAAAATAACAAACATCAGAAAAAGCAATACGTCGAACAACGGAGAAAAAATGTTCAAAGCCTTTCCATTGTTTTATGTTGATATAGTTCAAAAAGAGAATAACAAATCTGTTTATGAAAGCCAAGAATAATTATGATGCAAAGCATCGATTGAACCACCCAAAAAGGTCAGATCGATACCTTATGTAATAATTGCCAATAGGTTAGTCTACTAAAAATATTTGCAATTATAATGTGACGCATATGACAATCAGTACTAGAATATTCTAGAAAGTTCAAAACAAAGTACTAGAATATTCTAGAAAGTACTGGAAAACTGGAGACTATGAGCAATAGAAAATTCGAGGCTATGGAACGGACGGAAACGAAACGCCGATTCAGAATGGGGAAACGGTATAAATACGTCACACGCAGATCAGTGAAGTAAGAAGTAAGCAGAGTAAGCAAGCGATAAGATGCTGTCCAAAGGAAATTTTAAAATTCCAATAATTGGCGAAGTTCCGGCTGCTTTAGTGACGCGGCAACTAGACCGGTCCTGCCTGAACGAATCGAACAATAGACGGTACATACTCCCCAACTACCTGCGCACTCGAGGTCCCTCCATACAAACCCTCTGTCTCGGAAAAATGACTTTGAAATGAATTATAACGGTATTCTGTGACATATTTTGTTGAAATCTTCTAAACCGACTAACCAAGTGTAAGTATAACGCAATATTATGTCACTTGAAGATACTATATTCTGAAATTTTTAAACGCGTTTTTCTCGAAACCACTTTTTCAAGTCTATTGACACAATATCTCAAGTTCTAATGACCCGATTGAAATTCGGTACACACATTCTAATATAACGTTCTAAAGTTACTACCAAGCTTTTAGAAAAAAAAAAAATTTACTATTTTTAAAAAATTAATAACCGGAAAAAAATAATGGAAAAATAAAATTTTTTTTCAAGCAGTTGCCATTTTGCGACAATTTTTTTTTTTATTTCTTCGAGGTAGGGTCGATTACAACACCTTCACTGTTTAAGAATCCTTGTCATTTAATTTTTCTTTTTTTTTAGATAATTAGAAGAGTCAAAATCATGTCAATCAGGACGCACGGTTTTGTTTTAACCCCGCACTTCATCATCATCATCTGCACCACAACCGGGATCCGGTCCCGGCTTTATTTAGCAAGTCTCTCTACCGGTATCTGGTCCATATCCGAGACTTGTTAAATTGTCTATAATAATTTGTTCTTCCGGGCAAGGTTATTAGCCTTGCGCCAAAGTCAAGACTTTCACTGTTGCAATTAATTAAAGTTATAATAAGGAAACATTTTGTATATTTCATAGACCCCCGCTTGGTAGACACCCTGACGTGGTGCGGGGGCTTAAATTACAATGAATCACTCGGGCTATGCTGACGGAAACATACACTTTCAATGGGGCCACCCATGTGAGACAGGCTAGCGAGGAATTACACATAAAGATCTGCCACCCCTAATTCAGGGTGTTATGCCTCACTGTGATCATTGGATGGTTCGCAGCCAGGGGTATACTGGCTGCATTATAACGGCGCCTCTTTGACACCGGGTCGAATCAGAGCAATGAGTAGACCTTACCATATCAAAATGAGGCTCTGATATGGAGGACTTTTCGAAACCCCAACGGCTCATGGGAAAAATGAATAACTAATATTCAATAATAAATAATAACTAATAATATATGTTCACAAAACAATCCCACGAAAAACCCGATAGGCGTAGGTGTGATGAGCCGACACTACCATAAGAGAACAAATCGCCAGGAAAGCACCGACTCGGCAAAACGAAGATGTAGGGAAAACGGAAAAGCGGGATATACACGTCGGTACGTAGAATGATCGAACGTTATATAAACCAGGCCCGATATAAACGGTCGTAGAAACGCGAAACAATATAAAATGGACATCGTCGCGCTTCAGGAAGTCTGACTCCCACAAACGGGTTCACACTGGCGTGTGGAGGTACCGATACACATAATCTCGGAACCGGCTTCATCATAACCAATAATATTACGGCCCCTGTAAAAGATCTGAGATTTATTAATGACCGAATGTCGGTGCTACAAATATAGGGCCCATGGTATAATTATGTACTTATACACGTACACGCATCAACAGAATTTACCGACGAAGAACCGAAGGATACGTTCTACGAGACCCTAGAGGGTCGATTTTACAATCCTTCTCGGGCACCTCATAGCAAAAATTGGAAAGCAAAATATCCTTCAACGTACTATTGGTAAAGAAAGCCTACACGACGATTCAAATGATAATGGAATTCGAATTGTTACATTCGCAGCGTCAAAAGATCTGGCAGTGAACAGCACGATGTTCAAGCACAAGCAAATCCATAAGGCCACATGGATATCACCCGACGGCGTAACGCGTAACCAAATAGACCACTTCCTCATAGACAAAACACACCACTCGAATATCCTTGGCGTAAGATCATATAGGGGCTCCTCGATAGTATAGTGGTTAGTATACCCGCCTGTCACACGGGAGATCGGGGTTCGATTCCCCGTCGGGGAGCCTCTGGCGCAAGACTAATGACCTTGCCCGGAAAAAACAAATCAATATGGAAAATTTAACAAGCCTCAGGACTTGCTAAATAAGGCCAAGACTGGTTCCCGGTTGTAGTGCTGATGATGATGATGATGATGAAGATCATATAGAGGAGCAGATTGCGACTCCAATCATCTTCTAGTGATGGGCAAAATCAGGACTCGGCTAGCAGCAAACCTGTGGCGTTTCTAGCAGATAGATAGACTAGTGCAGAACAACACCACCAAAAAAAGCACATCCATTAAAGCCGTATACCATAGCAATAATATACCCTTTCCACATTAGTCGAATGTATTTGAGTTTAGAAATCGAATTCACATACGCGGCAGTTGCCTGATGGGTTGAGCTTTGGTTCTATATTTTAGTGATTCTAACCGTGATAGCGTCGGTCGCAAACGCTATAAACCCACATGGGCAGTATCGGGAGATGAGTAAAAAGTTCGACACTGATAAACTAAAAGACCTGCGCAAAAGGACTGAATATCAAAACGAACTAACGAATAGATTTAGCATCCTAGAGAATGGGAGTAGTGAGAAAGAGGAAACCAATAACGTCGACACTAAATGGACATCGATCAGAGACGTAATCAAACAGCCTAAAAGGTATTAGAATTTAAGAAAACAATTAAGTCCAAACCTTGGTTTGACCATGAGTGGGGGTGTAGATCGCACAACGTAAACGCCTCAGAGTGATCCATTTAGAAAGATATGATGAAGTCAACGCAGAAAGATATGCGACGATTCGAAAAGAGACAACGAGACCTTTCAAACGCAAAAAAACGCGAATGGGAGACAACGCGTATCGAAAAAATCCCTAAAAATGTCAGAACAAAGAACATCCGAGGTATGTACGCCGGCGTAAATTCAATTAGAAATGGCTACCGAGGGAGAGCCAAAGTAATAATTCCAGACACAAACGACCGTCTGGTGACAGAAACAAATAATATCGTGACAAGGTGGAAGCAGTACTTTGAAAACCTTGTTAATGTACGCACCCATCAACCACAAATAAACGCACCAGATGTACATACACCCGAGCCTCAGATCCCAAAACCCTCTTTCAACGAAGTTGTAGACGCAATAAATCGATTGAAAAACAACAAGGCTCCCGGAGTCGACTGCATGCTGGCAGAGCTTGTGAAGTATGGAGGAGAGACAACCGCTCGAAAGATCCACCAACTCATGAAAACAATATGGGATAAGGAAGCCACTCCGAAAGAATGGAAATCCTCAATGGTCATCCCCATTTTCAATAAAGGAGACAGATCTGACTGCGAAAACTACAGAGGAATATCATTGCTACCAACCATATACAAAATACTAACAAATGTCATACTGGTGAGAATCACACCGTGCGCAGAAGAAATTGATTACCAGCGCGGATTCCGTAGGAACCGGTCAATGACTGATCAAATTTTCACAGCAAGACAACTGCTGGAAAAGAAGTGGGAATACGGAGAGACGTTTCATCAACTTTTCGGTGACTTCAAAAAAGCCTACGACTCAGTCGCAAGGCAAACACTTTACCAAATTGTAGTTGAGCTGGGAGTCCGGAAGAAATATGCAGCCCCGATTCAAATCTGCATGAACGAAAGTAAAAGGCGAGTTAGAATAGAAAACCACCTCTCAGAACCATTTGAAATCCGGTACGGGCTAAAGCAAGGGGATGGCCTCTCATCATATCTTTTTAACCTTTTGCTCGAGTATGTCATCAGAAAGGTACAAGACGACAACATGGCCGGATCAGACCTGAATGGGGTCACACAAGAGCTCGCATATGCGGATGATAAGGCGATAATCTTGAAACTGTAAGTAAAAACAGTGAAATCATCATCCAAAAGGCAGAAGAAGTGGGCCTAGAAATTTAATTTATTTTAATTTAATTTAATTTAATTTAATTTAATTTAATGAGAGCAGAACCCTCATTTATTTCACTTAGTAAAAGCGTTAAAAAGAATTTAAAAGAAAAAAACATACGAACTAACTTAAAAACTAGGGATTACAAAAATTAATTTAGAATAAATATGAAGGTAATATGGTGGGAAGGTGGCGGTGTTCGTGATGGGGTGGCGAAGACCGGGTAGTAGTATAAAGGGGCGGGATGATTGGAATGTGTACGGGTAGTAAGGATGTAGGTGGTGGGTGGGGCAAGGTCAGGAGGGGAAAGAGATAAAACAATATATGTGATTACGCCGCGAGCAGGTGGAACTCAGGGGATACACATAAACGTCAGGGACAAGATATTTGGAAAAGTTAAAGAATTCAAATATCTGGGAACAATACTTACGAGCAGTAACGAAATGTCGAAGGAAATTAACAAAAGACTACACTCCGGCAACGCTAGTTGCCATGCAGTCAATAAACTGCTGAAATCCAAACTGCTATCACGTAACATAAAGCTAGAATTGGAAGAGCTATACCCCAAACCTATAATAGTGAGAGTAATCAAGTCGCGAAGATTAAGATGGGCCGGACACGTGGTGCGAATGGGCAACGATAGGACCGTGCATAGAATTCTTGACGGCAGACCAACGGGAAAGAGACCGGTAGGACGGCCGTGACGGAGATGGGAGGACAATGTTAGGTTGGAGGAGATCGGATCGGATGGTCGAACATGAAAGGAAAGCGCACAGAACAGTGAACAATGGCGGAGTCGAGTCGGTGAGGTCATGAACTTTCGAGTTCCTACCGGCCAATAAATAGAAATAGTCTATAGAACCATAATCATTCCGATTGCTCTATACGGATGCGAAACATGGGCTCTCACAAAACGGGAAGAAAACGAAATCCGCGTATTCGAGAGTAAAGTTTAAAGAGGTATCTTTGGCGGTAAATATGATGAAAAGGCAGGGCAATGGAGGAAACTCTACAACCAGGAATTGGAAGAGCTATACCGCAAACTTACAATAGTGAGAGTAATCAGGTCGCGAATATTAAGATGTGCCGGATATATAGCGCGAATGGGCAACGACAGGACCATGCGTAGTTTTTTTGACGGAAGACCAACGGGAAAGAGACCGACTGGACGGCCGTGACAGGGATGGGAGGACAATGCTAGGTTTGACCTTGAGGAGATCGGCTCAGATGTTCAAGCGCGGAAGGAGAGTGCTGGCAGGGTGCCGTGCCGCCGAGTGGGTTAGGTCATGAAGTTCCGGGTTTCTATAGACCAATACATTTTAGTAATAGTATTGTAATAGTACTTTTCTTAGAAAGAAGTTGTTTTTTCAATCCACTCCTTTCTTGCTTGCAGGCATTCGAGGACGCTTCTCCCCGCCAGTGATAAGGCGTGTTCGAAGCCCAAGAAAAAGTAAAAATGGAGAAAACAATAAATTTAAGAAAAGAGTGACTATTAAAATTTGGTATCATTTACTGTTGGGAGGGCTCTAGTACGGCGGAAGGCTAGCGGAAATCATAACTCGCGCACAAAAGGGGATTTTGAAGCACCCTTAAATGTCAGAGCACAGTGCGAGCGGATGGACAGGAAATGGATAAGGCAAGGAGGTGTCGATGTATATTGGTCTTGGACATCACAGCGGCCAGGAACCACATGATCAGGCAGGATATTCCACATTCGTGTGGTTCGGCTAAAGAATGACTCTCTATGTTTATTTGTACGCCTAAAGTCCACTTTCAACGTGAACTGATGAGCCTTCTCAGATTGACGGGTATCGCGGGAAAATGTCTGAAGGGGCGGAACATATTCAGCAAGTTCAGTTGAGCAACGACCGTGGTAAGACCTATAGAAAAGAGATAGGCATGATACGTTATGCCTGTGTTCTAACGACGGAATTGATCGACTTACGGCTGGGTCCCCAATAAGTTTCACTGCTCGTTTTTACATCCTATCGAGCACGTGTAGTGCAGTTTTGGATGCGCCTGACCAAATATGGGAGTTGAACACCATTTTTGGACAAATATACGCCTTGTAAATAGTGGCGAAGTTGAATGGAGTGAAGTATCTTTTGCATCTCTTAAGGAACCCGATACATTTGGCCGCACTTTTCACAGCTTCAAATATGTGGTCATTCCAGTTAAGAGTCGAATTAATTCGAGTGCCGTTCATAGACAGTATATTTACTTTGGGGCTCACCTTTAACGACAAGAGGCAGCACGGAGTTTCTAGGGCATTGAATTCTACTCGGTTAGATAATCCCCACTGATATATTTTGTTGAGGTCTGAATTCAATGTATCAACCATAAGTTACTGGTTGGTTGTGACGTTCGAAGGGTTTGGATGGGAGTGTTCGTATGAGTATGAGAAACTCAACGTGCCATCATCAGCAAACGAGTGAATTGGGTTGTGAGAAATTGACAAGAGATCATTTATAAAGATGATGAAGAGAGGGGGTGACAGTACCGAACCCTGGGGAACAGCTGCATTAATTTGATGGGAGACAGATTTGACACCGTCAAGAACCACTTGAATTGACCGGCCAGAACAATAGATAGTCTCTTATCTATGGTATCACGGAAGAGTCCACTCCATAGGAATGTAATTTTGGCAAAAGGGCTGGATGCCAAACTCTGTTGAAGGCTTTTGAAATATCCAATATATACCTTGCTTTCACCGAGGTAGTGGTTAGAATGGCTCCACTTTTCGGTAAGGTAAGCCATCAAATCTCTTGTGGACCTGTTGCTATGAAACCCATATTGGCGGTCATTGAGGAGGTCATTTGATTCCAGATATTTCGAAAGTTGACGGTTGATAAGAGTTTCCCATTACCTTGGAGAGAATAGAAGCCAATGCTATGGGTCGATAAGAAAAGAAGGATGATTTTTCACCGTTTTTGGGAATTGGCTGAATGTTCGCTGACTTCCATCTATTTGAGAAACGCCCAAATGGAAGAGTTTCCGCAGTGGTTTGGTGAGTGAAGAGGAACATCTATTCAAGAGGATTGGGGGAATGCCGTCTGGACCAGCGGATTTGTGTGCGTTTAACTCTTTGAGTGCGCGGGCAACAGTACGCGTTCGGAAGCGAATCTGGCTCATGGTGTGCTGCTTATGCTCAAGTTGAGGTGGAACTGATGTGGTATCAGGCAGCGTTGAGTTGGCTGCAAAATGTGCAGTAAGTAGATTCTCTTTCTCTATTGCACTGGTGACTGGTTTGTCATCGACTATAAGCGATGGAATGGATGAAGAGACTGAGTTTTGAATGTTTTTCACGAATGCCCAGAAGTTTCTACTACCTGTGGGAGAGTGTAATCTTTTTTGTCTCAGTCTCTGGTCATGCAAGAACTTGGCGCGTTGAATATACGCATTGCAGTCATTCCTAGCTCTCTTAAATCTTTTCCGGTTTTCCTCAATATTGTTTGATTTATACAACCGGAAGTTCAACTCTTTAGCCTTAATGGCTTCTCTGCACCCAGAATCGAACCACATATTTCGCTTGGGTTTGATACTCTTTACTCTGTGTGGAATAAAGGTTCGCATGCCACACAGAATCGTGTCTGTCAATGTGTCCGCTATAGAGTCAGCATAGTTATGGAGGAACAATAACGACCAATTTAACCTCCCAAAAAAGTCGTTCAGACCTTCCCAGTTGGCTTTATCGTAGAACCATACTGTTCTTTTGGAGGCTTTCTCATTAACGTTACTGTTGGTTAGAGCAAATTTAGCTGACACGACACATATTGTCTGAAATGGCCAAGGGTGAAGAAACTTCAATTGCGTATTTGTTTGGGTGGGAGGTGAGAAACAGGTCCAGTGTGTTGACGAAATGACCATCTATGTCTGGTACCCGTGTTGGCTCATTGACGAGTTGGGTTAAACTATTTGAATCAGCAAAGAGCTGGACATATTGACCTTCACATGTAGTGTGTCCGAAGTGACGAACCCACTGAGAATTATGCACATTAAAACTACCCGCAATAACGGTTGCAGTGTGCGGATATAGGGTTGTGAGGAGGAGCATTGTGCACCGGCGTATGGTGCTGATTCACTCCTATCCCCATCGTCCATTTGTTCATTCGGACACTGTTTATCTATCGCCAGTGAAGGACAATACACAGATTGCACTAGAGAAAATAGTAGAACACCAACACAGGACACGTAAAAATATGAAACACACTTTTCTTTTATTATTGTTGTTTTATTTTCTTATTGGATACTAACATTTTACGGTAGCACTGCGTGAAACTTACATTATGAAGTCAATAAAGAAAACACAATCTTCGAAGACTGCAGCAAATATAATATTCGACATGGCGGTTGCAAACACTCAAATAGATGCGCTCGCGAAAAGGACAATTAAGAGGGACAGCTGAAGTAAACTTTCGACTCACACTCGATTTTGTGGGCGGCGATGTGACCGTCTCGGTCAATGGATGCAATATCACTCAGCGATATCTTGCTCGTGCAGAGCTCACTCGCTAATCGTGATAATGGTGGTATGTGTGCATGGTTTTTTCATGGATGAGAACGAACCTAGAACAAAGAAAGGGCATAAAGTGCATTCATGGGATACGATTCCGATAAAGCAAATAAAACCGAACTCGCCGGATGCTAATGGGATCTTTGTTGGAAATGTGCGTCACGGCTAAACAAAGAGACGACGACGCGATGTGGAAAAATGGGTTTTAGCTAGGTTACTGGGAAATGGTGGTTATGGCATCGCTAGTAAGGGTAGGTATTGAATTCCTATTTGCATTTGTTTATGCTGTAGGATTTAATTGATGCCAAGAGACGCGGAGTGCGTATTTGCTTTGGTCCCTTGGGTGTAAGTCGCCAGCCAATGTAAATGTAAGGAACATTGTTGTACACATGGCGCGGCTGGGAAAATAGACGCCGCAATATTTATGGCCCCTGTCATGACGGTTACATTGTATGCAAACCGAATCATTTTGCTTACAGGAATTTTTCTGGTACCGAAGGTGCCGAATTGGTTTGGAATTCCAGAGAAGTAAAGCAAGAAATCTTACGGAAAATTGTATGCGAAGAGATGCATGAAAAGGTAAGTTTTGTTTGCAGGGACTTTAAGATTATAGATTTGATCTATATAATGCGTGAAGCATTTACAGGTGCTAATGCTGTTGCATTAGCAGCAACTGATGTAGATTGGGTTGTAATAATCGGGGTTCTGCCTGATAAGGTAAAGAAAGAAATCCTACGGAAAATTGCATGCGAATAGGATGCATGAAAGGTAAGTTTTCTTTGACAGGGACGTTTTAAGATCATAGATTTGCTCTATATGGTGCGTGAAGCATTTTCAGGTACTAATGCGATCGCATTAGTGAAGATAGGAAATTGGCTGAATGTTATGGGGGTTTTACGGTAAGTAGACCGTGGGGTTTCGCGGAACCGCCACAGGGTCAAGATCCTATAAAAAAAAATCAGACAGAGCATCAAATTCGTTAAAGGATGCGTTTCTATCCAAGTTTGGGCTTCTGTAAAGAAGGCAGTATTGTATGATATGCTTACGAACGTAAGCCACGAACAGAGCCCATATTGTGGCAGAAGCTGATAAGCAATATTATTTCGTATGTATGCGGCTATACCGCGTTGTGGAAAGAACAGGGGCACTAAGTTATATCCAGGTAGATTAAAATCGGAAATATCTGTATTAGTAATTACCAGGGTTTTGCTAAGTGCAAGGATAGTTGGTTTCTGGCTAGAAACATGGGCAGACACAGAAGAGAAATTCCATCTCAAGCCACGAATGTTACACAAATCAACGCGAAATTCCCGCTTCATTGAATTGGCCCCAGCAGTAATGTATGATACGCTTACGAACGTTTAGTTTTAGCCAAGAGAAATTAAATTCTAGGTTGGAACAGAGCCCATTTGTGGCAGAAGCTGATAAGCAATATCAGTGGCACTAAGTTATATCCAGGTAGATTAAAATCGGAAATATCTGTATGACTAATTACCAGGGTTTCGCTAAGTGTAAGGATAGTTGGTTTCTGGTTAGAAACATGGGCAGACACAGAAGAGAAATTGCATCTCAAGCCGCGTATGTTACACAAATCAACGCGAAATTCCCGCTCCATTGAAATGGTCCTACACAGACAACCAATACCGCCTCGGGAAAGGATGCAAGCCGGGACCAGCAATAGATTAGCGAAAGCAACTACGACTGGTGTTATGCCCTTGTAGTAGGCGCCCCACTAAATCCGTGCCGAAATCCAGGTCACGTCCATTCCATGACATACATTATGCCACTCAGATACTCAATCGAGAGTATCGTTGCCTGAGGGACGCAAACAGAGGTGCGAAAAAAAGGAAAACAGGCACAAGGGATGGAAATTGTAGAGGGATTTCCCGCACTGCACATCACTCGCGTGTATATTCTCGCACTTTACACAACACTAAGACGCGTCTGCGGAGATCCGTTTGTTTGCATAAGATCGCACAGAAAACTTTGCACTGCACTCGGCCGCGTGTGTGAAGATCCGTTTGTTTGTTTAGGATCCCACAGTAAGACTTCGCGCCCGAACCGATAGTGCAATTGGGTATCTTATGTGTATCTAAGATTCCCAAAACGGATTGCACAATTGATCCGATGGTACGAATCGCGAGGCAGCGCACGTGCTGTCTCATTGGCGGTTTTAAATCGAATCTTATTCTTTTATATTATAATTCATCACCGAAAGACGTTGCCTCAATCAAACACTAGCAGATTCCAAACGTTACGGAAATTCCTCCTTTTTTACATATATTCTTCCTATTTTTTCCAACTTCACTATCTTTAGTACCTCGATCAGGCTACCCTACCGGTATTTTTCGACACTATCTGGGCTTTATTAAAGAAGCTGATCAACATAATCGCTGTCAAAATGATAAGCTTCTTATCAATAGACCTGCTCCATTTATAAGACAACCAATTCAGAAAAAAAACGTATTCTTTAAAAAAAGGAATTTCGAGATTGATGATCGTTTTAGTTTTAGAGTAGTGCATTAAATATTTGAAACTTCGTACATCCAAATAAGAAGAACTGACACTTCTATCTTTGCGGTATTTAATTTTCTGACATTGCTATTCAAAAAGGATTCGGTGACCTATAAAATAGTTTTATGTATATTTATGCTTTGTGTTCAGTAAAAAAGTATAAAAGTTTTTTTTGTTTGTTTTCATATTCAATTGGTTTTGGGTTTTATTTGTTGTTTTTATTTAATTTTATATACTTATGTTTTTCTTTGTTTGCTTTTGTTTCCATTTGTGTTTAAATTATGGTAATATGTTTGATTGGTGGATTCGGGGAAACCACTGTTTAACATTTATGTTGTAAGAATTCAAATTGTAATTTCAGGCAAAGTGGAAAGGACTCACAAAAATTTTTCGTTTTTACATTCTAATTTTACTGAGTATATTGTTTGGTAATTTGCAGTTAATAATACATTGACTTTGTTTTACTGGTATTTCGGTTTTTTTTTTGTTTTGTTTTTACTTTAGGATAATATATGAGAATGTTGTTTTCTTCTATTTACTGGCAGCGACTATGTTCACACTTATTATTTATATATTCATGGAGTATGTTTTATAAATGTTTAAAGTTCTTTTCTTATACAAATTGAAAGATTTGCTTATTTCACACAAAAATTTATTAAAAAATATAAATTTCAATGGCTTGTAAATGAGACGAGGATTAAAAGGCGCTATGAAGGAAGAATTTTAAGAAGCTGTTTTTATTCACACTGTTTTTTTTTAAGTTTTTTGTTTATAATTTTTGCTTTTGTATATAAGTTGTTTTCTTTGACTCATGTTTACGTAGATGCTATGTTCTAATGATTTTCTATTTTTAGTTGTGTTAATGTCAGTTTTGTGATACGGTTTGACTTTGTATATCCTTTTAATTTTTTAATATAAACTACATTGGCTTTGTGACGACTAAGAACAATTTTAGGATTCTTTGCGATTGCAATTTATATTTTCTTATTATTTACTGTTGTCTTCTTGCGAGTTTGCTATCTATGGGTGTGCAGGAAGTATATGTTTTTTCTATGTTCTCTATTGTTTATCAATTACATAAAGCACAGTCTAAACGTCTTCTCTATATATGTGAGTTTATTATATGGTTTGTAACTTCATTTATATATTTAGCAATTAGTTAAGTTGTATTTTACGTTGAAATGGTTTTGGTTGCATGTACAGCTAATTAGTTCCTCATGCTATCTTTTACAGTATTTACTTAATTTTAAATTTAAATATTAAATAAATGAAGGTCGTATTATTAAAATTATGTTTAAAGTGTTAGATGTCACTGACGAAATTAATCATGAAATAAAAATTTGTTTCAAGTATCAGTAATGATTGGTAGCAATCTCGATTGCGTTATAATTAACAGACTTGGACGAAGATACCTTACAAAATCATCAACACGAAATACAATATCTTTAAAATCTTCTTGTTTTTAGATCTAACTGGAGAGGAAGGAATTATTTAAGTACGCGACGATAAATGTGAAATGGAAAAAAAGACAACAAAGAAAGAGTTAGTACTCTGCTTTTTCTAATTTGATTAATATTCTTACATGCCGACGTGTTGAGCTTTCGGTAATTCTTTATAGAATGTGCTTTATAGCTTTTGCAAAATTTGAAACTGATAAGAAAAAATAAAAATGTCTTAATATTAATAACCTATTGCATTGTTCAAATAAAGAAAACCAATAACCACTTAAAAAAATAACTAATGTCAACGCAGGTGAGGTAAAGCTCAAATTTTGTTAAATTAATCTCAGGGCCTATAATCCCAGCTTCTCGATAGTATAGTGGTTAGTATACCCGCCTGTCACGCGGGAGACCGGGGTTCGAATCCCCGTTGGGGAGACTAATGACTAATGACGGAAAAAACAAATCATTATGGAAAATTTAACAAGCCTCAGGACTTGCTAAATAAGGCCAAGACCGGTTCCCGGTTGTAGTGCCAATGGATTGCAAGCAGAATCGTTGGTCCTATAGTCCAGGGTTGCAACAATTTTGTGAATCTTTAGCGGCTGTTACCGTGAACCGCCAACATGAATTAAAACTCCTAAGCAGAATCGTTGTCGTTGATAATTGTATTCAAACTAGATCATTTATATAATGGTCAGAATTTTAGCACACGAAGTCGACAGGCGACCCCGTGGGTCTTCGAGGCCCACTGACTCGCTTTTGACTACGAACAACACCGAAAACTGACGCCATCGAAACTTCAAGAGCATTCTATGTAATTGGCGTTGCTATGGAGTTATTTTCTCTTTGGCTATGCTATTGCTTTCTTTTTCTCAACGCCCGTTCAATAAGTGTGTGGCATTTCTAACAGATACACACACAATACACTAGGTGTATGCATACGTCTTTTCAGGTTTCTTTGGTAAAAAAAATAGGTAGTTTTCTAGGGAAATTAATTTTTTTATTCAAAATATTGACCATCGGCTTCTACACATTGCGCCTATCTTTCAGGTAATTTATGAATCATCATCAACATCGGCACTACAACCGGGATTCGGTCTTGGCCTTATTTAGCAAGTCCTGAGGCTTGCCCGGAAAAAACAAATCATTATGGAAAATTTAACAAGCCCCAGGACTTGCTAAATAAGGCCAAGACCGGTTCCCGGTTGTAGTGCCGATGATGATGATGACGCCTTTAACGACAAGAGGCAGCACTGAGTTCTTAAGGCATTGAATTCTATTCCGTTAGATAATCGCCATTAATATATCTTGTTCAGGTCGGAATTCAATGTATTAACTATAACCTGCTGATTGATATTGATGTTTGAAGAGTTTGGTCGGGAATATTCGTACGAGTATGAGAAACTCAATGTGCTATCATCAGCAAACGAGTGGATTGGGTTGTGGGTAATGGACAACAGCTCATTTATAAAGATGAGAAAGAGAGTGGGTGAGCGTACAGAGCCTTGGGGAACACTTGCATTAATTTGATGGGAGGCAGATTTGACACCATCAAGAACCACTTGGATTGAACGGCCAGAAAGATAGTCTCTCATCCATTGGATCAGAGAATTGTCCACTCCATATGAATGCAATTTTGTCAAAAGGGCTGGATGCCAAACTCTGTCTAAGGCTTTTGAAATATCCAATGCGACTACCTTGCTTTCACTGAGGTAGTGGATGGAATGGCTCCACTTTTCGGTAGGGTATGTCATCATATCTCCTGTGGACCGGTTGCTACGAAAGCCATATTGGCGGTCATTTGATTCCCGATATTTCTAAAGTTGACGGTTGATAAGTGTTTCCATTACCTTCGAAAGAATAGAAGTTAGTACTATGGGTCGATAAGAACAGTTGGGTGATTTGTCGACCTTTTTGGGAATTGGCTGAATGTTTATCTATTTGATAAACGGCTACTAGAATAAGACAAATGGAAGAGATTCCGCAGTGGTTTAGCGAGTGAAGACGAACGTCTCTTGAAGGAGTTTGGAGGAATGCCACCCGGCAGTGGATTTGTTTGCGTTTACCTCCTTAAGTGCCCCGGCAACAGTATACGTTGTGAAGCGAATCTGGCTCAAGGTGTACTGCTTATGCTTAAGTTGAGCCTTCATTATCATTGCAAACGTTATGTGTATTCCGTAATTTTTCGGTAACGTAAAATTATGATATAACACTTTGAATTTTAGAGGTGGGCAATGTAAAGCCGACAGAAGTCTGCTCCTAAACGCGTCAAAACAGGTGACTCCCCAATTAAACTGGCCTAGAAAAGCTTATTACCATTATGGCCACTAAGGCCGGTCTACTAAAGATAATCAAGGCTGAACATCCTTTTTAATCTCCCCAGTTGTTATATGTATCATTCCTCACTAGGTATCTATCAATTTTCAAATTGTTTCATGTTTCAATTTTGCATGATAAATAGAGTATGAAAAAAATATTTGCGAGATGGATGCCGCATTTGTTCTCAGCTGAGAACTCCTGGACTGCATACGTCGCAACCCAGATGAGTTTCTGCACAGATTAGTAACTGTAGATAAAACATGGACACACCACTATACTCCCGAGACGAAAGAACAGTCAAAACAGTGGATTGTTAAAGGTGAACGGTCTCCAGAGAAGGCAAAGACGATGAGATCAGCTGGAAAGGTTATGGCTACTATGTTTTGGGATGCGTGGTATTATCTTCGCCTGTCACGCGGGAGACCGGGGTTCGATTCCCCGTCGGGGGGCCTCTGGCGCAAGACTAATGACCTTGCCCGGAACAAACAAATCATTATGGATAATTTAACAAGCCTCAGGACTTGCTAAATAAGGCCAAGACCGCCTCCCGGTTGTAGTGCCGATGATGATGATGGTATTATCTTCATTGACTATAAATGGACAGACGATTTAGTGGACAGTATTATTCGTCATTAGGCTCCTCGATAGTATAGGGGTTAGTATACCCGCCTGTTACGCGGGAGACCGGGGATCGATTCCCCGCCGGGGAGCCTCTGGCGCAAGACCAATGACCTTGCCCGGAATAAAAAAAAAAAAAGCAAATCATTATGGAAAATTTAACAAGCCGACTTGGTAAATAAGGTTAAGACCGATTCCCGTTGTAGTGTCGATGATGATGATGACGATGATTATTCGTCATTATTAGGTCAGCTAAATGAGAAAATAAAAGTAAATCGTTCTCATTTTCTAAAGACTTATTGGCCTGCCCTCGTACTTTGCAACTGTCTCAATTGTTCTATGTATTCCCAGTTTGGTAACTACGAGCGATCTCATTACCTCCATAAAAATATAGACCAGTCTACTGAGGAAACTCGAGGGGAATATTCGTCATATCCTTGTGAATAAAAGCGACTTCTTTAACTTGGTTTTTTTTGTACTCTTTGTAACATTCCATGAAGTTATACGTAATGTGATAAAAAATAATAAGAACTTTATTTAGTAATCAGTCTATACAACTTAAACCTGTTTCATCATCGTCATCGGCACTACAACCGGGATCCGGTCTTGGCCTTATTTAGCAAGTCTCGAGGCTTGTTAAATTTTCCATAATAATTTATTTTTACGGGCAAGGTTATTAGCCTTGCGCCATATAAACCTGTTTGCCCCATTCAAAGAAATCCCTTTTAGATATAATACAATTGTACCAGTATTTATCGCACTTTAGCTGGAACTCGCTTTGTTGTATCCTTAAGCGATTCTCTTTTTACCTCATTAAGACGTTGAAGTGTCATCTTATTAGCCTCGGGATTAGAAACAACTCACAGAGGGCCGTGTCCGGAAAATATGGACCGATATAAAAATAAAGATCTGGCGAGTATGGGAATACTCGTAAATATCCTTTTTTTTTAGTTTACTTCTCCCAGGACGGTTAGTTTAGTGGGGCTACCACTCTATTTATTGCCTTAATTCAAGCAACCCATGAGATGCTATTTTTTTTCGACCGGGTCCACCAGTCAAGCACCGAAAGATGCTCAAGGAAATCTCCCAACATTTTCACGAAGCCTATAGCTTAATGGGGTTGTAATTCACCGGTCGGCTGTGATTTGGGACCTTGCGTACCATTCAGTAATTGTGCCAAACTATATAATAGCAAGAGTCGTCAGTTGAATCTAGGTTTGCACAATCAAATGCAAGACACACAAACTCCTCCTCAACTCAGCCGGGGTACGTCTACTAACGAAACGTGCGGAAAGGCAATTAACATCTACAAATTTCTAGTGTTATATACGTTCCCGATTTGGTGACTAGAAGTGACCCTTTCACGACCATTAAGTCCGGTCTGCTTTTTTTGTTGTTGTTTTTTACACTAACGCGCCAACAAAACGGGATTTTAAAGCACCCTTAAATGTCAGAGCCCAGTGCGAGCGGGTGGAGAGAAAGTAGATAAGGAAAGGAGGTATCGATGTATATTGGTCTTAAATGACTGGACATTACAACGATGGGGAAACACATCATCAGGCAGAGCATTCCACATTCATGTGGTTCGGCTAAAGAATTACTCTTTATATTTTTTGTGCGGCAGAAGTTGACTTTCAATGTGAATTGATGCGCATTCTCAGATTGACGAGTATCCCGGGAAAATGTCTGAAAGGGCGAAACATATTCAGGAAGTTCAGTTGAGCAACGACAGTGATAATACTTATGGAAGAGAAATAAAGGACGTTGTCAGTATTCTCGATAATATATTAAAATTTAAGTTACATGTGAAATATGTGAGCAAAGCATTTGTTTTTTGTCATTTTTTATTATTACTTGGATTTATTTTACGCAAGAAAATTGAAACATCGCGGCAAAAAATTAAGCAAGACGAGCAAAATGAGATGACGGAGGAAAGATGTAACGTAGTACGGAAAGAAAATAGATTAAACATCCCATGCACAATAAAACCTCAGGAAAAAAATTGAGGCATCGTGTGGGGATATGAAGTATTACTGGAAACATGAAGCATCGCGGAAGAAATTATCGCGGGAGATATAACATGCCGCGGGAGATATAACATGCCGCGGGAGATATAACATGCCGCGGGAGATATAACATGCCGCGGGAGAAATAAAACGCCACAAGAGAGATAAGACATCTTGCGGGACAAATAATACGTCTCAAAGAGATAAAACATCTCGTGGTGAGGGTCGGGATGGATGCGGGGGCGGCGGCGGCGACGATAAAACAGCATGGAAGAAGTGAGAGGTAAAAATTGTAGCGAGAAAAAATAAAGAACGGAATTGAAATATTACAAAAGAAAAAGGTCTCCAGAAAAAATAAAACTTCACGAAAAAAAATAAACGCAAAAAATTCTCTTGAAATGACGCAGGAGAAAATTTTAAAACATCTCGAGAGTGAGATTACAAACAGCGTGGCATTAGAATATCGCAAGAAAAAATTAATCACATTACTAGAAAGAATGGGGTCAATACAATGAAACTTAGAACACCTCAAAAAATTGAGATCCCTGCGACGTTTTACTTCCGCTGTGATGGAATATTTTACTTTACAATGTCCCTCACGAAGTACCTTTTTCCCCCCTCATAGAGTTTTATTACTTCTTGCGAGAATTTTTTTATTACTTTTATTTCCCCTGCCATGCATAATTTTCTTTTAAAATGTCCCCTGCGAAGTTCCTTTTTCCCTCATAAGGTTTTATTACCGAAAGATGCTCAAGGATTTCTCCCAATCATTTCACGAAGTCTATAGCTTAATGATGGCGCAAGGCTAATAACCTTGCCGGGAAAGACGAATTATTATGGAGCATTTAAGAAACCTCGGAACTTGCTAAATAAGGCCAAGACCTGATCCCGGTTGTAGTGCCGATGATGATGATGATAGCTTAATAAGGTGGTATTTCACTAGGCGGATGGGCTTTGGGACCCTACTCAGTAATTGTGCCGAAATGCACAATAGCAAGAGTTGTGAGTTGAACCTAGGCTTGGACAATCAAACCCACCCGAGTCAGTGAGGTCATGAACTTCCCGGTTTCTATAGGTCAATAAATAGAACCTCTGAACGTAGTATTCGTAATTAATATAGCGATTGGTACTTATACAAAGATAGTTAATGAGCAATATGCATTTTTTCAGTTTTTTCTTTTTTTTTAATAAAATATATTAGTAGTTAATATAGCCATTGGTACTTATTCAAAGATAATTAACGAAGCAACATGCATTTCTTCAGTTTTTTTTTTAAGCACTTTTAGGTATTTTTCCAAGCGTTGGACGACCCTTCCATTTAAGGATGCCAAAAACGATACTACCTTGGAACGGTTAGATAATGGTTGTATACAATGAAAACAAAAACGAAAAAAAAAATTATTAAACAAAACAATTTAATTTTTAGTATAAGAGCGTATTTTGTTAATGTGTCTGATATATCTAATCTAAAAACGTGCAAATGGGATTCATATACAATAATACTCGTAAAACAAAACGTTTAAAAATCTTTATTTCTTAAACAAAAATTTGAGATAAAATGTTGTTTCTTTACACATGTGAAACTAATAAATTATAAATTAATTTTCAATAAATTTTTTTATATATATGTATTTAAAAGAGAAAACAAATATAAAACTGAATGATTCTTATAGATAAAATGTTATAAAAACAAAAGGAGTTAACACTAAAACTAAATCCAAATCATGCTTTATACCTGCACATTCCCCCCTCTTCTACGTCTCAAACCCCACTAGCTCCAAGGAACGTATTTTTATAAACGGTCTCACCGACTCATGCCTCCATCAAGTAAGCAATGCCCCAAATCATATAGGGAGACAACTAGACCTCGTGTTCGCAACGGACCCACACAAGTCCTCAGTTGCCCCTAGCCCACACGCCCTCTCCACCATTGATAATTACCACCCCCGCTGCTCTTATCCGTATATCCTGATCATGAAACCCAGCCTTCTCTACCTTATGAAAGCTTTTCCTACAACTTCCACAAAGCTAACATCCGCCTTCTAAATGAGCATCTTAGCAAAATAGCGTTTCGCTTTGAGCATTTGGGGGTAGAAGAAGCTACTGCCACTCTCTATAAGGAGATCTACTATGCCGTCGCCTTATATGTCGCCTATTCTTGTCCCAGGTCATCGGTTTCATCGCTGCCATGGTAGAACCGCACACTCCGCGCTCTTAGGAACAAGAGAAATAACTTGTGGAACATTTTCCTCAAAACACGTTCCTTCCAAAACTACTCCAACTATCTCGGTTCCTTTTATAAATTTTCCGAGCTCTAAAACTCCCTCTACATCAACTACCTCACAAAAACACAATCTAATTTGATCAATGACCCCAAATCTTTTTTTCCACTTCATAAATTACAAACGTAAATCCGACGCCTATCCTAACTCCCTTTCTTATGGCGCGACTACTTCAACCGACCCCCTAACTACTGCCAATCTAGTCGCTTCGTTTTTCAATAAATTCTTCACAGACATCTCCTTCGAACCCAATCCATCTCACTTCAAAGACTTGCCCGAATTCTCCTTCGGTCCCTTCACCCCTCAAATTATTCAGCGTCACGTAGTTGAGGAGAAATTAAACTTACTCCAGCCCTGGGCCGGATGGACTCCCGGCTGTATTTTTAAAGAAATGTTCGACTTCTCTTTCCCTCCCGATATCAAAGATATTAAATCTATCCCTTTCACAAGGGATCTTCCCTAGCATTTGGAAATCCCCCTATACATAAAAAGGGACCTAAAAACGATATAAGCAACTACCGTCTCATCGCCAAACTGTCTCATATCTCCAAACTGTTCGAAGGAATTCTTTACAACGCGTTATCTTTCCGTTGTAAATCCACCATCTCATCCAACCAGCATAGTTTCCTTTCGGGTAGGTCGACCACAACGAATCTGATCGAGTTCTCATCCCATACTCTTCGTGCCTTAGAGAATGGCAACGAAGTCGATGTAATCACCACCGATTTCAGCAAGGCCTTTGACAAAATCTCCCATAATCTCATCCTTTTTAAGCTGTCCTCCGTAGGATTCGAACCCCTATTGATCAAGTGGTTATCTTCTTATCTGAAAGATCGACCATACCGTGTAAAATTCAGATCCTCCCTGTCCAATCCTTTTCTTCCCACGTCAGGGGCTCCGCAAGGCAGCCACCTAGGTCCCCTCCTATTTATCGTTACCATCAATGATGTTGACTCCATTATTAAATACTCATCCATCTCCCTCTATGCGGACGACGCCAAACTCTACAAAACGATCATCTCTCCTCTCGACTCCTCACTTCTCCAAGCGGACCTTGACAGCTTCTCAACTTGGTGCCGTAATAACTGCCTTGAACTCAACGTTGTCAAATGTCCCTCCATCACCTTCTCCCGCAAACGCCCCCTGCCGCCCCACTCCCCGACGTTCCTACTTTCTGCTAAACAAGCAGATATCATCTGTACCCTCGATACGTGACCTCGGGATTTTATTTGACAGGGAGCTTAGCTTCATCCCGCTTCATATTATTCTTAAGGCCAACTCTATCCTTGGATTTGTGAAACGCTGGTCTAAAGAATTCTCTAATCCTTACGATTCCCGTTCTCTCTACATAGCCTTCGTCCGCCCCCTTCTTGAATACGCCAGTCAGGTCTGGTCTCCACACTACTCGTTCCATGTACGCAGAATCGAAAGCTTGCAACGCCGTTTCCTGCGTTTTGCCCTTCGCGGACTTTACTGGGTGAATCCTCGGATTCTCCCCCCATACACTAGCCGGCTCCATCTGATCAACTTCAACACAAACTTCTCTCCAACTTCATCTCCTCTCTTTCCCCTCCTGACCACGCCCACTCCCCGCCTACACTCTTACATCCTGTACTAAGCGAAATAAAGGAATGAGTGATAATTGATGAATAAACCCAGTAACCAACTCGCCAAACATAGCCCCACCCCCCCCCCCCCTTTTTTTTCTTTTTAACCTTAGTTTATATTCTTATATAGGTTTTCCAAAAGGGACTGGAGAACTTTTTTTCGGTAGTAAATTTTTATAATTTACAGCGTTGTTTGTTCGTGTACGTAACCATGATGAAAATGTTGTTTACTGAATAAATTGCCAGTGACAGTTGGATAATTAGTGAACGGGTGCCCTCACTAAACTAATTAAACTAATTTGAATTTTTTGATACGGAGGCAAGGTTGATAAGTCAGTGACATTTTGATTTTTCTTTTCGGCAAATAAGCATTTTATTGCTCAACATAGTCTCCTTTTAGCTCGATACATTTAGTACAGCGTTTTTCCAATTTTGTTATTTCCTACAAATAATAGGTTTCCTCAAGGCCTTCAAAATAGGCATTCGTTTCTGTGATGACCTCTTCATTTGACCCAAATCTCCTACCGCCCAGCCTTCTTCAGGTTTAAAAACAGGATATAGTCGCAGGGGGATAAATATGGAGAATATGTTGAATGGGGTAGCAGAAACATATTTTTGCTGTGGTCTTCTTTGGGACTTGTTGCTGCTGAATTTGTGGTGGTGTAATCTGGATCTGTTTTACAGTGCTCACCTTTCTCGTTCGCCCATCTGATGTTTCATCATTCTGTTTGATAACACGGTTAAGTGATTGGCCACTGTTAAATTTTTGCATTTTATTCGGCGGTGATGTTAACGACTTATTTCCAATACTACTGCCACTTCCCGTGGACACTATTGTTATTGATGCCTCATCATTTATTCCATATTTTTTATGTAATAAATTCAATATATTATTTCGCACCCGATCTGCATGGTTCTCAAAACGATCCAAGTAATTTACAAACTTATAACATCGGGGACAAACGACGTCTTCAACACTGACGATCACCATAAATGCATCGCCAAATAATTGACCAATTTTATTGGGTAACTTAGTGCCTGTGTGGGCTGTGACCGTATCGGGAACTGTTACGGACCTACTCGCGTCCAGGTCCCCCCTAACCTCCACTAATCCCCTTTCGTTGGTTTCCCCTCTCTACCTCTAAAAGGAGAACAACTCGTCAAGTAGCTAATTTGCATAAACTACTTTGTGCAAATTCTACTTGGTAGAGAAAATAATAAAAAAACGGCGTTGGCGCCGAATAAAAAATAAACGTCAACGGCAATGAAAATATTCATTCGACGTTAAACGACGAAAATAACCAGTCAAGAAAACCATTCGGACGAGACTGAAATCCAGAATAATTTAAAGAGTGCCAGTAAATATCCCAGGCGACTCGTGAATAGTGTGGACATCTGCGATTGACAACGGACCGGGACTGAAGCTGAACAGGGGAGCAACCATTCAACGCCCCCTGCACCTTGGCGCCGAACAACAGTTGCCGTCTTCAATCAACTACAACTCAAATCGACCGCTCAACGGTCACCCAAGTAAGTCCCCTAACTTAGTTTATTTCCTTACTATAATAATTTAACTATATTAACTATATTAACATTATATATTTTAATATTAAATTGTTGGGTTAAAATACCATAACAATTTTGGCGCAGCCGGTTACCACCAGCTGAGATTGTACCAAATCCGTCGGGGATACAATCCAGTGGTGAGAAGAGCCCCGAGGCTCTTACGCACCTACGCTGACTAGCGGAACTAGCGGCTAGGATAACAAAAAAAAAAGACAAAAAGCCGCATAATAAACATAAAATAAATAAAAATATTGTTTTCCTTTTCTTTTTCGTTTTCCAATTATAAGAGGGAGGACGAAATCAGCGTTGGGTGGAAAATTTATAAATAATTTACCCAAATATTTTCCGCTGTTTCTCGTTTTTATTTTCAGGTTTTTGTCTTTTTCTTTTCGTTATTGCTTTCATAGGTATCAAGATAGGGTCTTGTTCCTCATCGTTGGGTCGGTTGTTCCGCAATCGTGTCTTATGTTCGCTACGGTTAATAGCGAACCACGGTTAGAATAATCCGGGTAGCCCCTCCGTACGCAAAGATAAGAAACGCGCGTAAGCATTACCGTCATAACGGAAGAACCCGTCGCCGCTATGCTGGGCGTAGAAAAAAATGTGGACCTAGTCCAAGCTAATGTGGAAGTCTACAGTGGCCAGAAAGGGCCTAACGCAGCGAGGGAACTACATAGTTTCCTCGAAAGCTGTGACAGGACGCTGGACTGCTTATCAGAGGAGGAGGAAAAAATGTTCCTGCGGTGGCTGCCCATGAAATTAACTGGGAAAGCTCGCCGCATGTTCAAAGAACAACTCCCAGCGACTTTCAAGGAGTTTGAACAACGACTACGAAGCACGATACTACCACACGCGTCATACGAAGAGTTACACTAGAAATTCTCTCGTAACAGAACAATTGAAAAGTCCCCGGCCTGACACATAGATGGCGGCACTAGAATTAAATCCATATGATTTTTAGTTAGCCCTAACCTTCAAAAGACGCGTGTATAAATTTGACAGATGTCGGATCATTAGTTTGTGAATTATAGTATTTTGAGTGAAGCAACTTCTGTTATTGTGAAAAAAATGGATAAAAGGGAATTTTGCGTGCTGATAAAATACTGCTTTTTGAAGGGAAAAAATACAGTTGAAGCAAAAACTTGGCTTGATGACGAGTTTCCAGACGCCGCCCCAGGAAAATCAACCATCAAGGATTGGTATGCTAAGTTTAGACGTGGTGAAATGAGCACCGAAGACGGTGAACGCAGTGGACGCCCAAAAGAGGTTGTTACCGACGAAAACATTAGAAAAATCCACAAAATGATTTTGAATGACCGTAAATTGAAATTGAATGAAATAGCAGGCACTCTAAAGATATCAACTGAACGTGTACATCATATCATTCACGAATATTTGGGTATGAGAAAGCTCTGTGCAAAGTGGGTGCCGCGCGAGCTCACTTTTGACCAAAAACAACGACGAGTTGATGATTCGGGGCAGTGTTTGGAGATGATCAAGCGTAATAAACCCGAGTTTTTGCATCGATATGTGACAATGGATGAAACATGGCTCCATCATTTCACTCCGAAGTCCAATCGACAGTCATCCGAGTGGACTGCACACGATAAACCCGCCCCAAAGCGTGGAAAAACGCAACAGTCGGCTGGCAAGGTTATGGCGTCTGTATTTTGGGATGCGCGCGGAATAATTTTCATTGACTATCTTCAAAAAGGAAGGACCATCAACAGCGACTATTACACAGCGTTATTGGGCCGTTTGAAGGACGAAATCGCCGAAAAACGACCGCATTTGAAGTAAAAGAAAGTGCTGCTTCACCAAGCAATGCACCGTGTCACAAGTCAGTGAAAACGATGGCAAAAATCCATGAATTGGGCTTCGAATCGCTTCCGCATCCACCGTATTCTCCAGACCTGGCCCCCAGCCACTATTTCCTGTTCTCAGATCTCAAAAGAATGCTCGCTGGGAGGAAATTTTCGTCGAATGAAGGGGTGATCGCCGAAACTGAGGCCTATTTTGAAGCAAAGGACAAATCGTACTACAAAAAAGGTATCGAGTCGCTATAATCAGTGTATCAACCTCGAAGGGAATTATGTTGAATAAAAAAAACGAATTTTGCCAAAAAAAAATGTGTTTTACTATGGAAGGCCGGGGACTTTTCAATTGACCTGTTATGCGACAATTCCGCGAAGAGTATGTCGCTGATTTCACCCACCGCATAACACAAGCAGTAACGGACTGCAATGAGGCGGCAACACGTAAGTATGGGAGTGCAAATAGCATAGGGTTGACCTTCCAGACCGAGTGATTAGCAAAATCGGTTCTGATGGTAGGAATCGGAAATGACCAACTAAGGCATCTGATAGTACAATCAGAAAAAGATCCTTTAGATAGGATTATTGGTAGGGTTCTCGAGATAGAGAAAACAGAGAATGAGATGAGGAGCGAGAGTCGATGGTATAGTGAGGAAATACCAACGAGGTATCATGCCCAGTGACCTTCACCTGAAAGGAACGACACATACCATGCCCCTATCTCACCAAATAGGCAGCCAATTTTACATAATAATCCATTCTACTATTGGGAGGATGAACAAGATCCCCTAGAGGAAACAAATAGGGTTTTAGATATGACCTACGAGGATAATCGACCAAACCCCCAGGAATCGAGGCAAAGGCAGAATAGGCCTATAAACGATGCGTCTCGGGTAGTAGGGACACAGAATAGGAACTCTAACACTAGATTCCCAGAATGATCTTACCCCGTTACACGCCCACAACCTGGGAAACCCCCGTTTAGGTCGGAAACACCACCACACACTTCTAGAAGACCAACAAAGGCTAAACCAAAGCAGCCCGAGGTACCACGACACCTTCAAAGAGGCGGAGGTGATTATCATAGTGACTCCTCTAGTCAAGGTAGGGACAAGCGTACGCCAAACACATAGGTTACACGGCTGGAATTCCCCAACCCGACCGAATTAAAGCCACCAACGAAAGGAAACTGTCCTCAACCACCAACAAAAGTTCCAATAGTCCAGCTCCCATTAGACATCAGATGTAGAAGCACTACACGTTTAATAGTGGACACAGGTGCGGAAATCAGCCTTCTTAAGCTGAAGGCACTCCAAAATGGAACAGCACTGGATACCAAAAAGGCCACTACTCTACAAACGCTTTTTGGAAAGGGAAAGTCTAGGGGCTTTTGTAATTGGAATATTCAAACTGCCCCAACCAATCTCCTGTAACTTTCAGGTAATGGACTCCCTACCGGGATTGTCAACAGATGGGTTGTTAGGGAACGACTTCCTGTCTAGGAATTGTAAAGTCAACGGACCCACCCAGTACCTCAAAGAGTGCAAAAATCCGGGTACCCGAGTACCCAAGTAAGAATTTGTTGGCGAAATTCCACTTTATCTTGAAATAATAGATGCATTGCTGTTTGTTGCGTCGTTGTCAGTGGCTGTAGGCGTGAGTGGTGTTTGTAGGTTGTATTTCTAGGCCTGTGACATGCGCGACGTACCGGCGATAGTGTCATGATGCCGAGGAAACGGCGGAGCTTTGTTGAAGTGGTTGGTTTGGGGAAGGTCCTGAATGCGTCCACTTTTGCAGACGGTGCTTGGAAACCCTCATTCGAGATTTGGTAGCGCAAGTAGGTTACCTGGGGCTGGCCGATGGCACACTTTTCGGCGTTGATGCGTAGACCGGCTCCTCGGAGGGTGGTTAGCAGTTCGCACAGGTGTTCGAGGTGTTGGTCTTGTCCGCCCGACACGACGAGGATGTCGTCGATGTATGATCTGACGAACGGGAGTTTGCAGAGAGCGTGATTGAGGGCCCGCTGCATTGACTGTGGTGCGTTCCTCGAAGTTCACCGTCGAGAAGGGTGTTCCGCGGCTCTCCCAGAGAAAGTCTTCGATGACTGGGAGCGAGTAGCCTCCGTTACCTGCACCCGGGGTGGGCGAGTTAGTTTCCCGGTCTCGGGAATGCGCAGGGTGGCCTACTGGTGGGCGCGTCGTCGCCGAATTCCCGATGGTACCAGCATCATTGCGCCTGAGTTCCGGTGTTATAATTTGTGTGTGTCCTATGTACTGGTCTTGGTCTCGGGTGACTTTGCTGTTGTCGCTTGCTGGGGTTGGCTTGATTGGTTGGCTGACGATTGGGGCTTAGTTGTGTGATGGCTGTTTCCAAAGCGTCGATCCGCTGGGCGATGATGCCCTCCAGGGGATTGCAGACGCGGAGATTAGGTCTTCTGTGGTCTGGGGCTTGAAGACCCGCAGGGTGTTTTGGGCGTTTTGGGCGTTTTGGGGTAGAAGCGAACTCCATTTCACCAACAGCGCCCCTTCGTCGATCCGTGTTCCGGCGAGAGCCTTCATTTTTCGCCACGGTTGGGAAGATTTCAGGTCGCCGAGTTAGAGCTCTGTGAGCACTGTGTGGACACTCTTCTCTTCGGAGTCCGTTGTGCGACGTAGAGTGCTTTCCTTAAGCATTCTGTATTTGTCCGTTGCTGGTGGGCTGGTTAAGACGGCGGCCAGCTCATCGATTGTGTTGGTGTCGAGAGCGCTTTTGGCCGTCGTCAACGATGTCGTTCATTGCAAGCATTTCCTTGGCTTGAATGAACCACGCGTGTTAAGTGTATCAGTGATGACATAGATAAAGTTGTTGTACATGAGGTCATTGATGCACTTAAACCAAAAAACGCCAACAGATTCTGAACCCGTATAACCCCCGAAAGAAAAAGGAACACTCGCGGAAACATAACTCGCGTGGGGGTGGTTTCGTCAGAACGGTATTAATTGTACCTTTGGCATCGTGTTGGTCGGATCTTAGGCAGTAGTGTCTCGGGGGATGTGGGTTTCGATGCCGCGGTCTGGTGAGGGCGGCGAGTCCTTCGTTGTTTTGTCACTCCCGGCGCCTTTGAGCTTTTATCCTCGAAGCTCCGTAATGGCGTGTTCGTGTGTTTTTTTTCTTCTTCCTTTTTGGGGTCATCACTTTGGGGATTGTCTTTCCCAATTCGCAGCCGATGTCAAGCTGTCTCCTCCATAGGCTGCGGCAAATGTTGGAGTCTTCGACATTAGCCTCCGCCACGACCGGACGTGTGCATCAATTAGCAGACTCCAGCATTTGCCGCAGCCTACGGAGGAGACACCTGGACATCGGCTGCGAATTGGAGAAGATAATCCCCAAATATATATCTTATATTTGCATAATAATATCGGCAGTTGATGGGAGCAGTGTTGTATTTCAAAGTTACCGCGCGCGAAATTCAAAAAGTCACTGAATTATCAAACTGCCCTCGTAACTTGAAATTGTTAGTAATCTATTTGTCGGGTGAGAATTAACAAAAGTATATGTCTGAAAAGCTAGAGTAGTGACATAATAATTTAATGATATTTGTATTTATTAAATAAAAAATTGGCACGTGTTAAGAGTTTCCAATATTATGCAAGTATTGATTATAATCCATTTGTCGCGTGCGTGATACATAACATGATCCAATAGTATATGTCTACAAAATTATATGTATCTTTTATTTCAAGTCAAATAATTAGAAATAATACAAATCCGGCATTTGAAAGCGTACGCGCAATTACAAATATGTTGCAATTATAATAAAAATAATCTGTAAGCATATGCTTGCTGAATGTAGCAGATTCCATAGGGAGTGGACCAAATTAGCAAAAGAAATCCACGGTGCAATCAATGCAGAGGGCATAAGAAAACTAATATCGGTTCGTACCAACTGACGGCAGTGGATTAGTCCATGGTTCAATGATGTGGTGCGGAAGTTTGAAGACAACAAAAAGAGCGTCGTACAATTTGGGGCATTACCAGACAGATGAAGTGAATTGGACATGCAAATGGACGTTTGTAATGCTATTAATAAATGTTTAGAGCGTACGTATTATATAGTATATATGGAAGAAAAAAAGCAAAACAGGAGTTACCTTGCTTAATATTGTGACGCATATGACAATCAATACTAGAATACTTTAGAAAGTCTGAAACAAAGTACTAGAGTATTCTAGAACGTACTAGAAAACTGGAAACTATGAGCAATAGAAAACTCGAGGCTATGGAACGGACGGAAACGAAACACCGAATCAGAATGGGGAAAAACGTGATAAATACGTCGCACGCAGATCAGAAAGGGAGTAAGAAGTAAGAAGTAAGCTGAGAAAGACGCGATCAGTACGGAAGCGATAAGTCAAGAAATCGTGGTGTTACATCAATTCAAAATCGATTTAAGGGCTCTTATTTATTAAAAATAATTAATCCAGCGAACCCTAAGCTCGCTACAATTGGTGTCAGAAGTGGGATTATCTATTGGTGAAGTAAATAAGTCTGTGAAAGTGTTTTGTGACTATGTCAGATAGACATTTGGAGGATCTTCGCGTTCCTGAGTTGAAAAAGGAACTTGGGGACCGGAATCTGGATAGCAGAGGATAGAAGCAAATTCTTCGACAGCGTCTGCAAGCAGCAACGGAGGAAGAGGGTATTGATGTCAACACCTATGTTTTTACGATTGGGCCAGACTGTCCGGGTGGAGAAGAAACAGCGATTCAAAATGGTGCCAATGTAACGCAGAAGAGTTCGCCACAGTTGGACATTCCGGAGATGCTCAGGATGATGATGATAAAATTGGACGCGCAAGCTACAGATGTTAATGCAAAGTTGGATACCCAAAATTCAAAATTCGAACCACAAGGTGCAGATCTGAATGCAAAATTGGATGCCCAAACGCAGTGGATGAAATGTAATTTTCAACACTTTAAGGAAGAAATTCAGTCAAAAATTCGGAATGAAGTAGAAAATCTGGACCTAAAAATCACCGCTGAAATAATGCGAATCAAAAGGAGACTTGAGTGTGTTGAGAGAAATAAGGCATCGCCTAGCAATCAACATGACTACAAAGATACAAGGATGCAATCGCCAACTTTCGATGGAACGGGACCCTTCTCCGTATTTATACGTCAGTTTGACGCCGCGGCCAATTATAATAAGTGGTCGGATGAGCAAAAGTCAACATCACTAATCTTGTCACTCCGCGGGGCGGCTGCAGAATTGCTATAAACTATACCAGCAGAGAAGCAAACAGATTTCCAAGCGGTAAGGGACGGCCTTGAAGCTAGGTATGCAGACAACTACATGCAGCAGGTCTACCGCATGCAACTGCGGAGCAGAACACAGAAACCTGGAGAAAATCTTCAACAGTTGCAGGCAGATATTGAGCGATGGGCAAACTTGTCTTATTCAAATATGACTAAGGAATTTCTGAACGAGGTAACAATGGATGCATTTATAAATGCACTCCAAGATCGGGACTTGCAACAAGCCGTTCGTTTGGCAAGAAAGAAGACAACTAATGAAATACTGGCGTTCGCATTGGCGTATGAATCTGCTAAACTGACTACCAGGAGTACATATAGAGTCCGAGAAATGTCCGCCCAGGAATGTTCCTGCCAAAGAATCGGCCATGTACAACGGATAACCCCGAGACCTCTTATGAAGTGTTGGACATGCGGTGAAGTCGGCCACATCTCTGTTGACTGTAAGAAACGTCGACGAATGAATGAAACATCAATTGAGAATTGTTGTTCATGTGTTAATCATAAGAGGAGACTATCAACGGCCATCCGGAAGGACAAATAGCTCGGGAAACTTGTAAGGGCAGACTTTATGGGGCGAAAGTCGCCTGGTGAAATGTACAGCCCCAGCATCGTAACTGTATCACAACTCCAACGGGATAACCAAAGTTTGGTTATAACTACGATTGTTAATGCAAGGACAACAACAGCGACAATCGACACTGGAGCAACGAGATCCATAATTCGGCCGGATGTCGTGTGCAAAATAGCCCTTAATAAAAAATAAAAGATACGCTTTGAAGACTGCCACAGGAGAATGTTCTACAGTCTACGGAGAAGTGGAGAGCATAATAGTGCTGAGCAATATTTCCATATCCCACCAATTTTTGTTTGCCGATATTACGGACGAATGTATTCTTGGAATGGATTTCATGAAGGAGCATCAAGTTGTTCTAGATATCGGGCAAAGAACACTTCGAATTGGTAACTTGGAGGTTGCTATTACACTGCAGGACGAACAATTGCGAAGACTGAAATGTTATGTGCGTAAGGAGGATGAGATCCCAGCTCGTTCAGACTCGGTAATTTGGACCAGTCTCGAGAGTGATCCCGGTGACAATCGATTTTACATCACCGAAGCTGTACAAAATCAGCGTAAGGGGAACATCCTTGTTGGGAAAGCCCTTATCGATGCGAAGAAGCACATCGTACCCGTCAGAGTACTAAATGCGTCCAAGGAGCCGATCGCAATAAGAAAAGGAGAGGTAATCGCAGAATGTGCACCCGTGTTAATGATAAGCTCAATTCAGACAAGGGGAGAGGACCATTCAATTCAACAGCCCTCTCGTACATCCTCTGTGTTTAATAGGTTGATGTCCCAGAAAATCAGATTAACAGATAGAGAAAAGGCAAGCGTTAAATCACTCCTGAACGATTTTTCTGATATTTTTGTGACAGGAAATGATAAATTTGGACGCACCGGTATAGTTAAACATCGCATTGACACGGGTGAGTCAAGACCTATAAGACAGCCACCTCGTCGACTACCGTTGGCCAAACAATCAGAAGTAGGCAACATGATTCGAGAGATGGAAGAGCAAGGAGTCATCGAGAAATCATCGAGCCCATTGGCTTCGCCGGTAGTGCTCGTTAAGAAGAAGGATGGGACAACTCGAATTTGCGTCGACTACCGCCGGTTAAACGACGTCACGAAGAAAGACAATTGCCCACTTCTTCGAATCGACGACATACTAGATACCCTTTCTGGAGTTCAGTGGTTTTCAACATTGGACCTAAAAAGCGGTTACTGGCAAGTGGAAGTGATGGAGGAGGACAAGGAGAAGACAGCGTTTACTACCGGAAACGGACTTTATCAATTCAACGTGATGCATTTTGGATTGTGTAATGCTCCAGCAACATTTGAACGATTAATGGAAAGTGTTCTACGCGGACTTACATGGAAGACGTGTCTTGTGTACTTGGACGATATCATCGTTGTCGGAAGGAATTTACCAGAACACATCAATAATCTGCGCTCCGTCTTCGAACGACTAAGACAGGCCAACTTAAAACTCAACTCGAAGAAATGTGAACTCTTCCAAAGGAGAGTAAAATTCCTGGGACACATTGTTTCATCTGCAGGAGTCTAAACGGATCCTGATAAGATAGCAGCTGTCCAAGAGTGGCCTACTCCAGAAGATAAGCAACAGTTAAGAAGCTTTATGGGACTAGCCACATATTACCGACGGTTTGTTAAAGGTTTCGCTAACGTGGCTAAAACCCTACACGAACTAACGGGTAAAGACAAAAAATTCAATTGGACAGACAAGTGTGAGGTAGCATTCAGCACATTGAAGGCCGAGTTATGTAAGACTGCAACATTGGCATTCCCAAGTTCGGATCGCCCATTTATATTGGATACTGATGGAAGTAACACAGGAATCGGAGCAGTGATGTCACAAGAAGTCGATGGTAAAGAGAGAGTTGTCGCACATTATAGTCGAGTTCTATCTAAGCCAGAGAGAAATTACTGCGCAATAAGAAGGGAACTGCTGGCTGCCGTAGAAGCCGTTAAGAATTTCCATTAGTACCTCTACGGACGTCGATTCCACCTTCGGGCGGATCATGCCGCCCTGAAATGGTTTTTAAATTTTAAGAATCCGGAAGAACAAATAGCTCGATGGATCGAACGACTTCACACGGGCGATTTCGAAATTTCCCACCGTCAAGGAAAGGTGCATAATAACGCTGATGCTCAATCAAGAAGACCATGTAAGCCAGATTGTAAATATTGTCATAGAGCGGAAGAGAAAGAAGAGGCGTACGACCTGCGAAATGTACAAGTAGAAGTACTAGATGGGTGGACGAGTGATGCTATACGCGCAGCTCAACTTCAGGATGAAGATATGTCGCTAATAATGGAACACAAAGAAAAGAACGAGCGGCCAACTTGGAACAATATTTCACAATGGAATTCCTTGCTGGTGGAAGATGGAATTCTAAAGCGTAACTGGGAAGCCGCGGACGGAAAATCCCATCGAATGCAGATTCTAGTCCCACCATCAAAAGTGAAGGATGTACTAACAGAAATGCACGACGGGGCCCGGCGGACATCTGGGAGTTAATAAGACACTTTCAAAATTACGATCTCGATTCTATTGGCTTCACATGAGAGATGACGTCGAGTCTTGGTGTAGAAAATGCATTACTTGCACTGCGACCAAAGGACCAACTGCAAAACCAAGGACCGATATGAAGCAGTACAACGTGGGTGCCCCTTTCGAGCGAATTGCGATTGATATCTCAGGACCATTCCCAAAAACAAACGACAACAACAAACACATATTGGTTATCATGGATTACTTCAGCAAGCGGGTGGAAGTCCTTCCAATTCCAAACCAAGAAGCAATAACCATCATTGAGCAGCTTATCAATAATTGGATCAGCAGATATGGAGTTTCCTGTGAGCTTCATTCCGATCACGGTCGAAACTTCAAATCACAGATATTTTAAGGCATCTGTGCGGCACTGGGCGTAAGGAAAACCAGGACCACACCTTTACATCCGCAGTCAGACGGAATGGTCGAAAGGTTCAACCGAACAATGAAAGAGTATTTATCGAAGGTCGTTAGCGATCACCAACGGGATTGGGACAAATATGTACAAACCTTTCTCATGAGTTATAGATCGGATAATCACGAGACGACAGGCCATTCTCCAGCAAGAATTATATTTGGACGAGAGACACGATTACCAGCCGATCTGCGATTCGGAATACCTCCAGACGCCATAGATAAGACCAAAGACTACGTAGCCGAATGGAGAAATCGCCTCGATGAGATTCATCATTTGGTTCGAAAGCAAATCAAGGTATCCAGTGACAGGATGAAAACAAGGTACGACGTTCGAGCCAACGCATCCGGATTTGATGCAGGCGATAACGTGTGGCTTTATAACCCTCATCGGCAAAAAGGAAGGTATCAAGTGACAGGATGAAAAAAAGGTACGACGTTCGAGCCAACGCATCCGGATTTAATGCAGGCGATAAGGTATGGCTTTATAAACCTCATCAACAAAAAGGAAGGTCTCCAAAGTTGCAGCAACATTGGGAAGGACCGTATAAAATTCTCACAAGAATTAACGACATTGTCTATAGGATTCAGCGAAGACCGAACGCCAAGATGAACGTGGTACATCGTGACCGACTGGCGACTTTTTGTTAACCCAGGAGACCAGTGAACTTAGTTCGGGACGAACTAATCTGGGCGGAGGGTAGTGTGACGCATATGACAACCAGTACTAGAATATTCTAGAAAGTACTGGAAAACTAGAGACTATGAGCAATAGAAAATTCGATGCTATGGAACGGACGGAAATAAAACACCGAATCAGAATGAGGAAATACGTGATAAATACGTCGCACGCAGATCAGAAAGGGAGTAAGAAGTAAGAATTAAGCTGAAAAAGACGCGATAAGTACGGAAGCGATAAGTCAAGAAATCGTTAAGTGTACGGTAAAAGTAACGGTTGTTATTAACGGGCTAATAAAGTGTTACATTAATTCAAAATCGATTTAACGGCTCTTATTTATTAAAAATAATTAATCCAGCGAACCCTAAGCTCGCTACAATTGGTGTCAGAAGTGGGATTAATTATTGGTGAACGAAATAAGTATGTGAAAGTGTTTTGTGACGATGTCAGATCGACGTTTGGAGGATCAGTCAAGTAAGTTGTTATTAACAGACTAATAAAGTGTTTGCAAAGAGAATCGATTTAACGGCTCTTATTCATTAAAAATAATTAATCCAGCGAACCCTAAGCGCGCTACAATATAATCAGAATTCGCTCGCGATTACACACAAATTTGCTGTCTAATCTTGTAGAAATGCGAGCACTGACCGCTGGTTCAAGACTATCAAAAAAAAAACGAACACTTTTCATTCAACAGCTAGTGAGCATCACAAAATTCCATTCTACGAAAACCACCATCACGAAGTAGAAAGACAAGGCTTTCCTTTTACCTAAACTCCCAGACAAAGGTAAAAATAATTGATGTTGTCTGCGTAACTTGTCGACTGAAAATCATATCCGATATGAACTCAAAAACATCGAAGTACAAAATTAAATACAAGAATAGTTCTTTTTTATTTCAAAATAAAATCCTCCTCGAAGTGTTAATCGAAAACAAAAACAAAATATATAAATTAAAACGCACTCTACAAATTTAGAAGTCATTTACTCTATACAAATAAAACGGTAAAAACGAGTTGAACTTGAACTAAAAATAATAATGACTTTGCTCCTAAGTGTTGTTTAAAAGATAATGTTACCATGTTAATAACTCTTTCCTTTAAGAACATATTGTTTCCACTTCTCTACGTTTTCTTATTCAATTTATTTGTATATACCTATTTGTGTTGAATTTAAATATAAAAAGCGACGCATTTACAAAGGAAATTCATATTCTTTTTTTTTTTGTTTTTTTCTTGTAACAAATTCAATATTATAGAGATTCATTCCATACTTGTTTTATGTTAAATTAGATTTTCAATAAGATTGATAATTTTTTACTTTTAACTCGTCTTCGATAAACTTTTATTATTATAATTTTTTTTTGTAATGTGTAAAGCAATTTGTGTCAGCAAAAAATTTACAAAAATATTCTTTTTTTTTAAATTTGTAATTCGAGTATAGTTTATTTTCCTCATTACTATTTATTTGTTTAAATTATTTTACTTCATTTTTATATCTATATATAGTTAATGTATCTTATATTGCATATTTATAAATGAATACATCATAAAGTAAATTGTTTCACGGATAAAAATTAACAAAATGGTTTCTCAACACTTTGTTTCCCTAGACACGTCACTCCCTCCTCTGGTTGTTCTTGGCTCACACTCATTTGCAATGAGTAGCAGATGTGACCTTGCACAGTGTATTATTAATTATCTTTATTTTATATTTATACAGTAAAACGTTTGCAAAGTATGATCCCATTATTTGAGAAATCTTTCAATAAATCTAATTAAAATGTAATAATAATAAAAACAAAAAATAGAAAAGGGGTCTAACTTAAAGAGATATTTCTTATTGCTTAAAATTAGTTATAAATAAAAATATATAATTTAAGTGATACGCTTGTTGGTAGTTGAAGATCGATGGCCATTTCATGAAGACATTTTTTTTTAAATTCAGAATATTTCTTAAGATGTAATTGGTTTAGAGTGACTCAATTGGATAAAATTGGTTGTTGTGTAATTTCTTTTCCTAATAAAGTCATGGTAATTAGTTGGATGTGGTAAATTAATTAACGCTTTTGCGTTCTACTACTCTCGATCATTATATTTACACTTACGTACCATTAGCTTTAGGCAATGGCCGTACTAGATACAGTTTTTCCCCTTGTTTGTTTGTGTAAATGGGTGCTCTTTGGTAATGATCTACTAATTGGTCCAAAGTATGAAATTTGCGCTGACCGATGCAGTACATATTGTTTTCAACATGAACACGGAAATGCTTATTGCGACCCGGTGCTTTTAGGGAGACGGAATAGTCACCCATCTAAAATAGATTTTAAATATATTTATTATTAAGCAAGTTTTTAAAGTTAACTAATTATTCGCTTACGTTAGTTTCGCTATCACGTATAAGGAAATCGCCGTCGTGACCATGCTGATTAAGCACAGTATCACATTGACTGCGCGTTATAGCGCCATAATACCAAGATTTACCAGCTAGATTAGGCCGCTCCATTGGTGGCATTGGTGGTGAAGACTGTGGTGGAATATTGTTTGGCATTCCATCATTCCGTCGATCGATAGAATCTCCACCACTACTTCCTCCAGCACCATTGTTACCTCGATATGGTGTAGCTAAGTAGTCATTTAATTCTTGTAGGTAATTGCGTGGAACTAAACCAACTTGACCCGCTGTATTACGGGCCTTATACCAATCAGGATCTGAAGATGGCCGATCGACTATCTCTAAGCGGTCCCCTTTTTCAAATGATAACTCTTGGTCGCTATTCGATGAGAAACTATACAAAGCAACCTAGTGGATATAATGGTGTAAGATTAATTATTTAAACATAAATTGAAAAGAAAGCAATAATATAAATGTTTATTAAAAGACACGTCAAAACATCAAGAATCTATTAAAAAAATTGCGGTTGTTTAAAACTTATAGGTAATGGGGTTGGAGCTCTAGGAACCAATGGATGACAAATACACCATTAGCTCTTACGTTTCAATTGCAAAAAAAAGGTAGAAACTACTGACTTTACATGCCGGATAAGCCGTTTGTGGCTTGGCAATTCAACTGAAACACATTTTGCCAGAACGGTGGGGGGGGGGGGGGGGGGGGGGGGGGGGGGTGGTACTCTGACGGTTCTACTGACGCCACTGCTACCTTTTCCACTTACCTCCAAATCTTCCTGCCCTAAAGCTCTAGAGACCTCATTGTTTTTCGCTTATGCAAGCGCATTAACGCCCTCAAGCATTCTTCCACCGACGCCATAGTTCTTCGATTATGCAATCGCATCCAACACCGCAAGCATTTTTCTCACCAAGGACATTCACGCGTTCAATGCGTAATATCGTTTTTCCTGGAAAAATTCGGTACACCAGTAGCGCATACATCAATGCATCTCAGCATTGCTCTAAAGAAAACATTTTGGTTGCCATACTAGATAACCGAAATGAACAATGAAACAATCAGCGGAACCCCTGGTGCCTGCGTTGTCTTCCCACACGTGCGCGACAGATTTTCATGTTATACCCGTACCCAGGGCGGCTTTTATGCAACCTTCAAAGCACCAGCGCAACTCGCGCCTAGCTGCCAAGAGCCGAATTCATTGAGTAAATACTCACACTGGAATTCGACCCGTGACTCCCTATGAATGCAATACGCAATTGACATGGATGTAAACACAACCATCATTGTGTAATCATTCCAAACGCATCCTAATCCCCGATATTTGAACAGCTGCACATATTTCTCCTAAAAGACGTTCTATCTTGTGAATGTGCATTCCCACGGTTCGTGCACCCATGAGCTCGCATCACGAGCAAACAAAGTGATCCGCGCGCAAATGGACACACCCTCGGTAGGATCTATGTACTAGAGATCCACTCCTATTGGTCGAGCCAGCAGGAAAATTCCATTGTCTTTTTCATCACACTACCATACTCACCCCAAACGAGGGTTGTATCATTGAGTCGTAATACATCCACAGCCGGAGTCGGCCGGGTCGTAACCTTCCACCGTACCTCGTACTGGTACGGTGGTACACAAAAAGTCGCGTCTCAACCGCCAATTAAAAAGTCGAGCTTCATCCCCCATTTCGAGTTTAGTCTCTGCGCGTGTGAAAAAGATTCGCCGTCATTGTTTAATCAGTTATCCCACATAATCCAACGTTAACCTTGTAAATTATAGTTAGTACTAAGAAGAACAAAGGATTTAACACAATGTGAATGTACCTCAAATCAATAAAGTGAACTAAGAAAATAAATAAGTGATTTGTTGTTTCTCTTAATCCACTCGTGACGTTCGGTTAACGAATAAATTCCATCAGGATCTGCTATACAAAAGTGTACGTGTTTACAACTGCAGAGTTACTTTGGGAGCTGTTTCAGGTGTCATCGTTCGGTGTGAACAATTAACTTGGTGCTCTTTTGTTGCTGTGATAAAAGGTGGAACAATCGATGATTCACGGTGAACAATTTGTGGGGACGTGGTAGAACCCAGCGCCCATGTCGGTGCCACGACTTCGCCCCCCACAACGTGACCTGGATTTCGGCACGGATCTAGTGGGGCACCTTCTACAAGGGTATAACACCTGTAGTGGTTGCTTTCGCGTATCTATAGCTGGTCGCGGCTTGCATCCTTTCCCGAGGTGGTATTGGTTTTCTGTGTAGGGCCATTTCATTGGAGCGGGAATTTCGCGTTGATTTGTGTAACATTCGCGGCTTGAGATGGAATTTCTCTTCTGTGTCTGCCGCGTTTCTAACTAGAAACCCACATTTAAATATCCTTGCAGTTCGCGAAACCCAGGTAATTACTGATACAGATATTTCCGATTTTAATCTACCTGGATATAACTTAGTGCCTCTGTTCTTTCCACAACGCGGTATAGCCACATGCATACGAAATGATATTGCTTATCAGCTTCTGCCACAATATGGGCTCTGCTCCAATCCAGAATTTAATTTCTCGTGGCTAAAACTCCATGTTCGTAAGCATATAATACATTACTGCTTTCTTTGCAGAAGCCCAAACTTGGATAGAAACGCATTCTTTAACGAATTTGATGCTCTGTCTGATTCTATCGATAGGATCCTGACCCTATATCCACACACCGACATCGTTATTGCGGGTGATTTTAATGTACATGACTGTCAGCGGCTTCGTCACTCCGGACACACAACATCTGAAACTCAATATGTCCAGCTCTTTGCTGATTCAAATAGTTTAACCCAACTCGTCAATGAGCCAGTACGGGTACCAGACATAGATGGTCATTTCGTCAACACACTGGACCTGTTTCTCACCTCCCACCCGAACAACTACACAATCGAAGTTTCTTCGCCCTTGGGCACTTCAGACCACTGTGTCGTGTCAGTTAAGTTTGCTCTAACCAACAGTAACGTTAATGAGAAAGTTTCCAAAAGAACAGTATGGGTCTACGAGAAAGCCAAATGGGAAGGTCTTTCTGCGAGGTTAAATTGGTCGTTATTCTTCCTCTATAACGATGTTGACCCTATAGCGGATACATTGGCAGACACGATTCTACTTGGAATACGAACCTTTATTCCACACAGAGTAAAGAGTATCAAACCCAAGGGAAATATGTGGCTCGATTCCGGGTGCAGAGAAGCCATTAATGCTAAAGAGTTGAACTTCCGGTTTTATAAATCAAACAATACTGAGGAAAACCGGAAAAGATTTAAGAGAGCTAGGAATGATTGCAATGCGTATATTCAACGCGCAAAGTTCTTGCATGACCAGAGAGTGAGACGAAAAAGATTACACTCTCCCACAGGTAGTAGAAGCTTCTGGGCATTCGTGAAAAAACATTCAACTCAGCCTCTTCAACCATTCCATCGTTTATAGTCGATCACAGACCAGACACCACTGCAATAGAAAAGGCAAATCTGCTTGCTGCACATTTTACAGCGAACTCAACGCTGCCTGATGCTGTGGGGGTTCTCTATATTACATGGAGGACCAACCCACAATTCCAACCAATTTTGACCGGTAACAGCGCGCCACCATAATCCAAATCTGCAATAGCACACATTCGCAAACATGTAAAGAACACACTTCCCATCTGCAACAGCACCCATTCCCAAATCTGCAATCGCATACACCCCCAAACTTGCAAAGAATCCATTTCCCAATCTGTAATAAAATGCATTTTGAAAACTTTTTTTTTTTTTTTTTTTTTTTTTTTATTAGACTTCTCTCGGGAGAGGCGAACCTATAGCGTCGAGTGGGCGCCCCGAGATGCCATCAAATAACTGTTGCAGTTGTTTTTGAACAGTTGCAGGTTGTAACGCTCCGGGAACACTCGCGTGGGAAGGGAGTTCCACAGCTTCCCCGCTCTGTAACGGAACGAGTTCTGATACAGGGATGTTCGCGCTGTCGGGAGATGAACCACAAACGGGTGCGATCCGTCGGATTGTCTTGTGGAGCGCATATAAACCGAATTGCGTGGAACAATGCCAAGAATCTCCGAAGAACAGCACCCGTGATAATATCTGTAGAACAGACAGAGGTCGGCCACGCGCCTTCGATGTGATAGCGACTGTAGTCCCGACGTCAGCGCCGAGTCCCCGATCAGGCGGATCGCTCGTCTTTGTACGCTCTCAAGTAGGTCGAGGGTATGTTTAGAATATAAACATCTCCCCCACCTACATCAAACCGCATACATTTTTCCCAAAAACCACTTCGGTTAATTTCCTACTTGAACTATATTTCTCGCTTGCAACCAAGCAGCATTAATTTCCCCCGAAAACCATTCCGGCACACTTCCTACTTAAACCAGTTCCCTCGCTTGCAACCAAGCAACAGTTAGTTCCTACTATGGTCTATCAAGGCTCTTAAATCCCGAAATTTATCCAGAACATCCAAGCTACTACTGTACAAGACCATGGTCTTACCAGTACTCATGTATAGATCCGAGACCTGGGTGCTTAATAAAAGGCACTCTGAACTCTTAGCAGCGTTTGAGAGAAAGGTCTTAAGGAGAATTGTTGGCCCCGTATGTGAGGGAGGACGATTCCGGAGACGCTACAACCATGAGTTGTACGCAATCTACCTTGAAGCTCATATTGTAAGAAAAATCAAGCTCGGTAGACTCCGGTGGGCGGGACACCTAGCTCGAATGAGCGAAGAAGAGCCTGCCCGGAAAGTCCTTTGTGGCAGGATATATGGAAGGAGACAGCGCGGCAGACCCTGTCTGCGATGGAGGGATGGCGTAGACCAGGACGCCCAGAGCCTGGGAGTGCTAAACTGGATGACATCGGCTCGAAATCGGAACCGGTGGAGAGATTTGTTAAATAAGGCCAAGACCGGATCCCGGTTGTAGTGCCGATGATGATGATGATGATGATGAACAAAATCCGTAGCTGAATAAAATCCGTAGTTGATTAAAAAGAAAAACCTAAAAAAATATTATTATGAAGAAATGGCATACAAAGTAGAAGCAGACTACCACGTGTCCGATTCTATTCTTCGATGCTAGATGATGTCATGATTCCCATTTTTGATGGATTCGAATATGTAAGTTGGAAAAGGAGAATACTAAAATTATTGGAGTTCAAAGAGTGTAAGGAGCAGACAACACGACCAAGATCAGAAACAGACAATGAAGCGGCATGGAGTAAGGACAACATAAAGACTACGAATTATGGTCATTTCCCAAATAGATGGAAGTCAGCGAACATTCAGCCAATTCCAAAAAAAAGGTGATAAATCGTTCCTCTCTTCTTATCGACCCATAGCACTAACTTCTATTCTCTCGAAGGTAATGGAATCACTTATCAACAGTCAACTTTCGAAATATCTGGAATCAAATGATCTCCTTAATGAACCCCAATATGGCTTTCATAGCAACAGGTCCATAGCAGATTTGATGGCGTACCTTACCGAAAAGTGGAGCCATTCCAACCACTACCTCGGTGAAAGCAAGGTAGTCGCATTGGATATTTCGAAAGCCTTCGACAGAGTTTGGCATCCGGCCCTTTTGCCAAAATTACATTCCTATGGAGTGGACCATTCCGTGATACCATAGATAAGAGACTATCTATTTTTCTGGCCGCTCAATTCAAGTGGTTCTTGACGGTGTCAAATCTGTCTCCCATCAAATTAATGCAGCTGTTCCCCAGGGTTCGGTACTCTCATCCACTCTCTTTCTTATCTTTATTAATTATTTCTTGTCAATTACGCAAAATCCAATTCAATCGTTTGCTGCTGATATTATAGTACAATGAGTTTCTCATACACATACGAACATTCCCGACCGAACTCTTCAAATGTTATTACCAAACAGCTAGTTACGTTTGATACATTGAATTCCGACCTCAATAAGATATATCAATGAGGATTATCTAACCGAGTAGAATTCAATGCTTTAAAAACTCCGTGCTGCTTCTTGTCACCAAAGGCGAACCCCAAAGTAAAGATACTGTCGATGAACGGCACTTCCAACGACAAAGTAAAGGTACTATCAATCCTCGGCACTCGAAATAATTCGACCCTCATTTGGAGCTACCACAGATTTGAAGCTGCGAGAAGTGTAGCCAAATGTATGAGGTTCCTTAAGAGATGCAAAGGATACTTCACTCTATCCAACCCATTCGTCTCAAAATGGAGTTCAACTCCCATCCAACGGGTGTATCCAATGCCGCGTATACGTGCTCGACAGGATGCAAAAATGAGCAGTGAAACTTATTGGGGATCCAGCCGGAAGTCGTTTAATTCCGTCGTTAGAACATAGGCGCAACGTATCATGCCTATCTCTTTTCTATAGGTATTACCACGGTCGTTGCTCAACTGAAGTTGCTGAATGTGTTCCGCCTCTTCAGACATTTTCCCAAAATAACCGTCAATCTGTGAATGCGCATCAGTTCACGTTGAAAGTCAACCTCAGGCGCTCAAATATACATAGAGAGTCATTCTTTAGCCGAACTACACCAATGTGGACTGTTCTATCTGATCATGTGTTTTCTATTCGTTGTAATGTCCAGGCATTCAAGACCAATATACATCGATACCTCCTTTCCTTATCCAATTCCTCTTCATCCGCTCGAACTGCGCTCTGACATTTAAGGGTACCTTAAAATCCCCTTTTTGTGTGCGCGTTAGTGTAAAAAAAAAGCCGACTAGTCTTAATGGTCATGAAAGGGTTACTTCTAGTCACCAAATCGGGAACGCATACAACACTTTAGAAATTAGTACATGTAGATGTAAATGGACTTTCGCAAGTTTCGTTAGTTGAAAAAAAAAACGTCAGAAAACTCAATTGAGCAGGATTTGAAATTAATTTCAAGAAGTAAAATTACGTTTTCGCACTCTTATGCGTATTTAAAATTAAAACAGTACTTTCATGTACTATACGAGGGTTGCCTCTTATGTTTCGGGATTTGGCAACCCTAGTGTTGCAATCCGGCAATTGACAGCTCTGTCGTAAAGTTGGACATTTTTGAGGTTATACGCACTCAGAGCGTTTTGACATACGAGCGCTATTTGTGTTGTTTACAGTAACTTAAAAGATTCATCTCGGCCCAAAAATGGAATTAAATCGTCAACATTTTCGTGCGATTATTTTTTACAACTTTCGGCGTGGATTAACTCAGCAACAGTGCATGGATGAACTTAATTCAATTTTTGGTGATGAAGCTCCATCAAGGACCAGTGTTTATCGACGGTATGGTGAATTCAATCGTGGTCGTAGTTCACTCCAAGATGAATTTCGTGAAAGTCGTCCAATATCAGTTATTGTTCCGAAAACCATTGATGCTGTGCGCGAACTGATATTGGAAGATCGTCATGTGACCTATCGTGAGATTGAGACAACCTTAGGCGTTAGTGGGACCAGCATACATTCAATATTGCATAAACATTTGACTGTCAAAAAAATTTGTTCGCGTTGGATCCCACACAATTTGTCAATTGCCAAAAAAAGGCTCGTGTCAATTGGTCGAAAGAAATGCTCAAAAAATACGGTCGCGGTGCTTCGTAACACGTCTATGACATCGTGACAGGTGATGAATCGTGGATTTACGCGTATGAGCCCGAAAGTAAACAGCAGTCGACTGTCTGGGTGTTTCAAGATGAGCCAAATCCAACAAAAGTTGTTCGCGCACGAGGCACTTCGAAGCAAATGGTCGCCTGTTTTTTCGGAAAAACTAGACATGTCGCAACCGTACCACTAGAACAACGCAGAACAGTCAATTCTGAGTGGTACACAACCATTTGTTTGCCAGTTGTCTTCCAAGAAATCAGGAAAACCAACCGCCGAAGACGGATCACTCTTCACCACGACAATGCGAGCTCTCACACATCGGCTGCGACAACTGCATTTTTGAGCACCCAAAACATCGATTTGATGGGTCATCCGCCGTATAGTCCTGACTTGGCACCGAATGACTTCTTTTTATTCCCGTACGTAAAAAACAAACTGAGAGGTCAACGCTTTTCGACACCTGAAGAAGCGGTTGCTGCATTCACAATGCATGTGTTGGAGATACCTCAATCAGAGTGGCAAAAGTGCTTCGACAATTGGTTCAAACGCATGCAAAAGTGTATAGATCTTCATGGGGAATATTTTGAAAAACAATAAAGTGATTTTCGATGATCAATATTTGTTTTTGTTCTCTAATCCCGAAATATAAAAGGCAACCCTCTTAATCGTACAGTTTTACTAGAGACATGTAATTGAATATTTAATATATTTGACGTGCCTGTTAATAAAGTTTATATAAACATAATTATACGAATAAATTTTCAAACTTACAACAATATCGAGGACGTTTTCAGCCATCGCATATGTGTGTATTTCACCATCATTATCACAATCTTCGGTTGTATAATTACTAGGGAACCATCCCACTGCATTACCACTTTGTCCTCGCCACCAGCCATCATTCGATTTCTCTAAAATTAAGATACGTGTTCCCTTCGTTAACGACAGTTCATCAGCTTGCTGTGCCTGATAATTGTATTTCACAATTGCTGTTCCGATTGCTTCCGAAGGATCCGGAGGTAGTCTTCTTGACATAGTTGGACTTTCTATTTGCCTTGACGGTGAGCAATTAGGCAGTGTCTTTGACCCAGAGCCTTTTTTAACTTTCTTTTTTATGCTGTAAAACAAAAACAATCAAAAAACAATATATTATAAATTATTATACAAATCAATTATAATTTTAAACTCTGTTAACATGATTATTTGGGTATTTGCACACTGTTTAATTCCGTTATTAGAACACGGCCAAAAGGAAACTTGCCTATCAACATTGTACACATACTCGTATCACTAGAAATACAGTTTAAGGGAACTCGGAGATTGCATTTTTTCTATTCAAGTATTTATCCGCGAAAGATCTATTTTGGACGAACGGATAAACCGATAATCCTTCTTCTAACAAACTAGGCGAACTGCCCAGTAATGCAAGATTTTTCGATAACAATCTTCGGACATTCAAGACCATTATCAATAGTTTCTGACCCCAAGATCTCTCTCTTCTTCCATTGCCACTGTCTCCAAAAATCCCTTTTTAGAGACTATCCAAGAATGCCTTTTTATTGGCGTATTTAAAAAAAAAAAAAAGGAAAAGAGCTGATCTTCTGATCGCGTGAACCGATTTTTTTTTTTAATTTTTTACACTTCTCTCGGGAGAGGCGAACCTATAGCGCCCACACGGCGCCCCGAGATGCCATCAAATAACTGTTGCAGTTCTTTATGAACAGTTGCAGGTTGTAACGCTCCGGGAACACTCGCGTGGGAAGGGAGTTTCACAGCTTCCCCGCTCTGTAACGGAACGAGTTCTGATGCAGAGATGTTCGTGCCGTCGGGAGATGAACCACAAATTGGTGCGATCGGATTGTCTTGTGGAGCGCATATAACCCGGACTGCGTGGAACAATACCACGAATCTCCGAAGAAGAGGACCCGTGATAAGATCTGTAAAACAGACAGAGGTCGGCTACACGCCTTCGATGTGATAGCGACTGTAGTCCCGACGTCAGCGCCGAGTCCCCGGTCAGGCGGATCACTCATCCCTGTATGCTCTCAAGTAGGTCGAGGGTATGTTTAGGAGCCGAGCTCCAAACATGAGAGCAATATTCGATCGCGGGTCTAATTTAAGATTTATATAGGAGAAGTTGAGCCGGAGTAAAATATTTCTTGGCTCAAAAAGATAGCTCAGTTTTCCGGAGGCTGACCTGGCGATACTCGACACGTGTTTATGCCATGATACAGACCGTGACGCCGAGCAATTTCAAGCTTTCCCCAGATTCAAGGGGATGACCATTCATCATCACCTGTGGAATCGATGATCCACTTTTCTTTGTGAATGTTATATACTGTGTCTTCGATGCATTGAAGTGGACGAGATTGGCCATTCCCCACTGCAGGACTTTATCCAGATCCCGGTTCAGAGAGTCGATCTGACCATATCTCAGGTGGTGCGACGTAGATGCACTAATCGAAAAAGAGGAAACAAGCGTACTATCATCCGCAAAACTGAACATGTTGTTATCCGTTGTCTCCAACAAATCATTTATGTGAAGCAAAAACATGGTTGGAGCCAAAATAGAACCATGCCCCCCCAGGATACAGATACGAACACTCGTCGTCCACAACAACCCGGATCCATCGATGTTCGAGGAATCTCTTCGTCCAGTCACAAAGCTGTTGGGAAAGTCCATATGAACGAAGTTTGCTCAGCAATGCCCCGTGCTAGGCGCGGTCAAAAGCCTTGAAGATATCCAATGCGACCGCCCCTGACTCACCATGCTCCTCAATCGCAGATGTCCATATATCGATTATAAGGGTCAAAAGGTCTCCCGCGGATCTCTTGCCACGGAATCCGTATTGAGGATCATTCAGGAGCCCATTGCACCCCAAATACTTAATTAACTCGGCGTTGATGAACTTATCCATCACCTTAGTTAAGATAGACAGTAATGCTATCGGTCGGTAATTTTGTGAGAGACACTTTTTTCCCTTTTTTGGGATTGCCTGAACTCGAGCGACTTTCCAGCAGATAGGAAAGGTCCTTCGTGCATAAGACAATCGAAAGAGTCTGCCAAAAACCGGGAATAGTTCTGGAGCACAGTTCTTAAGGACTATTGCTGGTCTTCCGCACGGGCCGGCTGCCTTCCTAGAGTCCATTCCATGTAGAATGCTTTGAATAGTACGCGGGCGGAACCTCACATGATGAATGTGGAATGTAGTTCTCCATCTCGAGAAGAATAATCTCTATGGCCGACTCCGCGCATGCGTTAACATCGGAGTTTCCAAAGCACACCTCCGACCAAGGAAAGGATGCAAAGAAATCTCGCAAATCGTCCCAGTTAGCAGCACCATACCTCCATACATGGCGAGTCTGCTTAGGTCGGTTATTGGCTTAAAATGCGTGTGATTGGGCGATCAATACCAAGCAGTGATCTGAGTTTCCCAGTGGCACAGCAACCTCCACGGTATAAATGTTCGCCTCGAATGTCAAGAACAGATCCAGGGTGTTCGCATAATCACCTCGGGCATCCGGCACTCGGAATCTCGAATGTAGGTCGTATCCTGAGCAACGAAGATATGTCGAATCAGTGACGAATCGACCTGGGTCTCAGTTAGGGCAAGGATATCGGGTTTCGTTGTTTGCAAATATTGGTGGACGGCGTTTACATTCGTATTGGTGAAACCGAAGCCCCCGATGTTACAAAATGCCGTTGCCAGTCGAGCGTGGGCAGACCCTCGAGAGCGAGCCCGATTATCCGATAACGAACCTCTTAAAGTTCGGATATTTATCATAATATCTGCATGGTGCTCCCCCTGAAATTGTCTCCCCCCGGAGATGCGAAACGGAGACGAGTTTACCCCGGAATTCTTTATATCAGAAGGTACCGCTATGACTTATCTCCGTGTCAGTCCAGGCCACCAGCCACACATCCGACACACCGTCGAAGATTTCTCTCGACGATATCGCGGTATGTACAGCGTGACGAGGTGGTATCTCATCTTGGGACCGACTTCCACCTAAACCAACCTTTTTCGAACCGGTCCATCAGCCATAATACATTGGAAAACGAAAGACGCTTATTCAACACCAACTGTTGTAGCACGATGCGTTTACCGTGCAGATTTAAAATTTAGGCGAAACGAAACAAAAAACACAATGAATAACGATACATGAAGTTCATCACAAATTCTCTTTGATTATATATGTGGTAATTGAAACGACAATATTCAATTACACATACGCGAAATGTTACATGAAAAAGTCGCACGACACGATAGCAATTACGAAAGAATAAGAGACTTAAAAAAGGAAAACAGCTGCTTATATAGCGTTTACATATTTAAAAACAAAATTGCGATGGAACGCAGAGGCAGCAAAACACCTTACAGAATGTTAATATTTAATAAAGGCAAGATTGAAGAAAGTACTAGAAATACACGGATAAAATTTACAAACGTCAAAACATGGAAATAATAAAATAAATCCTTTAATATGTATTCTTTAAATGAAAACTGATTTTTATAAACCTAAGCATGCTGTTATACTAAAACATGCTGCGACATGCCGCCCGCCTTGAAGCGTCGGGTTCAATTGATGTGGTGACCGTCTTCTGCAGGATACTCGATGGGGAGAGGGCAAAGCTTCTTGACACAGCGATCATACAAGCCACCCCTTGTAAGGAGGGTGACTACTTGTACAACTCCATCCTTGCCTGGGTGAGTAGCCACAACTCGGCCAAGCGCTCATCTCAAGGGTGGTAGATTTTCTTCAGTGATGAGTGCCAATGTGCCTTCCTTTAGTTGGACCTCGGGCTGTCGGGAGCGACCAAATTGAATAAGCTGTTGGAGATATTCCTTATGCCAACGTTTCCAAAAATGCTTCAGTTTCTGAGCATGATGCCAGGCGGATAAGCGATTTGCTGGTGTATCTGTGAAGTCGACTTGTGGAAAAGAAGTTAAGGGGCTACCCACTAGGAAAAGGGCAGGAGTTAAGGATTCAAGATCATTTGGATCTGTGGACATGGGAGATATGGGACGAGAATTCAATATTGCTTCCACTTCGATAACGTAAGTTTCTAGTTGCTCATATGTAAGCAGTGCATCACCTACTGTCTGAATTAAATGATGCTTAAAAGATTTAACGGCAGCTTCCCAGATTCCTCCGAAATGAGGAGCTCTTGGCGATATGAAATGCCAATCGATCCTTTGACCACTACAAAAATCAAATACGGCATTTTGATGCTCCTTGGAATTAAAAACATTGTAAAGTTGATTGAGCTCGTTTTTAGTCCCGACGAAATTGGTTCCATTATCCGAATGTATTTCTACTGATTTTCCCCGTCGTGAAAAGAAACGCTTAAGGCTCGCGATAATCCACCAACTAATTCTAGATGCATCGCCTTTGTGCACAGGCAGACGTACACCGCTACCTTTAACCGACATTTGTTGTGATGACGTTTTTCTTTTATATAAAAGGGACCACAATAGTCTATTCCGTCGCGTAGGAAGGGACGAGCGGATGTCACTCGTTGTTTCGGCAGAGTACCCATAGGGTAGTCGGCGAGGAGCGGCTTAGCTCTAAAACAGGGCATGCACTTATGAAGCACACGGCGAGTGATGCTGCGGCCGCTTATCGGCCAATACTGCTGGCGCACCGAATATAACGGGGTTTGGATACCAGCGTGTTTCAGTCTAACATGCTCAGCTTGTATAATTAACTTCGTTATGTGATGCTGAGCTGGTAATAGGATAGGATGACGTTGATCTTCTGAAATGGAAGAATGCGCAAGCTTGCCTCCGACTCGTAATATGCTAGCCGGATCCATTATTGGATTTAACGGGATCAATTTGCTTGATGCTGGGAGTGGCTGGCCAGCTGAGAGCGCCTCAAGCTCGCGTTTGAACGAATGCATTTGAACAAGCCGAATAATGGCGTTATGTGAGCGCGACAGCTCGTCAACCCGCAATGGGCCCTCATTGCGTTGAGGCTTATTTTTAGCATTGTGTATGAATCTGAGCACATATCCAACAGCTCGTTGTAATTTGCTGAATGAACTGTATCGTTCAAGTAGATCCCACTTTCGAATTTCGAGTGACATACAAGTAACCATGGGTATCATGGGCTTGAGCTCAGGAATTTCTATTTTAGCGAGAGCTCGACTTGGCCACGACGATTCATCATCCCTTAACCATGGAGGACCATCGAACCAAAAGCTGCTTTCCACGAACTCAGAGGGAAGCTGGCCACGAGAAACAAGATCTGCGGGATTATCCTGAGAGGAAATGTGATTCCAATGACACGCGGATACATTTGTTTGTATCTCGCACACACGATTTGCTACGAAGGTCTTTAGCTTGTGTGCAGGGGTGCTTATCCAGTGCAAAACAATAGTGGAATCCGACCAGAGATAGACTTCATCAATTTCCGTTGGGATGCCTGCTCTTATGATGTTGTACAGTCGAGAGAGTACCACTGCGCAGAGTTCCAGCCTAGGCACCGTTAACGGTTTGAGAGGAGAAACTCGAGATTTAGATGCGATTAAGCGGATATGCACTTGGCCTTGCGGATCGATGGACCGCAAATAAAAACAAGCCACGTAAGCCTTTTCGCTGGCATCACAAAACCCATGCAGTTGTACATTAACTGCATTTGGTATATTTACTTCACGAGGAAATTTAAGATTTTCTATCAAATGCACTTGCTCCTGGTAAGCAGCCCATGATGAGTGGATCTCCATTGGCACCGACTCGTCCCAATTAACGCCAGCTTTCCATAATAGCTAAATAAGTATTTTGGCGTACACCACGATGGGGCCAAGGAGTCCCATAGGATCAAATAATTTCGAAAATTGAGATAATATACTCCTTTTGGTACTGCCATTTTGTCTATCGATATTAACAACGTAAAAGAAATAATCCTTGCGAGAATTTCAGCGGATGCCCAAGGTTTTTATGTCCGAATCAGGATCTAACGACATATGTGAACTATCAGGATGCTCTTGATCTTTGACGAGTAGTGCTGGGTGACTCGAAGCCCATTTTCTCAAGCAGAATCCTCCTCTCTTGCGTAAGGCGAGAAGTTCATCACGGAGTAGTATGGCCTCGGTTAAGGTCGCAGCTCCTGTAAATAGATCGTCCACGTAAAAGTCCTCGCGCAATATTCGAGCAGCCTTGGGAACATTTTCCATTTCGTCATCAGCCAGTCTGAAGAACGTTTTTATGGCCAAATATGATGCGCAAGTTGTTCCATAAGTTGCAGTATTAAGTTTTTACACCTGAATGGGATCATGCAAATTGCAGCGATAGAGGATTTTTTGATATTCCGAGTCGGAGGAGTGGACACAAACTTGGCGATACGTCTTTTCGATATCAGCCGTGAGAACGAAAATATGAAAGCGAAATCGTAGGAGAAGTTCGAATAAGTCGTCCTGTAATTTGGGGCCTGCCAAAATTGTGTCATTCAATTAGATACCCGTTGTTGTTTTTGCGGAACCATCGAAAACAACCCGAACCTTGGTTGTCAGGCTACTCTCCTTCAACACCGCATGGTGAGGAAGGAAAAAACCTTTGGGCTCGTGACTCATTGCGAGTGACATGTGACCTAATGACAGGTATTCATCTAGAAATGCAGTGTACTCACGCTGCACCACAGGCCTGGCTTGGAGTTTGCGCTCCAAAGCATAAAAACGTCTTAATGCCAACGTATAAGAGTCGCCTAATGCGGTCTTCTTATGGTTGAAAGGCAATTTTACTTCATATCTCCATTCGGGAAGTCTAGTGTTATGAAAGGAGTAGTGCTCCTCACAAGCTATTTCTTGACGCGAACGAATTTTTTAAATTGAGATCTCCTCAGGTTCCCAAAACCGAGTTAAATTCACATCTGGAGGGTTGGATTGTATAGTCACATGGCAAGACACGTTTGTTGCCCGATAATTTGGATCGAGATCGCCTGCAACAATCCATCCTCTAATTGCGTCTTTTGCAATACTACATTTGGCTGATTCCTTAACGATATTTGGCCAATGCATAGCAACTTGTAAAATAGCTTAACGCCAATTAGCGCATCAATCTTTGAAGATTTAAAATATTCCGGGTCACCTAATGGAATGTTTCTTGGCAAATCAAGAACATTCGGATCGATGGAATCGAAGGCATTGGATTCCCAATCTGCGGTATGATTAGGAACTCAACTGATTTCTCGTACTCGGTGACCCGAGAACGCAGTGTTGCCCGAGTGGAATGCTTAACTGTTGTCGAAGTATTATCAATTCCTGAAACATAAATGTTGGCAGGCCTTTTGACGAGGTTGAAAAGCTCAGCTGTTTCTTGAGTCATAAAATGGACTTGCGAACCCGCATCCAAAAATATGCGGCACAGCTTACTCCTTCCTTGATTGTTAACAATATCAACCAAGGCAGTGGCTGGCACTCCATGTGTTGTGGTTTGAGCTTGCATGCTCATAGTGTTTTTATTTTTTATTTTATTAGACTTCTCTCGGGAGAGGCGAATCTATAGCGTCGAGTGGGCGCCCCGAGATGCCATCAAATAACTGTTGCAGTTCTTTTTGAACAGTTGCAGGTTGTAACGCTCCGGGAACACTCGCGTGGGAAGGGAGTTCCACAGCTTCCCCGCTCTGTAACGGAACGAGTTCTGATACAGGGATGTTCGCGCTGCCGGGAGATGAACCACAAACGGGTGCGATCCGTCGGATTGTCTTGTGGAGCGCATATAGACCGAATTGCGGGGAACAATACCACGAATCTCCGAAGAACAGCACCCGTGATAATATCTGTAGAACAGACAGAGGTCGGCCACGCGCCTTCGATGTGATAGTGACTGTAGTCCCGACGTCAGCGCCGAGTCCCATAGCAGGCGGATCGCTCGTCTTTGTACGCTCTTAAGTAGGTCGAGGGTATGTTTAGGAGCCGAGCTCCAAACATGAGAGCAATATTCGATCGCGGGTCTAATTTGAGATTTATATAGGAGAAGAAGTTGGGCCGGAGTAAAATATTTCTTGGCTCAAAAAGATAGCTCAGTTTTCCGGAGGCTGACCTGGCGATACCCGATACGTGTTTATGCCATGATATATTCCCACAGACCGTGACGCCGAGCAATTTCAAACTTTCCCCAGCCTCGAGTGCCCGGCCACTCATCATCAGCTGTGGAAACGATGATCCAGTTTTCTTTGTGAATGTTGTATACTGGGTCTTCGTTGCGTTGAAGTCGACAAGATTGGCCTTTCCCCACTGCAGGACTTTATCTAGATCCTGGTTCAGAGAGCCAATCTGTCTACATCTCAGCTGGTGCGACGTTGATGCACCAATCGGCCGATCACTCGAAAAGGAGGAAACAAGCGTACTATCATCCGCAAAACTGAACACTTTGTTATCCGTTGTCTCCAACAAATCATTTATGTGAAGCAAGAACAAGGTTGGAGCTAAAATAGAACCCTGGGGCACCCCCGAATTAACAGGATACAGATCCGAACACTCCCCGTCCACAACAACCCGGATCGATCGATTCTCAAGGAAGCTCCTCGTCCAGTCGCAAAGCTGTTGGGAAAGTCCATATGAACGAAGTTTGCTCAGCAATGCCCCGTGCCAGACGCAGTCAAAAGCCTTGGAGATATCTAATGCGACCGCCCTTGACTCACCATGCCGTTCAATCGCAGATGTCCATATATCGGTTATAAGTGTCAAAAGGTCTCCTGTGGACCGCCTGCCACGGAATCCGTATTGACGATCATTCAGAAGACCGTTGCACTCCAAATACCTAACCAACTCTGTATTGATGACTTTTTCCATTACCTTAGATAAAATAGACAGTAATGCTATCGGACGGTAATATTGTGGGAGACACTTTTTTCCCCGTCTTTGGGATTGGCTGAACTCGAGCGATTTTCCAGCAGGCTGGAAAGGTCCTCCGTGCATAAGATAAGCGGAAGAGTCTGCCAAGAACCGGCGATAGTTCTGGAGCAGAGTTCTTAAGGACTATTGCTGGTATTCCGTCCGGGCCGGTTGCCTTCCTGCAATCCAGTTCACGTAGAATGCGTTGAATAGTGCGCGGACGAAATCGCACATCCCGCATGGAAGACTGTACCGGCGAGATCACAGGTGGCTGCAAAAGGCCGGGATCGAGGTTTGAATTCGCGGAAAATAAATTCGCGAACACATTAGCTTTATCCTTTGGATTCGTGACTAACGTCCCGCTGTCTGTCACCAACGGGGGGAAAGAGGAGGATGCGAAGTTACCGCTGACAGTTTTTGCCATTGACCAGAAGGAGCGCGAACCAGTTGGGCACCGACGGAGCTTATTGATCACCCTGTCGTTGTGAGTCTTCTTCGCGGTATCAATCGCCTGGTTGCACGCGTTTCTGATTCTAACAAAATTCGTTCTGTTAACATCGGTGGGATTCGAGCGCCATTGCTTAAAAGCTCTATTTTTTGCCGCTGTAATCAGCTCGCATTTTTTGTCAAACCAAGGTTTATCAGACGAACTTCGTTTGATGGAATGTGGAATATACATCTCCATCCCCAGGAGAATAATCTCTGATACCGACTCCGCGCAAGCGTTAACATCGGAGTTTCCGAAGCACACCTCCGACCATGGAAAGGATGCGAAGAAATCTCGCATATCGTCCCAGTTAGCAGCCCCATACTTCCATACATGGCGAAGCTGCCTAGGCCGGTTGCTTGCTTGGTATGCAAGTGCTTGCGCGGCAGATACCAAGCAGTGATCTAAGTTTCCCAGTGGCGCAAAAACCTCCACGGTATAAATACTCGGTTCGGATGTCAAAAACAGATCCAGGGTGTTCGCATAATCGCCTCGGGCATCCGGTACTCGCGTTGGCTCCCCCACGAGTTGAGTCAAGTTGTGGCTTACAGCAAACATCTCCGCCAGTCTCCCAGCCTCGTCGGTTCTGTTAGAATGTAACAACCAGTCGGAATTGTGCACATTAAAATCGTCAAGGACAATAATTTCAGAAGCTGGGTGGTTGATCTGTATCCAGTCGACGGTATATGAAAGACGTTCGAAAAATGTCGCCGGTCGATCGTCATTCGGGGAGCGGTAAAGACAACAAAGAAATTTAACGGAATTTCTCAGCACGACCCTCAACCATATGATGTCCATATTATTGGGCTCCAACGCCTCCATCATCTGGCAAGCCAGATCGGACCGTGCGAAGACGCAGACTCCGCCCTTAAAACGGAATCTCGAATGTAAGTCGTATCCTGAACAACCAAGATATGTCGAATCAGTTGACGAATCGACCTGGGTCTCAGTTAGGGCAAGGATATCAGGTTTCGTTGTTTGCAAATATTGGTGGACGGCGTTTACATTAGTATTGGTGAAACCGATGCCCCTGATGTTACAAAATGCCGTCACCAGTCGAGCGTGGGCCGAACCTCGAGAGCTAGCCCGGTTATGCGATGACGAACCTCTCAAAGTTCCATTATTTAGCTTGCTACATGGGCCGTGACCTGGTCTGGATTATTTACCTTGTCAAAATGTAACAAGGTATGATGGCGTTGTTTACACTTACTGCATAGCTGTGCCTTACAGCCTGAAACTCGATGTCCTATTCTTAAACACTTTATGCACCAACGGCCAATCTTGGTTGCCTCGAATCGAGCTTGAGGAGTCAAAGAGATGAACTTGCTACACGTGTATACCTGATGACTTGTGTCATTGCAAAAAAAACACAAGTGGATGCCACAAATGTCTGCTGTGGTCTATGGTTACGCCGTATAGAGGGCCTTTCCTTTTGACTGGTGCAATTTTGATATCTTGGTGCACCAAAATGCATTAAACATTAAACAAATCGTAGAATCCTAGCCAGGACTCATACGAACCTTCAAACGACGGCAAGGAGATGGTTGGCAGCTGGGACGAATGAAAATTCTCCACTAAGTTTCGCGACAATTGAGAGATAATTTGCTGGCTTATGTTTTCAACATCCTGCGACGTACTTACCGTTGTTTTTGGGCTTTCTGGTGGATCAGGAGCACCGGGAATGGACGAAGATAGGTTTTTTGAAGGGGTGAAACGGAGGTTAAGACGCTCGTTGTCGTGGGATTGAAATTATTTAAAAAGTTTAGCACCAGCCCGCTTGCTGATCAATGCTTTAATTTATTCCCCGGACATTATGAATAAAAATAATAAACAAGGAAAAGAAGGAAAACCGCGACACTATTTCGAGACATACGAGGTTATATACAAATGGAAGCAAATATTGTTTGGGAAATTTGGGAAATGGATAGCCAATTAAAATCTTCTAACACTAAGTGACTCACCTTGGTTTTGTCCAATGACGCTTGTTCCCACGATGAGACTGTTTAAAAACTGCTGTAGACGACACGACAATGTGAAGTTATGACGTTCTGCTGATCCTGCCCAACGACGTTCGATTCCGGAACTAGATGTTGTTGACGTAGATGTCACGGCATTCTGCCTTCTGGATGGCACTGATCAGGGTTTTTGGAAGCTTGGTCCTTCGACCTTGTTGATGATAGCACTATTCTTAATTTTTATTTAAATGTTTTGCACAAGAAAAACACGTGATAGTCAATATTTTCACCAAACACAGTTTTGTTCACGTACGTGATTCACTTCGAAAATAAAAGTAATTTAATTGTTTGAAAGGACCGATTAAAAGAGCACTGTTCTTTATATTAAACCGATCCGGCTCGAAGGACCATGTATGTAGCACGTGCGTTTACCGTGCAATTTGAAATGTTTAACGAAACGAACTACGATTTAAATTAAAACGGCACATAAAACGCATCACAAAAAAAAAATGCTCTTTATTATCTATGTGGTAATTGAAACGACAATATTCAATTACATATATGAGGATGTCGCACGACATGATACAATAAGCGACCGAAACGATAGCAATTACGGACGAAAACATAAGAGAGTTGAAAAATAGAACACAGTCGCTTTTATGGCGTTTACATATTGAAAACAAAATGGCGGTGGAACGCAGTGGCAGCGAAACACCTTACATGGATGTTAATAGATTTAATAAAAGCAAGACTGAAAAAAGTACTAGAAGAAATACACGGAATACCATTTACAACAGTTAAAACCATGCATCTAAAATAATATGCTTTCGCATATATTTGAAATCGCGGAAGAGCAAGATATGTCCAGGTTTTCTTAAAGAATGCGAGAAGTATTTGACCTTTTCAGGGGTGGCATTATCATATTCAGTGTTCCAAATAGCCAAGAAATAAAAACAATTAAATCACTAATTAAAAATCTCCAAAACTGATCCGTGACAATTATAGATCAATGATTAATGAAGACTGGGACAAGAGTATTCAAGCCATTAAAGCTAGTGGGCCGAATATGTTCCCTCAAATAAATAAAGTCTTTCGAAGGAAAGATTATAATGACATCCCATATCTGCGAGTTCCCCGGACTCCCGAGAATTGTCAAATTCTGCTGAACACAGGACTTACCCTGGAATACATCAACTCTAACGAAGAGTTCATAATAGTCGAGGATCCGCAAAAAAAGGCGAACTCAATTGGTGCTTGTTTCGAAGCAGTGTATAGATTAAACGAATCGGCTCATTCTAACCTTGACCTGGAAAATAGGGCTCTCCAAAAACAAATTTCGCTACGCAATGAACTTAACAATTGGCGTGTCTTGAGTCGAAGCTTCACTATCTTTAGTGAAAATAATAGAGCGGATTCCCAACTTAGAAATCTTAACACTAGTATATTTGTACACAAGGATGAACTGACGGACATTCTTAGATCCATTAAGAACAAAAAATCTTCTGGAATAGATAGTATTCCAAACATTGTTCTAAAGCATTTACCTCTTGAAGTATTGAAGGTTTACACTATCTTGTTCAGTAACGCTCTAAACAATGCATATTATCCAATCCAATGGAAATCTGCAGTAGTCCATCCCATCCCCAAAAAGGGCAAGAACAGGAGCAATCCAGCCAATCTTCGCTCGATTAGTTTGCTTTCGAACATCAGCAAGGTATTCGAGAAAATTATAAATAAAGCATTGACTAACTGGTGTGAGGAAAATGGTATTATCCCGAACAACCAGTTTGGTTTTCGATCGCAACATGACACAGTTCATGCTGCGACAATACTTGTTTCTGACATACAGTGGAACAGGGCGAAGAGACAATGCATAGGGGGCTGTTTGGTTGACTTTGTAAAGGCTTTCGACACCGTATGGTTAAAAGGGCTGGTACACAAGTTATCAAATCTAGGTATGCCCGAATATTTATTATACATTATCTACGATATGATAATGGGTAAACAATTTGTAGTGAAATGTGGAGATATAGTCTCTAACAAGACTTTCCACATCAAAAACGGCCTACAATAGGGAGCAGTGAATTCCCCCATTTTATTTACACTAGTGATCTAGTGGGTTCTCTCAACCATGCAATCGCGTATGGCGACGACATTGTGGTGTATAGATCTGCAGAAAAGATTGATGTCACAACAGACTTCTGCAAAATGATTTCAACAAAATCAAACGTTTTTGCGACGACTGGAAATTAAAAATAAATTTCCAGAAAACAGAGACTATCCTTTTCAGAACGCCACTGTCCAGTGCATCAAGGGATACAAAACGGAATTGGAAAACATTCTCCATTGCAGGAAGTAATAATCTTCCTCTACAAGTAAAAATGTAGGCTTGATCAGTATCTTTACTTTGTTAAGCATACAGCAGCTAAAAACGCATATGCAATGACACAAAGTCTCTTCCGTAGTAGTCTGCTGGACTCCAAGGTGAAAATAATTTCATACTCAGTATTCATCCGACCAATATTGGTGTATGGCTGCCCGGTATGGTACAACATATCCCCATTTTACATGGAAAAGTTTCGGGTGTTCGAGAGGCAGTGTTTGCGTTCCTGCCTCGGAATGTACAGAACCCCAGACTCGCAGTATTAGAAATACTATCCCAATAAAGTCCTGTATGACAAATCAGGACTAAACAGAATAGATAACTTCATTATTAAGATTATTCGTGATCACACAACAAGGGCAATGTGCAGTGAAAATGATCTCATTTCGGGAGCATTCTATCCCAATGATATGTATATGGGGAGTACTCTCAAGAATGGGTTCATTCCCCCAGAAGCGTTCCCTTTCATGGATAAAAAAGCACTTATCCAAGACAAACGTGGAATCCCTATTATTTACCACGCATTCCGTGGTGCAGGGATAAACGAATTCTCCACGATAACGATATCTCTAATTTTCCAGAGCGCCTGCGTTTTAGTACGGTGATCGGTGAAAGAGATAAATCAATAAAAGATCGATCCCATCCCAACTGGTGGTGGATCAGTGATGAAGAAAGGACTACACGTCCCCAAACATAGTATGCCTCTCAGGCGCACCGCTTTCCTTCCCCCTATCCCCAATTTCCAATTATTTTTTTTTTTTCGTTTTTAATTTCATTTTAATTTTTTATTTTTTATTTTTATTTGTATTCCTTGATTATGTTTGTCCGTTTAGTTTCATTATTTTAATTTTTATTTTTTGCGTGTCAATCCCCTATATATGTAATTAAAAAAAAATTATAAATAATACATGATGTAAAAAAAAATAGAATACATTTAAAAAAGAAAACATATCAATTATTGTGACATGTTATTATAAAAACAGTTATTGTACGCCGAAAGGCATAAGACAAATAATAATGTATAATTTAGAGTGCTTGCGAAGAGCCAGTAAGTTAATGTAAGAGTGATATTTGTAAAATAGAAATTAATATTTAGTCTTAAGTAAATAAGAAGTTGACACAATTGCTAATAATGAATCGGCTAGTGTACAAGTATGCATCGCCCAAACGAAACAAAGGAGTAATGATGACAGAATAGAATAAATAGCCAGTAAGCCAAAGAAATGTAGTATTTTATATTTAGAGAATAATAAAGTACACCGAACAGCTTCTAAGAAAAATGTTTTTTTATTCCATGAACGGATAGAAGTATTAACGCGCGCGAAGTGTGTGGACGAGCGTTGTCCTGATGCAGGATAATTGGCGCCAGCCTGTCTCTATCACGACAAACTGAATGTCGAAGGTATTTCAGAGTCTGTATGCACTTAGAATATTTTGTCGTTGCCCTTGGCCCCAAAAAACGGCCATGGATTATCGTCTGTGGCGGTGATCAGACGTTCGCTGCGTGTTCCACCCACAAATACGGCTCTTCCAGGCTCGCAACCGCGAAATTTTATTGTCCATCGATTTACATTTGACCGAATGTCGGTGCTAAAAATACAGGGCCCATGGTACAATTATGTATTTATAAACGTACACGCCACAACAGAATCTACCGACGAAGAAACGAAGGACACATTCTACGAGACTCTAGAGGAAGTATTTGATGGGATCTCATCATTCGATGTTAAAATCCTCCTCGGCGTGCTCAATGCGAAAATTGGAAAGGAAGATATCTTCTAACCAACAATAGGTAAAGAAAGCCTACATGACGTTTCAAATGATAATGGTATTCGAATTATCACGTTCGCAGCCTCAAAAGATCTGGTAGTGAAAAGCACGATGTTCAAACACAAGCAAATCCACCAGCAAATCCATAAAGCCACATGGATATCACCCGACGGCGTAACGCGTAACCAAATGGACCACTTCCTCATAGACAAAAGACACCACTCGAATATCCTTGACGTAAGATCATATAGAGGAGCAGTTTGCGACTCCGATCACCTTCCAGTGATGGGCAAAATTAGAAGTCGGCTTGCAGCAAACCCACATGCACAGTCACGGGAGACGAGCAAAAAGTTCGAGATTGATAAACTAAAAGACCTACGTAAAAGGGCGAAATATCAAGACGAACTAACGAATAGATTTAGCATCCTAGAGAATGACAGTAGTGAGGAAGAGGGAGCCAATAGTGTGGACACTAAACGGGCATCGATCAGAGACACAATCAAACAAACAGCCCAGAGGTATTGGGATTTAAGAAAACAAATAAGTCCAAACAATTGGTTTGCCGATGAGTGCAGGGCAAAGATCGAGGAACGTAAACGCCTCAGAATGATCCACTTAGAAGCATATGATGAAGTCAACGCAGTAAGATACACGACAATTCGGAAAGAAACAACTAGACTTTTCAAACGCAAAAAACGCGAATGGGAGAAGAGTCGGATCGAAAACATCATAGAAAATGCCAGAGCAAAGAACAGCAGAGGTATATATGCCGGCATAAATTCTATTAGAAATGGCTACTGAGGGAGAGCGAAAGTAATCCGAGACACAAACGGATGCCTGGTGACAGAAACAAAAAATATCGTGACAAGATGGAAGCAGTACTTTGAAAACCTGCTCAATGTGCGCACCCATCAACCACAAATAAACGCACCAGACGTACATAATGCCGAGCCCCAGATCCCAGAGCTCTCTTTCGACGAAGTTGTAGACGCGATAAATCGACTTAAAAACAACAAGGCCGCCGGAATCGATTGCATACCGGCAGAGCTTGTGAAGCATGGAGGAGGGGCAACCGCTCGAAAGATCCACCAACTGGTTAAAATAATATGGGACAAGGAAGTCATTCCGGAAGAATGGAAAACCTCAATAGTCATCCCCATTTTCAAAAAAGGCGACAGATCTGACTGCAAAAATTACAGAGGAATATCATTGCTCCGCGATAGTATAGTGGTTAGTATACCCGCCTGTCACGTGGGAGACCGGGGTTCGATTCCCCGTCGGGGAGCCTCTGGCGCAAGACTAATGACCTTGCCCGGAAAAAACAAATCATTATGGAAAATTTAACAAGCCTCAGGATTTGCTAAATAAGGCCAAGACCGTTCCCGGTTGTAGTGCCGATGATGATGATGATGATCATTGCTCCCAATCACATACAAAATATTAACAAATGTCATACTGGCAAGAATCACACCGTACGCCGAAGAAATATTGGGAGACTACCAATGCGGATTCCGTCGGAACCGGTCAACAAGCGACCAGATGTTCACAATAAGGCAACTGCTGAAAAAGAAGTCGGAATACGGAGAGACGGTTCACCAACTGTTCGTGGACTTCAAAAAAGCTTACGACTCAGTCGCAAGGCAAAGACTCTACCATATTGTGGTTGAGCTGGGGATCCCGAAAAAATATGCCGCCCTCATTCAAATCTGCATGAACGAAAACAAAGGGCGAGTTAGAATAGAAAACCACCTCTCAGAACCATTTCAAATCCGGGACGGACTAAAACAGGGGTATGGCCTCTCACCATGTCTTTTTAACCTTGTCCTCGAGTATGTCATCAGAAAGGTACAAGACGACAACACGGCCGGATCATCCCTGAACGGGGTCACACAAGTGCTCGCGTATGCGGATGACATCGCCGTTTTGGGCGATAATCTAGAAACTATAAGTAAAAACTGTGAAATCATCATGTAAGCAGCAGGAGAGGTGGGCCTAGAAAACCTACAATAGTGAGAGTAATCAAGTCGCGAAGATTAAGATGGGCCGGACACGTACCGCGAATGGGCGAGGATAGGACCGTGCATAGAATTCATGACGGTAAACTAACGGGGAAGAGACCGACAGGACTGCCGCGACGAAGATGGGAGGACAATGTTAGATTGGACCTCGAGGAGATCGGATCGGATGATCGAACGTGGAAGGAGAGCGCACGGGACAGGGAATAATGGCGGAGCCGAGTCGGTGAGGTCATGAACTTCCGGGTTCCTACAGGCCAGTAAATAATAATAAAAATCGATTTACAATAGACCTATTAACATCATCGCTACCATAAATAGTCCTCAATCAATGATGAATTTCAGTAGGTCATTTTTTCAGCAGTTAAAAGTTTGATAACGGCACGCTCTTTAAGTCGCGTTGACGCGTAGAACACGTTGCCATTCTTCCCGCTCTTGAAAGAGATTGGATGAACGGTCAACATCGGGTCTGCGCATGCGTATTAAGCGGGAATGTTACTTCCATTAGCCGCCAGGTCTTTTCATTCGTGTTCTCCAAGCACGTGTGCATTACTTTTCAGTCTACCCTCATAGTAAATTCATTGCCTAACCGCCACAATGGTACAGACCACTCAATTGCACCTACATATGTCGAAACTTCCTTGTTGTCTTAGCTACAAAGGCGGATCAACTATAGCAATTATATTTATCAGCGCAATGTTTGAAGGTAAAAAACTCAATAACTTTGTTCTATATTAATTCTTATTTATGTTACCTGCATAGTGAACTCAATTTATATTTAGGCCGTCAAGGATGAAATTTTCACTTAGTTTTTTCTACAAATTTTATCCTTGACGAGCTAATGAAATGCGGAAGTTACTGGCCCAAATTGTGGACCTTACTTTAAAGCATGTGTAGCCGAATGAAAAAGCTTCTTACTACATATTTACTCTTGAAAAAGGGGGTGCGAAAGCTATGATTACTTTGTGTTTATAAGAAATAACCAGGAACCAAGAAAACTCAAGCAGTAAAGCAAGCAAATTAATAAAAATTGAAATTAAAGTAGAAAGTTATTACACAGAACCAAATACAGAAATATGGATTGGTTTAGAATTGAAAGTTTATATTGGGCATGCTTACCTGTCGAAAAGGGATGGTTTCTCCTTTTTCACATAATTACTAGGGACATATCCTGACTGGTTCCTATTGTTTTGTATACGCCACCAAGGTTTTGAATCGTCCAGCAATAAGTAACGTTCATTTTTCCTTAAGTCTAATTCTTGTGCTCCTTGAGCTGCATAATCATATTTGGCTACTACGTAGCAAACATCTTCCTGTGATTTTCCTGTGAAAAACAAAGTATTGCTTGAGTGTGATCTGTGGTTCAGCTTTCTATATTGGATTGGTGATGGGATGGTATTTTTGAGTTACTTCTTGACTTAGTATAGACAATCTACATTTTGATTGTTTTTCAAATTTTAACTTTTACAATAATTTTTAATTGTGGACTCTTTTATCTTTTGGAATTTATATGTATTGCAAGTGAGTATATTGTAAGATTTTGAATGAATTCATAATTAGAAATTACCGTGTTTCATGTTGCCCGCCATTGATTGTTGACCGCAGCCGATGTTTCCACCAATGCAGTCGCCTCCGTTTGAATTTAAATTTGTGTTGCTGCTGAAAGTTACACTTTTATGGGTACTACAATTGGATGTTGATGACAAATTACGATGATGATGTTGATGGTGATGAGAAGCGGGTGATCCGGGTGCCGGTGGCACTGGATAATTTTGCGGTGGCTGCTGCTGATGATACGGCTGATATTGTGTAGATGCTGGTGTAGTAGTAGTAGCTATTGAGTGCTGCTGTTGCTGCCATGAACCAGTTACACCAGCACCGCCACTGGGTAAATAATGATTACGATTGCTAAGTGCTGGAACGTTTGAATTCGTTATTACTGTTGAGGAGGAATCGGGGATATTGCGCGTAAACCGTTGGGGATGCTCCAACATTCCAGCTAAGGAGATGTATCTTGTGTTTTGTTTTATCTGACCAGCTCCCGCCGTTTATACGTTTTGAATTTCTATGTTTTGGTATTTTGTTTTAATTGTTGTATTTTTTTTTCAGTTAATTCAATTTAACTATGCCTGGTTTTAATATATTCCTGGATATAAAAACTAATTTAAGGATGGACCAAGGAAAATTATCCTATTGTTTGATTGGTGTTTAGATTTCAATAAAAGTGATCGACGATGGTGTGATGAGTTGCATGTATCCATTGAAAATTGGTTCTAAAAGAAGATATGAAAGAAAAGAAAAACAAAAATTCAAGTAAAATAAAAGCAAAATTAAATGAAGCACATTGTCCGCAGCGCAATTATGTTTGCAACTTAAAATGCTTAGAAAAAAAGCGTTTAAAATGTAGTGAGAGGTTTGTATGCGAAATGTGACCTTTTCCAGTAGAAAAACCTTTAGGAATTGAAATGAAATGAACATGTATGTAATGAATGCAAAAGAACATGACTAACTTAATCATAGTGAAGGTGGACACTGTGAGAATATGGTGAATATCCTTTATGATACTGAACATATATTTCATGTAAAATGTGTCTACTTATTCCTTAATGCACATAATCCCGACGCCATAAGTTGTACCCCACATTAAATCCAACAAATTCCATGCATTTGTTAAGTAGAAACTCCCCCGCCGCCTTTGTCCCAACGAAAACATCTAAACAGTTTAAAAGTTCTCGTTGGAACAAAGGCGGCGGGGGAGTGACTACGTAACACATTCCTTTTATAGTTTTTTTTTCCAATTAGAGATTTCTTTTTCCAAAATCAATAAAGCACGTTTTTCTTTTTTTCTTGAATAATGATTTGATTTCTTTTTCTTAAATGGTGGAGACGGATTTAAATTTGCAATGAAAACAATGTCAAACAAATTAGCGCCTGTCTGGCCCAAGCCACCCAGTTTTACTGAAATTTGCCATCATAATCTCAAAAAGTTGCTAACGTCTTTCATGGTTAAATATACGAAAAGAATAAAATCGAATGTTCAACCCCTAGCGAGTTTAATTTTAGGTTATATAGTTTAACAAGCTCTTCGATAGTATAGTGATTAGTATACCCGTCTGTCACGCGGGAAACCGGGGTTCGATTCCCCGTCGGTGAGCCTCTGGCGCAGACTAATGACCTTGCCCGGAAAAAACAAATCATTATGGAAAATTTAACAAGCCTCAGAACTTGCTAAATAAGGCCAAGACCGGTTCCCAGTTGTAGTGCCGATGATGATGATGATATAGTTAAACACAGTAGTACACGAAAAATTATTAAATATTGTCCAACTGCCGCAAATAGCATCGAGTTTTCAGACGACAGCGGAACACATATCGCAAGAGCTCTACCAGCTCAACCACCGAGGCAAAATGTGGTCCTTTTTAGATGCTTTAAGGGGAAGTTAGTAACCTTACCCGGAAAAACAAATTATTATGGAAAATTTAACAAGCCTCAGACTTGTTAAATAAGGCCGAGACCGGATCCCGGTTGTAGTGCCAATGATGATGAAGGGGACATTCTCATCAAGAAGTTTTAAAAAAAACCTTTTTTTTTTCATTTTTTGATAGTTTATAGTGTGCAGAATAAGTCTCCAAAACCGTTTTTTCGACAATAATTTTATAAAAAAGTTACAGCAAAACGAGACCAAGTGAGGTCGTGAATTTTTCACTTCGGGGCGTCTTGTTCAGTAGGCTCTCAAATGTATACTAACAGAGCAATCGATCTGAACATTTATATACAAACTAATGAGACATAGTACTATAGAACCTGACATTTTCTTGTGAGACCTCATACAACGCTGCGTTTTCCTTGGCTGCAATGCCCGGCCAAGACATTTATGGCATCCTCGGAGACCGTTCGGAATGCGCAACACACTCTTAAAGGGGAGGTCCTCATCAAGAAGAAGTTTTAAAAAAACCGATTTTTTTATTTTTTTATAGATTATATTGTGTAGAATAAATCTGTGGGGGGGGGGGGGGGGGGGGGGGGGATGTCGTGGTGCCGGCGTATGGCACAGGTTTCTACTCCGTCCCAATCACTAATCGAATGTTCAGCTGCGGGAAAGTAAACTTGAAAAGCACAAACCGAACTCGACGACGCAACGTCCATACCAGGAGTAAGTAAAAACACAAGTTGTCCTTAATTAATTTCACTTTCAATAATAACTTTGTTCTTTACCGTTATTAAATATTGTGACGCATATGACAATCAGTACTAGAATATTCTAGAGAGTCCGAAACAGAGTACTAGAATATTCTATAAAGTAATGGAAAACTGGAGACTAGGAACAGTACAACATTCAAGGCAATGGAACGGACGGAAACGAAACGCTGAAACAGTATAAATACGCCGCACACAGAGCATAGTGATGAGTAAGAAGTAGAACGTGAAACAAGCGATAAGTCTAAAGCGAGAAGTAAGCAGTAAAATACGCGATAATTACGGAAGCGATAATAAAGAAAACGTTAAGTGTACGGTAAAAAGTAACGATTGTTATTACGGACTAATAAAATGTCACATTAATTCAGAATCGATATAACGGCTCTTATTTATTTTAAAATAATTAATCCAGCGAACCCTAAGCTCGCTACAATTGGTGTCAGAAGTGGGATTAATTATTGTTGAAATAAATAAGTCTGTGGAAGTGTATTGTGACGATGGCAGATCGACATTCGGAGAAGAGTTCGCAACCGTTGGACATTTCGGAGATGTTCAGGATTATGATGGCAAAATTGGACGCACAAGCTACAGATGTTAATGCAAAATTTGACACCGTAATTTCAAAATTGGATACGCAGGCTGCAAAATTGGATGCGCGAGCTGTAAAATTAGACGCGCGAGCTACAGAGTTTAATGCGAAATTGGATGCGCAAGCTGCAGACGTTAATGCAAAATTGGACGCGCGAGCTGCAGAGGTTAATGCAAAATTGGATGCCCAAAGGGCAGTGTATGAAAGAATTCTGGGACACGGAAGCGGAAAAATCTGAGGATGAGGAGGAATTGGAGCCACATGAAATGAAGAAACTCAGGAAGAGCAAAGCTATGGCCGACAGCAGTGAGGAAGAGGAGGAAAATGACGATGATGTGTTACGTGAAGAACTGAAGGATTTCATTGATGATAACCCGATTGAAGAGGACGGCAGTGATGATGAAGACACTGATGCTTCAGGCCGTTCCCTGAAACGGATTTACAATGATGATGACGAGTTGGACGACCGACTGGAAGACGACGACTGTGACCTTATTGAAGAGAATCTTGGTTTGAAAGTCGAAGGCAGAAAGCGTTCCAAGCGTCTGCGTCGTACACAGGACAAAGAAAGTGATGGAGAGGAAGACGACGACTGTGGCCTTATTGAAGAGAATCTTGGTTCGAAAGTCGAAGGCAGAAAGCGTTCCAAGCGTCTGCGTCGTACACAGGATGAAGAAAGTTATGGAGAGGAACAGCACGTCGATGAAGGTTCAGCACGTGAGGCTATAGACGAACAGCTATTCGACGACGAAGACGATGTTGAACGCCGCTCTGAACGTAGTCACAGGGAAACTGAGGCGGCAAAACATTTCAATGATGAATTGGAAAGGGGTCACTTTACTGATTTCGACAATGAAATCCGTAAAACAGATATTCCTGAGCGGGAGCAATTGCGCGAAGTTCCGGTTACGCCTGTTCCAGAGGAACCCAATGAACTACAAGATGAAGCTGAATGGATTTACAAACATGCGTTTTGTAAATCAACTGTTTCCGACCAAGAGAGATCAACGGATGTTGGAGGTCGAGACCGCTATTGTAAGCAACCACATACGGGGGGAAAAATCAAGCAAGCCCTAGATTGTAGGCGTAATCAACAGCTAGAGGTGCCGTTCATTGCGTTCTATAGACAAGAACACGTGAAACCAGAATTAACGTGCGACGATCTATGGAAAGTCTATTACTACGACGCAGGCTGGTGTTTACTGTCAGCTCCAAAGAACAAACTGCTCCAGTTATTTGAAAAGATGCGGAACTACCAGTTGGACACGGTTATGAAATCGACAGATGCCCCAATACCAGATGATACGCGTGTAAGTAAAGATGAAGATCTAGACCGCTTACGTGATGTGCAAACTCCAGAAGAGCTTAAGGGTGTGCACATGCATTTTCTCTTATACTATTCGCATGAGATCCCTAAAATGCAAGAGGAATTTCGTCGTCAGGAAAAGGAAAAATGGCGGCAGGCTAGAGCTGACGCGAAAAGGAGAGCAGAAGAAAATTTGGAAGAAGGTCAAGAGCTTCCACCGCCGAACGCCAAGATGAAAGTGGTGCATCGCGACCGACTGGCGGCTTTTGTTGGCCCGGGAGACCAATGAACTTAGTTCGGGACGAACTAATCTAGGCGGAAGGTAGTGTGACGCATATGACAATCAGTACTAGAATATTCTAGAGTCCGAAACAGAGTACTAGAATATTCTATAAAGTAATGGAAAACTGGAGACTAGGAACAGTACAACATTCAAGGCAATGGAACGGACGGAAACGAAACGCTGAAACAGTATAAATACGCCGCACACAGAGCATAGTGATGAGTAAGAAGTACAACGTGAAACAAGCGATAAGTCTCGAGCGAGAAGTAAGCAGTAAAATACGCGATAATTACGGAAGCGATAATAAAGAAAACGTTAAGTGTACGGTAAAAAGTAACGATTGTTATTACGGACTAATAAAATGTCACATTAATTCAGAATCGATATAACGGCTCTTATTTATTTTAAAATAATTAATCCAGCGAACCCTAAGCTCGCTACAATATGTTAGTGTCTTTATACTTTATTTGAACTTATTATGATATTAAATGCGCTTTCTCGACTCGACGGGTTTACGACTCGGTGGGAGAGCGGGAGATCGTGCCGCCAGCGTGGTCAGCGAATGGTAAAGGACTCAATGATATTCAATCGTTTGGGGTGAAGGTCGTTGGTAGTACACATGTGTGTGTGTACATGGGTTCTTTCATGGGACTCAACATGAGAACGGATCTAAACAAAGAAAGGGAAAATGTGCATCCATGAGAAGTGAATTCGGCTAAGCGAACAAATGCAAATGCATTTGCGGGAAACAATGGGAGTTGGTTTGTAATAATGAGGATTCTGCCTGATAATGTTAAGAAAGAAATCTTACGGAGAATTGTATGCCAAGAGATGCATAAAAAAGTATGTTTTCTTTTCCAGGGGCTTTTTAGATTACAGATTGGATCTCTTTAATGCGTAAAGCATTTAAGATGCTAATGCGATTGCATTAGTGAAATTAGAAGATTGGATGGAAGTAATGGGGGTTTTTAGGTAAGTGAACCGTGGGGTTTGGCGGAACCGCCACAAGTCCCCAAACCCGTTTTTGCGAAAATAATTTTATCAAAAAGTTACAGCAAAACGAGGGCAAGTGAGGTCGTTTATTTTTCACTTTGATGCGTCTTGTTCAATAAGCTCTCAAATGTATACTAACAGAGCAATCGACCTGAAAATGTTTATATAAGCTAATGAGACATAGTACTATAGAACCTGACATAGTATTTAGAGCTGCTGGCACCATTCGTAGGTCAGGCCGGAAACTTTTCACCCCACCCTCGTATAGCATTTCGAAACTTTAAACGCGTTTTTCTCGAAACCATGTTTTTCCCATTGGTCTCCACGATATCTCAAAAACTACTCAATGGATCGGGTTCTTTTTTTATTCTAAATTGAATTCAATTTATTGGAGTCTGAACTTAAATGTAGATAATTTTTTTTCTTTTTTTTTCTATTCAACCTTAAAGAACAAAAAAAATGCGAAAATCGGTACCTAAAGTTCGCATGTCCGCCATTTTGTTACATTTCGACTTTCATGGATGATTCTACTAGGGGCTCCAACAACACTCATATAGTTTATGAAAATTCTTCTATTATCGATTTTTATAATTTTTGCAGGTGCTAAAATGGCCAACAGTAAGCCATCTTTTTGTGAGACGGTCACATTACAAAGCGTGTCAAACATTATTGTGACTATATTTATAAAAAAAATGCGCAAGGCTAATAACCTTGCCCGGAAAAACAAATTATTATGGACAATTTAACAAGTCTCGGATAGGGACCGGATAGCGGTGCGGAGACTGGCTAATTAAGCCCCAGACCGGATCCCGGTTGTAGTGCCGATGATGATAATGATTTATAAAAAAAAACCCGATGTAAAAGATGTGAAATTTATTAATGACCGAATGACGGTGCTAAAATGGTACAATTAAGTACTTATAAACGTGTGCGCCCCAACAGAATCTACCGACGAAGCAACGAAGAACACGTTCTACGAGACCCTAGAGGAGGTAACATATTTGATAGCATCTCAACATTCGATGTTAAAATCCTCCTCGGGGACCTCAATGCAAAAATTGAAAAAGAAGATATCTTTCAACCAACTATAGGTAAAGAAATCCTACACGACGTTTCAAATGAAAATGGAATTCGAATTATCATGTTCGCAGCGTCAAAAGATCTGGTAGAGAAAATCACGTTGTTCTAGTACAAGCAAATTCACAAGCCACATGGATATCATCCGACGGCGTAACGCGTAACTAAATAGACCACTTCCTCATAGACAAAAGGACCACTCGAACATCTTTGACGTAAGATCATATAGAGGAGCAGATTGCGACTCCAACCATCTTCTAGTGATAGGCAAAATTACGAGTGAGCTCCCAGCAAACCCACATGGGCAGTCACGGGATATGAGGAAAAAGTTCGATACTGATAAACTAAAAGACCTGCGCAAAAGGGCTGAATATCAATTTTATTATAATTTAGTGAGGGCAGAACCCTCTTATATTTAGCTTAGTACAAGCGATAAAACTTAACAACTAACTTAAAACTAAAGAATCAAGATGAACTAACGAATAGATTAGCATCTTAGAGAATGGGAGTAGTGAGGAAGAAGAACGAATAATGTGGGCAGTAAACGGAAATCGATCAGAGACGCAATCAAGCAAACAGCACAAAAGGTATTAGGATTTAAGAAAACAATTAAGTCCAAACCTTGGTTTGACGATGAATGCAGGGTGAAGACCGAAGAACATAAGCGCCTCAGAGTAGTCCACTTACAATGATATGATGAAGTCAACGCAGAAAGATACGCGACGACTCGGAAAAAGACGAGACTTCTAAAACGCAAAAAGCCCGAATGGGAGAAGACTCGGATCAAAAAAATCCTAGAAAATGTCAGAACAAAGAACAAAGAAGATTTGACCCTCAGCGGCTATTATAAGGCTGACGAGAAAAGAGATTTTCATCAAATGAAGAAGCTGAGGGAGACTCTCTGGTACCATTTTTCAAAAATCATTTTTTTTTTATTTTTCTTATGAATACACTATTGTAGTTCTATACTATCTACATTATAGTTTAAATAATTTTTGTTTGACATTATTATGTATTATATCAAGAATATAAAAATTTTGTTAGCACTTTTGTTTCTAATTCATGGCCATAGGGACATTTTGTCGATAACTAAAAAATTAAACGCGATTCTATTCATAAGACTTCATACTAAACCCGGAAGTTCATGACCTCACCGAATCGGCTGCGTTCTCTTTTCACGCTTCGCCTTCCGAGCCACTGTCCTTGAGGTCGCGCCTTATATTGTCCTCCCATCTTCGCCGTGGTCTTCCCACCGGTTTCTTTCGCGTTGGTCTCCCGTCAAAAATTCTGCGTACGGTTCTGTCGTTACCAGTTCTCGCTACATGCCCCCCGGCCTATCTCAATCTTCGTGAACTGATAATTCTCACCATTGTAGTATAAATTGAATATTCACAATGTGGTCTAAGTATATTCACTTTATTTATTCATCTTAATGTGGTACAGAATTCTCTACTTTATTTATTCATCATCATCATCATCATCGGCACTATAACCGGGATCCGGTCTTGGTCTTATTTTACAAATCTCTCCACCGGTCCCGATTTCGAGCCCATGTCATACAGTTTGGCACTCCTAGGTTCTGGGTGTCATGGTCTACGCCATCCCTCCATCGCAGACAAGATCTGCCGCGCTGTCATCCTGCCACAAAGGACTTTCCGGGCGGGCTCCTCTTCTCTCATTCGAGCTAGGTGCCCCTTCCACTGGAGTCTACCGAGCTTGATTTTTCTTACATTAGCTACAAGGTAGATTGCGTACAACTCATGGTTGTAGCGTCTTCGGAATCGTCCTCCCTCACATACGGGGCCAACAATTCTCCTTAAGACTTTCCTCTCGAACGCGGCTAAGAGTTCAGAGTGGCTTTTATTGAGCACCCAGGTCTCGGATCCATACATGAGTACTGGTAAGACCATGGTCTTGTATAGTAGTAGTTTGGATGTTCTGGATAAATTTCGGGATTTAAAGAGCCTTGATATACCATAGTAGGCTTTGTTGAATTTGATCAGCCGTTCGCGTATTTCTTCTTCCATATTGTTATCGGCTGATACTGTTGACCCAAGGTAGTTAAAGGATTGCACTACTTCAAATTTGTGCTCCACTACACTGAACGAAACCTGTGATTGTGGGGATGATTAGGTTGACATATAATGCCAAGAGTAAGGAACGTAGCGGGAGATATAGTTGTAAAGTTCTTCGTAAAAGTGTGTAACAACATTCTCTACAGATGATTCATGGTAGTTGAACGAGAACCTACTTAGATAATCATTGATAAGCCGGACATTTTCTTTTTGAAAGTCATAGGAGTAGAGATTACTAGCGAGCGTAGCCGATGGAGAGGTGTCGAGAAAAAGTAACAAGAGGGGGCGAGAGAATGTGTGTGTGTGTGTGTGTGTGTGTGTGTGTGTGTGTGTGTGTGTGTGTGTGTGTGTGTGTGTGTGTGTAGTTACTGATCCTTGAGAGGACTGATTGAAACTGAAGAATTGATGGGTTCGATTGTAAAGATAAGGTCTATCTATGCCTAGTACCCGTGTTGGCTCCTTGACAAGTTGAGAAGCTATTTGAATCAGCAAAGAGTTGGACAAAATAACCTTCTGGTGTTGTGTGTCTGGAGTGGCGAAACGATTGAGAATTATACACAATGAAATCACCCACAATATCGATTTCAGTAGGCGGATACCGGGTCAGGATCCTATCGATAGAAGCAGACAGAGCGACAAATTCGATATAAAATACATTTCTATCCAAGTTCGGGCTTCTGTAAAGAAAGTAGTAATGTGTTCTATGCTTAGGAACGTTAAATTTTAGCCACGAGAAATTTCTGGTTTGGAGCAGAGCCCATGTTGTATCAGGAGCTGATAAGCTATATCACTATATATGTATGTGGCTAGACCATGAGGGGATTGAACCAAGCACATGGGCTGCGATCATTGAGAGTATGCTGCGCATTCCGAACGGTGTCCGAAGATGCCATAAATGTTTCGGCCGGGAGGACACTTGACATCGCAGCTAAAGAAAACGCTGCATTGCATGAGGTCTCACTAGAGAATCGTCAGGGAATGCGGTCACAATCAGAGCTCTCAAGTCTAAGAGAGGGGCAACAAAGGTGGGATTCTTCCACCAAAGGAAGATGAACCCACACCATGATACCTGATGGAAAACCTGGCTGAGAAGAAAACAGGGCGAACTGAATTACCACTTGACTCAGCTAATACCAGGGCATGGATGCTTTCGGCAATACTTGCACAAGTATAAGCATATGAATCACCCATACTACTTGTATTGCGAAGGCAAACTAGAAAATGCGGAACACGTACTCACAGAGTGCGTGAGATTCGAGACCGCACGAACGATTTTGGAGAGACATATCAGACGGACAGTTACTACAGCAGGAGTAATAGAATACATGCTGAGTTCAAAACAGGCATGGTCCGTAGCAAATGATATTTTAGGTAACATGATGCAGCAGTTGCGACGCGACGAGGGGAGTAACAGGTAAACTCCGTCCCAACCCGCTATGGAATATCTAAAAAAAACTTCTGCAGGGATCAACGAGAATATGTGCCTGGCGGGAGGCGGTTTTAGTCAGTAAAAATCCGCCATGCTTCTGAATCGGTCCAGAGGTATCTTTTGAAGATTTCCACCTTCCTTTCGAAAAAAAGAGACCATGATGTGGGAAACACAGAGAACTAAGTTATAACCAGGTAGAAATTGGAAAGTTATGATAAGGGTTTCGCTATGTATGTACTGGTTTCTGGCCAGAGGCAGAGAAAAAATGCTTTCTTCGCGCGAAATCCCCGTGCCATTGAAGTAGTCCGGCAAAGGAACTCGTACCGTCTCAGAAAAGGATGTAAGTCAGGATCGGGAATAGAGTAACCACTACAAGCGTTAATCCCTAATAGAAGTTGCCTCACTAGATCAGTACCGTTATCCAGGTGACATCTCCTCCATGATGAATATTATGCCATTCAAACACCAAAAACCTACCTGTTGGATGTGTAATGTGTACACTCCTTTATCGTCTCTGGACAGATTTATTCCTACCGATCTTTCTTTTGCCATCCACTCGACGGTAGATGGCACTGTAACTTAGCTGTCAGATCTACTTCACTTCCTTTTTGCTTTTCCTACTGATAAGTATTTGTAGCGTTAAGCGAAGATGGTGATTTGAACACACAATGAAACGGGTGAGAAGTGAAGTATTGAAGCATCGGGCTAAGAATTCAATTTCTCAGGTGTATGAATTCGACTTTTAAACTAAAGTACCCTCATCTGATGTGGAATTGCTATGTTATTGCTTGGTATACGGCTGATGCTAATTGCTTAGTTGATTTTCTTTCTGTGTTGTTCTTCACTATTTGCTTGTGTAGTGTGTGCGTTTCTGTTAGAAACATCACATATATGTACATGTGTTCTTCTGTTATTCAATAGAAAAAGTTTTAATCCAAAAGCAATCTCGACACCACCAAATATTATAAAATCAATCGAGAGTATCGATGCCAGACGGGTGTAATAGAAGTGCGAAAAAGAGGAAGCAGTGGTGGAAGGGCAGGGTAGTGAATTTCCCCCCATTGTAGACTTTCACACAATTTTCACACTTTCCACTGCACAAAGACGCGCATAACCAGATCCGTTTGTTTACTTCAGATGCCACAGAAGACTTATTGCGCGACTCGAAAGCGCGATTGGGCATCTTGTGTTTGCTTTAAATACGAAGCCTATGATTTTACCAATGGGGTGATTAAGTTGACGTTTTATGCTAAGAGTAAAGAACGTAGCGCGAGAAAGTATTGTAAATTTCGCCGCAAAAGTGTGTGATCCTCTACAGATGATTCATCGTAGTTGAACGAGAGCCCACTTAGGTAATCATTGATAAGCCGACAATTAGCTTTGTGAAAGTCGTTGTAGTAGAGATTACTAGGGAGTGTAGATGATGGTGAGGTGTCGAGAGAGTGGGTGGGGGAAGGGGGGGTTATTTGAGTGGGCTATGGGCCTGAGTATCTTAAAAAATCGAAAAAAAATTGTTGGTTTTTTTTTATCTATAATACAATCAATATTTTAATTTGATGTATATAGTTTATTGAAATTGATCATGAACGCAACTATACATACAAAAAAAACTTCCACTAGATAAATCGATCGATTATCAAACATCCTCAAATCATCATCATCATCGGCACAACAACCGGGCGCCGGTCTTGGCCTTATTAGCAAGTCCTAAGGCTCGTTAAATTTTCCGTAATGATTTGTTTTTTCCGGGCAAGGTCATTAGTCTTGCGCCAGAGGTTCCCCGACGGGTAATCGAACCCCGGTCTCGCGGGTGAGAGGCGGGTATACTACCCACTATACTATCGAGGAGCCCACATCCTCAAATATTTTTGCATATCAAACAGAGAATACGCAAGGGCTCGTGTTAAAAATAAACTTCATTCGCATTTGTGAAAGTCGTTGTAGTAGAGATTACTAGGGAGTGTAGACGATGATGAGGTACCGAGCGAGTGGGGGGGGGGGGGGGGGGGGGGGGGGGGGGGGGGTTATTTGAGTGGGCTAGGGACCTCGGGTTTGACCCATATTGGGTGCAATTGCCCGTCACGAGTCATTCGCTTCGCTTAATTGATATTCGCTTAAACGATATTTCATTTAATGGTCCACTTAAAGTGCAGTGACCTTGGTTCAAGGAATTCGTATCGCTTAGTTGATATTAACGATCTCGTTTCGTTGTTACGCATGTGCCTGCCTTTCGTAGGCGTAAGCATTTTGATCGGAATTCCGTTAAATGGTATTATGACACCTGGCGTGCGGGAATCATGATTACGTTGCATTTTTGTAGACGCCGGCAGTGTCCCATGCCAGGTGTGGCGCTTATTTTTGGATATGCATTACTATGTAAAAAATGTAGTCGTAATTAGATAGTCTGTAGCTTGGGTAACGAACATGCGGAACAGATGGACAATTAACGAAGAATCGCGTCGTGTGCGTTATGAATATTATGTTAATTGATTTAATGTGAAATGGGGCTATGTAGCGGGATACTACACAAGCTATTTTTGAGCACCATTTTCTTCACAGTCAATATTTTCTTTAGTAACTGATATTGCAGACCACCTAGGACGAAGTTTCCTACTTCTTTGAATGAAACAAAACATAAAGTAAAAATATGTGAGAGATGGATAGTTCTTGTGAGAGATTTCTTCACTAAGCCGATGTTTTCTTTCTACCATTGCATGTCGTCTCGGATGAGGATAATTTTCAATTACTTCATGACCCTCCTTGAACATTTTATGCCATTTAAATGCTCCTTATCTCAATATACAGATACCCAATAGGCCTTCTCTATGATGTATAATCTATCGCGCACGTGAACAAGAGATTCCTTTCGCAACACAAGTTTTTAAAAACACTATTCGCTCAATATTCTTGTTGACAATGCATCATGCCAACACGAATTCGCAGGAAAGGAAAAGCAAGCGCCAGTTCACAAGTTTCTGGAAAACAATGATCAACCGCACGCTGATTTCAGGAAGCCACCGAAGAAAACGGCACGCAGAAAACGAGCGAACGAAGAGGACGACTACGAGCCTATATAAGGCGGGCACAATGGCGGAGCAGTTGAGTTGCCACGGGAACTCCTCGTTGTAAAGAGGCCAATAACAGATATAGGGTAGGTGATTTACTGTAGTGTACCCCATAAAGTTACAATAAAAATCAGTGCATAACATATAATAAAAGGTGATTAAGCAATTTTACGAACAGATAAAGTGGGAGATTGCGCAAAGTATGCTAGTGACCCAGTAGCGTCTCTAACAGATACACACACAACACACAAGCAAATAGTGAAGAACACCGAACGAAAATCGAATAAGAAAATGCATCAGGGCCGTATACCATAGCGATAAACATAACAATTCACATCAGTGGAATATACTTGAGTTTAAAAATAGAATTCTAAGGACGGCCAGTAGCCTGATGTGTTACGCATTGGTTAAATTTTTGGTGATTCTAACTGTCATAGCGTCAGTTCGAATCACACGTTCTTCACTATCATTCCCAACGCTATAATTGGTGACCCCGGCGTGATCTGTACACACAGCACACACTTTCCCGTAGTAAACAGAAATTCACACACGATCATGACTTCCGCATAGAGCACCAGGCACACTCGCCTGCCCCGACGTTCTCTCGTTCGCTCCGTCGTCCGCACACGAAGCTGATCGTAAAAAAGTTACTGAGGAGGGAGTAGTGTAGCGTCTCTAACAGATACACACACAATACACAAGCAAATAGTGAAGAACACCGAACGAAAATCGAATAAGAAAATGCATCAGAGCCGTATACCATAACGATAACATAACAAATCACATCAGTGGAATATACTTGAGTTTAAAAATCGAATTCTAAACACGGCCAGTAGCCTGATGTGTTACGCATTGGTTCAATTTTTGGTGATTCTAATTGTCATAGCATCAGTTCGAATCACACGTTCTTCACTATCATTCTAAACGCTATAACCCATTGACAATAAGTGGACACCTTTCTCTCATAGGAAAGGTAAAGAAACTCGATAAGCGGGTCCCAAAAACGACGGCGCATGGAAATCTGCGCATCGCTTAGATTAACAAACCAAACTGAACCTTTTTTGCACCGGATAGTCACCTGTGATGAAAAGTGGATTCTGTATGATAACCGTAAAAGAAAAGAAAAAAAAAAGAGGGGGGGGGGGTGGTTATTTGAGTGGGCTAGGGACCTGAATATCTTAAAGAAACGAGAAAAATTGTTGGATTCTTTTTATCTATAATACAATAAATATTTTAATTTGATGTATGTAGTTTATTGAAATTGATCATGAACGCAACTATACATACAAAAAAAAAACTTGCACTAGATAAATCGATCGATTATCTCACATCCTCATATCTTTTTGCATAATTTCAAATAGTGAATACGCAAGGTTTCGTGTTAAAAATTAACTTCATTCGCATCGGTATCCAATGAGGGTCCTTCTTCAGGGGAACCACACGGGCGTGGAAAACTCTACCCGTTCGCCAATTTCCTCAACATTATAAGGTTGCGGCACTAGAGTCCAATTAATACTCTCTTATCTTTAATACTGCCTTATCCTCAAAAATTTAATTATTTTTACTTTTTTATTTCACATATTTATTGTTCCTTCAAAAAATTCTTCCTAGTGCAAAATCTTGACATTCGCTCGAGGCTTCTGGTAAGTACCATAATATGCGACTTTTCGTCGTGTCACACAGACAACGTTTGCAACGGTAGCAACCCCACCCTGATTAAGGGTTAATCACAAACGTGCAACGAACCGAGGGTACCATCACTTTCCACATTCCTTATTCATGAGACGTCGGCCCAAAACGTGATAATTATTTGTTCTTAATCCTCCCAAATGACATTTCGGTCTAATTATAAGGGGACGGTAAAAATCCATTTCATTTAGCCCCAAGGATGCAATTTGCTATAATTTATGTTTCCTTCCATCCGAAGCTTTCGTTAAATAGATGTCGTCTTATTAGTGGGGTTTATTCCTTTCCTTTTAAAGTGCATATACCTGGTAACATCCTTACTAGGTCATCTCATACATATATTCACCCTAAGAATGAACATAAATTTTATTCAGAAGACCGAAAGACTGTACGAAAGATAACGTTCCGAAGACAAAGCTTCGTCATGACATACACTGACCTAATTTAAAAAAAAAAAACAAGTAAATGCTTTTTTTTTTGTTTTTGTTTTTATTCAATGTGGAAAATGGGAACAACTCCAACGCATGGTGGAATTTAGTTTGCAATGCTCCAACCAATGTGGGGACGAACCAAGCAATTTATGTGGTTGAATAAATGAAAAAGTGCTATTCATTCCTTCTGGTGCATGGAAACCTATGTACGAAAAGGAGACGAGAAGCAGAACCGATGTGCATACACAATGGGTGCTTTTAGAAATTTTAACGAGACTTTTAGAGTAAGTGCATAACTTTGAGATGAATGTGACACTTTAAGGTCGTAAAATGATGTGATAGTTTAATAACTTAGGCCTTCAACTTTCAACTAAACAGGCCTTCAACTTAAACTGAACTCAGCCTATGCACACACAACTGATTTCGTCACAAAATACATTGATTCAAATATGATGCTTTAAGGGATTAATGGCAGATCTTCAACTTTAAACGAAACTCAGCTTATACACGCATAACTGCTTTCGCAGTAAAATAAAATATAATTAATGGTTCAAAAACAGCCGCTAAGAGTTTTGCAACCAAACTTGGTTGGGATTGTAAAAGAAAACTATTTTTCAATAGACATTAGGTTGTTCAAATATTAATCATGTCTATCAAGTCAAATATGGTCTCCATTCCTTTGGAAAACCAAAAACGAATAAGAACTCCGTACATGTTCACCATCTCAGTATCCAGTGCCATTTCGACAAAAGTAGTGCACGAAATGTGTGGATGTTCCTTAAGTGTTCTTCCATCCTTACCCTTCACACCGTCCTTGCGTTTTCTGATTTTCTTTTAATCATTTTGACACTGAACTCCAAGAGGAAGTAGATCACAACACATTAGAAAGTTTTTATTTTCTAGTCGACGCATTGAGAAGCAGAAACCACTAAGAAGGTGAAAGAAGATTGTCATTGCATGGATTTGGCTAGTGTTCATAGTTTGTCGTCGAAAATAGTTTTGAGGCGCCGTAGAGGTTTTTCAAAATCACAATTTATGGAAGGAATGTTAGTAATTCCCAAT